>JAWNLW010000487.1:0-737500 GCA_035042075.1 Drosophila macrospina | reverse complement strand
TGGCCAGAAGATCATTGATAATGATCTGAGTTGCAACTGGAGTGCAAGCGCTGCCAATGCAGCGACAGCAAAGAGGGAGAAGAGAGGGCGAGAGATAGAGCAACAGATAGAGGGAGAGAGGGAGTGGGGAAGAGAGCGAGCAAGAGATGAAACGAAAAATCTAAAAAGTATGCGTAATGGCCCCAGGGAGCAACATTGGAGATCTCTGTGCGCCTCTGGCCCGCGGTTGTTTGCCTTTTGTCTAGATGCTAGAAGCGCTCAGCAGCGATGAGAAAACGCGTCATAAATGCGTAAAGTTGACGACAGCAACAGCAACAGCAGCAGCAGCAGCAGCAGCAGCAACTGATGGACATATGAGCTGCCAGGAAGAGGCAAAGTGGAAAGGGAGCAAGGAGTAAGGGGAGAAGGGGCAGGAGCAGGGGCAAGCAGCTCGACTCGGCAGTCTTCATCATATTTAATGGTTGTGTGATAATATGCCACGTTGCACGCAGCCGCTATAGTTGCTGCTGTTGCTGTGGCTGTTGCTGTTGCACGCCAACAACATGGCCATAAACAGAGTCAGTTGCAGTTTGCAGTTTGCAGTTTGCAGCAGCAACAATAACAACAACAGCAACAAGGCAAAACTCAATTAAAGAACGCATTGCAGTCGCATTGCAGCAGGCCATGATACTCTCCAGCAGCAGCAACAACAACATGATGAGCTTGCTGATGTTGCTGATGCTGTTGCTGATGCTGTTGCTGATGATGATGATGAACAACTGACATTGAAGTGCCAGAACGACAACTCGTTGTTGTGGCCAGCTCACAGGGTTCAACTGTGCTCGCTGTGCTCATAAATATGGCGAATGCTGAATGCTGAATGCAGAGTCCTCCACTTGATCCTCATCCTTCTCCGCCTGCTGCTCATGCTCAACCTCAATGTTGTCGTCGTCGTCGTCGTTGTGGTCATCTACAACTTGGTTATTAGTCGCCCGGAATGTTGGCGATGCGCGTTAATTAACTCATCAATTTTTTTCTTTTCTACTTACCCCCTTGTCACAAGTTGTTGCTGCTGTTGTTGTTGTTGCAGTTGCAGTTGCATTGTCTTTGTGCCTAAAAGCATTTGGAGCTGCGCCTACGCACAATATGCATTCAAATGCTACAAGTTGCAGCTGCTTTGCTGCCTTTTCTACATCTGCTACCCTTTCACCTCCTTTCCTCTGACGCCCCCTCTTACGCTTCAGCCCTTCAGCTGCTTCTCGCTTAATTCTTTGCCAATCCCATCAGAAAGTAGCCTCCACTTGACAGTCTACAATTGTCCCACTGTCTCGGTCTCTTTTTGTGTCTCCCCCTCCTCAGTGCGTGTGAGGCGGCATTCCTTGGCCAGCCCTGCGGCCCTGCTGCGCCCCCGCAGCCCACGAATGCTGCCTGCAACATGTTGTTGCTGCGAAATTAAGTACCTACTAGAATGTAGTTGAAAATGTCTTTAATAATGACAGCAACTATGTGTGGAACTTGAAAAGCGCGTAAGCATCATCAGCTTCGGAACACGTTCATGTGTCGTCGCTCATGTCGGCAACGTGCCCCCCTCCTGTCCCCGTCTACCATTGTGCTCTGTGTCTGCTGTCCCCTGTTCAGGCTGCCAAGCTCTTGAGTTGCTGCTGTGGTTGCTGCTGTTGCTGCTGTTGCTGCTGTCTGTGTGTGTTTGTGTGCAATAATCTGGAACGTCATTTTTATTGCTGCCACTCGCTTGGGGCATTCCTCGTGCCTCGTTCATGTCATTCACTGGGCAACAGATCAGCTTAGAGCCTCACAGCTCACAGGCTCAGAGCCTCAGAGCCACTGACTCAGCTGCATGTCCCCTCGCCAGCTTCAATCTCAGTCACAGCCTGCTCGTTGTCATCTTAAGCAATCATCTCATAATCGCAATCGGAATCGGAATCGGCACTGCCAATGTGCCAATGTGGCAGTGGCAACGTTTGCTGCTGCTGCTGTTGCTGTGGCTGCTGTTGCTGCTGCTGCTGATGTTGCATTGCATTTATGTGGCCTCTTCTCGTGTCAGCGAATCCCGCACAGCATCCAAATCGGAGCAGCAGCAATAGCAACAGTTGCTGACACATCGTCAAGGCGCTGATATAAATCTACGCATTGGCTCCGGATCTGGAGCGCGTTTTGATTGATTGCTCTGTTGCCCGGAGGCAGCGGCAACAACAACAACAACAAAAACAACAACAGCAGCAGCAACAACAACAACAACGGCGGCAACTGCGTTGGCGACTTTTTGCTGCTTTTGGTGTTAATAATAATTATTTGTAGCGAATTGTGTGATACAGAGGCAGAAGAAGCAGAAGACAGAGCTAGAAAGAGAGATAGAGAGAGAAAGAGAGAGATCGATAGAAATAGAGACAGAGGCAGAGACGGAGACAGTGGCTGAGTTATCGTGAGAATATTGTTATTTGAAATTGAATGAACCCCGTTTGCAGGTGGCATAGGAACTAGAGAGTTTAAATCGATTAATCGATATCGATTAACAAAGTGAGAACTTTGATTTTTTATTTAATTATAGTAATATTTATAGATAGATGAACAAACTAGGAAAGTGTTGCTAATTGAAATAGATACATTGAATAATCGATATTATCTATCGATTACTTTTAGTATACTATAAAGACTGCAATGTGTTTTACTATTATAGAGATTATATTTCAAATATATCTAATTTAAATGTAAATCCTTTTATATATCGATTAATTTATCGATATAACATCCGATTGTTTAGATAAACATATGAAGTCTATAACTCACTTGATATCCACTGATTATAACAGCAATATCTTAAATATTTTATGATTCTCAAGTCAAATGTGATCGATATGCTTTCGATAAGTTGCAGCTTCTATCGTTGATCAATTGAGTACATTATGCATAGTAAATATAAATGTATTTTTTATAGTAAAATAAAACATAGATGTTGCTGAGGGGTTAACAGCGATTGCCGCTTAGCGATAGGCGATTGTCGATAGGCGACTGACGGCAACAGCAATAACAATGTCAGGGGCATTTGCAACATTGACGTGTTGTGTGGCATGCAACCCAAAAATTTGCTGTTGCCTTTGCTGCGGTCAATGTTGGGCTGTTGTCATTGGGCTGAGGGAACGGCAACAGCAACTAGCAACAGCAACAGCAACTGGCAACAGCGTCTGGCAACAGCGGCAACAATGTTACAGCGCTGCAATTTAAATAAGTGCCCAGCAGCAATGGCGACAACAACAGCAACAACTGCGGCTGCTGCAACAACAAACAGAGATAATTGCGGCTCGTTTTGCTGTTTGTTGTTTCGTTTCTAGCGCTCGTCTTTATTTCCTTTTGGCGACGCCGGCAACACGAAGGTCAACACAGCAACAATTGCTGATGTGCTGGTTGTTGTGGTTGCTGTTGTTGTTGGTGTTGCAATGTGCCTTTGGCCAGCCGCTTACAAGCGTTGCAAATTCCGCGCGGCTGTCGCCATAATTGTTCCATTGCCTCCCCCCTCCCACCTCTGTTAACTGTGTTGCCCCCTCGTGCGACTTTGGTATGGACAACACTTTTGAGAGATCAGCAATTGGTTGGCCTGTTTAATGAGTGCAACAGACTGTGTGAAGTGGAGAAGAGAGTAGAGGAGAGAGGGAGTGCAGTGGAGTGAACTGAAGAGAGGGAGAGGAGTGCAGCGGCGCTGTGGAGATCTGTGGCATGCGAGGTGTCTAAATTAGCTGGGAACGCGTTTTTCGGCTGAGGCGGCCATCAAAAGCTTCGTTTCTTGTAATTAGGAGCAGAGCAAATGCCAAAAAAGCAGCAGCAGCAGCAGCAGCAGCAACAACAATGAAAGGGACACAACATTTGTCAGCAGCAACAGCAACAGGAGCAGCAGCAGCAATGAGGCTTCACAGCGGCAACAAATAATAAAAATCGGTAGCAATTGCAATTGTTGTCGAATGTTCTGTCGCTGTTGTTGTTGTTGTTGCTGTTGCTGTTGTTGTTGCTGCTGCAGCTGCACAAAGGGATGCGACTGTGCTGCTGATCCCAGTTGCTGTTGCTGCTGCTGGTTGCTGGTGGCCATGGCAACATGTTGATCACTGATATCGTCTGCACGATTTGCTAGCAAAAGCAGCAACAGGTAGAAGACTCTGATTCAGACTCTGACTCTGACTCTGACTCTGTCTCTGATTCTCTGGTCAGGAGGAGCTGCTGTTGCCAATGTTGCTGTGGTTGTTGTGACTGTGGTTGCGGCTGCTGCCTGCTGTTTTGTGTGGACAGCTTTTTGTGTGTTGCTGCAGTTGCTGCTGCTGCTGTTGGTTTTTGTTGATCTGGCAACTTCATTACTTGACAGCGCACGACTTTGATATGGAAGTAGACAGAGAGACGGACAGACAGAGGGACAAACAGAGAGGCAGAAGGACAGAGAGAGAAAGAGAGAGGGATAGACAGGGAGAGAGACAGAGAGCGAGACAGTTGAGCTGCACAAAATGCATTTCAAATGAACAACAGCAGCAACAACAACAGCAACAACAACAACAGCAACAACAACATTTTTTATTAGCCAGCATATGGAATATTGTTGTAATCAATTTTACAAGTTTTTCTTGATGTGGCAATGTCGCCTGTTGTTCGCCAATGCGCCACATGCGGCAAACTCTTTTTGGGCTGCGCTCAGCGCGATGTCCTTGAGCCACAACCAAACAGACAACCACAAGCACAACCACAACAACAACAAACCAGAGCTCGAATGAGAGACGACCCACTAAGCGAAACCCCGCGCTCTGTGCTCTCCCCTCCCCCCTCCATTTGCTGACACTGCTCGCGCTGTGTGGCAATGTGGCAATGTGGCAAAGTGGTACGACTGACACCTAGACACATTTTTGCTGTGGCACAAATCAAAAGGCAAACATTTTCACTTTCAATTACAGCAATTAAAGCGAGCAATGATAATAACTTATTTAAGACGCAACGCAACGCAACGCGACACGAGACGAGACGAGACGAGACGAGACGAGAGGAGACGAGACGGGACGGGACGGGCGATGAGGACGACGACGACGACGTTGCTGAGAGTCTCGGCGTTGCTGGCCAGAGGCCAAAACTGGACACGCCACGGCCAGATCGCAACGTGGAACGAGCAACGTGCCACGAGGATGCTGCCGCTGCTCATTGTTGTTGTTGTTGCTGTTGTTGCTGTGGCAGTTGCTGAAAAACTAGTTCAGCTCCAGCTACAACATTGCCCCGCCTCGCGTTGCGTTGCGTTGCAATCGCAAATTGAATTTTCGAAAACTATGCAACACTCATACGCCCCGTGGGTCCTTGAACCCCGTTGTGCCCCCCCGCGCCTGTCTGCCCCCTGCCAATGCCCAATGCTGCTGCAATTGCAGCATAAACGCTTTTTAATTGAATACGAATTCTACAGCCACAGGACAGAGGCTAGGAGGAAGCGGAGGCAAGCGGTGGTTGTGCCTGTCTTCGATATGCGATTCGCGATCAATGTTGTTGTCGTCGTTGCTGCTGTTGTGGCTGTGCTGTTGTTGCTGTGCTGTTGTTGCTGCTGCTGTTGTCGTCGCTCGTTTTGAAGTCATCGCCCAGTGGCTCACTTACAACTGGCCGCCGGGCAACCTTTTTGGCGGCCCGTTGATTTTTTTGTGTGTGTCTATAAACTCTTTTTTTATATGCCCGATATGCGAGCATATATAACTCTATATATACATGTATATATATATGTATATCTGTACATAAGTATATATATATATAGATATATATATTGTTAATTTATAGAAGTTTTTTGTGGCTGCTGCTGCTGTTGAAATGCCTTCGAGTTGGTCGTTGTCATTAAAACGCGCGATGGGACATCGATTTGTTGTTGTTGTTGTTGCTGTTGTTGTTGTTGCTGCTCTTTTTGTTCTTGTTGCCTGCTGCTGCTGCTGCTTCTTCTTCTTCTTCTCATTGCTTGTTGTTGTTGATTTTTGTCGTTTGCCTTTTAAATGAAAATAACAATAAATCAAAGGTCGCTGTCCCAGCAATGTCCCCAAACGAGATGAGTTTTGAGAGGTATGCTCCCCACCTCACCTCACCATCCCTCCCCTGCTTGAGTGGCCCGCCTCCCTCACAAGTTGTTGCCTGTAATTTGTTCAGCTCTTATGGACTTTTAATTGCCCCTACCAAATGAGCAGGCAGCGAAAGGAGCAGAGCAAACGGCAAACGGCAAACGGCAAACAGGTGGCCAAGCGATAGGACAGTTAGTTGCACCACAGCACCACGCTCACCCACAATAGCAGTTAGTGGTGACCCCATTTGCTTTAAAGCAAACTCTCTCGGCTCAACTCAGCTGTTGTTGTTGCTGCTGTGGCTGATGATGAGGCACAATGATTAGCTGCAGCCAAACTGAATCTGAATCTGCGATGAAGCACGAGCCGTGAGTTTTGTGTGCTTTCGAAATCCGAGTAGAACGGAATGGCGAGAAGGGGCAGAGAGAGGGGGTAAGTCACCTGACGTTGGAATGGCTCGTATCGTTAAGCGCTGCTGCAAGTAGGTGGCCTGCACTGCAGACCATGAGAACCTGCCACAGAGGTTAACTCATAGCTCGACTCGGAAGCAGACCAGCACCACCAATGTGTGGTTGTAACTGTCGCTGTGGCTGTGGCTGTGGCTGTCTCTGTGGCAGTTGTAACTGCGGAGGCCTAATTAATTGCCACGCCGGTGGCTTTCTCTAATGTCTCTGCAAGTCTCGACAAGTCTCTGCAAGTCTCGACAAGTCTCTTCTGCTGTGCTCTAATGTAGATATCGCATTGTCCATTAGCCTCAAGACGATTGATGAGTGGCGACTGGCAACTGGCAACTGGCGACGAGCTGCGTCTGATGACGACGTCATAAGGTCGACGCTTGTCAAGGCAGCTGCTCCACAAGAGCGGGCAGAGGGGAAGAGAGAGAGAGCGAGAGGGAGACAGAGAGAGAGAGAGAGCGGTGGAGAGATGATGTCTAAGCTTGACTGCTGCACTTAATCGCAACTGAGACAGATAGCAATAACAACAGCAGCAACTACAGCAACAGCAACGATAACAACAACAACAGCAGCAGCAGCAGCAACAACAACATCAACGATAACAACAACAACAACAACAACATCTGCGTTCGCTTGCCGAGATTATATCTCATCAAAGGAGCACGTTTTTGAAATTACCGTACTAAGTGGGCGTCTAACTGTGCCAGTGTGTGTGTGTGTGTGTGTGTACTCTATGACTATGCGTCTGCGTTTGCTCACCCTTCCCCTTGTCCCATCTCCCGCTCTCTCGCTCTCCCTCTCTCCCCTCCACTAAATACTGCAACATGAGCAAGCGCTTTTTCAAATTTTCCACGCTTGCTTTATGCAATTTGTCTACTTTGAAGAATTCTTAGCCAACACTGTTCTACACAACACACTAAGTTAACAGTTAACAGTTACAGTTGAGCAATAGTTTCATGCCATACACTTACCGCTTTGTGGCGTTGTGCAACACTAGACCACTGCAAGTTGTTTAAACTTCTCAATATACTTGAAGTCTGTTAACAAGTTTATGTCGCAGCGCCTCAAGTCTGTAGTTGAGTGTAATTTGTTCGATTGGCAGCAATTTTCTTAAGCTATTGGAAAATTCAAGTCAGTAAATGTTTTATTAAAAATATTTTAATGCCATTAAGCATTAAACAGCAGGCAAGTGTATTAACCTCTGCTGGGGAAAGAGGTGAAGAGAGGGGCAAACCGAGTTGGATGTGGGAGAGGGGTAGGTGGGTAGGCGTAGAGAGGGGAAGACCACACGGAAACGGCTACCCTCGGCGCGACTACCGACGGTCGTCTAGGGGTCAAAGGTGGCTGCCATTGGCCATTGCGTTGGATGAGTTGCAGCTAAAGTTGACGCAGGAGTTGGAGCTCGAGCGGGCGCGGGAGCGGGAAAGAGAGCTGAAGTTGTGAGTGAAGTTGGAGCGGGAGATGAAGCTGAAGAGGGAGCTGAGGCTGGAGCGGGAGCTGGAGTTGGAGCTGTGGCTGAAGATGCCGCGTTTCGCATTTCGCGCGTTGGGTCAGGTTCAATTTTGGTGTGGTGTGTGCGAGAAGGAAATGAAGGCGGTGCTCGTTGTGGCAACTGGCAACTGGCAACTGTTGGTTGCGGCAACCCACTGACCAACAGCAGCAACATCAGCAGCAACAACAGCAGCAGAGGCAGCTGCACTTGCTCCCCACAGCGCATGGACAATTTCTGGCTAATTTTGCCAATGGTTTCGCGCATTTCTAATGCAGAATGGGAAATTGGGAAATGCGCCTGCTGAGCAAGCGAGAGAGAGAGCAGAGAAAAGAGAGAGGGAGCGAAGGAGAAGTGGAGAAGAGAAGAGGAGAAGAGAGAATGCTTATCACAGGCACAAGACAACGACACAAGACAAGGAAAAATGCTTGCAATGCTTAAATAAATAAAATGAAGAAATTGTAGAATCACGACGCGAGGCAGCAACGGCAACGGCAGCAACAGCAGCAACAACAGCAGCAGCAGCAGCAACAACAGCAACTGCAACTGTTGCAAGCTGGCTATGGCCAAGCATAACTGTGGCAGATTCGAGGCAGAGCCATGACTGCTTCGGTTTCATGGCCATGGTTTCATTAGGGTTCAGTTTATGCAAACAAACAGCAACAATTGCCGGTTGATGAGGCAGCAGCACAGCAACACAGCTTCCCAGAGGAGGCACAGCAGATGATGCAACAGAAGAACAGCAGAGGAAAGCAAAGGGAGGGGAGGTGAAGTGCAGTGAAGAGAAGGGGAGAATTCGCATTTGATTTGTGCTTTGAATGAAATTCACTTTGGCAACGTTTGTTCATAAAAAAGTATTCCAAAATGCCGTTAGCTGCAACTGGGTAACTTGCAACTTGCAACTCGCAACTGGCAACTGGCAACCCTGGCTTAACGGCAACATTTGTAAGGTGTCCAATTGGTGTTTGGCAGTTTGCCTTATCACAGCTGCAGCAGCGGCGGAGGAGGTGGGGCTACTCTGCTTTAGCAATTTTCTCACACGGCCTACTCCTCCCCAAAGGTGAGAAGAGGGCGAGGAGGGGGGAGGGACGGAGACTGCACTGGATGCATGTTAATGATCTTATCGCCGAGCTTAGCATTTAATACCAAATTTGTTTTATGCAAATGAACCGAGCGCAGGCAGCAACTGGCAACTGGCAACTGTCAGCAGCAGCAGCAGCGAGCAGAGTGCAACTTACAACTTGCCACTTGCAACTGTGCCACAATGACTGTGTGGTGACAAACTCAGGCATATTTCGCTGCCAACTGGGGGCAGGCAAGGCGTTAGATTTGATGTTGCCTGCCTGCCACAGCAATTTTACGGTATTTAATTGATGTTTAACCTTGCAAACGGACGCCTGCCCCCCGCACTCCTCCTCTCTCACTTGAAAAGCGATACCAGACAGCATGCAACATGCAGCAAGCCAGCCAATCCCCCTCCCTGCCTCCCTCCCTCAGAGATCGTGTGATTTTGAGCTCGCGATAAGCGTTGCACACTCGCACTGCTCGCTTGCAACAGTCGTTGCAAACTTAACAGAGTTTGCCCAAATTGCCGGCTTTATTTAATAAATCTTTTTTATGAATTCAATTTATTTTTCAATTTTTCAAATGAGACACAGAGACAGAGACAGCGACAGTGAGAGACCGAGTGAGAGTGAGAGAGAGAGAGAGAGGAGCGCAAGAGAGGGGCAGAGCTACAATCTTGTTGCGATTCCGCCACAGATTTCTGGGCTATGTCAGCGGCAAAGGGGCAAGCAGCGGCAAGGGGCAAGCTGCAACTTGCGTGTTTCATATTTAATCAATTTTGTTCGCTCGCTGTGGTTGTTGTTGTTGCTTCAGTTGTTGTTGTTGTTGTTGTTTACGCGCGAGTCGCACGCTCCTTTATCTGATTAGGCTTCAATTTCTCAATTTAGGCCTCATTGATGTGGACTTGGCTTCGATTTGGATTCGGATTCGGATTTGGATTTGGATTCGTTTGTCGCTCTGGCTCTGGCTGTGGCTGTAGACCAACAAGGCGCGACTTGTTGTTAACATTGAACTTTCTGTGTTTCGCCACCGATTTGCCATGTAAATCGATTCGAGAAAACATCGATTAATCGATCTGAAATTTGGCAAAAGATTTTTAATGCACTTTGTTATCGATTTTATATTTTATTTATATTTTTTCGACTCTGTACTAAAAGTACATAGTCTTCTAAGCTTGACGAAAGCGAAACAGGCAGAAGGAGGCGTGGCAGACACTATAAAGTATCAGCACCAACAGAGGAGACGATGTAGCTAAGTTCGTCTGTCTGTCCGTTTGGACACCTCGATCTAAGAGCCTATAAGAGCTGGAGTTACCAAATTTGGTGACAACACTCTTATAGATTTTGTTTGGCTTTTCCCGATTAGTACAGAGTCCACACAGTCGATTGAGATCGACTGTAGCCTTATCCCCCTTTCAGTTATAAGTTCTGATCCACGGCACTATGCTGTCGCTGACGCCTCGATTGACCGGAGGGATTCTTAGATTTATACCTTTAAAGCTTTTATATTTTATATTTCATTAGTCAAAGCTATTCAATTCAATTGATGACAGTTCGTAATACTATAATAGAACAGCAGGTGTTGCGCGGCATTGCTCGTGTCGACATGAACTCAACTTAGCTAAGAATCAAGAAAACTTTACACAAGTAATCACAATTCCATTTGCATTTGACAGCATTTAACACTTTGCTGAGAATTTGCTGCTCGTGATAAAGTTGATTGCATTGTTGCAAGTGTAATAATGTTGCATGCAACTGCTTGTTGATCAGGTTACTTGCAACAGTTATCTTGCACTTGAAACAGAAACAGAAGCAGAGTATCTGCTATTCGATCAGCTTGCAGCGTTTCAGCGCTTGCACATTCCTTGGCTGTGTGTTCCCATACTCTGTTTGGGCTCAGATAAGAGAGTAGGAAGAGTAGGGAAGGGGGAAGGGGGAGGGCAAAGAAAGGAGGGTAAATGGGCAGCATCTAATGAGCGAATTGAAAGTATCACGCTGTCCGGCTCGAGTCGTGCTCCCAGAAGCGGAAACCAAGACAATGCTCATGACTTATGCGCTGAGAGAGTTTTCCGCGAATTTTCGCCACAAAACGAAAACACCTCGCGCAGTTGCCTTACTGCCTACCCCTCAACCCCCGACCCTTCCCTCGATCTATGCTCCCTTGGATTGCAATGCCAGCTGTAGTCATGCCATAACATTGCTGTCATTCAAGGCCAAAAAACAACAACAACAACAACAACAACAGCAACAATAAACCTGGACTTGGACTTGAAGTTGGCATTGGCATTGGAATTGGACTTGAACCGCTGCACTTGGTAGCTGCAACTGAATTTGAATCTGCATCTGAATCCGAATCTAAGTCTCAGTCTCAGTCTCAGTCTGAGTCTCAGTCTGAGTCTGAGCTGAGACTATGGGCTATAAATTAATCAAGCTCTTGGCGCTGCTGCTTCAACTTGGGCTGGGTTCGCTTGGTTCGCTTGGTTCGCTTGGATTTGGGTTTTCCTTGTTGTCGTCGTCCTCCTTTGGCATTTGACAATTGTCAGGCTGG
Source organism: Drosophila macrospina (assembly GCA_035042075.1). Taxonomy (NCBI): domain Eukaryota; kingdom Metazoa; phylum Arthropoda; class Insecta; order Diptera; family Drosophilidae; genus Drosophila; species Drosophila macrospina. Next base: position 725,897 of record JAWNLW010000487.1, on the reverse strand, counting down.
GGCTCCTTGTTGGATTTGCCAGGCGCACTTTTGCTTTTGCTTGTGTCCATCTGCTGAGATTCGGTTATTGACAGCGTGTCCCTTTTGGCTGCTTTTGTGCAGCTGTCTCTACTCTGCTCCTTGCACCCAATTGACAGCCATTGGCATTGGCATTGGCTTTGCCTGTCGACCGTCATTGGGCTTGGGATCTGCGAGCATTTTGTCCGCCGCCTGGGCGAAGATAATTTATGTCCTGGCATTTTGCATACACTCCGATTGGGCTTCGAATTGGGATTGGGATTGGGATTGGGATACGGATACGAACTCGTAATCGCAGTCGCAGTCGCAGTCGCAGTCGAAGCATTTTTTACTTTTACTTTTGCGCACATTTTGTGAGCGTTGTTGTTGTTGCTGTTGTTGTTGCTGCTGCTGTTGCAGCTACTGTTGCTGCCCTTTGTGGTTGCATCACTTGAAGTAGCCGCCGTCGCGGCGACTCGACTACTTGCTGCCGCTGCTGCTGCTGCTCCCCATTTTGTTGCTGTTGTTGTTGTTGTTGTTGTTTTTGTTCTTTTGTGAAAAATAACTCCTTTGTCCTGTCAGTCAGAGTCGCCGCTCGACGCTCGCTGTTTGCTGTTCGCTGTTCGCTTTCGGTTTCCCTCAGCGGCTTCCTAGTTGCACTCTCTCTACTCCTCGCAACTGTCTCTTCTGTGTCTCTCTCTCTCTTTAGCTGATGCTTTGCATACATAAATTCATCTGTGCCACTGCTGCACTGGCTGTTGCCCTCGCCGTGCCACTGTCTGTGGCAGTTGCAGTTGCAGTTGCAGTTGCAGAACTCCCAATGAACTGCAACTCTCGGCTGCACATTTTTAGCATCTGTCGCTGTTAGGGTTAATGTCAATTGGCCTGCCAATGCCATAAATACAGTGCAGCACAGAGAGAGACGCACAGAGAGAGAGAGAGAATGAGAGAGAGCGGCAGGAAGAAGGGGTATGTGTGGGGAGGAGAGCAGAGTCTCAGCCCTAGGGGCTGATTGCATTGTCTCGCTAGCTGCAGCCCAGAACCGCCTTCAATTTAATTAGCAGCTTTTGCAGAGTTCTCTGCTTACTTTCTAATTGCTTGTCTTTGCCAAAGCTTGTGGAGAGAGGAGAGGGCAGCTGAGATTGCAGGGGAGAGTGGAGCAGTCAAATAGTAATCATTGTTGACAATCACGAAAAGCCTTCGCAGCCAAAGCAACTGTAACTGCAACTTGTTGCTGCCTGCATTTCAATATCGTGCGCGGCTCGACGAGCAACAACAACAACAACAACAACAACAGCAACAACTGAGAAAAACATTTATACAAATTCAACTGGAAAACTAACAAAACGCCAATTAATTGCCAAATAGAATGTTTTATCTATGAAATCGCAGTCGCAGCAACTGCAACAGCAACAACAGCAGCAGCAACAGCAGCAACAACAGCAACAACTTGTGGCGATAAAGGCGTGAAGGAGTTCGGCACAAGAAGCGCAGAGGGGTGAACAGAAGGAAAAGGAGTAGGAGGAGAAGGAGAAGGAAAAAGAAAAAGAGAAGGAGGAGAAGGAGTAGGAGAAGCAGGAGAAGCAAGAGGAGCAAGAGCAGGAGGAACAGAAGAAGGAGCAGGAGAAGCAGGAGGAACAGCAGGCCAGTTACAAAACGAGCAACAAAGTATTAGTAAAAGTTAAGCATTTGTGACCGTAACACATTTGAGAGTTGGCCAATTGAAGTTGCTGTTGTGTCGTGTGTTAGCAGCAACAATTGCTGCTGTGGCGGTTGGCATTGCCAATGCTGTTGCTGTTGTTGCTGCTGCTGTTGCTGCTGTGATTATTTGCGCAGTTTGCAGGAAAGCAAAACAGTCGACAGTTTAGCGAAATGGCCAAAATGCAAGAGTGTTGTTGTTGTTGCTGTTCTTGTTGTTGTTGTTGTTGTTGTGGCTGTTGCTGATAGGAAGCTAGCAACAACGGGGCGATGCCAGCAATGGTGACGATCTAAGCGAGCAACGTGAATCGCAAGCGGCATCTTAGATGCTTATTCGACTGCACACACACACACACACACACAGCCACACACACTTGGGTGTTTCGTCGTGCAGATTAGATGCCTCTTCATACATATGCAAAAAGTCAGGCCGAAAGTCGTGTTGTGTTGCTGTTGTTGTTGCTGTTGTTGCTGCTGTTGTTGTTGCTGTTGTAGCTGCTGGCAAATGCTGCCATTGTTGTTCTTTGTGCTGTGGTTTTCTTTTTTAGCTCTCAAGTGGGAGAAGAAGCAGAAGTAGAAATGGCATCGACTTGTGCTTGCCCAAAGATCAAAAGTGAGCGAGTGAAGGAGTGAGTGAGTGAGTGAGGGAGAGAGCGAGTGAGAGAGGAGAGGAGAGGAGGGAGACAGATTGTGAGGCATTGAACGAGAGGTGCGATTTAAGTGCAACTTAAATTTTAAATGCCACTTTAATAGCATCATTTGCACGCGGCGAGCTTGTTAAGTTGCAACAGAAAATCTCGTGACAAAGCGGGGGAGAGAGAGAGAGAGCGAGAAGGAAGAAGAGAGAGAGAGAGAGAGAGAGAGAGAGAGGGAGCAGGGGATGGAGGCATAGAGCGTAAGGGGAAGTGTGCTGTGATGCTGCTGCTGCTGCTGTTGCTTGTTATTGTTATTGTTGCTGGTGCTGTTGCTATTTCCTCAAAGCGTGATCAAAGAACGAAGAACTTGCAACATGGGGCAATGCATTCGATTCCCCTCGCAACATTATGCAGTTACGTTTACTGCAAATGGAAATACGGCAACGACAGCAACACTAACAGCAACAACTCATTCGATTTGTGGACAACATTTGCGCCATTTACTAAAGTTTATTTGCTCGTTTCGAGTTTGCAGCACAATATATAAATCAAAATCACGCAAATTGCTCAATTAAAATTACTCAACATTTGGCAAATGTTGTTGCTGTTGCTGTTGTTGTTGCTGCTGTTGTTGCTGCTGTTGCTTAACGTGGAAATTAGCATTTGAATAATGAATAACAAGCTGAGCTGGGCTCTGTCTGGACACGAGACTGCGTCTCCGACTTGAGGCTAAGCCTTGGCAGCAGCAAACTGCTGTCATGTAAGCGACTAATTAACATGTCAGTCAGTCAGTCAGTCAGCCAGCAGCAGCAGCAACAACTACAGCAACAGCAACAGCAACAGCAACAGCAACAGCGACATGGCACCCTCACACCTTGAGCCACCCCTGTTGTCGCTGTTCGCCACCTGCTCATTTACAGTTACGGGTTACGCATGCAACTGCAACATAGAAATAAAAGCAAATGCTTCCTTTTGGCTGCACGCCAACTTGCAACCTGTTGTCGTGGTTGCTGTTGTTGCTGTTGTTGTCGAAACTAAACAAATCTCTCACGAGTTTCAAATTTGCCAAGGCAAAGGCAGCAGCAGCAGCGGCAGCAGCGGCAGACGGACAAAAATCGCCGAAAAACGTTTAAAATTTTTGAATTTATTAGCCAAAAAATGTGAGAAGTGAGGCGAAAAGAGACAGTGAGAGACAGCGAGAGGGAGACAGCGAGAGATAGAGAGGGATGAATCCAGAGTTTGCCGTCAGTCATCAGCGTCTGCTGCTCTGTCTCTGAGTTGTCGACGTCGGATTCGAATTCGGAGTCTGCGACTGAGTCTGGGACTGTGTTTTGGGCCTGCCTGGCAATCTCTTGGCTGTCGTTGCACGGCGCTAATTATCGCTGCTAATGATGCTTTAAAAGGCAGTCGTCGACGACAGGCGGTCGCTTGCCAGCAACAACAGCAACAGCAACAACAGCAGCAGCAACAGCAGCAACACCAGCAGCAGCAACAACAACTGCGCCTCCAGTTGCGCAACTTATGGCTGGCCAGCCGCAATGATGCTTCTCTTGCTCCTACTGCTGCTGCTTGCTGCTGCTGCTGCTGCTGCTGCTGTTGTTGTTGCTCCTTTCGCTCATCGCATGAGTAATTGACAATTTGCTGAAGTCAGCGTGTCTCCTGTGTCTCTGCTTTGGTCCCTCATTTTCAAAACTGCAACGCTGTGTGTGTGTGTGTGTGTGTGTATTTTGTATACGATACGTGACCAAACTGAGAGCCTGAGACTCGAACTCCAACTCCAACTCACAACAACAAGAGCGACAGCAACAGCAACAGCAACAGCAACAGCAACTCTCGTTCGCTTCCTGCAATATTTGTATATGTTAATTGTGTGACTAATGACGGCCAACTTGTCATATTTTTATCAACATGTGAAGTTAACATTTTTGTTTGTTTTCGGCTGCTGCTGTCGCTGCTGCTTCTGCTGCTGCTGCTGCTGCCTCAACTGGTATGTGTGCAAGTTCGTGTTCTAAGTCTTTCGTTACGCCGACTGCTTAATCGGGTCACTTGTGTCAAATTAACGCTTCTAACGTATGCAATGCAGATAACGATAAAACAAAACGTTGCCTCCCACACTTGCATACTGTAAGAGTGTGTGTGTGTGTGTGTCTGTGTGTGTGTGTGTGTGTGGATACCACAAAAAGTCGGGGGCTGGCAAAAATTCGTTAGTACGAAAACTCAATCAAATGTCGAAACTTGAAAATCGTGATCATGGTCCTGGCCCGGCCGCTGTCTGTCCAGCTGTCCCCCCTGTTTCCCTGTCTATGCAGGCGTAATGGCTGTTAGGCTTTAGGCAACGACAGCAGCAGCAACAACAACAGCAACAACAGCAACGAGTAGCAACAACAACGAACAAACGAAAACAACAAACAACAAACGGTAGCTGCAAACAAGACAAAAGACAAACTTATCGTTTGAATTATCGGCATTTATTTGCATTTTGAAACCCCTCTCCCCCTCTCCTGTCTTCCTACCTACAGCTGCCCCTTGTACCGCTCTACCGACTAACCATGTCTTGTTGTTGTTGCTGCTGTTGTTGTTGTGCTACCGCTGTTGCTGCCTTGGCTATGCCTTTAATTCACCAAACTGCAGAGACAGCTCGATAGAATGCTCTATCTGCTAAGTATTTGTCCAGCAGATACCCTGTAGAATGTCAAACTAAACCCTTTACTAAACCTAGCTTTAAACTAGGCATTGTTGCCGGCATTGCCCGTGTTGCTGGTGTCATCGAATGTGCTTGAAAGATATTTACTTATTGGATAAGCTATCTTTAATTTGTTAAGCAACAAATTGATTGAGTTTCTGTGTTGACTTTCTAATTGATTGAGCGTAGTTTGTAGAATGAAAGGTAATTTACTGAAAAGAAACGAATTGAATTCTTTTAAATGAACTAAAACAGATGACTTCAACAGTTTTGCGCTATTTAAGCAACAGCAACTTTTTTACAGGGTATAATGCTTGGGGCAAAAGCAAAGAGTTGCGAGGCAATAAAAAAGTGTCTCTGCAGAAGGAAAAGCGGGGAAAGCAGCAGCAAAATCACATACTAGCATATGCGTTGCTACTCTGTAAGTATGTGTTGCTGTTGTTGTGGTTGCTGTTGTTGTTGTTATGGTTGCTGCTGTTGCTGCTACTGCTTCAACTGTTTAGCTTTCATGCTTCATGGCTCACTTGTTGAGCATCTTGCGTCGCATTTTACAGTTAGCACCGAGGGCCTGACAGTCCTTAACTTTATGCATGTGTGTGTGTCTGTGTGTGTGTGAGTGTGTGTGTATACTTTTACATACATAGGACACAACGCTGGGCAATCGCGTAGCACAAAAAATTAGCATGCGCAAAGGTAGCAACAGCAGCAGCAGCAACAGTTGCAGTTGCAGCAGCAACAACGCTTGGAATGTCAACGGCAGCCGCAGCTGAGATTTTTGTTGCTGCTGCTGTTGTTGTTGTTGTTGTTGTTGTTGCTACTGCTGCTGTTGCTGCTTTGCTAAAGGATTTTGCTGCTGCTGTTTTGTAGCTGGGAAACGTGATCACTTTAACATTTTTGCTTGTTGCTGCCGCTGCTGATGTTGCTGTTGCAGTTGCTGTTGTTGCTGTTGCTGATTTTGTATGGTTTTAGCAATTCTAATGCTGTTGTTGTTGCTGTTGCTGTTGCTGTTGCTAAGCAGCTGCTGCTAGTTTCTTATATCGATGCCAGACACATGCCCCAATGCCCAATGCCAAGCGATACCGTACGATGAGCGGTTCCTGAGCGGTTAAACATGAGCAATTGTCCAAGCTGTGCTCGTACTGAATTCCCCATTTTCCACACTCTCTATCTCTGTCTCTCTCTTTCTCCCTCTCTCTCTCTGCCTGTCTCTCATTTTCGTCACTCCGGAAATGTCTGAACTGCATTTTAGGCTATGCACAATGAAATGTTCTCGCTGAAATTAAAAACAATTGCAATGTCAAACAACCGCAACAACTATGACAACAGCAACAGCAGCAACAACAACAACAACAGCAATCACAATCATTGCCTTGTTTGTGGGCTGTGGCTCTCAAGTTGAATGACTGCCAAGTTCTCGCATTGTTCTATTTATGCAGAAAAGTCAGACAGAGAGAGACAGTGAGAGAGAGAGAGGAGGAGGAGCAGAAGCAGCAACAGACATCAGCGTCATATTCTCCACCCACATGACAACAACAATCACAACAGTAACAACAGCAACAACAACAACAGCTGCAATAGTCACGGCAACAGCAAAGACACTGAAGCCAACAACGCTGTTCTCATCATCATCCACATCATCATCCACAACATCATCCACATCATCATCCACATCATCTTCTTTATCTTCATGCTCGTCATCATCCTCATCGTCATGTTGTCATCCTCGTCTTTGGCTTCTAATATCTGTTGGCGGCACGGCAATTAAAACTCACGCTCATGTTGTTGCTGTTGTTGCAGTTGTTGTAGTTGTTGCTGTGGTTGTTGTTTGTCTCATTGTTGTTGCTGTTGCGGCAGATGAAACATTGAAATCAACGTTGTCGGCAACAAGACGCATCCTCTCAACATCAACCACAATTGCGTCTCCAGCTTCAACTGCAACTCCAGCTTCAACTGCAACTCCAGCTACGTCTCCAACTACATCTCCTTGTCCGTCTCCTGAGTTCATCTAACAATCAGAGAACGAGAATGCGCACGATTGCGTTCAGATGGAGGCGATGCTGAGATTTGAGAACTAGAGAACTGCAGAACTGTAGAACTGATTTCAACTGAGGCGCGATTGTGTCTATCTAATGCCAAGATCTGTGTACCGCAGCAATGTCGATGTCGACAGCGCCACCTACATGTGAAGGAGTCTACGCAGTGCTGGGTAGTGGAGGAGGCGGGGAGGGACGCTGTCTTTGGCGGAAGTTGTCCTCAGCACTTTTCGTGCCTGCTTAATTTCTGTTTGTGTGCAGCGCATAATTGTGCATAATTTGTTGATCAGCATTCCCCCCCCCCTCTCTCACCCTCTCACTCTCTCTCTCTCTCTCTCTCTCTCTCTCTCTCTCTGTCTCCCCTCTCTCTCTGAATTCAAACCCTTTTGATGAGCTGCCTCTGCAGAGTGCAATAGAGCCGAGCAGTAGTGCTCCACTCGGGACGCGGGGCCTCCACTGGGGGCCAGCTTAGCTTGGGCGTTGATTGGCGTCTATTGCTGCAGCATTTTTGTATTGAATGCTAATTTTGTAGACGAAATCAAAGCGCCGTTAGAGCAGTGCCAGCCAGCCGAGGTTGCAGACAATGGCGTTCCATTAATAACTGACAGGAGTAGGGCAGGGCAAGGGAGCCACAGCGACAGCGACGAGGACGAGAAGAACTTTGGCTGCAGCGACAGGCAACAGACAACAGACAACAGGCAACAGACAAAGAGACAAAGAGACAGACAGCTCGAGGAGTGGGCGCATTAGCTGAGTTTTGTTTTGGGCGGCAAACCCTTTTCGGCTCAGAACAATAAATAATGTAACGTTGACACGACAACGTCATAACCTTTGAACGTGAAATCGTAGCCACAAGCAGACGATGCAGGCGGTTGAGCGATCGAAAAGGGGTGGGGAAGGGCAAGGGGAAGGGGGATAGACAGCTGGCCAAGCAAATGGAACTCAAAGAGTTGAAAGAGCCGAGAATCATGCGTGGGCGGCCGTTTTAGCACACAAATGCAATTCAATTAGTTGCTGTTGCTATCTCTCTCTCTGACTCTGTCCCTCTCTGTCCCTCCCTGCTTCTTTGCCTCTCTATTCAGCTGTCTGCTCGTCGACCTTCTTGGTATCTGATCTACTCTGGAATTATGGCCAATTGCTGCTGACGCTTCTGACATGTTGCTGAGTGCCTCGCACAATTGCTGGCAGTCACAAGACAATAGCAACACCAGCAGCAACATCAGCAGCAGCAGCAACAACAGCAGCAGCAGCAGGTGGCAGCCACTGCTACCAACTGCCAATGGCCAAACAGTCAACATTGGCCATGTCACACGTCGCTCATTACATGGCCAATGGCTCAAACTCTCAAATGTTTGTAAATCGTAAATGAAATCGAAATCTACAGCTTGCCAACCTCCCCGCACTCCCCCACTCCCCCCGCTGCTAACATATCAAATTAAACTGTGGCTTGTTGATTTCCATTGCGATTTTCGCTTTGGCATTTTCAAGTTTATTTTTTATTTTTATTTTTATTTAGTTTTGCGTCTTAATTGGTTGCCTGATAAGATGTGTTGTTCATGTTGTTGCCGTTTTGCTCGCGCACTCGTTGATACTTTTGATAGTTGTTTGTCGTTGTTGCTGCTGTCGCTGCTGTCGTTGCCATTCACCAGGCATTGCTCCGATTAGCCAGCTTTGCCATCGCCATCGCCATTGCCATCAGCGTGGCTAATGAGCCGATTTTCGGCTGCCTCCTGCTGTGTGTCTATGTCTGTGTCTGTGTGTGTGTGTGTGTGTGTGTGTGTGTGTGTGTGTGTGTGTGTGTGTGTGTCTCTATGTGTGTGTGTTGCGCATACGCAGCGTTGCTCCAGCCTCTCACCGTTCTATCTTTCCCTCTTTTTGCATAATTCTCTCATTAGTCAGCTGTCGCTGCGGCTGGCTTTGGTATACCCTGTACAGCGTATTGATGGGCTACGTGCAATGAGTATGTTACAGACAGCAGGAGGCGTGGCAGTCTCTATAAAGTATATTAATACTAGATCAGTAGCAACAGACGAGTCGATTGAGTCAAGTATATCTGTCTGTCTGTCTGTCTGTCTCTCTCTCTCTCTCTCTCTCTCTCTCTCACTCTCTCTCTCTCTCTCTGTATAAACGCATCGATCTCAGCAACCAATAGGGCTGGAGACACTAAATTGGGCATGAAGATTGCTCTATATCCTCTCCAGATTGAGTTTACTTTAGATTTGTGGTACATCACCCCTTTCCCCGCTTATTATGTCCTCATATCTCAGCGTAGACACTTCTAACTCAACAGCTGCTTGAAGAATACCAAAGAGAAGCAATGCTGAAAGTTTCATCTAGATCGCTCTATAAATAGGTAAGAAATCAGAGAAGAAAGTAAATAAATGTTTGCATAGAATCGCTTGCGCTTTGCTCATATGTGTGCGAGCGAGACAGCGATCGCCTGCGATGCTTGAATATGTATATGAAGTAACGTAGCAGTCAGCTTTTGTTGGCGTATGTCTACGTAAGTAGAAGTTTTCTTGAGTGCTTCAAAAGCGTATACTTTGCATTATAATCAAAACACTTCATTTAGCAGACTGCACAGGGTATTATGCAGTCGCGTGTGCTCGACTGACTCGCTTGTTTTTATTGTTTTTGCTTTTTGAAAGTCGAAGTTCAAGTATCGCTACAAGCGCGGGTGCAGCAACACGTCAGCAGCAGCAGCAACAGCAGCAGCAGCAGCAGCTACAATGGTCAAGCTGTGAGCCAAATGACATTGGCTTAAAGTGGCCGCAGTTAAGGCAAGTTGTAAGCCAACGAAAGGGGTGTAGACTGAAGGAGTAGTCAGGCCAAGTCAAGCTAAACACCTTTGCAGCGCTTTAAGCCAGTGTCATTGCACATTTGGCAGCCGCTTAAGTGTGAGCCACACAATTCGTGTGTGCGCCATATTTTGGCATCAAATTAAGGGGGCACAAATCGATCAGCAGCAGAACAGATTGTCGCTGTGTCTGTGTGTGTGTGTGTGTGTATGTGTGTGGGCTACTGCAACTGCAGCACACAACAACAACAACAGCAGCAGCAGCAGCAGCAATGTGTCAACGCAACTAGCCAAATGGCAAAATGTCTGGCTAAACGTAACGTGAGCTGTGTGGGGGGTATGAGGGGTAAGCAAATCAGGCAGGGAAGGCAAGGGGAGTGGGAGTGGGCTAAGCAAGGGTAGCCCAAAGTAGGGGCAGTGGTAGCGGGGAGGCAAACGGTTGTTTACTTGCCTAAAGGCGCCAAGTCTTGCGCCTTTGTTATGCAAATGCTTTGCGTTCCCGTTTGATGCCCGTATGCCAACAGCCGTCGTATGTGGCAACATTCCACCTCCCCTTCCCCCTTCCCCCTTCCCCGCCTCTTCTGGCTTCCCCCTTCCCTCTGCTCCAGCCAGCCACGAGCAAAGCACTCATATGCCTAGCTCGCATTGCTTTTGGGCCAGTTTTACGCTGCGAATGCAAATTTTTTGTGCTTGCCACAAATATTTTGGCATTTGCCGCATTCATTTTAATTTTCCCAATCGAGCTTCGATACTCTAGACTCTGACTGCGACTTGGATGGTGGCTCAGTCTCTGGGCCTTGTGACTGTCTCAGTTTTGGGTCTGTTTTTTGGGGGCTTAGCTGACTAACCGGTTGTGGGCCGTCTCATAATTTCTGTTGCTGCTTTGCTTACAGTTGCTGCTGCTGCTGTTGCTGCTGCTGCTGTTGCTGCTGCTGTTGCTGCTGCTGCTGTTGCTGTTGCTGTTGTTGCTGTTGCTTTGCTTAATACGTGACTATCATGTCATAATAGCGAATTATTAGAATTTAATGCGACTGCCTGTTGCACGTTGCACGCTGCACGCTGCTGTCCCATTGTGGCAGCATTGAACCACTGCACCACAGTGCCATATTTATTCAAGCCTAAACCATTAACTGGGTCAGCAGTTGCCACGACAATGCATTATTATTATTATTAGTATTCTCATTGTTGTTGCTGCTGCTGCTGTTGTTCTTATTGTTCCTGTTCTTGTTGCTGTTGTTGTTGTGGCAGCAGCCGCTTCCATTGTTGAAAGATGCGTTTAGGTGTGAAGCGATTGCCCCCGGGATGTATCGATCGATATCTAATCGATCGCTACTTTCGCCAGAGCAATCGATTATGCATTTCAGTTGCTCGTTTGCTAAACAGCTGCAGCTGCAGCTGCTCTGCTCCGCTCCCCCCTCTAATCACTGTAATCATTCTATTCATGTTAATCAATGGCTTTTTGATTGGGATGGGGAATTATGCTTTGGGTATTTTATGTCTTGATTCAGCATGCGCTGCGTGCTTATTGATTTAGTTTCACCTGAATTGCGCTTTTCACGCTTTAAGCCAACTCAGACACGACGCACAGACAGACAGGAGAGACAGACAGACAGAGAGACGGACAGTCGGACAGTTGAATGAGGTTGAATAGTTTGCAGTCAACTATTTGCCAAGCGCTCCGTTGGTTCGTTCGTTCGTTTGGCAACACCTGCAATTGAGCTCAGCTTGCTCAGTCGATGCCATGTGAACTGACGCTTACACGTTCACACTCTGTCGCTCAGATACCCTGTAACTGTAGCCTCACCTCAAATGGGAGTTTAAAGAACTAAGCAATCTTCAATTCGAGTAGATCTCTTTGACATAGCGCATCTTCTAATTGCGCATTCTACTTGCTACTTGTGTCTGCGCTTAGAGATACCCTATAATTATAAGTATAACTTTACTAGGGAAGCACAAGATAAGCAAACTTATCAAGTTAAACTTTGCTTTAGGAAGAAACCTTTTGGTAAACTTAGACTTGAGTAGAGGGTAGCTCAGTAGAGGCTAGCTTAGTAGAGGGTATCTCAATAGAGGGTAACTCAATAGAGGGTAACTCAGTAGAGTGAGTCTGAATAGAGGGTATATGCTGGGCATGCCAAGCCTGCTTGTAGAACTCATAATAGAAAGATTTAAGATCCATTCTATTTAGCTTCGACTTGAGTTAAGGGGTAACTTCTAGTCAGACATACCCCGCATTGTCTCTTACTTTATTTCATTTGGTAGAATTTTTGACTGCTGTGACAACTGTTGTTGTGGCTGCTGCTGCTGCTGCTGCAGTTGTCTCCCCATATTTGGAGCGGGGGAACAGCTCGCGAGAGATTCGCGTGCTGGCAAAGAGAGTGGTGGGGGGAGGAGGGGTGAATTGTGGGGAAAGAGGGAGGTCTGCACACATAACAAGCCTGGCCAGCAACGGGAATCTGGCGAGGCGTTAAATTTCATGTAGGTATTGATTTCCATTTGATTTGTTGTGCTCCGCTTCCCCCCGACCTCTCTTCCTCTCTCTACCCTTTGCTTTACCCATTCCCAGCCCCCCTAACACGCCCTTTACGCAGTCCCCAAGCATCGACAATATTTCACAACATTTCACCTCATTAATCAAACAAACTGCAGAGACTCCAACTACAACTGCAGCTTGGACGCGGTTTCAGATTCGGAGTTGGACTCGGACTCGGACGCGGACTGGGATTCGGCACTTTTTGGCATATTTTCGGCAAGTGTCAGCGTTTTACAGTTAGTTTCTACAGGCCGCAAATCGGCAACGAGAATCGCCGCGGCAACGGCCGTTGACTTTTTAATTGATTAAAATGAGAAATCGTTACGATTTGTGTGCGCTGATTGTGCGAATGATTTCGCCAAGGATCTGATTACAGAGCGCAGCAGAGAGAGTGCAGCGGAGAGAGCAGAAGAGTGAGTGAGAGGGGGTAGAAGAAGCGGGCTTTTGAGGCGTAGGTCACTGCAAATTTGCCATTGTTCAGAATCATAATGACAAGTGAACGGGCTTTCTATAGGGATTGTGGCACACAGGAAATGAAATTCGATACTTTTGTGTTGTTGTTGTTGTTGTTGCAGTTGTTGCTGTTGCTGTTGTTGCTGCTGCTGCTGTTGCTTGTTCTGCGAAATCTGTGAAATGCGAAATGCAGTCAACAGTCAGCAGTGAACAGTCGAAAGGCAGTTAACAAAACAGCCAAAGCTTTGGCAATAATAAGCAATAAAAATTCCGCTTGGATTTTGTTTATATATTGTCGAAGATTTATAGTCGGCTTTAGACCCTTTGATGAGTGTGCCCAAAAAAAAGAATCCCACAGATCGCAAGCCTAATTGTGTCCTTTGATGCAACTGTTTCGCATATTTGCAATGCACTCGATGATAGAAGACTGCAGACTGCAGACAGCAGACTGACTATACGGACTGCAGATTGCTTTGAACTCTTTGCTTTTGTGCTGGCTGAACCTCCTCCTCCTCTCACTCCCTCTCACACTCACACTCGCACTCTCTCTCTCATTGCTGCTGCTGCTTCTTCTCATCTCACAGTTGCTGACAACTTTTGTACATTTCTCGCTAAATTAACTGAATTTCTGACCCTGCGCTGCAGGACGAACCCAAAAAAACGAAGACAGAGAAAGAGGCAAAGAGAGAGGGGGAGAGAGAGAGAGAGGCAGAGCGAGCGCAAAAGAGTTGCCAATAACAACAACAAGAAGAACAACAACAGCGAATCGTTAAGAGTCCAAAGATCGCATAACTCGCACCCCCCTCGCTGTGGTGCCCCTCGCTGCAGCCGCCACTGCGCAGAGTCTCAACTGTAAATTTCCAAAAGAGCTCAAGTCGAACTCGAACTCTGTGGTGCGCTGCAGCTGCAGCTGTGCCACTGACTGTGGCTGACTGATGATGGGGTGGGGCACACAACGGGCAGGGGAGCGGTGGAGCCTGGAGAGGGAGTGTGTGGGGAGGGGGGGAGCAGGAGATGGAAATATGCGCAAACTGCTTGATGTCCACTTAAAAGTGTCAACGTGAAATTCTTGGCTGCCCAGTGCACAAAAAAGTGAGTGTTGCCTGGTCGCGAGCCGCCGCAAGGGAGCAAGGGAGCAAGGAGCTGCAGTTGGAGTTGGAGTTGGAGTTGGAGTTGAAGTCGGAGAAGGTAAACAAGGAGGAGCTGGAGCAGCAGGCGAAGCAGGAGCAGGCGCTGGAGCAGCTTGTGGTTTTAGCTGCAAACTTCGAACTTCTGTTTCTGTTTCTGTTTCTGTTTCTACCAATTTGGCCAAGCTGAGCCAGCGCGAGTCTGGCAATGAGCTACAGAGCTGTGTGCCAAGTGTAAGGTCATCTATAGGCTATGCAACTGTGTTGCCAGTGCAAGCATAGGGTATCTATTATCTGCTAATCTGAGCGCACCTAATGCTCATGTCTGCTGTAGGGCATCAGTGAATCAACGCGGCTTTAACTCATTCCTTGGCACTTTTTTGTTGTTCTTTTCGTTGTTGTCTTTGGGTTCCCTTTTGGTTTTTGTTTTTGTTCGTTTTGCTTTTTTTGTTTTATTTTTTTTTATAATTTTTCTGTTGGCTTTTTTGGGCTTTTGTTATTTTGGCAGTTGAATTGCGCCTTTCGCCAAACGATTCAGCTCATTTATCTGTAACTTTGCTGCTTTGCTTTTTCTTTCTTTCTGCAGTTCGCTGTCTCTGTCTCTGTCTCTGTTTGTGTCTCTGGCCCAGACATTGGCCCGGGGGCTTTGTTTTGTTGCTGTTGTTGTTGCTGCTGTTGTTGTTGTTGCTGTTGTTGCTGTTGTTGCATCTCTCGCGGGCCAAAGTTGCAGCATTTCGAGAATTTAGGTTGCTCCTTTTTGTGCCGAATATCTGCTTATATATGTGTGTGTGTATATATGTGTGTGTGTGTGTGTGTGTGTGTTTGCCTGGCATGCTGCTGCTGTTGCTGCTTTTGTTGCTGTTGCTTTGCTTTGTTTTGTTTTGTGGGCAACAAAAATATCACACGAGTATAATTGAGTTTGACACAATAAATTGCTCATCGCAGACAAGAGCCTGGCCAATTCCCTCCCAGCTCACAAAAGAGAGAGAGCGAGAGAGAGATGGAGAGAGAGAGGCACTGTTTGCTTCCAGTGGCCAGTTGCCAGTTGCTGGTTGCTGCTGCTGCTGCTGTTGTTGTTATCGCTGACCTTTAAAGCCGCGCAGTGCGCTGATTTATAAATTGATTCTGTTTAACTTTGTGGCACAGCGGGTAGCTCGCTCCTTTGGGCCAACTCTTGTGGCAGCCACTGTCCACATATCCACATGTGGATGCCACAGTCTGAACTCTGCTGCATCGTTTCATTTGGCACATTAACACGTTTTGTGTTTGATCAGCGCTTAGTTGAAGCTGCTCAGGCTGTTCGGGCTGCCAGCCATGCAAATGCGCTGTTTGATTCCTAAGCGATGCTTTAATGAGTAACCACAGCGGCTGACATTGATGATGACGACAGCGAAGAGGCTGTGGAAGAGGAAGATGAAGAGGAAGAGGCTGAAGATGAGAAAGAGGATGAGCTTGAAGCTGAGGATGATGGCAATGCTGGCGATGGCACGAATATTTCAATTAACTGACAGGCAGCCGAAAATGACTGAACATCCGCCAGCTTCTACTGCTGCTGCTGCTCCTGCTCCTGCTGCTGTTGCTGCTGTTGCTGCTGCTGCTGCTTTAACTAAGGCTACAAGCTGCAAACTTCAATCGAGAAACTGAGCAACTGTCCGCGCTGTCAGCGGGTATCAAAGCGCGACAACGACAACGACAATGACGACGCTACCAGTTGCCAGTGGCTGCTGCCTGTTGCCTCTGGTTTGCCTGTTGATTTTGTTATTTCCGCTGGCGAATGCAATGCGATAAAATGCAAATCTCTTTTGATGCTAAAAGGACAACAACAACAGCAACAGCAACAGCAGCAACAGCCACAACAACGAGAACCATTCAAAGACGCGTCGAAACAATGGCAATGGCAAAAATGGCTGCATGTTGCTGGTGGCACATCAACGTCAGCAGCAACAGCAACAGCAACAGCCACAGCAGCAGCAACAGCAACAACATAAAGTTAGCTGCCTCTCATCTGGCGGGGAGTTGAGGGGCAGGCTAATCTTCATCAGCCGCCGTTTGTAGTCGGCAGCAGTTGAGGATTGCGCAAAGTGTAAGCTCACACAAATCCCTAGACACACGCGCAACACAACGCAAAAGGAGTTTGCTGAAGGCTGTGCCGTGAGAGAGAGGGAGAGAGAGGGAGAGAGAGGGAGAGAGAGGGGGAGTCAGCGACAGAGATGGAGACGGCGATGCTGCAGCTTTATCTGCTCAATAGATGGACATTTGGATAGATTGTTCTTGTTTAGCTTTGACGTGCCATTGCCTGCAACTCTCTCTCCCTCTCTCTGTCTCGCTCTCTCTCTGTCACTATCTACCTCTCTCGCTTGCGCCCACCTCCCACTCGCTCGCCTGCTGCATTATGAGATTCGATCATCGCAACGTTGCAACTGCTGCTGCTGCTGCTGCTGATGTTGCTTGCTTGGTGTGTCATGTCCAAATTGTTTGGCCACAGTAGCTGCTGCTGCTGTTGTTGTTGTTGTTGTTGCTGTTGTTGTTGTTGCTGCTGGGGAAAAGCAACAACTGGCAACAACAAGGCACAACATTTGCAGCTTTGGCAGCTATTATTATATTTTAATGGCTGCCTTTGTGCGGGATTGCGATTGGAATTGGGTCTGAGCTGAGCTTGAACTTAGAGCAGTGCCCAGACTTGCGTCTTTGTGGATTCTTGGCTGGATGGATGGATGGTTGGATGGATGGATGGCCAATGATTCTATTGGCAACAACATTGCCATTATGGCCAGATTGCGCGTGTTTCATTATGCAGCGTTGCTGCTGCTGTTGTTGTTCTTGCTGCTGTTGCTGTTGTCAGTCTCTAATGGATTCCTGTTGCCCTGCATCGGGATCATCATCGTCATCGTCTGCGTCTTCGTCATCGTCATCGTCATCGCCATCAAAATAGGGATTGAGTTTGTTGAAATACAAGCTTTTGTAGAGCGCATCGCTTTAAGCCCAAGCACAACTCATCTCTGCAGTCAACTGCGGGTGCGGGTGGGGGTGCGGATGCAGGGGCACAGCGGCGCCAGTGTAGTCCACAAACGTATCGAATTACATTTGGCAGCGGCATCGCAGTCTTCTCTTTGATGCACTCTCAGGCTGTCTCGCTTGCTCTCTCTCTCTCTCTCTCTCTCTCTGTCTGTGTGTTTGAGAGTGAGTGTGTGTGTGTCGATTGTTGATCAAAAGCGGCGCTTGAACTGCCCAGTTTTCACCCCTGTTGCGAGTCTGCGATTGCCGCCCTGGCGGAACCGGAAATGAACATTGGCCCAAACAAAAGACTTAGGCAACGAACTTGAGTTGTGCTCATAAAAATCTCTTCATTATTGTGTGAGAGTTGTGCGGCCAATCATATCTGCAATTAGCAAGCCTCTTCCCTACACTCCTCACTCCTCACTCTACTCTCTCTCTCTTTCGCACTATCTCTCTCTCTCTCTCTCTCTCTCTCTTTCGGTCAGCTCATGTCTTTTTTTGTGGTAGCAATTATATTCGCATTTGTTGGCAACTTGAATGCTAATTCCACTGTGAGCGCAATGCTCAAGCTGGCGTGGTGGGGAAGGCAGGGGAGCAGAGGGGTGGGGCAGTGCAGAGAAACGAGTTGCGAACGAGCTTATTAGTGCAGGCATTTGCCATAAATTTTGGACAATAATCAAGCGTGCGCTATAATAAAAAGCGCAGTAAGCAAAGACTCGCGACTTCAAAGGATTCTCGCTGAGCTGCAGATGATGTTGCGCCAAAGTGTTAAACTGACATGCGAGATGTTGAGGCAACTGCAACACGATGAGGGAGGCAGGAGGTAGGAGGCGGGAGGCAGCACCCGGGCCAGTCAGTTTAGCGTCACCCTTCTCCTCTCGCTAACTCTCTCGCGCAGAGAACTCAACTGCGCCCCCATAACTGACACTTGCAATGAAGACATTAGCCGCTAATGGAATTGTTATTAAGCCTCAGCTCAACCCGAGTCGCAGTCGCAGTCGCAGTCGCAGTCGCAGTCGCAGTACCAACTGCAGTCCGAGTTGAAGCGCGCGTCTTCAGTCAGACTTTCGAGGAGCTTAGGCTGCGGCTCAACTTGATGGCTGCTTGGCTGCTCAGCTCGCTGGCGGCTTTAATTTTCTCATCAGCTCGAGCATTTGAGTTGAAATAAAATTATTATTGTATTTCATGCGCAGTCGCCGCTTGCCGCTGGCAATCCTCAACAATTTGGCGGCTCACAGAAGATTCCCATTCTGACTCTGATTCGGATTCTGAATCCGACTCAGGTTCAGATTCAGATTCAGATTCGGATTCCTACTCAGATTCAGATACCAGATGCAGATTGAGTTCGCGATTGGTCTTTATAGGATGCGCGACTCATAATCGCTTTATTGTGCGCTTGATGTATTGACAAACGCATAAATGCCATAATGTGTCTGTGACCATCAGCCCCAAAGGGAGAGAAGCGAGTCATGCTGATGATATCTGGGCATTGCCAGCAATGCCGGATCTGCGACTGATTGCATCTTATCACGCAGCCAAGCTCGCAAATCACTTATTTTGCAATCAGCTGGCAAATCATCAGGGCCAGACCAAGCCCTCAACTCTGTCTCTGTGTCTGTCTCTGTCTCTGTCTCAAGTCCCTTAAAACCTTCAATTGCTATAAAACAGAAATGAAGCATATCCCATTGCAATCTCACAGTCGCACAGTTTGCAGTCTGAGTGGGCATGGCCCCGTTGTGCTGTCAGTGGTGCTGTGCTTGTGGTGCTTGTGGTGCTTGTGGTGGTGGCGCTGCTGCCCTCTTTTGAGAGCTGTCGAAGTCTCCCCATTTGACAGCCAAAGTGAAAAATGTCCATCCGTCCTTAGAGCGCATAGAACAATGTGAGGCTTGCAATGCGAGTACGTGCTCATAGTTACTATACACACACACACACACATACACACACAATCTACACACAAGCCACTTAAATGGCTTTAAAAATAACCTCACGGCTACGCTCAGCTCTGTTGTTAAGTCTGCTCTGCTCTGTTTGTTGTTATTGTCTTTGGTCTATAACAAATTAAGGCTTTTCACTTTCCGCTGTCGCCTCGTTGCCTGTTGCCTGTTGCCTGTTACTTGTTGTTGCTGGCAATATTGTCTGCGTACACACCCCAAAAAACGAAGAAACGAAAAAAAAAATGCTGCGTGGCCCAAATGAATACCTAGACGAGCATAACCCATAATCATCATCATCATCATCATTGTCGAAGTCGTTGGAGTTGCAGATGCAGCAGTTCTTGTTGCAGTTGCTGTTCTTGCTGTTGCTGAGAGTCATTGGCATCAACATGCGTCAGATTCTCCTCCCCAGTGCGGAGGGTAGAGCGTAGCTTACTCTCGGCCCAGGTGGCATAGTTGTTGCCCCATTCTGTCGAGGGCTGTCGCTGTTATTTGTATTTACTGTAATATGAATTGACTTGCCGCTAATAATAATAAACAGCAGCGTCTAGTAGAAGCATCAGCTGCGCTTGTCTCTTGTCAAAAGTTGCAACAAATTTCTGCAACAACTGATACCAACAACAACAACAACAGCAACAACAACAAGAGCTGCAGTCGTCGTCTGGCAAATAGGAAATAACTCAACTGGGCTAAAAGGAGTGAGTAGCACATAATGATAATGACGACAGGCCAGCTCAAGTGTTGTGTGGGTCAAGCGTTGCGTGCAGTTAGCGGAGTGTGTGGGGGAGGGGGGTGGAGAGAGAGAGAGAGGAGGTGTGGTGTTGGCCAGCAATCAGAAACAAATAAATGAGTTCAGGCAACAACATTGAAATGAAGACAAAGCACCCGTCACTTTTGGCTTTTCCCCCCTCTCTTGCTCAGCTTCTGCTGTCTCTCACTCTCTCTCTCTCTCTCGCTCGTACTTGCGTGTTGCGTCTGCAAAGCGTCTAGAATTTGTTTGCTAACCTAAAGCAATGGCAGCTGTGGCAGCTGTGGCAACTGTGGCAACAAGCAGGCCTTTGCCTATCAGCGACTTAGATTGGAAAGCGGAGACAACAGAGAGAAACTGAGAAGGGCACAGAGACAGAGACACGGACACTGAAGTCTCTGCGTATGTGGCGTGCCAGTTCAAGAGTTCAGCTACGTTTTGCCACCTACAACAGGCCACAGACAAGAAACAACAACCAACAGCCAACAGTCAAGCGACAAGAGGCAGTTATTCAAGACCTTGTTGCAACCCCTTTTCACTTCGTTTGTAGGCGTGGCTGCCACTTTTGCTTTTGCCCCAAAATACAAGAGCAACACAGAAATGAAACTGCAAAAAAAAAAAGAAATAATAATAATAATGAAGGCATTCGTCCGGCAATCCATTTCCATTTGCAGGTCTCACAAGCGAACGACCGAACGCTGTGTGTGTGTATGTGAGCAGTCCTTGTGGTTTGGTTGCTTGCTGCCCCCGAGGGCACGCCACGTTAATGGAAATTAATCACAAATACAACAGCAATTTGTTTGAATGCGAATGTTCGAATGCCACAGCGATGAAATGAAATGAATGCACTCATATTCACATAAATATTCATATATTTTTTAGTTTTTATTTGATATTTATTTGTAATTATTTTGTTGATTTCTTTTCGCTATTACAAACTACAACTTATCGCTTATTATCGATCGAACATAGTTAAAATTATACTTAAGTTATATTTTTTACAGCTTTGCTAGATCGTCAACAATTACACACGCACTCTCAAGTGAAACAGTTACTTAACTAGTCGAACTAACTAACTTAAATTGTAGTCAAGAGTTATGCTGTTAAATGTTACTTAAATACGCTGCTTGCTTGCTATGGATGAACATTTACAAGGGCTCTAACAACAACTTTATACAAAATTCCATTCCTACACATTTCTCAATTCTCAATTCTCACTTCTCTCTCTCTCTCTCTCTCTCTCACATTTTCAGTTGATTGGAATTGGGAATGGAGGCAGACATGCGAGCGATTCTTCCGATTCAGTGTCAGTTTCTGATTCTTCGTTAAATGTTTAATGGGTAAGTGCACTTGATTTCGTTTCTACTTTAACTAGTTTTAGTTCTATGCTATAACACTAATGCTAATACTTAGTGCTCTACTAGCGTTTAGCTTTTATGAAATGCTTACAATTTATGGCTGGCTTGGTTCGTTGTCTGTTTGCCTCGTTGACGCGCTGCACAGCGCGGCCAACCAAGCGAATTTCAGAGAGTCTTTGTTGGCTTTGTGGTCGCTATATATAAATATATGTAACTCTATTATCTACTACGATCCTATATACAACAAATGTCTGTCTATATATGCGTGTGCATGTGTGTGTGTGCGTGTGTATGAGTGTGTGTGTAGTGTGTGTATGTAAATATGTTAGTGTCAGCTTTGCTTGACGACATAGGAAAGACTTTGATAGTGATGTCTCTAGTTTATTCTGGAAATTAGTTTAGTGTTGGATAATGCAGAAAAGAGGAGAAGGAAGTTGAAAGGAAGAGAGAGAACGACAGAAGAAGAGAGTCAATAGACTAGTGTTGTATAATGCACAAAGTGAAGCAGAATTATAAGTTAACTGGAAGAATTTCTAGTCTGTTTCAACTGTGGCTGACATGTGTGATTCTATGTATACGTTTGCATGTGAGTGTGTGCGTGTGGTGCGTGCGTGTGGTTGGGTGGTGCAAGTAATACTATGCATGTACATCTGCGCTCCATTCTTGAATGCTTCAATGAAAGTCTCTGGCACTAACTAAGGGGTAATCACTACGACTAACTAAGCAGTACTCTCTACATATTACGCTCTAATGCTGATCACACAGATTTCGTTAACATTAACGCTAACGATAACTATATCGATTACGATTACGATTACGATTACGATGGGGTGGGGAGGGATGCAATTTACATGCGAGTGCCCACATTGGCGCGTTGGCTTGGCTGAGGCGCGTGGCGTGGCAGCGAGACATGGGACATGTGAGTTGGCGGTCCGCCCAAGGGGGAAATCGATGGCGAACGCGTGGCCAGCGGGGAGAGGGAGGGCGAGAATGATGGCGACATGGCTGATGAGGTGCTGAAGCCACCGCTGGCCTCGTGTCCGATGGGCGAGCGCGGCAGATTGGCGAGGCTGAGGTGCGGGGGTAACCGGAGACCGCCGGTGTTGCCGAGAACGGGAAGATTGATGGCCCGGGGAGCGACGTTTGTGAGCAGCGGGGGTGGTATGTGTGTGGGAGGCGGTGGCTTAAGGACAACACTGCCAGCACCTGCTGAGGAGTGCGAGGAGTGGGCCACCGACTGTTTGCTCTTGGCGCTGGACGAGGCGCCGCTGCCACTGTGACCACTGTGGCCGCTGTGCTCCGACATCGTGTCGTCCTTCAGTCTTGCAATCTCGGAGAATACATGCGCCAGCGGTTGGTACTGTGGTCCCCAGTCGAGCAGGTAGTCCCAGTTGTAGCTGCCCGTCAGCTCCTCCTCGCTGTGCACAATCGAGCTCAGGGATCCGCCCACATTGCTGCCTCCCACGACGACAGGCACCGGGACAGGCACCTCACCATAGCTGGCCATCACACCATGGCCATGTCCATGTCCGACGGTGCCAATGCTGCCCGCTGTTGTCGCCGCATCATCCGCACTGCTGCCTCGATCCGATCCGGCTCCTGCCACATCGTTCAGCTTCGCGTAGATGAGATTCGTGATGTCGGACCGGGCCGTTGCATCCTCGTCAAACATGTGGAGAGTGGGCATCGGCATGGGCATGGGATGGCTAGATCCAGCCATGCTTGAGGCACCACCGCCTCCTCCACTCGGATCGTGATCCACAATGCCCAGGCGAGCGAGATACTCTTGGGTATTCTGCACAGAGATGTCTGAGATGCGTCCATCGTCGCTGCCAGCGCCGGCGCCAGTGCGATGACTCAGCGGTCCCTCATTGATCATACGAATCTCCTCGTCTTCGCCATCATCTTCCGCCGAGCCGCGACCACTTGATCCCGACTGCTCCGAGCCAGATAGCTCCGATGTAGTGGCTGCACCCGAGCTGCCCGCATGTGGTCCAAATGGCGGAATTTCATCGTATTTGGGTGGTGCAAACTGGCCCGAAGCCACAGCACCACCGGCGCCCGCTGCGGTCATGCCACCGCGTATGGGAATCGTGTCGAAGGCGCTGGGATCCACGTAGCTGTTGGAGTTGCCCACGCCCACCGTTTCGGTGCTGAGATGGGGCTTGACAGCATTGCGGGGCCGTCGACTGCGCATGTGGATGAAGAGAAAGATGCCGGCTGCGGCGCAGAGGATGAGGAGCAGGGAGACTAGCAGACCCACGACCCAATCACTAAGGCTGCCACCGCCTGCACCACTGGCAGTGCCACCACCACTTGCGGCACCACCTGGAATGCTAATAGATGCCAGATTGGTGTTGGGATGTGCAAGGGGATCGAGGGCGATCTCCACGACGGTCATGTTCGTCAGCGAGTTGTGGCGACCCGACGAGGCCGAGATCACCAGACTGATATCGCGGCCATCGTCGATGAGGCTGTCGTCGAGCTTCCTTTTGATGAGCACCGCACCGCTGCTGCGATTCACCTTGAAGTGGCCGTGTGGTGCGCTTAATTGGTAGACAACCCGACCATCTGCCCCACTATCTGCATCTGTGGCCGTCACCTGGCCCACGACAAAGCCCAGAGGCAATGCCGCCGCCGCTGGCAACACAAAGCGATACGTTCGCTCCGTAAATTGTGGCGTGAACTCGTCCCGCGACTCGATCTCAACGCGCACCGCCACCCGAGCACTTCTCCCACCCATGTCGCTGGCCTGCAGCTGCAAATTGTAGCGTTGCCGCTGCTCGTAGTCGAACACCGCTCCCGAGCTGACAATCCCCGACTCCGCATCCACTCGGAACAATCGCCACGAGCTGTCGTCATCCGTTGCCGGCACAAGGCTGTAGTTGAGTTGCCCGAAGGGACCGCGGTCCAAATCGCTGGCATGCGCCCTGAAGACCGAGCTGCCGAGGGGCTCGTTCTCGCCCAAGAAGTGCACGTACTCGGTCAGAGGGAACTGTGGTGCATTGTCGTTCTCGTCGTGCAGCGACAGGTGGAACGCCTTCAGGCTGCACAGTGGGCGTGGCTGGTGGCTGTCGCAGGCACGAATGATGAGCTCATACCTGGTTGCTCCGCTGTCGTAGTCCAGCCGATTGTTGACGAACAGCACGCCACTCACCAGGTCAATGGTGAACATGTGCTCGTCATTTCCTGAGCTGATGTCGTAGACAACCTCCGAGTTGGGCGTGTTCTCCTGATCCGCATCGAGGGCCACCAACTGGGCAATGGAATACCGCAATGGAGCCAACTCGCTGATCTCTGCCTCGTACTTTGCGCTGGGATCGAAGATCGGTGCATTGTCGTTGGCATCCAGAACATTGACAAACACTGTGATGCCTCCGCTCGAATTGGAGCTGGATGTGAAGCTGGTACCGGTTGTGGCGGATGGGCTGAGGATCAGCAACAGTTTGTAGAGATCGTTGCGCTCCCGATCGAGCTGCTTAACCAGCACAATTGCCTTGGAGGGCAGCAGCTCGAAGGCGCTTTCCTCGTTGCCCGATGCAATGCTGAGCGTCTGATCCTTGACATCTTGTCCTAGTTGCAGCACCACCGAACCCACCGCAGCCGCCTCGCTGATCTGTGCTCTGTACTGGGTTTGCAGGAACTGTGTTCTGCCTGATCCAATGTCACCAGGCTGCACGCGTAGCAGCGTTGATCCGCTCAGCCTTGGTTTACCCGCATCCCTGGCTACGATCTTCACAAAGTAATCCCCGCTTGGCGACATAGCAGCTGGCAGTTGACTCATGTTCACTGAGACAATGCCACTTGTGGCATGCACTGAGAAACCAGCCATCGGAGGATCAATGCTGTAGCTTATTTGCGAGTTGCGTCCTTCGGCATCCGCATCCGTGGCATTCACAGTCAGCAGTTCCACATCCATCGATGCACTGTCCGTCAGCTCTGAGGCAGCTGGCAACAGGGCAAAGTAGGCGGGCGGTTTCTGTGCCAGGAAAATGGGAGCATTGTCGTTCTCATCTGCCACCCGAACTGTCAGTGTGGTGCGTGCCTCGTGTGCCGCATCGGAGGCAATCACCTCCAGCTGGTACTCCTGCTGCAACTCGTAGTTCAGGCTGCGTTTCAGCACAAGTTTGCCACTGTAGCGATCTAGGCCAAAGAGTGAGAGGTTCTCCGTTTCAACGGGGGAATCGCTGCCCAAGCGATAGGTCAATGTCGGGTAGGTATCCACATCATTCGCTGAGACGGATGCAATCACAGCACCCAGTTCAGTGGCTGTGGAGGAGAACGTAAAGGGGGAGAGAGATATAGGAAATTAGTCTCTATCGGGTTGGGTTATTTTGGATTACACTCTATCTGATTAGTTTGTAAAGGGATAGTCTCAATTGTGTTAATTTCTTTCTGGTTAGAAAGATTCTATCTGGTTAGTTAGCTAGTTCCGGTTTGGGAAGCTTCAAAGGACCTTAAGCAAATTGTATTAGGGTTGCAGTTTAGTCTGACACTTACCTTCACTGACGCTGACAACGTTGTTGGGGGGAAACGTCGGCTGATTGTCATTGACGTCCACAATGTGGACACGTATGGTCGAGGTGCCCGTCATCTGGGGCACGCCCTCGTCGGTGGCAATAATCTTCAGATTGTAGACGTCGCGTATTTCGCGGTCGAGCACAATGTTCGTTCTCACGATGCCGCTGAAGGCGGGCTCAATGACAAAGGCGTTGTCGTGGTTCCCATCCACAATGTGGTAACGCAGGCGGGCATTGGCGCCCTCGTCGGCATCGAAGGCCTGCACCTGGGCAACAAAGGTGCCCTTGCTGTTGCCCTCCCAGACGGTGGCAACGAATTGACGCTGCGAGAACTGCGGGCTGTTATCGTTCTCATCCTCTAGTTCGACAACCAATTCCGCGTAGCTGGAGAGGAAGGGGGCTTCTGTGCTGCGAGCAACGATTACCAGACGCAATTCATGTGGTTGTGTTGTGGTCAAGGCAAATGAGGAACTCGACAACGCACGCTGACTGCGGGAAGTGTTTCCATTTTCACCCTGATCCTCTTCCTGCTTCTGCTCCGTCTGCTCGTCCGTCTCCGCTTCCTCATAGTGCATGGCACGTCCGCGCGAGAGGGGTTCCAACGTAGGTTTGGCAAAGCGATCGTAGTCCAATTGCTTGGGATTGGCTACCCGAATCTCTCCCGTTGAAGCATCCATCGAGAAGATGCCGTCATCATTACCCGCGCCAAAGGAGAAGCTCACCTTCTGTCGACGTCCATCGCTCCGCACGGCAGCCACTTGGAGCAGCCTTGTGCCCGCTGGCGAGTTCTCATGTAACTTTGTGCGATAGGTCTCGTTCTGGAAGTGCAACACGGGCGTACCCTGACTTGCCTCTCCCACCAGCAGCTCGATGAGACCCACACTGCTTTGAGGTGGATTACCCTTGTCGCGAGCAATCACTTCCAGCTGAAGAAGGTTGCCCGTCTCGCTGGCCAGGCTCTGGGTGGCACTCAAGGCGCCTGTGTTTGGATTGATGCGGAACTTGGCTCGAGTTGCGGCTGATCCGAGTAAGCTGTCCGCTTTGAGGGCATAAAGTAGCTCTGCATTCGATCCCAGATCGGCATCGTGGGCCTGAACCTTCAGCAGGGTCTGTCCCGGTTGGATGAGAGCTGGCACTTGGCCAGTGTATGGGTAACGCTCGAAGATGGGCTTATTGTCATTGACGTCCAGCACATTGATCTGCACGGCCACACTGCCGGAACGAACCTCGTACCTTCCACAGTCGGTGGCGAGCACCATGAAGCTGTAGCTCGTCTGCAGTTCTCGATCCAATTTCCTGTTCCGAAGAGGTTGGGAAATAAATCAATTAGTGACTCTGACTAAATACTAAGCTGCGATGCTGTGTCTAGACGAGCGTCACGACTGATTACTGCAAGGGAAGGATCGGTGAATGGGTCGGAGTGCTTGAAGGGGATCTTTAGCGACACTAATTAGTCTCCCGCTGCTAGGAGAATGCCTGCCTAATCGAAAAAGTAATCCTACCAACAATTAGCTACACGAAATGATGTGGAATTAATCCACAACATATACATACGGATTCACATTCATGTGGCGAGTGGAGGTTGTGGGGCAGGTAATTAAGTCATTTGCCTGTGATCCACTCACTCGCAATGTGGTGCAGTTAATCTGACTGCACACTGCACACTGCACACTGCACGCTAGACTCCCTCAACTGCTGCCGTCGCCATCAACTATTGTGGTTGTGGTATGCTGCCACAAATAATAAACCAAAATGATTACAATCCCAGCCAGACTCAAAAGGGAGAACGAGGGAGTTGCGAAAAGGAAGGAGTGGAGCAGGGCGAAGGGAGAAGGGGAAGGGGGGGGGGGAAGGAAGGCGGGTTCTGGCTTACGCTTGCATGTCAGCCAATAAAACGAATTTAGCAAATTACAAGCTCATCCCAAGTCCGGGACGCAGTTGATGTTGATGTTGAAGCTCATTTTATGAATTGAATCAGTCAAAGTGGAAAACATTCAGAGTGTAATTCTGGTCTCCAACTCCAACTTGGAGTTGATGTCGGCGTTGCAGTTGAAGACGAAGACGAAGCCGAAGACGAAGAGGAAGACGCAGGCGGAGAGGGAGACGAAAACAAAATCTGTTGTCTATTTAAAACAAAAGTTAAAATGTTTTCAAGGGTCAGTTTGCAGTATGTTGTTGTATGCCCTCCCTCTCCCACTCCCCCTCTCTCTCTCTCTCTCTCTCTCTCTCTCTATCTCATACTCACTGTTGTTGTCATTGTCGGCTGCGCTTGCTGATCATCAGAGAGACAGTGAAACAAGCTAACGAAACAGCCTGAAATTGCGCCTAGTCTTGTCCATCGTCAGCCCCTCAGTCCGTCAGCTCGTCAAGTCGTCAGTTCGTCAGTCAGTCAGCAAAAAACAACAAAAGAAAGGAACCTAGCAACAAACCCCGAGAGCCTGGACAAGCAGCAGTCACATTTCTATACCCTGCCATACAGAGTATCATAGGTTTGTGTTTAAGTATCATTTTTTTCGACTTGAACTTTCTTAAGATTGCAAAAACCCCCAAAAAATAGTGAGGAAGCAGAAACAATCCAATAAAAAAGCTTAACAATTCGTTGAGAATATGTTAAATATCAGTTAGGGTATACAGTTGTCGTTATTGATTGCATAAAGCAACTCTTTCCTGTTGTGTTTCTGTGTTTTTGCTTGAGCCTGACTTTATTTAGCTCAAGCAGAGGAATCTCAGCAAGCGAGGCCAAGACCAAGTCCAAGAGCAGGAGGAATAGCAAAAGCAAGACCGCGAAAGCCAAGACCAAGACTAACAACAACGTCACGAATTGTTTGTCCCGTATGTCTGCCCCCCTGTCCCCCTGTCTATCTGTTCGTTTGTCCCTCTGTCGTCTATCTGTCTGTCCGTTTGTCCGTCTGCCGCTCTACAATTCTTCGCCATGTGGTGTACTCCTCTGTTGCTCTGTTGTTCTTGCGTCGTTTTCGATCGTTGTGTTTCTGTTTCTGTTTCTGTTTCCATCTCTGTTTCTGTTTCTGTCTCTGTCTCTGTCTTTATCTGTTTTTCTGTTCCTGTTTTGTTTCTGTCTCTGTCCGCGTTCTGTTCTGTTTCTGTTTGAGGTTTTTGTTGTGTATTTGGTGGCGGGATTTCGTTTTTATTGTTTGCCGACAATCAGCGCAAGATAAAAATTGGTACATGACAGCGGATCGCGTTTGTATAAATGGCCAAACACTGGACGCTACTGTCATCTCAAGTGGTGCCCCCAATGTCCGACGGGGTAAGGGGGGGTAAGGAGGGGCAGTCAATGCAACTCTCGCTCGATCTGTCACTAGTTCTGGCTCCGGAACTGAGCTGAGCTCTAGTAACGCACTCCACCCTTTTGCCCTCCTATTCCCCCAGCGCCTTGATATCGGACGGAACAAGCAATTGTTGTCATCATTGATTGTCAATAAGCATAAATTTGCACCAGAGGGGGCCCAGACAAGACCAGGACAGGGCAGGACAAAACGGGGCAGGGCGGCACCGGACGGGACAAGACAGGACAGGGCAGGGCGGGACAGGACAGGACAGGAGGGGTCTTATAAGCCAAGTTCGAGTTCGAGTAGCAACGAAGTAGGGTCAACCCTTTTGTGCGTATGCGTTACACACACACACACACACTCACACACACACACTGGAGTGTCGAGTGAGCTATTTATAGCTAAGCGTGTGCGACGGAGGCGGTTGACGGAGAACGGATTCGGTTGCGAATTGGGATTGGGATTGAGACTGTCGCTGCGTAGGATGTTGTAGGACGCTTGTAGCATTTGCCAGGAAATTATTTCAATGTTTTCGTTGTCCTTGCGTCAAGATGTGGCACGCAGATAAGATGCGGCATGGCATTGCATTGATCCAAGGATAAACACACCCTTAGTCCCCCACCCCCCGTCCGCTTTGCCCTCTCATCGAACACACGACGACATGTTGACTTACCCGACGGTGGTGATGAGTCCACTTTTGCTGTCGATGGCAAATTGCCATTGGGTCTCATTGGCCAGGGAGTAGACGAGCCGCGCATTGACACCCAGATCCGCATCGTTGGCCTTGAGGCGCAACACGCTGCTGCCAATGGACGCATCCTCCGACACACTGGCCACATACTTGGCCAGCTCAAAGCGCGGCTCATTGTCATTCTGATCATCGACAAGGACACTTATGTTACAATGCCCCTGGTGTGTGATGGGCTGGCCACGATCCGAGGCTTGTATCTGGAGTGTATACCGGGTATGTTGCTCACGATCCAAGGGACGGGCACTCAACTCTCCGGTGCGTGCATCAATGCTAAACTTGTTGCCCAGATTGCCGCCTGTGCAGGAGAAAAAGTGAAGACCATGAAGCAGGATTAGCCCAGGCACTTGAGCTATTTGGAGTGAGAGCTTGACTTACCGATGATGCTGTAGACCAACTCGGCATTGGCTCCCTCATCCAGATCAGTTGCAACCACCGTGTGAATGATAGCAGTGTCGCTGTTCTCCGGCACCGAGAGACCATAGCATGCGCCAGGTCGAAACTCTGGTGCATTGTCATTGACATCGCCAATGGTGATGACGATCGTCGCAACGTCAAAGTGCTGTCCCGTTGCCAACTCCAAGGAGCTCTCCGAGGAGCGCTGCTTCCGCACGGCCGAAGCCGGGGAGACAACCATGCGATTGGCATCTCTCACATAGACAGGGACTACATATCGAGCTTGCGTCTCCCGATCGAATTGTCCACGTGTCGTGACAATGCCACGTTGCCAGTCCACATGGAAGTGATCATCGGCGACGCCATTGGGTATCTCATAAGTTAGATTAGCTGGAGAGTGAAGTATAAGTCAATGATTTAGTTAGTTGTTGATCATGTTGGGCTTCAGTAGAGTCATTTAACTTGCATTTGATTGGGGATTTCTTACCATTGTCCGCACTGTGGAATGCTTTGGCTGCCACTTGCAACACAAAGCTGCCGCTGGGCACATTCTCCAGTATAGTCGCATGGTAGACAGCTTGCAGGAACCGGGGAGGATTGCTGTGGCTGCCCTGGATCAGAAGCTGGAGACTGAGTGTGGACTGCATGGCAGTGGGGGCACCATGATCAGTTGCTCGGATCGTTAGGATGAAGCGACTTGTCTTATCCGACTGCTCGGAAGCTGGAGGCAAAGTCTTGGCCAGCTCAATCAGGCCACTCTGTGGCTTGATGCGAAACCGTCCCTCGCCATTGCCACTGACAATGTCGTAGGTGATGCGACCATTCTCGCCCGCATCCCTATCGACGGCCACAACGTGGGTGACGACATCGCCAATACGTGTGGCATCGCTGAGGTAAACAGTGGCTGTGGTGGGGCCACCACTTGCGGGTGTTGTGGCTGTTGTGAATGGCACCACAAACTGTGGCGCATTGTCGTTGGCATCCAGCACCCGGAGACGCACAGTGACTGATGTCTGCAGGCGCTCAGTGACATTCGAGGATTGATCGAGGGCTTGGACGATCAGCAGATACTCGCTGAGAGACTCGTAGTCCAAGGGAGACTGCAGGCTGAGCGAACCCGTCAGCGAGTCCAGGGCAAAGAGAGGTGACGCCTGCTCCTGGCTCTCATTCAGGAGTGGGGAGTAGCGCAGCAGGCGATACTGAAGCTCTCCATTTGTGCCCGAGTCCGCATCCGTGGCCGTGAAATTGTAGATTATGCCACCGACCGACATGGACTCGCTCACTTGCAGCTCAATCGGATCTAGGGGCCAGTGTGGGGCATTGTCATTGACATCGGCCACCTCGATCTTCACAGTGATGGCGCTACTCTGCGGATTATTGCTGGCCGAGGTGTCCAGCGCCCTAATCTCTAGCCGATACTCGGCCTGCAGTTCGCGATCCAATTGTCGGGCCACCACCAGGTTGCCCGTATTCCTGTCAATGTCGAAGGCTCCCTCGACAATGTCCTTGGTGAGGGGGTTGAGAGTGTAGGTGACGCACAGCTGGTCATCCAGGCTGTTGCCCTGTGGCAACTCTGCACGCTCGCTGGGACTAATCGAACCCACCACATGGCCCACGATCGCATCCTCGCGTACCTGCAAATTGTAAATAAACGCAGAAGGCAATTATAGATTATATATATTTGTTGTTGTTATGTTATGTATTAAGAAGAGGGTCTCTTGGTCTGCCTTTGCAGTTGGACAATCGGACAATCGGACGGACGGACAGCCGGACAGTCGGACTGTGTCTCAGTGTCGACTTGGTTTGGGTCGCTCGCTCTACTTGGGCTGCCGCCTGTGTCCGCGTATCTTAATCTCAACAACAGTGTTGAAAATCCAATCTTAAAGCAATAATTCATACTTCAAGATTACGAAGGCAGCAAACATTTAAAAATTTCATTCCTTTTGCCCGACTCCCCTGCCCCCCTACACTGCCACACTACCACAGTTCCACAGCCCAACTGCAGCTGATTCCCAGGCGAATATAACAGCAAAAGGTGAGACAAACATATAACGAAACAGGGAGAGAGAGAGAGAGAGAGAGATAGAGAGAGAGGAAGAGAGAGAACGAGGAGTAGAGGCCAAGAAACATTGGCATTGGCATTGGCAATGGCATTAAAAAGAAATTATGCATTCCGACCAAGTTGGCGGCCCCGAAAATCACTGAAGAAATATGTGAGCCATCCAAGCTGTTGGCCAGCGGAGTGTGTGCTGCTTGAGGCAGGGGGATGGTGGCTGGTGGTTGCAGAGAAGGGTTTAGGCCTCGGTTTGGGTCAACTGGCTGAAGAAGTTTCTTCTGCTCTGCGCATAAGAATTTAATATGCAAAACCACAAAAACCGTTTTTGAGCATAAAAAAAGGAACAAGCAGACTTGTGAGTGTGTGTGTGTGTGTGTGTGTGTGTGTGTGTGTGTGTGTGTGTGTATGAGTGGGTATCTTCTGCTTTTTGGCTTTTTTTTTTGCTGTTTTCATAAAATAAAAACATTGAAAATATTGTTTGGGTCGCCAAAATGGAGACACAAAAATGACAGTCAGGAGATTTATGCCTCGCCAAGATTACGCAGCAAGGTCCACAGTACGCAGTGCACACAGTGCGACTAACGATGGCTACGCTGTGCTCTGTGTGGCTGTGGTTTCATTTCGGTAAGCAGCGAACCACCAAACCACCAAACCACCAAATTATGCACGGAATTGCTACAAAAATGGCAACCACCAAAATGGCGCATGATTTGTTGTGTACTTTTATAGCAGCAGCAGCAGCAGCAGCAGATGCAGCAGTCGCAGTGCAATTGCGGATGAGGCATGCCCCACTGCTACCAGGGCCAGCTGTCAACTGCTGCCTCAACTTTAAGCTGCTCAGCTTTAAGCTGCGGCGGAGAGGGGAGAGACAATGGTTTAAAGCGCGCGCGTCATTTGCTTGCGGGGGAAATTGCTTAATTACAACAACGCATTATGCAGCAGATTTATTTGCTGTTGCAGCAACAGGGCAACGCCAACGCCAACGCAAAGAACAAAGCACAAATCAGACACAAGGCATAAGACACAAAGGAGAAGGGGAAGGGGAAGGGGAAGGGGAAGGAGAAGGAAACGGAGAAGAATGCAGATGCAGATGCAGTTAGGCGACTCAAAAGAGTCAAATCAAAGGCGAACCGCCAAAACGAAATGCAACGCAACGAAATGTGTCAATTTTAATTGTTGCCAAAGCGGATTTAAGGGCCAAGACTGACAGAGCAGAGAGGCTAAGACTAAGGAGCTGCAGCGAAGGCAGAGCGACGAGAGAGACAAAGAGAGAGGGAGGAACAGAGAGAGAGAGAGAGAGAGAGAGAGAGGCAATTAAATGCATGTCAAAGCGTCGCAGCCATCAAGCGGCCAAAGAGACAGTGTCGGAAATGCAGTGCAAGTGGGAGAGATGAGGGATGTGGAGACGGGCAGATGAGCAGGCGAGGGATGACTGGATGATGGGACTGGAGCTGAGACTGAGAATGGGAATGGGAATGGGAATGGATTGCGGATAGGCATGTGTATTGCAATGATGTGATGTGCGGGGTATGCAAAACATGTGCGAATCGAACGTGATAAAAATGTTAAAGGCTCAACGCTTCAACATGCCAAAACCTAAACAGAGATGGAGGGAGAGAGGCCGAAACAACAACAACAGCAACAACAACAACTAGCCCGAAAAGAGAACTTCATTACGCCGAAGTTGTGTTACTCTTTAACATAAAGTTAACTTAGGCAACTGATCTCCAATTTTGTTTATAAGAAGTGTCTGGATAAACGTTGAAGTTTCTCCTAGAAAAAGTTTACTTGTTATTCCTAAGTTATAAGTAATCAGAATGCTCTTATCAGCAAGTTAGATAAGGATGATGAGGATTGCCTTTTTCAATGTGTGAGCTTGGTTAGCTTAACTCAAGCAACAGCAGGACAGTTCTAATATCTCCACGCCTTCTTTAATGCATGATTAAGTTGAAGTACTCCTATTGCGCAAGAGTATAACAACAACGGAGGAGGAACAACAACAACAACAACAATAGCAGTAACAGCCAGGTGACGGTTACGAATCGCATTTAATGGACGCATGGGTCAGGCGAAGGGGAACGGACAGTGGACAACACAGACATAGTTGGAGTTGAACTTGGAGTCGGAGCGGGCGGGAGTTGCAGCTGGAGTTGGAGTGGCAGTCACAGCCAGAGTTGGCGTTGGAGTCACAGTTCAGAGTGACAATTACGCGTGCGCCATGCACAACGGCAACAACAACAACAGCAACAACAACAGCAGCAACAACGTTGTTTCGGCTTGAATGCAAATCGGAGTTGGAAGTTGCCGCACCCGCTTATGGAGGAGACGCCTCCCTCGCTGGCAGCGAGTCGTGTTCTTGGCCATTGTCACGTGACGCTGATGCTACAAATCATCCGAGGCACAAAGGCAGGCGACAAACGCGCAGCTCACGACACGGCAGCAGCAGCTGAGGAGAGAGGACAGAGGACAGAGGACGGAGGGCAGAGGATAGCGGACAGCGGATGAAGCAGGAAACCATTGAGGCAACCAAGCAATCGTCGTGTAAAACTAGAAGCGTCAAATAGACAAAAGTTTTCCTGGAAGAGCCAGGCTAGCCAGGAAGAGACTATGTTGCAGTTGCAATTGCAGTTGTTGTTGTTGTTATTCGTCTTCTTCTGCCGCTCCCTCTGTGTGAGTGACCCTACTATAAATCTTCACACTCACCCTAAAGACAAGGCTGGAGCTGGTGAACGTTGGCCGATTGTCATTGAGATCGAGCACCTCGACACGGAGCATTCGCAGCGTCTGCTTGGGCGGATTGCCACCGTCGGTGGCAGCCACAGCCAGACGATAGATGCTTCTCTCCTCGTGGTCCAGCATGACGCGCGTCCTGATCACGCCCGTGTTGGCATCGATGCTGAACAGACCGTGTCCATCGGAGTCACGACCCTTCAACAGCGAATAGTTGATCGACGCGTTCTGTCCATTGTCCCGATCGATGGCGCGTATTCGCACCACTTCTGTGCCAGGTGGTTGCTCCTCGCGCACACTGACCACATCCTCCTGTGGATCGGCTATCTCCGGCGCATTGTCGTTCACGTCCGTCACATGGACACGCACCGGAGCGCGTGCACTGCGGGACGGAGTGCCCTGATCCCTGGCCTCCATCACTAGATCATAGAGTTCACGTAGCTCCCGATCGAGTGGTTCGCGTGTGGTTATCTCGCCTGCAAAGAGACAGAAGAGGAAGAGAGGAGTGATTAATAAGCGTATGAGAGGAGGGAAAGAGCAGAGCGAGCTAGTTTCATTGTTAGCCCGGCTAGAAACTGGGTCGTAGATGATTAATGCCAGTAGTTGGCTGATGGTGCTGATGGTGCTGGTGGTGCTGGTGGTGCCACCGCCACTGCCATCAGAATTGCAGTATGCCTTGCAGCATTTGGCGGCCAAAAGAAAATCATGTCAGCAGAAACAAGTTTGCCAGACGCTTGGACTCTTTTGCCTGGATGTTGTGTTGGTTGCCAGGATTAGCTGCACGCGATTTCCATATTTAATTTAAATGAAGCAAGACTCCTTAGGAGCCACAGGCGAACACGCACATGGCACACACAGAGTGTGATGAGCGGGAATTAGGAGGGGGGAGAGGTGCACACAGAATGTCAACCCAATGATATTCCATTGACGGATGAGCTGACAGCGTTAAAACTGTTGTTGCTCAAACACTAATGGTCATGCGCTCCAACTGGCTGCCAACTGCACGTCTCCTTCCCATCCCCCCAATCTGTAGTTCCCCCGATCCACACGGCGTCATCTTCACATCTCCCCATCCACATATCGCCATCTTCCGTATCGCCAAACAGATCGCATTTTATCGCTTGCCCCATCGTCGTGGGGGGACGAACAGGGAACGGGGAACGGGGAACAGGGAACTAGGAACAGGAACAGGTTTCCACTCGCTGTCTGCTCGTGCGCGTTTGATCTATGGGCATTGACGTGGATGCAATGCAGGAGCTGGAAGCCACAGTGCAGGAGCGACAGCCAAGTGCAGAGCAGTAATGAATGACCATGGGTCATGGCTGCTGGCTTGACAGTCCTCAGTCCACAGTCCACAGTCCAGCACTTGTGCTGCCTGCTCGACTCACATTCGGATTCAGATTCAGATTCAGCATCAACAACAACAACAACATCAGCTTTAACATCTGCTTCAGCTTGCAGCTTCAGCTTCAACTTCAAAGTCGAAACTCTAACGGGGACGGGTGTTGAGTGAGTTGTTAGACTCAGTTGCGCTGCGATTGGGACACTAATTTATGGCCAAAGGAAGCCTCGACTCACCAGTGACGGGATGCACCTGAAAGCTGGAGTTGGCCGGCAGCAGACTGTAGCGTATGGCCGCATTCTCGCCGATATCCGCATCTGTGGCCGCCACAACGCCTACAACGGCGCCACGCCGTAGATTCTCCTCGATTCGGAATTCGTAGCTTTCCCTTTGGAACCTGGGATCATTATCATTGGCATCCAGAACGCGGACCAATACACGGGCACGCGCATGCGCAGCCGGTGTGCCATTGTCCGTGGCCAGAACTGTCAGCTCGTAGCGATCGCGACTCTCCCTGTCGAGGGCAGCTCGCAGGTAGATCCAGCCCGAGTTGGGGAAGATGCCAAAGTGTTGGGCCAAGTCGACATCGGGTGGATTGAGGCCAACGGTCGATGGGTTGTGGTTGTGGTTGTGGCTGTGACTGTGGCTGTGACTCAGGCTGGCATTGTCGGCACCAGCGTCCACAATGCGATAGGTAATCCGTGCATTGTTGCCCGTGTCCAGATCGCTGGCATTCACCTGAATGATCTGGAAAGACAATGTGCAGTTGTTGCATTGTGTTAATTTTGAGCTAAAGTATAACGAGTGAAGTATAAAGAACCAAAGAAAAAGTATAGATCTACATGCCAAACACGGCTGGCGGTCATCAATCATCTCAAGCGGAATCTGTGATGCATGTCTGCGTAAATCTCTAGAGGAATCCCTAGAGCAGACCGCACAGCTCACAACTCGACAACTCGTTTCGCGACTCGCAGCTCGCAGCTCGGGACTCTTGAGATGCCAAAGATATATAAAGTGATTTTATGATCAAAACTAGTTCAGCCAGGCACGAGGTAAGGCAGTTAACCTGCAAGCAGGCAACAGGCAACGTGCAACAGGCAACGTGCAACAGGTAGTGTGCAACTGGCAACTGGCAACTGGCAACGGGCAACTGCAGGAGCATCTTCTTCTCTGGGGTGTTGAGATATTTTAAAAAAGATATGACGCCTGCCTGACAAAAGCGTGACTTTTACTGGCTGTTAATCAAATTTATGTTGCGCATTTAGTTTGCATTACAAAAATTTATTTTTCAATAAAACTTCAGGCCGGCTGACTGCCTGGTTGACTGCCTGGCTGGCCTAGCCCCATTGATGCCCCTCCAGAGGAGGCATGGGGAGGGGAGGTAAATAGTTAACCAGTTTTTGGTGGCTTGCCAACTTACCTGAGCATTGATCGCTCGCGATTCGGATACATTCACAGCATATTCGTCGCGCTCGAAGACGGGCGGATTGTCATTGACATCTTGCACATCCACAATGATGGTGAGGTCCGCGGCAAGCGGGGGCATGCCGCCATCGGTGGCAGTCACTGTTAACGAGTGCCTCTGCGATGTCTCGTAGTCCAGATGTCGTGATAGCACAAGATGTCCAGAGCGTGCATCGATGGCGAAGAGTGAGGGCTGAGGGTTTCTATTAACTCCACGTTGTGTGGCATTCCCCAAGGATGAAGACGATGATGAGGATGAGGTGGATGAGGTGGATGAGGAGGAGGAGGAGAGGCTATAGGTCACCTGACCACTGCTGCCGGAATCCTTGTCATGGGCGTGGGCCGCAAAGAGGGGCGTGCCCAGCTCGGCATTCTCCGGCACCGAAATTCTCACCATACTCGTCTCAAACTCTGGTGCATTATCATTCACATCCTCCACCTCGATGTTCACCTGCGTGTGGCCATAAACTGGCGGCTCCCCACTGGTGGCCTGAATGTTGAGCAACACTTGCGACTTGGCCTCGTGATCCAGCGGATGGGCAATCCGTATGTTGCCCGAGGCGGCCTCAATGCTAAAGTAACCATCCGGATCCCCCGAGTAGATCGAGTAGCGCACAGGACTCCTTTGAGCTGCAGAGAGAAGGAGAAGAACAGAGAGAGGGAGAGAGAGAGAGAGAAGACACAAATTGATTAAAGAAAGAAGCGCAAGAATTTCAAAAAGGGAAAAAGACTAAAGCTTCGCCTCATTAAAGACCAATTCAAATGCCAGGCCGATCAGACCGAACAAAGGATTTGCAATGAGTTGCAGTAACAATAGAACCCACAGAGATTGACACATGAGCCGAGGATAGGAAGGGGGGAATGGGAATGGCAATGGCAATGGGATGGAGATGGAGATGGAGTTCGGGTTGGGAACGGAATGAGCAATGAATGAAGGAAGTGCACAGCGAAAGCAGCAAATTAAACCTCAAAATCATTTTTGTTTTGCATAGCCAACCCAAAAAGAGTCTTCATTGCTCCTCTTGCCTGGGCCCCCTTGCCCGGGGTTGGGGGTAAGGGAACATTGGTCTACCTTGGTGTGGAACTTGAAGTTCAGCTGGAGCTCGTGTCTTGGGCATTTGTATCAGCGAGCGATGACGATGACGAGGACGACGACGACGACGACGTCGTTGCCTCGTTGATGGGTGCAGATTTCAGCCGAAATTTGCGTTTGAAGTGTTTTGCTTTCGCCATTGTGCCACTGCCACTGCCCCTGCCCCGCGTCCCTTCCCTTCGCACAGCTTCCTTGGGTCTGCTCGGTTGTGCCCCTGGTTGTGGCATGGCCAGTGGCTTGCATGTGGCCCATTTTGTTGCAAGCGCTGCAAGCTTTTTTGCTTGTACAAATTTTATTTTAATTTTCTTGGCCTTTTTTTTTGCTTTGCTTTGTGGCGCAACCATTCAACCGTTCGTCTGCTCATCCGTTGCTCCCTCTGTCCCCCCACCCGGTCTGACCGTCTGTCTGTCTGTCCCGCTGTCTCTGTGTCCATCATATGCGCATATTTTGTTTTCCAGCTCACTGAACTAATGAATGCCAGCCCAATACAAAGACGTCGCCAACTCGGCGAGCCATAATTTGGCCAAAGAATTGAGTATTTGTCTGCCCGCGCTAGGGGAGTGTGAGGAGGGGGACGGGGGAGGAGTGAATCTCTTGCCTCGCTTAGTATTGAATGTGTGGGTTATGGACTCACCAGTGTCACTGCTGGTGGCTATCACCGAGCCAACCACTGTGCCCCGTGGCACATCCTCCTTCACGTAGTAATTGTAGCGCGCCTTCTCAAAGATCGGTGGCCGTTGCATGGCATCGATGATGCTGAGGAAGACAACGGCATCGGTGCTGGTCCTCAATCCTCCTCCGTCCGTGGCCGAGATGTTGAGCATGTGCCTGGGCTGTGTGCGCACCGAGAGCATGTCCGGGCGCACAACAAAGATCTCTCCGCTGGCACGATCGATGCGAAAGATTCCACCCTCGTTGCCGGCCACAATGCGATACGAGACTTGGCCAAAGCTGCCCGAATCGGGATCCGTGGCCACCACGGCCACAATGGGCAGCGGCGTGCTGGACGCCTGAACCGAACCAGATTCCCGCAGTGACACATTGTATTCACGGGGATAAAACACGGGTCGATTGTCGTTCACATCCGTCAGCTGCATCTTGATCATGGCCGTTGTGCTGAGACCTCCTCGATCTGTGGCCAGCACCGGGAACTCGTAGCTGCTCCTGCGCTCGTAGTCCAGTTCCCCGGCAATGCAAATCTCTCCCGAGGCGGAACGCACCTCGAACTCCGTGAGATGCTTGAATCCCTCGCCCAAGGTGTAGTTGACCATTGCATTGACGCCGCAGTCTGGATCGCTGGCCGAGACCTGGAGACGAAGCAAATATTCACGTTAATACAGATAGAACAAGCATGAAGTTTTACCTTCGGCAAGCCGACAATTTGATGCTCTTTAGCTACTTAGGAGTTACTTAGGAATTAGCTGGATACCTGGAAGATTTGTTACCCTTTAGCCACTTTAATGATAGCTGGATATGTCGAATATTTGTTGTTCTTTGCTTAGTTTAGAGTTTGAGTTAACTGAAGCAACCACAAGGCTTTTCAAACTATGGTTTAGTAACCCAATCACACAGCTACCACAAGTTATAATACCCTAAGTAAGTAAGTAAGGGTATAAGTAGTGCTGGTTCCGCTTCGTTATTCGGTTAGTTGCTGATCGAGACAACGACTGAACGGTTGCTCTCCCAATTACAAATGAAGTTGTCATAATTTTAATTCGATTTAAAGACACCCCCTCTCCACCCTCCTCTGCTTCACGCCACTCGTTGGGGAGTTTATCCCTCGGCCGTAACAGAGGTTCAACCTTAATTCGCCAACAGCCGTGGAGCAATTTGTTATGGTCAAAACCCCAAATGCCGCTGGCACTCAACACAAGTCGCAGGCTGCGATTCAAGCGATTGTCAACTGAAATTTTGTATTTATTTTGTTGGCCAAGACGCCCGCAACTGTAAAACTGCCCCCGCTCCAAGTTGGGCGCGTTTGGGAACAGGAGCAACGACCTCGCTTAATGGCTGCCAATTAGTTGGCATTTGCGTAATCAACATTTACATTTTACATTTGTCCCTTCCCCCGCCCCACCTACTGCTGCTTGTTAGCCCTATAAATAGCACAGAGAGAGGGAGCGAGAGAGAGAGAGAGAGATAGAGAAGGAGGGATCAATTGACGGGGGCAGCGCCAGACTAGAGCAAGTCTTGGCATTTTGACGCCAACAAACAACGAGAAAAATCAGCAATTAAAACTGTCATTATTTCACTTTAAATAGTCGATTGCCTCCTTCTTTCCTCACCATCCCTCAGCCAAAGACAAGACTACCGCAGCAGCACTCCTCACCCGCCCCGCCTGCTGACTGGCTGTCTGTCTGACTGTCTGTCTGTCTCTGGCCCAGACTGATATGCATTTAAAGCGAAACGTGTCCACGTCCCCGACGATTCACGGCGACTCCTCACGTTCAATTTCAGCGCTAATTACACTTTTTGTAAGCCAAAGGCATC
This sequence comes from Drosophila macrospina, assembly GCA_035042075.1. NCBI lineage: Eukaryota > Metazoa > Arthropoda > Insecta > Diptera > Drosophilidae > Drosophila > Drosophila macrospina. Next base: position 684,775 of record JAWNLW010000487.1, on the reverse strand, counting down.
GAACTGTGCTCGGTTCCCTGCTTTGGGCCTGAGCCTCAGCTTCAGCCTCAGCCTCAGCCTGTGCCTTAGCCTGGGCAAAGATCTACTTAGATTGCTGCTGCTGTTCAAGTCGCGACTAAAGACTTTCATTAAGCTTAGTTGGCAGCAGTTTAAACCCGTTTAACCCGAGCGAAATTGTCGCCAAACGATGCCGGGCAACGATGTCGTCAAACAGCCAAACAGATTGGCAATTTTATCTGTCAACAACATGGAATTGTTGAGAACGACCGACACGACGACTGGCACGACTGCGCCAAAAGGGATGCGAACAAGACAGTCGTAAGTCGTAAGTCGCAAGTCGCAAGTCGCAAGTCGTAAGCGAATGAACGCCCACACGAAATGTGCTACAATGATGAGACGCTCCAATGATGAGTTTCGCCTCTCCATACTCCCCGAGTGGAGCCAACGCCTGACACTCACTGAGGTGGCGTCGCGTTGTCGTGGGCCGAGGATGAGCCACTGATAGCTGCCACAGTTTAGCGTAGTGCAAGGCAAATATCAAATTGCGAGCAATTGTCCAAAATGTACGACGAGTGCAGCAAGTTCGTTGCCTAAGTCATTCGTTTTGCTCGCACAGATAACTGCGCACTGTGATCCGAGATCAGCACACTGAAGTTGTCAGCACGCACTTCACACAATCAGCAGCCGACAACACTTGAGAGCGGGGCAACTGCTGGCATTCAATAACCAATTATGAAAGAAAAAGACTCCAACTTCAACTTCAACTTCAACTCGAACTCCAGCTCCAGCTCCAGCTTCAGCTTCAGCTTCAGCTGCAGCTTCTCATATAAATCCAACTACAGCTGCGGCTGCGGCTGCGGCTCTGGCTACTGCCAGCGCTGTTGATGTATGCAAATAAGCTGTCAAAAGTAATTTCATTCAATTACCTTATTTATCGTATGGAGAAAAATAAAACAAAAACGAAGAGAAATTCTGTCATGGCCAAAACCAAACACCAAACAACGAATACGAATACGAAAACGAATACGAAGCTGACAACAAACAACCAACAACCAACAACAAGCAACAACAAGCGGCCAACAATGCGGTCGAGTCTCTCATACTCATTGTCAGATGATTGCCCCGCTTCTGGGATAGCTTTGCCATTGCCTGGCTGGCGTGTGAGGCTGTTGCTTCAGTTTGTGCAGCAGCTGCGGGGAGTAGAGCGGTTTGGGGGGTGGCGAGAGGGAGCTGGGAAAGCAAAGCGAACAACGCTCACCCAAGAGCCACTTCCTGAGCCAAGAGTCGAATGCTGACGCTTGATTAACACTACGGCTCAAGCAAGAGGGAGGAGTAAAGGCAGAAGAAGAGGGAGCAGAAGAGGGAGTAGCAGAGGGAGAGATAGAGAAAGAGTGAGAGGGAGTGAGACACAGCGAGACAGTTACAGCGAATGGCTAATAGAAGTTGGCCAAATGTCGGTCGTGTCTCTGCCGCGGATTATCACGTAGTCAGAGCGTTGCTTGCTGATAAGAGTCGGACATGTCTCTCGGCCCGTGGCTTACTGTAGTTGCTGCTGCATCTCCTCTTCACCTCCAACGGGCAGAGTGCAACAACAACTACATGTGGCAGTTGTGGCATAGACCAACAACAAACATCGAAGTGAACGCAGCCTTGCATATTTTTTTGTTTTTTATGCAATTTCCGGCAGATGTGGATGATTTACCTGTGCGCTTGCCGCATGAGAAATGGCTACGTGCCACAGCTGAAAGCCAAGTGAGAGGGAGAGATGGATCAAGAGAGAGAGAGAGAGAGAGAGAGAGACAGTTAGAGAGAGGGAGAGAAGCAGAGAGAGGCAGAGGCAGTGGCAGTTCATCTATTGGTCAGCTCCAGGCTCTGACCATCCTTCCATACTTATGGATCAATCTCGCGCCAGCCTCAACAGTCAAAGGCAGTCTTCGGCCGACAATCGAGTGTGGTGCACACACATTGTGGCAAATGTGGCACACATTTTGTGGCAATGAAAGTGTCTTGTTGTGGCTTGCAGCTTGTTGCTCTGTGTGGGCGTCAGCTTTAGTTACAATGCAGAAAGCGTGCAGATTGTCTCGCTCGCCAGCGTATTAGTTATAAAGACATAAGACACCCTACACTCGGCAAGGGTAGGAGAGAGAGAAAGAGCGAGGGTGACGGAGGGAGGGGGGTGTGTGTGGTGGGCCTGCAGATGCCACAGTTCACCGTCCAACTGGCAACAACTGCTGCATTGTGGCTTGGTTAAGATTTCACACCATTACATTGATTAGTCACGGTTCTGCGCTCGCAGTTCCAATTCCCAATTCGCAATTCCCGCTTACCGATCTCCCTGATCTCCCCTCCCCCCATCGCAGTTTGGCTCTTGATATTCCGCTATGTCGCTTTGCTTATGCTTCCTCTACAACGTGGTCTGCTGCTTCTTCTACTACTTCGGCTCTGCTGCTGCTGCTGCTGCTGCCGCTGCTGCTTCTTCTTCGTCTACATGGCACCTGATTTATGTTGACGCCTTATCAGTGCTTCTCAATATTTATTGCAATTTTTATAAATTATTTTTGTTGCTGTTGTTGTTGTAAATTCAGTGCTTCGGCACCCTTTGCCATGCCAAGATTTATATGTGAGCAGATGTGACTTTTTGATGGAGCGAGCTTGCTCTCTCCCTCTCTTCCTCTCTCGCTCGCTCACTGTGTGTGAATGTATGTCTCTGTCTGGCAACTATTTGCGATTGCAATTTAAAGTTGAACCACATCCACAACCACATTCACATTTGCCACACGTTGTTCTTGTTGTTCTTGTTGTTGTTGCTGTTGTTGCTGTTGTTGTCGCTTCGCAAAAAGTCCTACAACGAAATGCAATTCTAACAGTTATTGCACCGCCGCACCACCGCTGTATACCATCCAAATTGCCACGCAGCTTGTCGTGTTATTAACAATTTCTTTTTTAATTTTCCGGTATAGATTTCTGAGCCACAACTGCAACGATGCGACGTGTCCGTGTCCGTGTCTGAGTCTGAGTCTAAGTCTGAGTCTGAGTCTGAGGCTGGGACAGAGTTTGCACTGTGTGCTCCACCTTGTCGCTGGCTGTGGCTTCAGCTGCGTCTCTCCAGCTGCAGTCACTTGGCCAAAGACCGAGGCTGAGGCTGAGACTGAGACGCAGACGCAGACTGGTTGCATCATCAAAATGCATCTAACAAGGTTGTTAGGTGTTAAATAAGTGTGCTTAAAAATTTATCTTGTACATTTTCCTGCATTTGATTTATGTTTGGCTCGCCCGCCAGAAGAGAAGTCAAATGAGCAGGCAGTAAGCTGCTCGCAATGCCTCAAGAAGAGGGAGCGGACTGAGGGGGGAGAGTTACTCAAGCGACGGGCAGCTGTGCGCAGCTGTTTATGTCTAGCCACGGCCACTTTTCAACCATTTCAACCATCAGCTAAACGCCTTTCCCTCAAGTCTCACAGCAAACTTTTGCTTTCGCCAATATTTGAGACACCCCAACTTGAACCTGGGATTCAGATGCAGATTTGGGGGCTCATTGGGCGCCCACTTGCAGCTATTGATAAATCAAAATTCCAATACATGCGTGCGGCAAGCCAAGGCAAGGAAAGGTGGTGCAACACACAGAGAGAGGGAGAGGAGGCGGCAGATTTGCATTTGGCCGCCAGCCTGGAGCTCAACTTGGACCTGGGCCTGGACTTGACTCTGCAACATAAGCAACAACAACAACAGCACCAAATGGCCAAAAACATGCGATGCGAATCCCAAGTCAAGGCATACTCCAAACTATGCAAAAGCTCAGTCAACACACAACAAACAAACAGCAACAGCAACCACAACAACAACAGCAACCACAACAACAACAACAGCACCACTGTTACAACCACTGCGAATGCGAATGCGTTTCTTGTGTTTGCGCATTGCTAAAAATGCCTTTTTGCTGTTTTGTTGCATTCGCAGTTGCAGCTGCCACCCGCCGTCGTCCACCTCCAACCACTCCCCCTACGCTCTCTCTCTCACTCTCTCCCTCTCTATCTCTCTCCCCTCTCTAAAAGAAAGAAGAGTTTGCTTAGTTGATGGATCGTTGCATCAAGTCGTGAACGTTTGTGTCTTGTGTCTTCCGCTGGAATGTTCACGTCGTCCTCACGTTGTCGCTTAGAAATGTGCGTTGCACTTGGCCGCAGCTGTTGCCTGGCGCATTGGCCAAGTTAGGAGCGTCCACGGCAAATGGTATGCAAAGTGTCGGCGACAAAGTTCATGCACTTTGCAGCTTATCAATGTGGCGGCCAGCCACGCCTCATTAGGCGACAGTTGGTCGGGCAGCGCGACGCTAATTAAGAGCTGCGTTGCATGCTTCACAGTTGGCCCCAAAACTGAGTGCACTCCCTCTCTCCCTCCCCCTCAACCCACTATCTGCAGGCGTCTGCGCGTTGGGCTGAATGAAATCAAGAGCCACAGGAAGTGACTTGGTCATGGGCAAATCAGCGAATGACGCGTCATGCGGGTGCACAAACGGGCAGCTGGTTAAGCAGAGGCAAAGCGAGTGAGAGAGATAAAGAGAGAGAGAGAGAGAGAGAGAGAGGGAGAGGGAGAGAGAGAGAGGGAGAATGGGACTGAGAGAGGGAGAAGCAAGTAGGAGTAAAAGTGTCGTCTGGACCATGAAGCAATCTAATTGGCAGGCAGCGTGAGGCCAGACATGTGCCTGGGGCGGGGCAGGGGAACCTCAGTCTGCAGTGCAGGAGTAGCTAAAGTCTTGGTCGATTGCATAACTGGATCAGCAATTAATCAAACTATGACTACATCAATTAAAGTGTCGTGAGAAATAACTGCATTCAAGCCAACATCATCAGCGTCATCATCGCTGCAATTTGCTTCCGTTCCAAAAGTAAAAACAAACAGCAACAACAACAACAACAACAACAACAACAACAAGGCCACAAAACAGCGAACAACAAATGCGTTGTTAGTTGCAGCGGCTTATCGATTGTGGCAACAACAACAACAGCAACAACAACTACAGTCAACAGGTCTGGGAAACTAAAATACAACTGGCAACTGGCAACACTCGCTGGGCTTTGCTGTACATCTTTCACACACACACAACAACAACAACAGCCACAACAACACAGTGTGTTGTACAATTTTCCTGTTGGATTTTAATAAAGTATTTTTAATGGCCAGCATTTTCTGTGGTTGTTGTTGTTGCCCGTTTGACTTTCGCCGTTTTCTACAATCACCAAAGTCGCACCAAACTCGGCAACAACTAGGAAATTGGCCAATGTGGCTGCTGCTGTTGCTGTTGTTGCCACAAATGTGGTCGCACTTGCCAAACGTTGTCGTTGTCTGTGCTGACCATAACAACAGTTGCAGTTACAGTTGCAGTTGCGTTAGCGTGCTCCAACTCCAACTCCAACTCCATCTGCGTTTCAAGCTCAGCTAGAGCTTAGGCTACATCGGGAGTTAAACTGGAGCAAGTGGGCCACACAAGGAGCCGCCAGCTGGCCCAGTTAGGCAGGATGGCCAAGCAAACAGCAGTGAGCTGACTGCTAGCGAGGCCTTTAGCTAAAAGGTAAGCGATAAAAATCACAGCAGCCCTTCCACAGCGCAGTCGAAGCAGGGAATGGCAGGGAATAGAGTTGGCAATGGAGATGGCAGTGGAGATGGGAAAGGAGATGGGAAAAGAGATGGGAAAGGAGATGGGAATGGAGTTGGGAATGGCAACGGGATTGAGCAGAGGCCTAGCAATAGGCGAGCTCCTACCACGCATTCAATTTCAGACGCCCACGAGGTTAACATGTTCAATCGAACTGATCAGCGATCTGGCGCTGATCGTTCTCTAGGCCAATAACAATCACAGTCAGACTTTTGCATTTCGCATTTTGCATAACTTGAGCGAGCAGCGAGTGCCACTACAGCAACTCCCATTGCCAATATATCCATATGCCATAGCCATTGCCATTCTCATTGCCATTCTCAATCCCAATCCCAAACCCAAACGCAATCCCAGTTCGCGTTCGAGTTCGAGCAAAGGAATTGCAAATTGAAAATGTGAAGAAGAGCGCATAAATTTATTGAAATTGTGTAAATATTTGCGCAGCATTGAATGACCGCAAATCAAAAACACAAAACACAAAACAAACAAGCTGATCAGACGAGCACACGCGACTGTTTAATACCCGGTGCAGTCTGCAAAATGAAGTCTTTTGATGATAATAGAAAGAATTCGCTTTTGAAACTCTCAAGCAAACTTTTGCATCAACCAAAAGCTGCATGCTACGTCACTTCAATTACATATACATGTATCTCAGTCGTTCGCTGTTTCGCTCCCACACATGTGAGCAGAGCACAAGCACATTTTCTTTCCTCTCTGATTATCTTCCTTATATAGGGCAATCGACTCTGTTACTACAGATCAAGAATATATTTACTTTATAGAGACCACCACGCCTCCGAGCTGTTACATACACTTGCACAACGCTGTTACACCCCATTTTGTCCATTTTGAATGGGTACAGGGTATTAAAAGTTAAATCGCTGCCGGAAATTGAATGCTAGAATTGGAAGCTTCATAAATTGGCGAACCTCAACGAGGTATTGCCAAAATTAAAGGAAATATGCAATAATTTATAGATGTTGTGGTTGCACTTGGCTTTGCACGCACTCATAAATTGGGCAACATTTTGTGGCAACATGTTTGTTTTCACTGTCGCAGCGCTTTTTGGTCACTTTCAATTTTATGGGCTTCGCAGTTGCAGTCTGTTTTGCTTGCCAGTTGATAAATGTAGCTGAGTGCCACATAAAGTGGCGTCTGTGGCAAGTGCTGGGGCAGAGTCGAGGCAGGCGATTCATAAGTTAATCAAAAGTTCAAGTATTGCCACCGCAAAAGCGACGCTGTTACTGCAATGCAATTTGTGGACCCTGTACGTGAGAAGTGCAAAGAGTCTAACAAGTTTGTCGCAACGAAGTGTGTGCGGTAGGAGACTGCTGCAACAATTGGTCAGCAACTACAAGCGATTCTATGCAGAAATGTGTGTATGTGTGTGTGTGTGTGTGTGTGTGTGTCTCAAACTGATTACAGGGTATCTTAGAGTCGACTTCGCTCGGCTGTAGCTTTTCTGACTAGTTGAATTTGCGTAATTTAAAGCAATTCCTGTTATAGGCGACGCACCCACACGCCACTCCCCTCCTTCCCACCCCTCCCCTATGCTGCCCACTGCAACATAGCCCCCCTTCTCACTGCGGCTACAGAGTGAGGCCAACAAACGCATAAATCAAACAACAAAGTGGTTCGCAGGCAGCAAAGCGAAACAGTTGTCGCACAGTGGACCGCGGACCGTGGACTGCTGCGGACTGTGGACCGCATGTGGAACGCAAGTGCTGCGGCGACCCACAGCATATGGATCGCAATCGCTGCATACGCTGCGCATGCGCGCCAAACGATTTATGCGATTTTAAATATCGATTTTGTTGATTTTTGTTGGGGTTTTAGCTTTTTAGCCTGGCAGGTGGGTCGCCTGCCCCACAATCAGCGACAGAGAGAGACAGAGAGACAGAGAGAGGGAGAGAGAGGGAGAGTGGGAGAAGGAGAAGGGAAGGGGTGCCTGAGCGGTTTTGGATGCAGAGCAGGCGATTGCCGTCGTAGCCAAAATTAATTATGAGTGTGTCTGGCTGGCAAATTGAATATCCACGCTGCAGTGGTGCTGTGTGGTGCTGCTGCTGTGGTGCAGTGCTCTGCTGCTTTTTGGCCGCAAGTGTTTTTCAATGTTTGTTTGAAATATTTTTGCCATTAGCCAATGCGAAATGCAAAGCGCACTTTTTCACTTTTCAAATGCATTATGCAAACTCTGCAATTAAGTTGCCACATACTATGTACTCCTTTCCCCCTGCCTCCCCCCGCTATCTTGCCTTGCAGTTGATAGTGTTGTGATTTATTTAAATGACACTGTGGGCGTTCGACGTTCAATGGGGCGTGTGTTAATTACGCGCTAACAATGACTAATGTCCCCCTATCGCTCTGACAGATCAGCTCAACGTAGGTTCAATGTCCTCCTCCCGTGTTGATGTATGGAAGCAGCAAGCGCGGCCCCTACTTGGACACATTCCACAACGGACCGCACAAATGTGCTTAAACCGCAAATATCAATTTTTATTGTCTGGCCAAAAGAATCGACGGCGCAACCACAAACGCAGGTCCAGCTTGAAACCTAATCAAAGTTGGAGTCGCAATCGCAATCGGAGTCGGAGTCGGAGTCCGAGTCGGAGACAGCATCAGAATCAGCATCTTCAGCTCAGCTTGCCTTGTGGCTAACCGCAGTTACAAATGGCCACGATAATGAAATTGTAAGCAACAGCTACACCACCCAACCACAGCTGGTAGTAGCAGTAGTTGCTAGTTGGAAGATGCCAGATCACTTTCACTGGACCTTGTCAGAGCCTACGAACGTCATAAGTTTGCAAGGTTTTGATTGTTGGCAATTTATGACTTGAATTACCTATCAGACGGTCTGTCTGTCTGTGTGTGTGTGTGTGTGTGTGTGTGTCTGCGTCTGTCTAACTTTTGTGCTGTTGTTGTCTGCTCAAATAAAACTTCTTGTTTTTTTTTCCTGTATTTTTGGGGCTGCTGCAGCTGCTGCTGGCGGGCATAAATTGGTTGAAGCTTTATATTAATGCAAATATCTGTTGGGGTCTCTCTGCGTTGGCGACCCCCTGCCAGCATGAGCAGCACCACCGCAACCAGCAGCAACAGCAGCAGCAGCAACAGCGAGAGCCTCTAGACGCAGTCATAGCCTGCGTTTGCGATTGCTGCCGTTGATTGCTTACGTTTCGCCTCGCTCTTCCTCTCTCCCTTTATCTCCATCTGTCTCTCGCTCTGTCTGTCTCTGTCTCTCTCTCTATATATATATCTATATAGGTACAATATTTTTTGGTGCCTTCCGTTAGTTACCATTGCTGGACGCTTGTTACAAACGAGTTACAAACACCTGTCATTACTATGGCAAATGGTGGTGCCTATTGCTGGAACGGATCGCTGTGGATCGTTGTGGATCGCTGTGGTTCGCTGTGGTTCACTTCGAAGGCAGTCAGACACTCAGAATTGCATAAGCGAGCCGCCTCGTTCGTCGTTTTTATTGTGACTTGTTTATGAAAATGATAAGCAGAGGCGATTTATGACCAGCACCAATAAGCAACAACAACAACAACAACAATAACAAACAACAGCTAACAACAACAGACACCAACTAACAACCACAACTAGCACAACAAGCGACAAATGCGCGACTTTTAATTGGGACGCGCAGCATTGTCGTTGTCGCTGTTGTTGTTGCTGTTGTTGTTGTTATTGCTGTTTGTGCGGGAGTGGAAGCAGCTTTATGTGTAGACGTGTGTGCTGCATGGGGGCAAGCAGTGTTGCCTTTGCCGCGTATTACAAATTATGGGAACTAAAACAAAAGACTTAGGCAACGAACTTGCAATTGACCATTAGCCAAAGTGCTGCAACAACAACTACTTATGCAATATCCCAAAAACTCGTTGCATTTAATGACGGAAATATAATGCGTTTTATAGTGCCCCCCTCTCATCATATATCCAGATACCCCTCCCCCCCTGCTCTATACACTTATCGCATGCCATTTTAATAAACCATTTTTTCAATTAGCCTGCTCGCAGAGTGGTAGAGAGAGGGGAAGACAGAGGGAGGGAGAGTGGGATAGAGGAGAGTAATGGAAGCGCACAAATTCAATGGAAAAATGCGCATAGTTTAGTCTAAAAAGCCATAGACTGCAGCTAGGCTAAGCCAAATGGCCAACAACTGGGGCAAGTGGACCAGCGACGACGCGGTGGCCTAATGCAATGGCCAACAAGTTGACTCTCGACTCGCTGTCGACTGTCCACGGCCTGGTTGAACCAGTCTCTGCGCCGCAAAGCCGTTGGCCGAGTTATGAAGATGCAGCCAAATAGTTTTTGACAGTTTGCAATTGGCCGCAAAATAATGTCGCTGGCTCACTGGTGGCAACCACAGACAGCACAGCCAGCACAGCTCCCAATCTTAGCTTCATCTTTGTCAGCCAAAGCAGCTATAGAGTTATAGCTGGCAGTCACATCAAGTTGAAGGAAAGATAGCTAGAGGGATGAGGAGAGAGAGAAAGAGAGAGAGAGGGAGAGAGAGAGGGAGAGCTATGTTGGGAGCAAGTGTTAAGCCAAGCTGACAGCACAAGGATCGACTGCTGATGGACACTAATTGATCTGTGGAATAGCTCATAAATGCGATGCGGTATTACAGCTGCAAGCACACGCATGTGCAGAGGGGAAAGACACACAGGGAGATGGAGGGAGAGAAAGAGAGTTAGGCGCAGTGGGCAGCAAGATTTAGAGCTGGGAACAGCAAATGTTGCTTAACTTTCAATTAAGTTTTAATGCACAATAATCGACTTTCTATTTGCTAGTTTTATGCTGTTGTTGCGGTTGTTGTTGCTGTTGTTGCTGTTGTTGCTGTTGTTGTTGGGGGCCAGGCAATGCAAATGGTATTTATTGCTCAAGAGGCCCAAAAACGTAAGAAAAACAAAAACAAAAAACAAACGAAAAGTCGCCAAACTGCGAGTGCAGCAGTTTGTGCCAATTTTGGTCAGCGATGCGTGACTTTGTCGATGTCGTGTTTGCTTGTTGTTGTTGTTGCTGATGTTGTTGTGGTTGCGCAGTAAGGGGTAAATGGTAAGGGGTAAGTGGTGGAGGGTACGAAGCGGGGGCGGCGACTGCCAGTCAGAGATGCCAAAATGCCAAAAGAGAGACACACAAAGGCTATAAAACAAATTTGGTCAAGCCAAAAAGGAAGCCTTTTTTGAAGTGATTTATGCTAATTACGAGCAACGTTTGCCAGCCAACAACAGCAGCAACAGCCCACAAGCGACAGCAGCAACAGTTGCAATTGCAACAGCAACAGCAACATCAGCAACTGTTGCAGTCACAGGAAAGGGCGTTTAGCAAACAATTTTCCGAGTCGCGCAGTGAGCGGGACTCTGCTGCACGTGTGGGAAACTCGCTAGAGCGTACTGCGGTAACTCATATGAACAACACACACACACACACACACACACACAGACCTGCTTATATATATATACATATATATAGATATATATATATAGAAAAGTAATTTATTTAGTGACACGCCCACAGCGATATAAGCTAAATAATCTTAGTTTTTCTTGGCGCAGCTAACAGGTAACAACAAACTCAAAGCGCTGAACGGACTGTAGACCAAGTTGCGAGCAACACTGAAGTGGTCACAATATATATAATTAAAATCAAAAGGCCAGATGGCTTGGCCGAGTGTTTTGGGAGCAGCAACGGCAGCAGCAGCAGCAACAGCAGCTGAGAGCAGCGAAAGAAGCGTAGAAACTGAGTCTCTGAAGCAAGGGCAAAAAGTGGGAGATATTCACGCAAGATCGATAGAAAAGCATGAATAGGAACAGCAACAACAACAACAGCAACAACAACAATCAGTAAACGAATGAGAATGCGAATGCGAATGAGAATGCGAATAAAACAAAGAACTCAAACTGAAACTTGAACTTCAAGTTGAGCATCAACGCGAGCCACAACTCCAGCTACAACTCCAGCTACAACTTCAGCTTCAACTTCAACTGGAGCTTGAAGTGCGCAATGAGATTGGAGAAAAGGGCGCAGATTGCCAGTTATTAGCTTAGTGGGAGCAGGGGATAAGCAGTGGGGAGTGGGGGAAGGGGGACAGATGGACAGACTATAGCCTGCTATTAAAGCAATAAGTTGAACAACGAAAATTGCACATTGAGCGCAGCTGAAGAGTGCTAGGAAAATGGCACAGCGACAGCAACAGCGAGCGAAGGGTGCGGAGTGGGGAGAGGGGAGAGGGGAGAGGAGGGAGAGTAGAGTGTATAGTGCGTGGTGTGTGTGGTGCATGAGCATGGAATGCGGATTGAGGTGGTGCGCGATTTGTGAGTGCGTCACCAAGGCAATCCCGAGAGAGAGGGAGAGAGAGATACAATGCTGGCTCTCTTGCTGTGCGTGTGTGTGTGATTGAGTGTGTGTGTGTCAGTCAGAGTCAAGCGATAAACCAGAGTTATGTGGTAATGATGGCAACAAATGGCCAGAATGCATCGGAACTCGCATAAAGCATGTGAATGCTGTGGCCACCTCTGGCCAAATTACTCCAGTTGCTGCAATTTGATGGCCAGGAGCCGTGTAATGCCACAGTGTGCACACAGATGCAGAACGCAAAAGGGCTCATTGAAGGGTATAGTGGTTGCCCATAAAGATATCAATAAACTGTTGAGAAGAAAGTGTTGCGCTGGTTGCTCTGGTTGCTCTGGTTGCACAGGTGCAGCTGCAACTGCAACTGCAAGCTGCGATTGTGCCATGCGGCCGCCTAGATGAGGCTGGACAGATAAATGCGCTTGGGAAATTGAAATTCCCCAACATGTTGGCTAAGAGGAACCAACGCCTCCAAAATGTTGCCTTGATAATGCGGCTATGCAACAAGTGCTGCGGTAATTGCAGATGTTGCTGCTGCTGCTGCTGCTGATCTGATGATCTCAAGTGAACAACTCGTAGATAACAGTTGCAATTGCAGCTCGAGAGATTTGGGTACAGGGTCGAGGGCTGCAAGAGGGTTCTATCTGTTAATGGATATCGATCGTTAGTTATTGTGCTCTGCTGTCTACTGTCTGTTGTCTGCTGTCTGTTGTCTGTTGTCTGTTCTCGCTTCATAGTCTCAAGTGTTTGATGATGCTTAAAAACTACATTAAAAAATAATCATAATAACAGCCAGCGACGCCAAAGTTTATTGCAGCCAGATAATGGATCTTGTAATCATCAATGTGAAGGGCAGCGCAGGACAGGACAGAGCAGGCCAGAGCAGGGCAGGGCAGGGCAGAGGTATGGGGATGGGGGAAAACAATAAGAAATAAAATCGATAAAAATGCGAAAGAAAAACGAAACGAAACGCAACAAAAGTGAACGAAAACGAAACGAAAAGTTGGCATTAAAAGCGGTTGCAAGTTGCAGTTTGAAGACTGTGTCGGGTCTCGGGTCTCGGCTCTCGATTCTCTCGATACTACTGGGTCTGAGTCGGAGACTGAGTCTGGAACTCTGGCCGGAACTGTGTCGTAGTGACGCAGGTACTGAGTCTCCATGTCTCCATGTCTCCATCTCTGCGCTGCGCACATTTGCCATTGTCTGTAGCTCATCACAGTTGAGGGGGAGGGTGGAGTGTGTAAGTGGGGGAGGGGGGGTCGGGAGGGTAGCCAAGGTACATGGTAAGGTGTGTATTTGCCATAATTTGCCACAGCGGACACACAAATGTCGAGAGCGAGAAAGCAAATGGTGCAACAAGTGAAGTTGCACTCGGAGCGAAGATTGTTGTTGCATGAATGAAAGCGAGGACAACTCAACTCTTGGACCACTCGGGCCACTGACAACGGCACGTCATCATCAGCAGCGTCATCAACTTTGATGGGCACTCAAAAGCGACGGCAACAACAACAACAACAACAACAACAACAACAACAACAACAGAGGCAGCAGCAGACAGCAGCAGCAACAACAAAGACAACAACGGCAGCAAAATAACATTACATTTTTTGGGGGCTGAATAAATATTTCTGCTGAGGCAACGATAGCAATCACAACACCAATACACACGCACACACACACACACACACACACATACGCACACACGCATGCGCTGGCTGGCCTGGAATGTAGGAAGCCGTTGTGCAGCGGGTGCGGCATGAGGAGTAAAGCGTACAGCGTACAGCGTACAGCATGCGGCATGCGGCAAATGATGATGGCATGATGAAGCTGCAAGATGGAGACGTACAACAAGAGCAGACGGCGCTCTCATGTGCGCTAAAATTGAACAAAATCATCAACAGTGATCGACATGTGAGCTAAAGTTAATAACAAAGCAGCAGCGGGCTGACAAGGAGAAGGGCAAGCAGCGCTGCAGCAGAGTGTAGACAGTGAGAGAGAGAGAGAGAGAGAGAGGGAGAGAGACAGAGAAGGGAAAAGGGAGTGCAGCTGCTGCTGCTGCTGCTGCTGCTGATGGAGGTGAAACTGAAATACGAAGAGCGAAATGATTTTTAATAAGCGATAAAGCAAAACTGCTTATTGGCTTCTCGAGTCGAGGAAGGCCAGCTGGAGCCAGGTGGAGGAGGAGAGTCGGGGCCGACTCGAGGGAGCCGACAATGTCTGGGGTAGGCTCTTTGCCGCAAATATTTATGCGCGCACGTTGCCACACAAAAAGTGGGGCACGGGAAGGGACAGGGACAGCGGCAGGGATAGGGACAGGGACAGGGACACGAAAGCAAATCGAAAAGTTGAATTTGAAGTCGAAGCCAAAGCTAAAGACGCAGTCGATGTGGATGTCGATGTCGATGTGGATGTGGAGGGAGACAAGCGGACAGAACTTTTCGATCATACTCATCATTTTTGAAATTGCTTTCAACACCAGTTGGCTGGCAGAAGTGGTGGTGGTGGTGGTGGTGCTGCTGCTGGTGGTGCTGCTCTCTGGATGCGAGTGGTGCCTAAAACCATCAGCAGAGACGCTTGCAACAGCGATATTGGCAACAGGCAGCAGGCAGGCGACTTGAGGACTTGCAGACTTGAAGAATTGGAGACGCAGAGTGGAATGGCGGGGGCGGGAGTGGCTTGCGTGGGGTGTAACCCACTGCAGAGTACGCGCAGTTCGTTAGCCAGTGCAGCAAGTAAGCAGTGCTGCAGTGGGACAGGGCTGCAGTGGTGCAGTGGTGCAGGGGAAACTTCCTCCCCTGTGCGATAAGCATTCTGCGTTAATTTGCGCGAATGTTAATGTGCGCGCTACCTTCTACAGCTGCAAGTGCCAAGTGGCAAGAGGGTGCAAGCAGATTGAAAGTGGTGCGGTGGGCGGGTGGGAGAGAGGGGGCTTGCCATTCTAGATGGGTTATCGCTAATTGGGGAAAGCGTTGCGAGTTTTGTATAAGCAAATAACAATTAAAAGCAAGGCTGGCAAAAAACAAAAGACTTAAGCAACAAACTTGCTACAAGTGCCTATCTTGGCTGGGGCATCACTTGTTGGCTGCTTTACGCCAAATTGATTGACAGCTAAGCTAAATCATTTGTGCTGCCAAAGTGTCAGCCAGATCCTTGAGCAAGCTAAGGCTATGGGAACGCAGTTGGACAAGCAGCGGCAAGGGAAGAAGAAGATGAAGATGGAGATGAAGATGGAGTTGAAGTTGGAGTTGGAGCTGGAGATGCAGATGAGCACAAAGGGATCCGACGGCAAAAGCCGATCCACATAAATACACACAATTGACAATGATAATCAAATGTTATGCTAAAAATCTGCCAAAGCTATGTGGATAGCCAGCAGCAGCAGCAGCAACAGCAAGAAGACGAAGAAGAAGAAGCAGCAGCAGCAGTGGCAGCGGCAGGAGAAACGAGAAGACAATGCGTACAAATCGTTGACAAAAATTTATAGTAGCAAAAGCGGCAAGCAAGGCAGCCTCAGCTGCGGAGCGAAGGCAGCAGAGGGAGGAGGCCAGCTAGACAGACATTGTGCCTGGTTGGCTCTTGCTGTTGCTGTTACTGTTGTTGTTGTTGTTGTTGTTGTTCTTTGTGCATACACAGCAAACGGCAAAGAAGCGAAGAGATTCAAGTCCAGAGAGCACGGCGCATCCTTGCTGCTAGTTTGCATACCAGAGAACTCTGCTCGGCTCCCCTCAAGTTGCTGCTGAGTGGAGTCCAATCGAGTCGATTCCCTCCCTCTCTACACCCCACGCCGAAATCAGTCAGCCATGCGGCTTCCGACGGCAACGACAACGACAACGACGACGGCGACGACGACGACGACGACGACGACGATGACGATGCTATCCCTACGATAAGAAATTAAATTAACGAGATATGTCAACGATGAATTCATTGCCATGGCTTAAGCGCAAATGCCGCCATTCTTGCGCTGATGTTGATCCCTCCATTCTCTGCCGCACCCCTCCCTCTCAATGTGCTCCATATGCCCAAGCTATACGTCTGTCCGTCTGTCCGACTGTCGCCTCGCTTTGCATTTTATTCAACGTGCCTTGTGCAGCGATTAGCTTTGGCTTTGGCTGTGGCTGTGCCTGTGGCTTTGGCATTGCGACCCACATGGACATTCAGTCAGTCAGAGAGAACACACACACACACACACACACACCGAGCGAGTCACAGGTAGCAAGGGCTGCTCCTTAGCTCTACTTTTTAGTTTTGGACTGCCGCAAGACAGCGCTTCAATGCCTGCCTGGCTGCCTGGCTGCCTGGCTGCTTGGCTGCCTGCTTGGCTGTCCTTTGGCTGTTCCTTTCGTTAGCATCGCCTTTGGGGCTCTTTCAATGTCAATGTCTGCAACGTCTGGCTGCCATTCTTCAATATAATGACATCACAAAAGCTGCAGCTTCGGCTTCTTCCCATTCAGCAGCCAATAAGCCGCAGCAGTCGGTGCGCTGCACGATTTTAATCACATTTCTTTTGAATTACGAGAATTAGACGCGAATTTCGTATTTCGAATTTAGCTTTCAACAGTTTGAGTCAATCACACACACTCTTCACTCCTCCTCCTCCACCACCAACATATCTCTTCCCTCCTTCTGCCTTCTGCCTTCTGCAGTCCCTTTAGTCAGCTCTAGCTTTGCATATGTTCTTCTCCCCAGTGCTTGTTACTCAATATCACATTCTCGCTTCTTGTTGCTTGCTTCTCGCTACTCTTTTCTCTCTTCTCGCTTCTCGCTGCACGCTTCTCGCTTCTCAGAAGCACCACTGGAGTCGCACCAACCAAAATGCATTCAATTCAATTCAATTCGTAGCTCCAAACTGAAATCGTAATAAGGAATCGAACTCAGCAATTGCCTTTCGCTTTTCTTGGACGACAACAACGACGACGACGACGGCGACGACGACGGCTGTCAGTGCAGGTGAATTTATGTGCACAAACCCAACTGGACAGTAAATCATCTGCACCACTGAGCGCTGCTGGCTTGTGGTGCTGCTGATTGTCTTGTGACTTCTGCACATTGTTGTTGCAGTTTCCTGGCCATTGCCAGGGCCAACTGTTGCTCCGGTGTCTCTCACTCTCTCTTTGTCTATCTCTCGCTCTCTCCCTCTCTCTCTCTCTCTCTCACTCTTTCTCCTCCTATCTCCCCTCTCTCTCTCTCTCTCTGCCTGCCAGCCTTCTTTTCTTTCCTGCTTACTTTTGATAACATTTAACTGCTGCCCAAACACTGTGGCGACAAAATCAGCATGCAGCCTGGCCATGTTGTTGTTGTTGCTGTTGTTCTGGTTGTTGTTGGTTGTGGTGGTTGTTGGTTATTGGCTGTGCCAACTGCGGGTTGTGTTCTTTCCTCTTTTTGTCTGCCTTCGGTTGTTGCACTGACAAAAATGTTCATATTTAAAATGCAATGTGCTGAAATCAACTCTAACCTGGCCCCATTTACCCACAGCAACAGCAACAGCAACAACAGCAGCAGCAATAACATGTCTGCATTGCTTATGAAACACAACAACAACAGCAGCAGCAGAAACAACAACAACTACAGCAGCAGCAGCAACAGCAACGGCTAAAGAGGTTAACATCATTATTTCACCTTCTAATCAAAATCTAAGCATGTAACTGAACATTATGGAGTCGTGTGTGTATTATAGGCTATACAGGTGTGTGTGTGTGTTTTGCAAGTGTGTGCAAGTGTGTGTGTGTTGCAGGCGGCGCCTTTTGCCCGTTTAAATGTCAAAAACTGTTCACGGCATTGCCGTCTCACGCTGCTGTTGTTGCTGTTGCTGTTGCCAATGTTGCTGTTGCTGTGGTTGCTGTTGCTGTTGTTGCTGCTGCTGTTGCTGTTGCTGGCTCTGGGCAGAGAGTGATAGCAGCTCACACTTGCAATGTATTTATTGCCATTTAATGGCGAGTCAAGCGAATCATGCGCGACTTGACCTAAACTCCCCGAGCGATCAAAGTTTGCTGTTGGAAGCTGTCCAATTTTGTTGGCAATTTGTGTCATATTGTCGATTGTACAGAAATGAAGCCATTACGCGATCACTTGACTGTTGTCTGTTGTGTGTTGCCTGTTGCTGTGTCTATCTCTGTCCCTATCTCTGCCTCTGTCTCTGTCTGCTTGTAGCTGCAGCTTCATATCGACTTATCGACTGGGCGCCTTTGGCTGTGGAGCCTTCTTGCGGGCATCTATTTGCTTGGCTGGCTGCTCTGCACTTCATTAGCGTGCAATTTAATTTGCACACACACTCGAAACACACACACACACACACACACACACACACATACACAGAGAAGGAGAGAGACACACACTTGACCAGCTTGCTGCTGGCAATTGCAATTGCTGTGGCCAGCAGGAAGTCCGTCGCTGCGTCAGGCAACCTCTGCCAACTGTTGCCAACTGTTGGCCGCTGCCCCCAAGATTTATCAGCAGTGCCCCGCGCACAACCCCCCTGCCTGCAACTTTCGTAAAGGGGCAGATGCCACAGACTGTTGCGGCTGTTGCATTTGTTGCTGCTGGCCAGCTGTAGCTATTTAGGCATGAGCATGGTCAACAATGTGGTACGACTACAGGTTTCTCCTTAACCAACTTTAACTGCGAGAAGAAGAAGAAGAACAACAACAGCAACAACAACAACAACAAACACTGCATTTGCTTGGCGTATGTTTTGGCTCTTCTCGGTTTGTTTGTTTGTCTGTTTGCTTTTGGTTATATTTACTAATTGAATCGACACCAAAAATGTAAATGCAACAACAACAATAACAACAACAGCAACAGCAAACAAACAACGCGAGCTGCGCTCTGCCCAGGCAACTGCGCAACTGACACTGACAACAACCACAACAACAACCACAACAATGGCAACAACAACAAAGAGCCACTTCCAGTTTCGACTCGACTCGATGCGACTTGCCTCGAATTGAACTGTGCAGCAGCAGCAGCAGCAACAGATGCAGCCGCTTCTGCCTGTGCCCCTTTCCCTCCAACCTCTGTCCTTGCCCCCTTTCTAATGTAAACAATGAGCAAATTTATGTTAGTCAAGTGCGTTTTTCAGCGGAAAATGAGCGAAAATATATAAAACTAAGGCGCGTAACGAGCCCACAAAAGCAGAGGCTAGCCCTATGTCTGTCTTGCTCCCTCCCTCTCTCTCTCTCTATCTCTCGCTATCTTTTTTGCCTACTTTGTGTGGGGTTGAGTTATTTCAGCAGGCAGGCCAGCATCCGCATGGAAGAGGGGGAGGAGGGGTAATTCAACCGGTGACAATCAGGCGACGACGACAGATGTCGCAACAAGAACATCAAGCAACATCAGAGCGAGAGATTGAGCCGGAGCTTCTAACTGTATTTGCTGTTGCGCCATGGCCTTGCCGTGCCGCCGGCATGCGATGCAGATGGCCAGCGAGATGGAAACGGAGATGGAGACGGAGATGGAGATGGAGACGGAGATGGAGACGGCGACGGAGACAAAGACAAAGACAGCGCGAGCTGAATAACAACATGGAAAGCAGCGCACGACACGCAAAACAGGCATCAATCATGCGGCAACTAACCGCCATTGAAGCGTGCTGACGGACACGGCCACGGGGGCGGACTGGGACGAGGAGGAGTGGCGAGAGCAGTGGCGAGAGGAGAGAGCGCAGCAGTGCTGAAGTGCAGAAGTGCAGAAGGGTGGGAAGTGGTTGGACTGCACCATTTACATGAGGCGACACCTTGAACTAGTCGAGCCAAGACAAGCAAGCGTCTGTCTATCTCAGCAGCCAGCCAGTCAGCCAGCCAGCCATCCATCCGTTTCTCAGTCGCCGCTGTCTCTGCTGACTGTCTCCGCTGTCAGCTTGTTTCGCTTTTGGCCAGAACTTGTCATAGGCAATCATATCTGGGCAACAGCACAAATAGCAACTGCGACGGCGACGGCGACGGCGACTGCGTCTGCGGCATAACCGTTTCCTCGTTGTGATAAGCGCCAAGTACGCCAAGCATTACAGCATTTGCTCCTAATGAGGCAGTGGCTAATTTTGTGCCGCCTGCTGGTGGGAAGTGGCAACTGGCAACTGGCAAGTGGCAAGTGGCAAGCGGCAAGCGGCAAGTGCCAACTGATTCCAGCCAAATGCCCACGCCCAGAATGCGTTGCGAGTCACGAAACGCGAAATGCAAATGACGCTTGACAGTTGCTAAAAACCAAAACACCGCATCACTTTGTTAGCCAACTTGGCTAACTGGCCAAAAAGCTCAGCTCGACTGGCTTTGCTAGTCTGCCAGCCACTAGTCCCTTTACCGCCCCTCTAGTCACGCAGCAGCTGCAACCGAAAAAGGGTAAAATGTCGAAGAGCAGCCAGAGTCGCAGCCGCAGTTGGCCAAGAAAATCTGCTAGAATTTGCCATTTTGGGCAGCAAACATTTAGCCATGTAGCGGCGCTGTCTTGTAGCTGTCCCGTCTAGTGCGTGGCCAGGGGGTCGCGAGGCAGAGCATGCAAAATATTGCAGTGTGTAATTACAAACATGGCCGCAGTGCAAAACAAAAGACTTAGGACACAAACTCGAACGCCAAGTTCAACTGAAGTGGTTAAAGCAAAGCAAGGAAAGAAGATAGAGAGAGAGAGGGAGAGAGAGACAGAGACAGAGAGAGCGAGAGAGAGGAGCGAGGGTGAGCAGGAAACATTTGGCAAAACTACTCGCAAATTGTTGACCAATTTGTGACCCAAAAATGGGGTCGACAATAATAATTTGACAGCGGCCCCCACTCGACGCACGCACACGGACACTTGATTGCCTACAGAAAACTAATAATAACAACTTGGGGAAGAAGAAGAAGGGGAGGAAGAAGAAGCTGAAGAAGAAGTAGAACAACAACAGCAGCAACAACAACTACAAATGAACACTGACAGCAAGCAGGCATTTCACTTTAGAGTCGCCGTCATTTTCAGTCAGAGAATCTCACAGTCACGTCATCATCAACAACAACAGCAGCAACAACAAAAACAACATCATCATCAGCAACAACAACATCATCATCATCAAGCAGCCAAAAACAGAAACAGAAACTTGCTACCCTTTACTCAGCTCTTCCCCCACTCTGCTACTGTTGCTGCTGCTGTTTTGTCAAAATGGCCAACTGAAACGGCGTCTGAGAAGGCGGTACATGTGAGTAGCTCCCCTACACTCCCCCCTCCAGGCCGCTCGCCCTTCTACGGTAGGCAATCAGTAGCACTCAAGTCGTCAGGGCAGCAAGGAAAGTAAGCAGAATATGAGAATGTAAAGCAGCAAAAGCAAAAGCTGCTGTTCATAAGGAACATGTGAAAGGGAGACAGAGACAGAGACACAGAGTGAGTGAGAGTGTGTGAGAGAGAGGAGGAGATAGAATGAGTGAGTGAAAAAATGGCTACCAAATTTAGAGAAGTACCTCGTCAGCCAACTGGACTTAAGGGTCTGCCGTGAAGAACATGCACGTACTATAAATAATACGCCCTGCACTCTGCATGTGTATGTATGTGTGTGTGTGTGTGTGTGTGTGTGTGTGTGAGCGTGTGTGTAAATATGTGTATAATTGTATCTTGTATGTTTGCGGCTTTAAATCTCACCTGGTGAATTAACTTTTTATAGCCAAAGGGCGTGGCCTTTTGTCTTAGACACTACAACCCGGCTAAGCCCGTAAGCCCGACAAGTTGGCGTTGTTCACTTACCTGTGAAGAGAAAAGAGCATGAGCAAAATGTGTTAATGGTAAATGCGCAAGGTTCTTCTATAGAGTTAATGAGTAAACAGCAAAGCTACAGTCGAGAGCTGCTCGACAGCAAAAGACCCGGTAATCATAGCTAAACACGCTCATATACCTAAACTACTTATCGTAAATATAATAATGTTAAGCTGAATTAAGTGCAAAATATTTCCTGCCTTCTGCCTGCACTAACTCATTAGACCCTCTACTCTTTAGTTTACCGGGTCTAAAAACTAAGCGTTCATCTCCAGCTCTACCCTTAAAGTTAACAAAGAATTAGCTGTGCTTAGAATAATAATATAACTTAAACATGTTCAGCTTCCTGTAATTGCAATCAGACATTTTCTTAGCCGTAAACTCGCACTGCCAACAACTTGTTGGCCCAAAACAAAGCCGGCAACTCAATTAGCAATTCAGCGTTTTACAATTTTCATTTAGTCTGCGGTCCAAAGTGAAATCTAAGGTGGTCAAGGGATTAATTGAAGTGAAAGTGGCAAATATTTCTAGCCAAAATTGTAGCCAAGAAGTGGAGATAAAGTTGGCGATATTAGCAGGGGTAGGGGAAGAGGGGCAACAAAGATTCGTAAGCTGATCAAATGAGTACAAAGTGAATTAAGCAAAACGCTGACTAGTTGAGCGATTTAGTTGAGCTACTGCGTCATTAGTTGCTTTGTTACTTCCCCTCTTGCGCTCCCCCTCCCACTCTCCTCACATGTTATTTCCCTTGGCAGCGCACTTCATTAAAGTAACACACCTACACCCATTAAATGCCACCATATATGGCCAGCTCGATGCTGATGAGCTGTGGAGTAGTAGCTGTCGCTCTCTCTCTCTCTCTCTCTCTCTCTCGTGTCGCTCTCTCTCTCTGTCTCCTCTCTCTCTTTAGTCTCGCTCAAACTGTGCGCAATTATCAGCAAACTCATTTCACTAAACGACAAATGACTGCGGCGCCCACTTGGCCAACTGGGCAACAAGGCAACAAGGCAAACATCGAACTGTCAAAATTTTGTTGACAGCTCAAGTTGCAGTCTTCACTGTACTGTGTGTGTGTGTATGCCAATGAAAGCATCTCTCGAACTGTGTCGAGCTGTGGGAGGAAGCCACTACAAATGTGTTGGTTGGTGAGGGGGAAAGAGGGGAGAGGGCAGAGAGACAACAAGCAAGCCGTCATTCCAAGTGGCCCATAAAAAACCATGAGCAGCACATAAAATCTCAAACTTTAAACTTGCAAACTAAGGCAGAAGCTGGAGTTGAAGCTGGAGCTGCAACTGAAGCTGAGGCTGAAGCTTCAACTGAAGCTGAAGCTGCAAACTGAGGCAACGACGATCGCAGCCAGAGCAAAGCAAAGCATTTGCCGTGTGATTTAGTTTAAAAGAAAAATGAAATAAAAACCAAGGCAAAGCTGGAAAATGTTGGCAGACAGCGTACATAAGACAGTGGGGAGCGGGGAAGACTGAGTAGGGGAAAACAAAGAGACATAAATGTCCACCCACTTGTTATTTGGCTGCTGTTAAAGTGTCAGTTACAGCCAACAGTTACAGGCAGTAGCAGCAGCAACGGCATTTCCGTTTGTCTCCCTCTCTTCCTCTCTGTCACTCTGCTTGCTTCGCTTCCTCTCATTCTACCACGCTGGCCCTTTTCTTTTTTTGTAATTCATTTACCAACTCGGCCTGTAAATATTTGGCATTATTATACGTGCAGTCGTCGCTTAGCCACGGTCAGCAATGAAGTTGTGCTGCTGCTGCTGCTGCTGGCAACTCATACGCTGTGTTAACGTATTTAGTCTTGTGTTTTGCTTGGGCCAAATGCTGTTCGACATTTGGCAGCATTGGCCAAACGCCCTCGGGCTGGCAGCAGTCACAGCACACAACAGCAGCAACAACAACAACAGCAACAACAACAACTGCAACTGCTACTGCCACTGCAACTGCAATAGCAACTGCAACTCAAGGCTTGCTGTGGCCCATCCAAGCTGACTTTGTTGCTGCCACAGTTGCAACGTTTCTATTGATCGCACTTCAATTATTTATCTTTTTATACCCTGTGCCCATTCCAGAACGGCAAAGAGAGGGTGTAACAATTCTGTGCAAGTGCATGTAACAGGCAGAAGCAGGCGTGGCAGTCTCTATAAAGTATATATACTCCTGATCAGCATCAACAGTCGAGTCGATTGAGTCATGTTCGTCTGTCTGTCTGTCTGTCTGTCTGTCTGTATAAGCGCATTGTATTCAACTACTATAAGAGCTAGAGACTTACTTTAGATTTTCGACACATTACCCACTTCCCCCCGCCATTTATTGCCACATTTCTCAGCGTAGACACTCCTAACTCAACAACTCCTTGAGGAATGCTATAGAGACGTAATGCTAAAAGTTTCATCAAGATCGTTCTATAAATAAGAAATAGTATCAGAAAAGAAAGAAAAGAGCGAGACAGCGAATGACTGCGGTGCAAGCATATGCAAATGAAGTGACGTAGCACTTAGCTTTTAGTCGAGTATGTGTACATATGCAGAAGTTAGCTGGAGCGCTTCAAAAAATAATTCTTTCAGTTATAATCAAAATACTTCAAAATAGACTGTACGGGGTATTCTACTGTCGCGTGTACTCGTCTAATAATCTTGTTTAGTGGCAGACCCCCTCTGCCTGCCTTCTGCTTGTCACAGACGTAAAGCATTCTTTAGTTTTAGCTTGAGTCTCAGTCTCAGTCTCAGTCGCTGTCTCTGTCTCCGTCTCTCTCTTGGTCTCTTTCTCTATCGCTGTCGCTGCTGGCAGCGCCTAACGGTTGTTGTTGTTGTTGCTGTTGCTTTTTGGTCTTTAACAAGCGACACTTTTATGTGTCACTGGGTTGCTTGTCTACCTGTCTCAGCTGCCTGCTTCCCCCCACACGTCACACTGCTCACCCCCTCCCTCAGCCACAGCCTCAGCCACAACTTCACTTAGTGTGGGCGCAGTCTCTGAGCCATTATTGCGGGCAATTAAAGCAAGCGATTGAACCCGAAATGGCTTCTTTCTGCCATCGTTGCTGCCTCTGCCCCTGCCTCTGCCTTAGTTGCAGTTGGTTCTGCCAATGCATAAATTCCTTTTCTAATTATTACGCCATTTTGTTGGCCATCTTCTTGGCCATTTGGTTGGCGCATTCTTCATCCACTCATTACACGCATATTAAAATTTATTGCGAAATTTCTAAAGTAATTTCTCATACTAGAAGACGAGTAGCCTCATAGCTCCATGCAGAGGAGCAGCTGCTGCTGCTGCTCAGCACTCATCGCCCCACAGTGCCGCCCTCTCCCTCTCCCTTTCTCACTCGCTGCTCTCCGCGCCATCTGCTCCATCTGCTCTTTCCCTTTTTTCCACTTTGCCGGCAAGAGATGCTCATTGCTTTTGCAGTAATTAAAGCGATTCAATTTTCTGATTAGTTCGCCGTGGCCATGAACACATTACAAGCCAGCGTTGCAGCCAGAGCTGCAGTTGCCAGCCACGTTCACAGGCCAAAAAGGCGCGACCAGAGACGGCGAACGGGGGTAGCATGGAGTAGACGGGGGACTGGTACTGGTTAAGTTTTGCGCAGCCTGAACCATAAAATGCAACGAGGAGGCTGCCATCGCCATCGTCATCGCCATCGATGTGGCGCTGTGGCAAATCGCCAAACGGCACTTGTTGCATCTACGAGTATGAATGCATATTCATATGAGTACTCACTCATATGTACTCATTTCGTTTTATGGCCAGCGTAACAGCTTCTGCATGAGCTGCCTCAGGGTGACCTACGAGCTGTGGTGGCGAGTGGAAGTGGGAAGTGGGAAAGGGGAAGGGGGTCATCTGTAACCCACATTTGAGATTGTATATCAATCGATCAACTGTTTCAAATGAAATGATGTTCCTGTCTAATTCTCTCCCTTCCTCTCTGCCTTTTTCTCACTCGTTTTCTCTCTCTCTTTCTCTGCCTGCTTCTAATGAAACTTTGAAGTCATTTTCTCAGCTGTTTCATCTCTATTTTCCCCTTCTCTCATTCTCTCTTTCCCTTTTACTTTTTTCTCAATTTTCAATTTTTTTGAAGTTTTCCAATTCGCATAACTTTGTCAAAACTCAACTGATTTCGATAAACGAGGTCGTTTTGATTATTGTTTCTTTTTTAAATTGATTTAGCGTCTTCAATTTATTTATTTAGGCAATTTAAATTTTTTCGAAAATTTTCCATTTTTTGCATACCTACCCCTTGACAATTTTTCGAAATCTTCGAAGTTTTCCAAATTGCACAACTTTGCCAAAATTTAACCGATTTCGATAAACGAAGTCGTTTTGATTATTGTTTCTCCTCTTTATTGATTTGGCATCTTCATTTTGTTTATTTAGGCAATTTAAATTTTTTCGAATATTTTAAATTTTTTGCTTACTTGCCTCTCTCTTTCTCTTTCTCCCTGCCTGTTTCAAATGTAATTTTCACACTTCTTTCCCTCTGTCCTCTTTCCCTTTTCCCCTTGTCTTCTTACTCTCTCTCTCTCTCTCTCTCTTTCCCTCTCTCTATCTTTGTCTGTGCATCTTTGTCGCCATGGCATTCCTGTGCGTCTGCCTCCCTCCCCCTTCCCCCACCCATTGAATTTTAATTCACAAAATTGTTTCAAGCGTTGGCCAAATACAGTTTCAGTTTTACGCAACTCTCTCGGCCAATTCGTGGCTTGCCTTTTGGGTCCAGTTCCAGTTGCAGTTGCTGCTGTTATTGTTGCTATAGTTGTTGTTGTTGCTGCTGCGTTTGTTTGTCAAGTCAGTTTGTCAGCTCGCCTTATACAAGCATTCATTCAAGCCAGCTCCATTCATTGTGAATGATCTATTGGAAAAACTCAATCAATGCCGAGCATGCCGATGCGTTGGCTAAATTGCTGTTGGCCATTTGATCATTTGGCCATTTGAACATTTGAACATTTGATCATTTGAACGTTTCAACGTTTCAGCGTTTTGATCGTTTACTGGCCACATTTTCCAGCGACACTTTTGTCTATCTCTCTTTACTGGCAACTGTGGGCAACTGGTCCTAGCTCGCTCTTGGCCAAAACCGCGACGGCCACCTATTTTGGCAGCAATAAATTACGCACGGCTCGATTCCGTTTACTTCAGTTTCGTTACGGCGAATCTGTTTATGGTTTTTTGCTTGTTTTGCTTGGTTTTGTTATGTTTTGGCCAGGTCTAAGCGGGTCTCACAATCGTCTTTGCGTCTTTCGGCTGCTGCTAATGAGCACTTTGGCATTTTCGACCAGGCTCAAGTCGCCGTTGCTGGTCTAATGCTAACAAAAGTTTAGAGTTTTTTTGGGGCTGTGCCTAGAGAATTTATTTAGCAGCGTTTTGGGCGTTTCACTGGCAATCGACAGGCGGCAGCAGCAGCAACAGAGGCAGCAGCAGCAACAGAGGCAGCAGCAGAGGTAGCAACAGAGGCAGCAGCAGCAGCAACAGAGGCAGCTGATAATTAATTGAAAATAATAAATTTATGACAGATTTTCGACTGACGTTGCCGCTGTGGCTGCAGTTGCTGTGGCTGCTGTGGCTGCTGTGGTTGCTGCATGTGGCGTCGTCGCTTGTCGATTGTGAGTTGAGTCTGGTTGCTGGGCTGGTTAATAGTAACGGTTAATGGTGTAACGCCAGACGAGAGAACAGGCAACAACAACCCAACTCTCTTGTCCAAATAGGCCAACATATTTTTTTAATTAAAGCATTTGTCCGTTTTGACAACGCGGCTTAGCCTTGTTGCTGGCCAAAACAATTTGTGGGTGTTGTTTGGCAACAGAGAGAAACATGTGCGAACCGTAGTACAGCTATTTGTAATCATGCATACAAGTTGGCCAACGCACTTTAGTAAACTTGGCCCAAGTAGTGGCCCGACAGCAGCAGCAGGTGGCTGACTGGTGGCATGACTAGCAGTCAAGTTGGCCTAATCTTCTTCTTCTTCTTCTCACTTAACTAACTCCATATAATTAACATTTCTCTCTTTGTCATTGGCAGCTAGAGACTCAAACTGAACTCGAATACTCATTTGAATAATTTCTCTCTCTCTCTCTCTCTACCTCTTTCTCTCCCTCTCTCTTGGTGCCTCTCTCTCCCCTCTGCTTCTCCTTGCTGCGGTTTCATTTAGTTCCATTTAAATTTACATTTTCTATTTATTAATCAATGGCAATGACAAGCCTACTGATAAGCTAGGCTTAATATTCCATCTTCTTCTGTCTATACCCTGTACAGAGAGATATTAGCTTCGTGCATGAAGTTTGTAACAGGCAGAAGGAGGCGTGGCAGACACTATACAGTACCTATAATCTTGATCACCACTAACAGTAATGTCCGTCTGTCTTTCCGTCGATCTCTGAAAAGTATGGAAAGAGTTGCCAGACCAGAGAGGTTGCCACTTAAAGTATATCGTTGTGAAATAAAATTAGAATTAATTATCGAAATACTTTTATTTTAGAGAGCTGTACAGGGTATTTATATTGTTTACTTCTTCCACATCTTCTAATTCTTCTTCCACTTCTTCGTATACTTCTACTTCTCCTTCTTCTTCTTCTTCTTCTTCTTCTTCTACCTTTTCTTCTCATTGAGCCTACAAATACGTATGGCTTGCTAGTCTTGGCTTCTTCTTGTTGCTCTGTCCAAATGTTGTTGTTGTTGTTGTTGTTGCTATTGCCGTTGCTGTTTGATATTTAAGCCCAATCAATTTGTGGTCTCTTTAACCCGCTTCCCCTTTCTCACTCTTTGGGAATAGATCGCTTTTCCCCAATTTGAATACGATATCA
Organism: Drosophila macrospina; assembly: GCA_035042075.1. Lineage (NCBI taxonomy): Eukaryota > Metazoa > Arthropoda > Insecta > Diptera > Drosophilidae > Drosophila > Drosophila macrospina. The sequence continues at coordinate 656,268 of JAWNLW010000487.1, read as the reverse complement.
ACGCAATTAATAGCAGATTATGCAAATCAGCTGTAGATCTATATAGTTGTATGTATGTAATTCCCTGGCATATAATGAGTTGGGATTGGTGTAGCCATTGCCGTTGTTTCGCTGCTACGTTTTAGTGTTGTATTATGAGAAAGGGGGAGGCTTTGCTTGGGTTGGGTGTAGAGGGGGGTTGTAAGAAAATTCATTCTTAGTCAATGAGTGCTAAATTGAAAATTGTCTTGTGTCGATTAGGCGCGTAAATCGATAAGCGCAAAAGCAATTTCCGATTGGTTTGAGTTATGTGCCACACGATTTATGGCAAAGGGAGCACAAATTGCAAGGGAGAGAGAGGGAGACATAGAGAGAGGGAGAGAGAGAAAGGGAGGGAGAGGGAGACAAAGATGATGTTGATCAGCAAATGGCGGCAACAGCAGCTGTTGCTATTGCTGCTGCTGTTGTTTCTCTTGCTGCTGTTCTGCTAACCGAACCGAGGCGAATAATAATATAAAATTAATTAAAGATGCTAAAGATAATTGATTAGGCCGCGCGATTAATAACGCTTCGTTTACAACGCGCACTCGTAGAGAAGTGGCCAATGCAAGTACGAATACAAGCGAACTCGTTAGAGTACTCTATAATGTTATCGAGTCAATTACTTGGCAATCGATAGGCGAACTCAACTCAACTCAAAGGAGGCATGAGATGCCCATGAGGAGCGCGATTGGGCAGCAATCAGCTTGTTAAAACGAGAGTGCGACAGATAAGAGAGAGGGAGAGTTTATAGATAAAGAAAGATGGAGGAGAAAGATAAAAAGATATTGAGAAAAAGAGGGAGGGAGGGAGAGAGAGAGAGAGGAAGAGAGAGTGAGAGAGAGGGAGAAAGGAGAGAGAGAGAGAGAGAGAAAGAGAGAAAGACAGAGAGACAAAGAGGGAAAGAGGAAGACAGACAGAGAGAGAGAGAGAGCGAAAGAAAAGAGGAATACGGAGAGAGAAGGATAAAGAGGAATACAGAGAGAGAGAGGGATAGAGAGGAAGAAAGGAGGAGAAAGAGAAAGGGTAAAGAGAGAGAGAGAGAGGGAGAGAGGAGAAAGAGAGAGAGAGAAAGACAGAGAGAGAAAAACAGAGAGAGGGAAAGAGGAAGACAGACAGAGACAGTGACAACGAAAGAAAAGAGGAATACAGTGAGAGAAGGATAAGGAGGAAGAAAGGAGGAGAAAGATGAAGAGAAAGAGAAAGGGTAAGGGAAAAAGTAAAGACAGGCAGTTAGAGTGAGAGCGAAAGAGAAAGAGGAAGAGGAAGAGCACGACAGACAGAGAGTAACTCATTAACAAGCTTTATTTTATTCTTAACGTTTTAGTTGCCAATTTTGGCTTATGACCTGGGCTACAAGTGGTTTGCCTGTGAACCTGCCACTGGCCATTCACTGCCATTGCCACTGTCAGTTGTTGCAACTTGCAACCTGCAACCTGCAACCTGCTATTGCAACTGTTTAACTAAGCAGCTTCCTGCAATCATTTTGCGCTGCCTCATAAAATCTTGCAAATTATTTGCCAACTTTTGTGCTGTTCTGCTTTAAGCATACGAAAAGTTAACGACTTCGCTGTGAGGGCGGGGCAAGGGGAGTGGTAGGCGTAGAGCGAGAGAGCGAGAGAGAGAGAGAGGGATGGAGAGGGAGACAGAGCGAAGGAGCGTGCAGAGAGCGCGGCACATTGGCTACTCTCAAGTTATGGCATGTTTTATGCAACTTGTGTGGTTTTGCTGCTTTGGGCTTCGCTGCCAGCATTTCCATTGCCAATGTTGTTATCTTTTTTACTGCAAATTATTAGTTTTTTTTAACGCTGACGACACAAAAAAAAAAAGACGAACACAGTGAGCAAGACAAGGCTGCAGCAAAATTAAAAAAATGCAACAAAAATGAAGAAAGACGATAATTAAAACTCTAATTGTATGCGCTACCGCCAAGTGTCATTGCCAGTGCCAGTCACCAAGTCGAGAGTCCAGAGTCGCCAGTCGAGCGTTGAGAATCCAAGCTGCAGCTCCATGTCCGGAGTCTAGAGTCCGAAGTCGTAAACTGTCCGATTGGCAAAGAGCCCGTGCTGTGAACACCGAACATTGTTGATAGCCACTGTGGCTTCCGCCAGATTCCCCACTCGCTACTCCCTACTCCTCTTCACTCTTCGCTCTCCCTTCTTCAGTCTCCACTTGCCGCTCTCCGTTCTCTGCTCTCCGTTCTTCGTTCTGCTTTCCTCATGTCCCCATCTCTCCCAATTCGACATCCCCATCCCCTGTTCCTTGCATACACCAAGTAAACAGCCAAAATGGCGGCGCAGCTCCATGACAACAACGCAGGAGAGTTGACTTCGTTGGCGGCATCGGAGCTCTTCTGCTGTGGCAGCTTGCAGCTTTGGCAACGCAACCGCAGAGTGTCTATCTGTCGAACTATCGTGTCTCACTGTCTCTGTATACCTCTCTCTAACCCCCTATCTCTCCTCTGTTTGACAGTCTGTCAATCCACAGCCCAGAACCGACACTTGACCCCACAGTCAGTCAATGTGGCAAGTTGGCAAACCTTGGGCAACAATCCGCTTTGATCATCTGCATCGAAGCGCGAAATCAATTCGTCTATTTCACACACACTCAACAAGCAAGCACATGCGAGGGGGAGGGTGGAGAGGGGAGTAGAGAGAAGGGATTTAAGTACTAAGGCGTTTTGTTTTACATTACATGCAAGCTTAAAATGCTACAAGCGTTGTGTGCGGTTAACTAAGCACTTTTGTTTCGGCTTCGTCTGTCTATCTGACTGTCTGTCTGTCTCTCTGTCTGTCTCTCTGTCTCTCTGTCTACCTGTCTGCCTTAATCTGCGTCTTTGTCTCAGTCTCAGTCTCAGTCTGAGTCTAGGTTTCAGTCTGTTGGCCCCATTAACGAATTGAGTTGGTAATCCGATGCTGCCGGCCAACATTGGGGGCCAGTCTAAAATCCATTCATAAATCGCAACTGAAATCTAAAGTCTATTTCGAATGGAGACCAAACAACAACAACAAAAACAACAACCACAACAACATAAAGAGAACTAACGCTCCAGCTAATTATCTGTCTGACAGGCCTCAAATTATTTGCTCTACATCATAATTTGCTTAGTTCAACGCTCTGATCGCAGTTAATAGCAAACGAGGCTTGCAAAGGGAATGTCTCTGCTACGAGAGAGAGATAGAGAGAAAGTGGGAGAAAGAGAACTGGCAGTTTGCCGACAATAGGACATTGAGAGCCAAAGTCAACTAGGAAAGGAAGTGCCTACAAATTGGTTTTTTTGACTTGAATGCGATTCGAAGTTCAGACGATAAGCAGCAACCTGGACTTGTATTTCTCTCTTTCTCATTATTTAACTCTCTGTGTTCTTCTTGATCTCTCACTCACTGTATCCTTCTCTCTATCTTCTGTCTCCCGGCTTGTTCTTTTCTCTCACTTGCTTTTCCGTCTCCTACTTATTCCCAAAATGAACAAACAGTTCAAACGGACAGCCCCAGCTGCAGATGTGGTCATTTTCAGTTTTATTGCACCAAAGGTGTTCCTCATCCTCCTCCTCCTCCTCCTCCCCAGTCTGCTACGCAGTCTGCTCCCCACTCGGTTCCCCATTTCGCTCCTCTCTGCTCTGTTCGCTTTGCCTTTGATTGCCGCATGATTATTGCGCTGATGAAACTAATTATATAGTGCAGATGAGACGATCTCTCTACCCCAACAGCTAGTTCTCAGTTCTTCGTTCTCAGTTCTCAGTTCTCCGTTCCCAGTTCTCAGTCTCGCCACGCAAATGAAATATACACGTCAAGCCTTTTGATATATGACGCAGGCGCGATTGCATAAGCTCGCAGCGGGACTTAAAGAAACTGAAGAGCTCGAGAAGAAGGCAGAAGAAGGCAGCTGCTTATCAATAACTTGGACAATGCCAAGTCCCATTTCCATATGCAGCGATGATGGGATGCTGGCGATGCTGGCGATAAACCGAATGGACCACAACTCTATCGATAGCAATCAATGTCATATTTAATTCATTGTTATGGCCATCATAAATCTGTGCTTCAGGTTGAGCGTTAACATTCGAACTGGACTGGGCAAATGCACACACACAGAGACAGCCACACACAGACACACACAGAGACAGTCGTGGAGTGTGTAGAGCGCGGTCGGAGCGTGGGACAGCCACACAGTCTGTTGTGCGTGTCTGTGATTAAGGCCAGCGTTAATAAAAATGTCAACGCGATCATAAAGTGAACAACAACAGTCGACATTAGGGCGTCGCAGTCGCTGCCACAGACGCTGCCGCTGGCGTTGCATAGTTTCATTACCAGAATTGAAAGCGCACATAAAAAGCGCAGGCGCAGACGCAGACGCATCTCTGGAGAGTCTAGAGTTACACAAGCTGCCACAAAGTGTGGCCAGAGCGAAGCGTTTACGAAAAATACCAAAAATTTGTGAATGCAAGCTGAAAGAGCGAGGGGAGTGAGATAGGGAGCGAGTGAGAGTGTGAGAGAGAGAGAGGGATAGCTAGATAGGTAGACAGAGAGCGGCAGGCATTCGATTTTATGGCTTTACATGCCACAGAGTTGCCGAGAGTTGAACATTGAGAACTCTACGTGTAACACAAAGCGCACACAGCATTACTAAGGCTGCCTGATTTCAGCAAACCAAGTTTTTATGTGTGGAGGGTGAGGCGGGGAGAGGGCGTGGTCAGCAATCGATGGCGGCATCGTTACACAGCACATCACAACACATCACAGCACATCAGAAGTGTTGACAGCCATCTGACAGGCAGAAAGGGGCGTAAAGTCATCTAATACTCACGCTGCACTCGGCAAAGTAGTCTAAACTTAATACGGATGCAATTGCAGCTTACCTGTAAGAAAGAGACAGAAAGAGAGAGAGAGAGAGAATATTAGTTGAGAAGATGATCAAAGTGCTAGCAAAATAAAATAAAATGATGAGAATGTTTCAAAGTCGTGTGCTAATCGTGTTGGCAACATTTCGTATCAACATGCGCTAAGCAACAATGTTGCTAAAGGCGTGTGCGCAACAAATCAAATCAAAGAAAATGTTGCCGTGCAACACGAGCTGCTGCTACAGCAACATTTATGAGACAACCGATGCAGCGCCAGCTGAATTCTCAACTTCCTTTCTAAGCAACGGTAATCAGGCAAGCTTGCAACGAGCAACGTGCAACACACACACACACACACACACACACACACAGAGCATACACAGAGCAACAGTGAAAGAGACTGAGAACATGCTGCATGCAGCAAATGCGAGAAATGCAACAAAATTAACATCATCAGACAGAAATAATCTATAATGAACATAAATCTCTTTTCAGCGCGCACAACAGCAACAAGAACAGCAACAACAACAGCAACAACAACAGCAACAACTGCAACAACTACAGTGCCTCTGCTTTGAGGAGGAAGTACAAATTTACGTTTGGTGTTGAAATGAAATGCGGCAAGTACGAGTAGAAGCAGCAGAAGACTGCAACTGCAACTGCAACTACAACTCCAGTTCGGTCGTGTTAACTGCACGTGTGTAAATCGCACTCTCGTCCTTCTGCGCGAGCATATTTATTTATTATTGTTCACTTTGTTGCTGTTGTTCTCGTTGTTGCTGTTGTTGCTGTTGCTGTTGCTGAGCAGAATCGTGTGGTTGTCGCTGAAAAATATTTGAGAAATTTATGCGTTTCTGATAAATAGAGGAAATGTCTACGCAGACATTGAGCAAATTATTAGAAATATGCGCGTTTAATAACCCAACCAGCGAACCAAGCAGACAGACAGCCAGACAGACAGCCAGACAGACAGACAGTCAGCCATTGAGGCGACCAACCAACTAGCTAAACCAACTAGTTAAGCCAAGCAACTAACTTAAGCAACTGGAGAAATTTCTTGTCTCGCATTCATTCGTCTCGCTGCCTGCGTCTCTCAACCCTCAGCTACACAGCTCGCAGCGCTCGAGCTGCTCACTCAAAATTTATTAAGTTGTCAACGCTGCAAAAATGTTGGCAATGTCTTTGGCAATAACAGCAGCCACAGCAACAACGGCCATGATCACTGAGGGGGCGACGCGGCCACAGCGTGCGTCTTCTTTTTTCTTTTCTTCTTTTTTCTTTAATATGATGAGAGATTTTCTGCTGATGATCGCGCTGCTGGTGGGCCGCGCTCCGTTGACCAGCCGAGAAGCCGTTGCCATTATTTGCGCCATCTTATTTGGCTGTGACTGCTCAACTCAACCGCAATCAAAGCCGTTGCCAGCGCCATTGACTTTGTCAACACATTCACAGCACACTCATAATTATTTGGTACAGTGCAACCTCCCTATGAAGTATTACTTCAACTGTAGATATTGGGATGGAGCGAGATAGATGGAGAGATAGGTGGAGAGATGGATAGATAGATGGAGATATGGAGAGATAGAGAGATGGGGCGACAGAGAGAGAGAGAGAGAGATGGAGAGAGAGAGAGAGATGGAGAGAGAGAGATAGAGAGATGGAGAGAGACAGAGAGAGATGGAGAGAGAGATGGAGAGAGAGAGAGAGAGATAGAGAGATGGAGAGAGAGAGAAATGGAGAGAGAGAAAGAGAGAAATGTATAGAGAGAAAGAGAGAAATGGAGATAGAGAAATGGAGATAGAGAGAGAGATGGAGAGAGAGAGAGAGAGAAGAGAGAGAGAGATGGAGAGAGAGAGAGATAGAGGGAGAGAGAGAGATAGAGGGAGAGAGATATATAGAGAGAGAGAGATGGAGAGATAGATGGAGAGAGAGAGATAGAGAGAGATAGAGAGATAAAGAGATAAAGAGATATAGGGATAGAGAGATAGATATAGCTTTAGAGAGATAGCGATAGAGTTATAGATATATATACAGATCCAGTTATAGATATCTATCGTAGCCGAGCTCTACTATTTTTAGCAGCTTTTGTTGGGCTCAGCGTTTAATGAACTTTAACCAAATGTCAACAACTATGAGTTGCCCATTGTTGCTATTGTTGCTATGCTGTCGCTTCCCTCGCTTTGATTGTTATTGTTGCTAATTTGCATATTTAATTTGTTGGCCGTTTCCGCTGCGTTTCCGATTTTGAAATAGTTTAAAATTTATGCTGTGTCTAAAGTGGCTCTGGCTGTGATTAAAGAGCGACATTACAGTCACTCCCACACAGGCACACACACACACACAGACACACACACACAGAGTCACAAGAGGCAGATCCTTGGGCAGAAAGGTATGCCAAAGATCAATATTTGATTATGCAAAATGTTTAGCTTGTTTAGCTTGGCCACTCCCCATGAACAGCAACAGCAAATAGCGCAGGAGGTAGAGCAAAGGGTGCTGGGTGGGGGAGGATAGAGGGGGGATTGGTAGAACAAACTGAAGTTGAACCCAAAGCTGAACCCGCAACTGAAGCTCAAGTGGCAAGCAATTTAACACGCACGCATCTTGCCCAACCAAGTGGCATACACCCGCTGCAGCAGTTGCAGCTGCAACTCAAGCTGTTGTTGCTGTTGTTGTTGCTGCTGTCGTTGTTGTTGTTGCACGCTTAATGCGCATCAAGTTGGTTAATTTTAGGCTGATTGCCAACACGAGTGGAGAGCAGTGCAAATAGCATTGGTGCATTGCTAGCTGTTGCTGTTGCTGTTGCTGGGAGGAAGCAGTCGTAAACAAAAGACTTAGGCAACGAACTTGAAAACGCATTTGAAATTAAATGTTTGCTAATTTGCCTGATTGGTGGCATGCAGCGCTTGCGTTCTGCCTGAGCATGAGCATGAGATTGGGTAGGAGAATGGGCATGGTTAAGGTAATGGTAATGCTGATGCTGATGCTGATGGGAACGAGAACAGCTGAAGGAGCAGCAGCAGCGCAAGTCCAATGCCAATTGGATCTGGCCAATACACCAGAGAGTTGCAGTTCCTTTCGATTCACTTTCAGTTTCGACTCGTTGCCTAAAAATAGTGCGAAACGAAAGCTGAAACTGCAGCGAGTTGGGGCGCTCGCTTGGCAACGGCAACGCAGCTCGTTCCGTTGCTCATCCCCAATCCGCAGTCCGCAGTCCGCAATCCGCAATCCCCAGACACCAGACACAACAGCAACAGCAACAGCGAAACGGACAACAACAACGACAACGACTTGGACATGGACATGGACACCGACGGTCTGTGGCTTTGAGCTTTTTTAATTGTCGACAATGTTTGTTGCAGTTTTTAATGAAATTCATTTGTGCACCAATGTCGATTGCAACAGCAGCAACAGCAGCAGCAGCAGCCGCAACAACTACAACCTTCATTGTATGGCCCTGAACCACTGCCTCGTTGTTGTCTGCGGTTTAGTTTGCCCTTTGTCTCTTAGCCGTCTGCTGTCTTCCCTTTGTTGACCACATTGCGACGTGTCCTCCAAATAATTCATTAACACTTTGTCTTGTTAACTTTAATTTGATGCTGCTAACCCTTCCCTTGCCCTTCTACTTCTCCTTCACCTTCTTCTTCCGCTTCCCTCTCTTCCCTGCCCTTTGCGCACTGCTTCAACTTCATTCAGTCAAGTTTAGCGCCCAATGGCTGACAAATACTTTGGCTGCCGTCGCTTTAGGCCAAACACACATTTCAACTTCATTTCCAATTGCCTCCCACACCGCGAGTGTCATTTTGGGCCAGCGCAAATCTCTTAATCCGCCTCTCATGTGTATACAATTTCAAACATGCCAACATCGATCCACTTTCGTGTCCATCAAGAATGGCCAGAGACAGAGTTCGGCCGCTGTCTTGGTCTCTTCTGTGGAAGTAATGAAATATGCAGATGCAAATGTCTCTCTCGTTCTCTCTCTCTCTCTCTCTCTCTGTCTCTCTTTGGCTTTCTCTTTAGTTGTGCTGAGTCGGAGAGTAATCGGATACTTTTGTTCCCTTTGCTGTTTAATGAGACGCATGCACAAATTTATGATCCGGTAAGCAGGCGCAGTTTTGTTCAACGGTTCCGAGCATCGACTTTGATATGCACATTAGTATATTACGATATCTCATTGTGTGTGTGTGTGTGTGCTGACTGCATGTACAGTTAGGCCTTAGATAGTGCTGCTGGCCACAATGTCCAATTGATTGATGGCAATTGATGGCTGTCAGAGGTTACCACTCACAATTCGACTAACGAGCCACGGGGAACACGTCATAAATTCCCCAATAAACACGGCAAACAAACCCCAACAAGTCAACGGAGCAGCAGAAGAAAGGAAGAGAGAGAGAGAGAGAGAGAGAGAGAGAGTGAGAGAGAAGTGGGGAAGACTTGCAAATAAATTTGTCGAATTTGTGCAGAAATGAAGCCACAAAAGCAGCAACAGCTGTAAAGTAAACAGAACAGCCAATACAAATCTGACAGACGGGCGAGAGAAAAGGCAGGAGCGAGAGAGTGATAGAGAGGGAGGGGGGAGAGAGAGGACACAAAGTGCATAAATAAGCGTTTAAATAAAGCCAACTTCAACTGCAACTTCGACACCCTGACCAAAACAGTTACTTTTTAATCGTCGCGTCGCATTGGAGTCTCCTCTTCTCGTACTCTGCTCCTACTCTTCTCCTCTGCTCCTTTCATCTTGCTCAGCTTGCATGTCGTGGATCAAGGCAAGTTGCAATTTGCCAGCGTGCTTGAACGTAGCTCCATGCCACATAAACTATATGGAAAGCAGCTTGAAGCAACCGCAATGCGAGTCAGTTGCCAATTCCCCAATTCTCCGATTCCCCAATTCCCCAATCGAGTGGGACCAATTGCCAAGTCCAAGTCCAAGTTTCAAAACTGAACGCAGCCAAATTAAAATGTTCTTTCAACTACGAACTTTCGACAATAAATTGAATTGAACAACAAAAGCAGCCACAACCAAGCACAACCAAGCACAACAACGGCCACAACACTCATGGTCAAGGCGAGCAAGAGCTGGACAGGGTTCAACACAGCTCAGTTGAGGCTCAGTTGCTGTGTTGTTGTTGTTGTTGCTGTTTGCTGTTGCCTTTGGGCATCCGCTGGATCCCTGCGTCCGAGTGTCCGACTGTCCGAGTGTCCGAGTGTCAGAGTCTGCTTGCTGGTCGCTGGTCAAAAGCATTTGTCATGTCATTTGTGTGGTGCAGGAAACGACATGCGTGCTAATGTGCGAGTGAGTCGTTGCTCTCCTCTCTCTCTCTCTCTCTGCATACGGCCAAAAGGGAGTGAAGGAAAAATGAGTTTATCGATATCAAGTGATCAAAGCAGCGAGCGGGGAGAGCAGGGAGGGAGAGAGGAATGCCTCAGCTACAGCTACAGCTACAGCTTTAGTTGCAACTTGAACTTCGGCTGGTGTCACAAGTTCGCGCGATGGAAACACACGCATTTTTGTTATTGTTGTTGCTGTTTTTGTTGTTCTTATTGAGGTCGCTCAATGTGGGTTCCAGCTGGAGGAGTCCAGTCGTGGCAGTTGCGTTATCGCTTCACAAATTAACAATCAGCGGCAATAAATGTTTGCGTTTGTTTATGGCGACCATTGAGTTGAACAGCCACACAGCACCACAGAGCACCACAGTGTGAACTTAACACGGCAAATGGAGCAGCAGCAAGTCATTCTGTGTGTGTGTGTGTGTGTGTGTATGAGTGTGTGTGTGTGCTTGCCTCCTTATCTGCAGTTTGGCGCTTCTTCAACTCTCTTCCTGCGTTCGTTTCTGTGTTTAACAAATTCAATTAAGCATTTTAATATCTCTCTGAGCCAGTAGGTGTTACAGTGGGTGTTGCACCACAGCGACACTGAAATATTAACTTGATTTAATTTATGAATTTCCGCTAACTTCAGCTCCAACTTCAGCTCCAACTGCAACTCCTCCAGTTCCAATAACTTCGAAATGTGTTGCAGCAAAAGCAAGACAAAGCCGTAAATTAAATACGTTCTATAGCTATATTAATTACAATCTGAACTCTCATATACAACATAAGGTTAAAGTGGGTTAAGGTGGCTCACTGTGGCTCGCAGTGGTTCACAGTGCGTCAGCTTCTGGTGACACTCGTGTGGTTTCCCTTGGGGCACAGCTAGCACTGCCATAGCAAGAGGGTTGCTCCCCAACAAGCTGGCAATACAGTTGCCCTTCCTCAAGGGCATTTGCTGAGGGGTGTGGGGTGGGGGGTGTGCAAGAAGTTGAGCATACGGAAATCAAGAAAAGAGGCGTAACTACTTCAGGTTCATACGTTACTGAGCCACAACTGCAATTACTTCAATTTGCAGGCAACTCAGTTATTTTTGCTTGCTTTCGACACATTGCTGAGTGGTGCTGTGTGGTGCGTGTGGTGCTGTGTGGTGTGCTTTAGTTCTCTGGTTCTTTGCTTTTGTTTGTGCTGCTGCTGCCAACTTGTGATTTGGCTCTGCCTCACAATCAGCAATTTTTCCAATTTTTTTTTTCTTTTTGGTTTCTTCTTCGATGCACTTCGCTTTGTTATGGCTCTTAATCAATAACCAAAAACTCACAGATTGTCAGACTGACAGACTGTCAGAGACTCTGGCACAGATTGTGGCACAGACTGTGGCACAGAATGCCAACCTTGTGCTGATGTCGTGGCAGCTCATCAACATCTTACAATGTTGCACTTTTATTGCCACCGGACGGCAACAGCAACAGCAACGGCAACGACTGAAGCAACAGCGGCGGCGGCATAAACAAAGTATTATTACGCTCTTCGCTTGTGCTCTTCGCCTTTGCCTTGATTTTAATATTTAGTTTTTATGCATTTACCGTTTCGGAAACGCAGCAACAGCAGAATGAAGCGTTCATTGCAGGCTTTTAGCCGCAGGAAGCCGCTTGAGGCGGCCAAGCCGCTCAAAGGGGCAGAAACTAAGGATATGAAGGGATGAGTGGAGGGAGGGCGGGAGAGAAGCAAAGGAATGCATATGTAACTTGTTGCTGCTGTTGTTGTTGTGGCTGCTGTTGTTGCTGTTGGCGCTGTTTGCATAGCACGCGCTTGATTTATGGCCAAGTAGCTGCGATCGGCCCTAAACACTCAAATCAGCTAATCGCAGTGATTTTTCAGCGTTTTTTTCTTTCTGTTTTCTCACGACAAGTTTTGCATAAGTCACCTAATAATCAGCATAATTCATTATTTATGTGAGCGAGCAGAGAAGCCGGGACAAGCCGCTTGTTGTGAGCTGACTAAACACAGATCGTTAGAGCTTTGTCTCCTCGTTGTATATCTGCCATCTTCGGCAGGCAAATCGTCAACTCGTCAACTCGTCACTTCGTCAATTCGTCAACTCGTCAACTCGACAAAGTGCCAACAACATTCAACACACAACAGACAACAAGTTGCGAACAAAGCCAGCCAATGACTGTTTAAAACTCAAGCAGTCCATAGAAAACCCCAAAAAAAGAGGGAGATAAAAGAGCAGGCAACCAGTCGAGTGCGCGCGACAGCTTAATACCCTGTGTCAATCGCTTTAATATAGTGTTTTCTTGGTAGTAGATTTCCTCTTCTAACTTTATATGCATATGACATTTTCTGACTTACCACGCAACTTGCTTCAGCTTTCGTTATTCGATCTCTCTTTATGATTTGCAAAGTTCACTTTCTAGTGTCTAATTCTGGGCTTCTTCTAGGTTTATTACACAAAGAAACATGGCTCAATCAACTCGGCTATTCATGCTGATCAAGTAAATATATACTTCATAGAGACTGCTACGCCTTCTTCTGCCTATTACCTACATTTGCATAGAGTTATTATGCCCTTTGTTGGCCATTTATAACTCTGTCTCTCTCACTCTCTCTCTTCCCTCTTTTCTCGAGTTGATCTTCCACATGAACTGCATTTATACACAGTTGCTAATAATTGATAAGCAAAAATACTATGTTACATACATATCCATAAGTTCAGCATACCCGCTTCACTTCATATTCATTGAAATGCAAAGAAACTAAACCTAAATACTTGTATTTCTTGTATATCTATCTATAAGTTTGGACTGTGTTTATTGCTCTTTGGTTTTCACATATCATTTTGGCATTAACTTCTTTTGACGCACACACACACACACACACACACACATACACATACACACGCGCGCTGTGGGCATGTTATAAAAATGATTGACAATTTAATTTCCAACTCCGCTGCGGCTGTGGGGGGATTTATGAAATATTTTTCGATATTTTGTTTGTTCTTTTGTTATTTGTTATTATTATGATTGTTGTCTCTGTTGTTGTTGTTGATGTTGTTGTTTTTGTTGCTGCTTTTGTTGTTGTTGCTGTTTTATAGCAAAATATGCAAATCCATACACATGTTAACAGTGGAGCCAAGTGTGAGTTTTGGGCAACGGGAGTGCGCCATCATCATCGTCATCATCATCATCGAAAATCGTTTCGGCCTTTTTGGCTGTCTTGACGGCTTTTGATGGGTCAACAATGGCAACGGCCGAGGCCGGCAATCAGCGGTTGAATAAAATCTATAAGCAACCCACACGCTGAGGAATTTGCCGAATTGTGGTCAGATTTCGATTTGAGAGAATGCGAGTGTGAGCGTGAATGTGAATGCTGCATGTGGAACAAGGCGGAAGCAGCAGCAGCAGCAGCAGCAGCAGCAGCAGCGCTTGCAGCTGAAATCGCTGAACAAATCTGCAGGAATCAGTTAAAGGGTGCCACGAGTAGCAGCCGAGTCGAGTTGGGATGAGTCGGGCTGAGTCGGGAAGAGTCGAGACGAGCAGCCCAAGCAGACGACAAAGACAAATAAGCAGAAGGCGTAGATGAGCGCCCAGTTGAGAGAAGGGAGAGACTGTTGCAGGCTGCCCTGGCTCTGGCTGTGGCTGTGGCTGTGCCTCTGACTGTGGCAAGTTCAAGATGCACGTATGCAGATTGCCGGCCATACCAACTGGGTAACTGGCTAAATCTATGGCTAAAGCTGGCCTGGCACAGCCAGCGACTTGGCCGCAATCATTGCCAGGGATTTGGATTTGGGTACAAGCGGAGACGGGTTCTACATGGGATTTGGTTGCCTGTTGCCCGCTGAATGTTGCCTGCTGCCTCTGTTGACTTCTCTTTTTATTTGTCTCTGAAATCTTGTTTGCTTAAAAGTAAAAATAATTAACTAATTAAAATTGTGAACTCGCTTGTTGCTCTTGCTGTTGCTCTTGCTGAAGGAACCCCTTCGAGCTGCTCATGCGGCGCTATAAGCAGCAGCAACAACAACAGCAACAACAACAACAGCGACAACGACAACTGAGGAAGCCAGCAGACATTAGGGCCAAATAAGCTGCCAACTTTCAGCATTTTTTTGTGGTAAATACTTTGACTTTGCAATGGCAACAACAACAGCAGCAACAACAACAGCAACAACAACAACAACAAGCGAGAGGACTTCGAGTTCGACTTGCAGGCCGACAACGATATGCAAAAGCTATCAACATTGCATCTGCAAGGCATCCCAGCCAAGTTTGTGTCCAAAGTCTTTCGTATTTCGTATTTCGTCTTCAAGCTGCTTTTTGTGTGTGTGGCTTGAGGTTCTCGAGGCCTTGTGTGCCTTGTGGCTTTCGCTGTGAATGTGGCTGTTGTTGCTTTAGGCTTGTAAGCTGTTGATATGCTCATTTAGAATCGCACGTTTTTCAGCAGAAGTTGTTAAGAACAACCAACAGACTTCTTTGAGGGGTAAGGGAGGGAGGGAGGTAGGCAGAGGAGGTAACGACAACGACTGCTCAAAAACCTGCGTTGATTGCTACTCCATATGCAAATGCTGCCACACACACACACACGCACACTTGGCCTGACCTCCAACACCAATTGGCAAAGCTAGCCGAGAAGCTTAGCTCGCTGAGAGTTTGGCAGCTCATCGACTAGGAACAGAGACGTAGACGCGCTGCCCATCAATCAACGCACTTTCAGTTTTTTTTAGCAGCTTTTTCTGAACTTTTTTAAGGTTTTTTCTTTGCCTTGCTCTGACCGCTCGCTAATGGCGGCTAAAAATATTTCAGTGCTAGGCGGGCATTGATTTTAGCCGACTACAGATAGAGGGAGACAGGGAGGAAGAGTGAGTGAGAGATAGAGAGAGCGCGAGAGAGTGAGGCAGAGAGAGAGACAGAGTAGAGAAGTGGCTAATGGACAGCGAGACGAGTTAATTGTTTGAGCAGCGCACACTTGACACCGCCAGCCACAAGCCAGAGTCAACTTCAGCTTCAGCTTCAACTTCAGCTTCAGCTTCAACTCCAGCTTCATCTTCATTTACAAAAGAAGCTATTTTGGCCAACATAACTGAAATTGACGGCCAAGTCAAGCCAAAAGAAGGTTCCTCCTCAATGCTGAGTGCCATGGAATGGGTGGCACCGCTGAGCAGCTCCCCAAAGTGCCTTTTGCCTGGGCCTCGGCCTGTGCCAGTGTCTGCGCCTTTGCCTGCTGCCTGCCTGTCTTTCACAGACAGAGAGAGCAACAGAGAGAGAGAGAGAGAGCGAGAGAGAGTGCGAGTGGCGGCTATGCAAATGCAGTAGCCAATGCCCTCGGGTTGTTGTGATGTGCGCGCGCGCGCGCTCGCTCAGCCAGCAGTCTGTCCCAGAGTCCAAGTCTAAGTTCGACTCGCTGCGAGTCCAACGTCCTAACAGCACTTGTGTGTGTGTATGTGTGTGTGTATGTGTGTATGTATGTGTGTATGTGTGTGTGTTTGCGCTTTAATTGCACGTTTAAAGGCAGCCACAGAAGCGGCATTTACTAAATATGGCCACAGCCAAGGCAGCGGCAGCGGCAGCGACAGCCACAGCAGCACAGCAGAGACTGAGGCAGGAGGCAGCAGGAGCAGCAGCAACAGGAGGAAATCCAGCAGCAGCAGCAGCAGCAGCATAGCAGCAATTGAAGCAGAGACTAAGGCAGCAGCAGTAGCAGCAGCAACTGTGGCAAGAGTCGAAGTACGAGTCCAAGTCAGAGTCAGATTCAGAGTCAGAGACTTTTGCCACAATGTTGCACGCGTGTCTCAGCTGCAGCCTCAGTCTCTATCTCAGTCTCAGTCTCACTCTCATCCTCAGCCTCTGTCTCAGCCGCAGCCGCAGCCTGTTGTCGCATTTGGGCCGCAAATTGATGCGCATTTGATGTGTGATGACGACGTTCCAAAACGTTGACGATGACGCAGTTTTTGGTCAGTGGCAAATGCAAAATGCAGTTGCACTGCAACAGCTCGAGTGAGAGAAAGAGAGAGAAAGAGAGAGAGCTAGAGAGGGAGACAGTGTAAGCGTCTCGGCCACGGCCGCTGCTTCAAGCCTGGCTATCAGTTAAGGTTTATTGATGTTTTGATTGTGATCAGCGCTTGTGGCTATTGTGGTTGTTGCCTGTTGCTTGTTGCCTGTTGCTTGTTGGTTTCTTCATGGTGTTTGTTATGGCTGCCTCTTCATGTTGTGCTGTTGTTATTATTACTGTGTTCTTGTTGTTGTTGTGGTTGTTGTTGTTGTTGCTCTGTTTTTTGCAGGAAACGCACTTAAGACTCTTCAACTGGCGATTATCTTGCGATTTTTAACTTTTTGCAAAATTGTGTCAAAAATTATGTTGTTGCCGTTGTGGCAAAGTGTGACGGGCCCAGCAGCCGCAGCTCTTATCTCTGTTGCCGCTGGCTAGGTAGTTGTTGATGGGCAGTTGGGAGGGGGAGGGGGTTTAGCTACACAACTTAATTAATATATTAAGCGGTTTAAGTATCAGATGCCATTCGCGCTGTTAGCCCCCAAATGGTAGCCCACAACCACTGCATATATTAGGCACCCCGCAAACACACACACACACACACACACACACACACACACACACACACACACATACGCACACATACACTCATACTCAATGGGCTCTATCCATGTGGCTGGCAACTGCAGGGAGCTCGTTGTTTGCTATGATACGCAAGACAAACATGAATACGAATACGAAAACGAATACAAAAACGAATACAAATACGAATACGAATACAAATACGAATACGACTGAGAGTACTACAAGAATCGAACCCGAAAACCGGCTGTGCTTCAGCTTGGCGCTGCGCCTGCGCCATGATTTTCCAACCATTTTGTCTCACACACACAGAGAAAGAGAGTGAGCGAGAGGG
This sequence comes from Drosophila macrospina, assembly GCA_035042075.1. Classification (NCBI taxonomy): domain Eukaryota; kingdom Metazoa; phylum Arthropoda; class Insecta; order Diptera; family Drosophilidae; genus Drosophila; species Drosophila macrospina. The sequence continues at coordinate 639,202 of JAWNLW010000487.1, read as the reverse complement.
AGAGAGGAAGTGAGGGGGGGTCAGAGAGCGCTTGGCAGCATAAACAATACGCTGAAGCGCTGAATTTCTGAATGGCAAGCGCTGAATACGCCGTCGCCGTCGCCGTTGCCGTTGCCTTCACAAGCCGCAAACGTGCAGCAAGTGAGGTGAATTCATTGCTCTCTCTCGCTCTCGCTGGCGCGCTCTCTCTCTGTGTGTCTCTGCTGTTGCTCTCTGTGCTGTGGCATTTATGGAATGTGAGCGCACAAAAATGCGTTAAAGGTGTTTATAAAATTAAAATTGTGCAAAACAAGTTGCGTATAGCGCGTGAGAGAGCAAAACGCAGAGAGAGAGAGAGATAAATAGAGAGCGACAGCGGGAGAGCAGCTCCAGAGAGAGAGGGTAGAAGAAGAAGAGTAAGAGCGTGGTATGGAATGGTGAGGCACAGGCAAAGGCAAAGGCATGTTTAGAAAAAAGTGAATTGATGCAAGAGACAAAGAAAATTGGTGCACAGCGCCGCATACGCAGCCAAGTTGCCTCAAGAGTGGAGGGGGAAACAGAAGACAAGAGGCAGATGTAGATGTGGAGAGGAGAGCAGAAGAGACCTGAACGTGGCTGCGTGGTTGTACGGCTGTGGACGCTGGCTGGCAAACCTGCCACTTGCACCCTCGGCACAAACCAGTTCAATGGCATTAGAGAAGCAGCCACATAACTTGCCAAATGGCCAAATGGGCAAATGGCCAAGTGGGCAAATGGGCAGGCCCAGTTCGCATAACACTCCCTTCCCTTACCCTTCCCTTCCGCTGCCGCTGCTCCGCTACTTCTAGGTAATTGTGGGAGCCCCGAAATGAGATTTACGTAGATTAGCCAAACAATGCGAAATTACAACTACAACACCAAATGCAACTAATTTCTGCGCCGGCTGCTGCAGCAACTGCGACTCCAACTCCGACTCCAACTCCAACTCCAGCTGCCAATCAGCTCCGCGTGCTGTCTGTCGTGAACTGAGCTGGCAAGGTGGAAGGGAGGAGGGGCGGGGTGAGTAACCAATCGCCAGTACACAGTCAAGGCAGCCAGTAACAACAGCAACAGCAACAGCAACAACAAAAGTAACAGCAACAACTTCTACATGTAATTGCATGTAATTTAGTGTGTAACTGCAACAACAACAACAACAACGACGACTACGACGACCAGTTGACAACAACAACAACACGCTAAAGAAATTATGTTGTCTTAGAAAGCAACTGACTGCGGGGAGGCAACCCCCAGCACCAGTCACAGCACCAGCAGCAGCAGCAGCAGCAGCTCCAGTCCCACTCCCAGCCCCAGTCTCAGCTCCAGCTCCAGTCCCATTGCCAGCCTCAGCTCGAGTCCCTAGTCCAAGCAAGCGATCGCAACGCTCGTTGTAATTTGCATAATGAGTTTTTAATTTTCGTTCGAATATTAATGCCGCCTGCCACAAGTTTGTTGCCTAAGTCTTTCGTCGTAAGTCGCCAGTCGCAAGTTTGTTGCCTAAGTCATTCGTCTTGGCCGGCCCGAATTAAAGTGTAATTTGGTCAGCCATTAGATGGTTCCGACTAGTAGTCAATCGTTGAGGTCGACAACGCAGTTGACGTCGACGTCGACGTCGACGTCGGCGTCGGAGTCGGCGTCAGAGTTGGAGTCGCTGTTGTAGTCGCAGTTGTAGTCGCCGTTGTAGTCGGCGTCAGGCGGCATTTGATCGCCTCTAATTAAATAGCATTTCCGCTGCCGCTTGAAACCAAAAACAAAAGCAAAATGATACAGCTGGCAAAATAGGTGTGGCCTAGATGGGAACGGCCACTGACGACGTGTGGACCTGAGTCAGCCGGCCATCATTTCGTAGGGCAAACAATTTCGGGCTAAGTGTATTATCCATTTAAATTGCAGACATCTCAAGAACTTTCGCTGTACAACATTTAAACAGTTTAGTTTCTGCTGCTGCTGCGGTTGCTGCTGCTGCTGCGGCTGCTTGCATATTTCTTGGCACTTCTTGGCTAAAAAGGTTGTAGAACCCAGCAGCAGCAGCAATCGAAATGAAAGTCGTTTGTCTGCTGAAGCTGCAATTATCCCCGTTGATGTTGGCCAAATTCCATTGGCAGCTGCTGCCACAGAGCCTACCAATCGATTGGGCAACTCGTACCGCCCCGCTGCCCGCTACGTGCTGAACACCCTCGCCCACGTGCGGTGGCAAAAGTCGAGCAAAACAATGACGAGCAGCTGAAAAGTATTTGCTGTTCTCACTCAAGAGGACTCAGTTATTTGCTCAGTTGGCCTGGATTCAGGTTTATTTTAGTCAAATATTTGGCTGCCTTTTTCTTGCCGAATTGTTCAGTTTTGGGCCTGGCCCTGCTCAGCCGCTGCCTGGCTTATATATATTAAATATATTACCAAGTTTTTTCGTCGATATTATTTTCTTTGTGCCATAAAAACAATGTTTGAGTTTGAAGCTGTCTGCGCTGTATCGCAGCTCGTCTCTGACCCTTCAGGCCCTGCTTGTTTTGTTTCCCTTGTTTTTTGTTGTTTTTTTCGTTTTTTTTTATGATATTCCAAATTCCGATTTGCGTTTTTTATTGTCTTTAGAACCACAGATTGGCTTCAATATGAAAAAGAAGAAACCCGAGCATAATTCTCAACGCGAGTGTGTCTCTCTCTGTGTGCGTGCGTGTGTGTGCGTGTGTGTGTGTGTGTGTGTGTGTGTGTGTGTGCACCGAATTTCGTTTGATTTTGTTCCCTTTTTGGTTAGTGGCCGCCGCTTTTATGATTATTGAAGCCCTCGCAATCGCACAGATCCCAACAGATCTCCCTCTCTGTCTCTCTCTAACTTCTCATGCGCCCATCTCTTTCTCAAAACTTTAGATGTATATCTCAGTGCTTTATTCACATCATTTCTCTTTTTTTTTTGGGTGCTTTTTGCGTGAGCCAATTATGCGTTTTGTATTCCGTATTTCAAATATCTTTCGTCTGTGGTTTCCAGGCAATTGGCAGTCGAATAGAGCGGCAGAGAGAGTGAGAGAGAGCGACAGATAGAAGGGGGAAAGAGAGGTAGACATTGCTTTCATTGTAATTAAGGAAACGTGACTTTTTGCAGATTTGATCGAATCAAAATGTTGTTGTTGCCAGAATTGGCGTTGTTAGTTTCTAGTTATTGTTTGTCTGCTTTGGCTGGACTGACAACAAAGCCTTTAATTTCGTACATCTCACGTTGCCATTTTGATGAGATTTGATTTGATGTGATTTGATGTGATTTGATTTGATTTGCGGAAATGTCTACCAGCGAGTCGAGTAATTGGTGGCAGAGGAAGTACCCCAAAAAGAAGTTGTATACAGTTGACACTAAACTCTCGACTCTCGACACTCCACACGCGACTTTGGGCACTTGTGCAATGTGAAGAGAAGAACAACAAAATGTTGTAGCATGTTAATGTTTGATTAGATACTCGTAGTTATAAATTGATTTCTTTTCCATCTAAATGTTGTTTATTTATTTCGTTGTTGTTGCTGTTGTTGTTGTGCGTTGAGTTGAAACTCGTGTTATGAAATTGCTGGGAAGTTTGGAATCTCAGCAACATTTTCTGCTTGTTACTGAGCAGCGAGAGACAAGAGACAAGAGAGGTCACATTTGATAGTCGTCTCAATGTGTGTGTGTGTGTGTGAAAAAAATGGGTGATAGCCAGACGCAGAGAGACTGAGAGCCGACCAACAACAGCGAACAAAATGCCTTCGTTAAGCGCTAGAAACGGTTTTAGGCCCCGTTTTATGTTGTTGTTGTCTGTGTTGCTCTTGTTGTTTTTGTTGTTGTTGTTGCAGTTGTTTCTTTTTGGTTGCCCATTTGTTTTGTGAGCGGGGAAAAATGTTATAAAAATGTAATTACCCGATGATGAATGGATTAACTACAAAAGAGTGAGAAGCCTGCATTGCTTCGGGTGCGGATGGCAACGGGGCTCGGTTGGTCGCAGCAGCGAGGGGGTGAGGGAGGGGAGGACAGAATTGAAACGGCTTTTGGAATTTGACTGCTCAAATACAGTTAACAAGTAGGAAATAACATTAGACACATACCGAACGTGTTATACTCTAGTTTTCAGTTATTAAGTGTAGACAAAGAAAGTAAGAGATGAAGTTCAGCTCTCTCTCTCTCCCTCTCACTCACTCTCTCCCTCCCTCTTAAAAGTAGTATTTGCATTTGCATGCAGCAAGTTGAAAGACCTTTTAGCCTGTGGCAGGCAGGGTATGCCCGTAACAAGCGGTGCCACAAATGTCTTTGAGGCAAGTAGCCGAAACGTCGCAATTCCCTACGGATGTCGATGGCTGAGTGATTGGACTGTAGCTATTCCAGCGGGCGGGGGAAGACAGCGACTGAGACGGGGGGCTGGGGCTGGGTAATTGATGCATGAGATTAGTTTGGGCTTCAAGTACGTGGAAAATGCATAAGTGACGCTCGTTGTGTGATTCGAGTCACTTGGCGAGGCCAAAATGGGTCAGCAGAGAGTCAGACAGATAGGCAGCCAGGCCGATAGACTGACCGATAGACAGCCCGATAGATAGGTAGATACAGACATAAGCTAGTTTAAGAGTGTGCAAAGCAGGGGGGGACTAATGACTCACCTTGAGTATACACCTGCCGACGGCTTCGTTCTCGGCGACGGACACGTTGTAGAAGCTCTGATCGAAGATTGGTTCGTTGTCGTTGACGTCGTGTATGGTGACCAGAACGGTGGCCGTTGAGCTGAGCGGCGGCTGTCCGCCGTCCCGGGCAATCACCGTGAGCTGTGGCACCGGCTCCGTTTCGCAATCGATGTGGGATCGCGTGGTTATCAGCCCCGTCTGGGCATCGATCTGGAACCACTGGGCGTGAGTGTCGGGCGTGTCGGCGAGCGCGTAGCTGAGAGCTGCATTGTTGCCCTCGTCTCGATCGCGGGCCAGCACTTGGAGCACCGAGGTGCCCGGATCGGCGACCTCCATGACATTGGCATGGTACACTTCCTGCTCGAACTCGGGGGCATTGTCATTGACGTCCGTGATGCGCAGGAAGATCGATTTGGTGGCATGCAACGGCGGCGTGCCCTTGTCGGTGGCCACCACGCTCAGGGTGTAGTTGGAGGTGGATTCCCTGTCCAGGGGAAGGTTGACGATTACCAAGTAAATGCTGTTATCCCGGGTGGTCAAGGCAAAGTGGCCATCGCCTCCATTCAGCGAGACATTCACATTGGCGTACTCCGCCTTGGAGTCGGGATCATGCACGGAGATGCGGGCCACAAACTCGCCCGGCTGTGCCGACTCCGAGATCTTTGGGGAGGCATCTTCGCTGAGGAAGATGACATTGATCGTTGGCTGATTGTCATTGACGTCCGTCACGCGAATCGACACGAACGCAGTCGTCTCCAGCGGCTGTTCGCCATGATCTTTGGCCACCACGACGAGCTCATGCAGCTCCTTGGTCTCAAAGTCCAGTGGTTTGTTGATATACACGGCGCCCGTCTGCGCATCAATGCGAAACATTTGCTCCTTATCGCTCTGCCTTCGGTTGATCGCGTACTCCACAAGCCCGTTCTCATCCGCATCCGTATCCGAGGCGTACACCTGAAGCACGCTCGTCCCAACGGTGGCATTCTCGGGCACTGTGGCGAAGTATCGGCTCTGATTGAAGATCGGCTGATTGTCATTGACATCCTGAATGGTTATGTTCACCGTCATGAGACCACGCAACGGAGGAGTTCCTCCGTCCAGCGCCTCTATCAGCAGACTGTACGCGGGCGTCGTCTCCCGATCGAGAAAGCCACTGATCTGCAGGTCGAGGTAGAGGACGCCGTCGCGTTCCCGATGCGAGGACAAGCGGAAGGCATCGTTCACATTGCCGGAGACAATGTTGTACCGCTGCGTGTTGTACGGCTCCAGGTCGAGATCCCGGGCCGGGAGCAGAGTACGCTTCACCTCGCGGGGCGTGTTCTCCGGGAACTCGATGTGCATCGATGGTTGCGGGAATGTGGGCGCATTGTCATTCTCGTCCCGGACGGTGACCACAACGCGAACATTGAGTCCACTCAGAGGAATGGCCACCAGACTGTAAGAGGCCCGCGTCTCTCGATCCAGACGCACCTTCGTCCGTATCTCGCCCGTTGTCCGATCGATGGCCAGATCCGTTTCCACGCCCGCCTCCGCGACTATTATGTACGGCGGCCCGCTGTCAATGCTATCGAAGTCACCGATATAGCCTATTTGATGGTTGACGGGCACACCCTCCAGCACCTCCAGATTGCGCTCCCTTTCCCGCTCCTTGTCCACCCCCGCTGCCGCCAAGGTGCTTGCGAGGGTGCCGAAGACTAGGAGCATCCACAGCAGCGACATTAGCGTCCCAGAGCGAGAGCGATCGCTGCGAATGATGGCGGGAAATCTTTGAGTTGTTGACCTTAAGCAGCTCCGACTGCGTCGCCGGCATCTGTGGAACATTGTGTAATCTCTTCTGGGCGTGCTTGACGCCTGCTTATTGTTATTGTTGTAGTTCACAGTTCTTGTTGTTGTTGTGGTTGTGGTTGTTGTTGGTGTTGCTGTTGTTCCCTGATGCATCTCAGCGTTTTATGTGTTTCTGTTTGTTGTTGTGTTTCTCCTGCAATCTCCAGCTCAGTTTTGGGTTCCCTCTCGTCGTTTGCGTGCTAAAAACCCAACATGGCGCTATTCTAATGTCGCCCACTGTGATTGCCCTTCGCTTGGGTTAACGCTTCCTCCAGCAGCGGCCATTTCACGAGCTGCAATTGAGAGGCGAGAGTCAAGGGTCGGGAATTAGATAATGCGAGGAGACTTCTTCAATATTTCATAATATATAATAATTAAATAATAAATAATATATAATAGATAATAAATCAAAAATAATAAATAATAAATTAAATATAATAAATAATAAACAATAAATAAACTTAATTTCGATTTATATTATATAATTGACCGATCATTCCTATGCCAGCTGTGATATATAGTGGTTCTATCTTAAGCAACTTCAGGCAGAACATAAAGAAGACTTCCAAATGTCTAAACTCCAAGATAAGTTGACATATTCTAGGAAACAACAATGTTATGCGTACTAAGCTGTTCTTTTCGTCTGATATATATATATATATATATATATATATATATATGATCCGATATATGTATTATATAGTAAACTGATCTGCTGAATTGCAATAAATGTTTTGTCAACAGCAAAGTTTGTTGAAAATAATTTTAAAGCTGAGATACTGGAGTGCATAGCGACAGATGGGCAGTAGAATCTGGCTATATGGACTCGACTGCTCAGGAATATATATAAAAATTTCTTTAATCCACTGCACATCATGGACAAAACGTCTGCAAGTCTAAACAGATGCGAGTCCATAAGCCTGACTTTAAATACCCTCTCATCAGCGCTGCCCACGCTCTGACAGAGAGATGAGAGAAGAGGCGCTAAGACGGCTGTAGGAGAGTCTATAGAGAGTCTTGATAGATGGCAACTAATAGACTGATAACTGCACTAACGCGCTTAGCACGCTTGATGCAGCGCTGATCAGAGCTTACGCATTGTGTAGGCATTTCTTAGTTGACCACATTGGCTGGCCACGACTCGTCGTTGGACATTTGAAATTCAAATGGTAAACTAACGACTAACGAGGGAATGCGCCGCTGTTCAGTTAACAGAAATGAAGACAATAGCAGCTTTGCCCAGGCGAACGAAACTACCTGCGTACAACAACAACAACAGCAACAACAACAACAGCAGCAGCAACAACAACAACAGCAGCAGCAACAACAAGAAAACAAAAAGGTTCAAAGGCTAAAAGGGTCCGATCGCTGGGTCTCTGCTGTCTCTCATGGTTAGAGCTCAAATATTGATGGCACACACACACACACACACACACACACACACACACACACACACACACACACACACACACAACGCACACATACATACACAACATACACAGATAGAGAAACATTTCAAAGTCGAACAAATAATTTCTAAACTGAAGTTTTTTATGTGTTCTTGGTTTTGATGGGATGAAACTACAAAAAATCAAAAAAAAAAAGAGAATGAGAACGAGAACGAGAGAAAAAAGGGAGAAAGGGAGAAAGGGATAGAGAGCTACGAGCTGTGGTTGACCAAGCGAATTCGTGGTCAACAATTTAGTTAACAAGACCATGACTAACACTTTTCTGCGTTCGCCACTCGAGTGGCCAAAAACAACAAAAATATATAAATAATAACAACGATAACAACAACAACAACAACAATGCTCAACTGCGGCTGCTGCAATTTCAAAGATTTTTCTCGCGCGATAAGCAAAAAAACCAAAAAAAAGTCGAAAAAAGAAACGAAAAGAAAAATTAAACAAGTCAAAATGAACTACAAGTAACTATACGACTGAGAGTTACCCTATGCCAAATGTACTTCATAACCCTACCAAAATTCTAAGCTAATTTTACCTTTAACTCACTCGCTCATTTACAGGGTATAACAAATGATTATTTCTTCTGTTTCAGCACAACGCAGTCAAATTTGTTGGGGGAGAAATGCTTTTTGTAAATTTTCACATGGCATTTGGTTCGTGATGTTCTGTTGCGATAAATATCTAATTTTTGGAGAAGGGAAGCGGAGGAATGGAAAGTGCCAGCTCATCTGGAGATAATCAGCAGCAGCAATTAAAAGTGAGTTAATAAAATATGTAGAACAACTTGTCATAATATTGCATGCAAACAAAATTCAACTGAACTCAATGATGTGACAAACTGATTGACATAAATGCGCCTAGCGGGAAGAGAGGAAGGGGGGGGGGGAGAAGTTAAAAAGGGGAAGGTGTGCTGGACTAAACGTGCCTCTAATAAATTTATAATGATGGTCGAACTGCTTGATGGACCTTCCTGGAAACGCAGCCAAGACATGAAATGTAATTTAATAAACTGCAACTGCAACTGCAAACTGAAGAGAGAGAGGAGTGTGTGTGTGTGTGTGTGTGCCCGTTCTGAGACCGGGCAAACTTGACACTTGACGGGCCATAGGCAAATTACCAACTCTCAGAATTGGCTTCAGCTGCAGCCACTGCGGCTGCTTCTGCTGCGGAAATGTCAGTTTGATTTGCAGTTGTCATAAGTTTAGATGAACTGCTAATTCCCAAACACATTAGAAAGCGCCATAGAGACAGACAGTGAGCGAAAGAGAGAGAGAGAGAGAGAGAAAGAGAGAGAGAGAGAGATAGAGCGACTTGGGAACCGTTTGGCAGCTGAGGCCAAAGACCGACGACCACCGAGTGGCAACTGGAGGAGCAGCTACAGCTGCATTGCGTGTGTGGCAGAGACTGAGAGTGCAACTGCGGAGGGGAACATGGGAAACATGGGAAGCACGGGGGGAATGTGTGTGCACTCTGCCGCTGTCTAATATCAAATGACAAACTTTGTAATTATATTGTAGCGTTGGAGCTGCTTTGATGTAACCAGGCCTAAGACAGTCTTGGCGGATATTAAAATTATTACTTTTGGCTGGGAGTTGTGCTTTTATGAGCTCGTAAAGTCCGAAAAAGTGCATGAAAGAGGAGAGTGACAGAGAAAGGAGAATGAGCAGCTGGAGCAGCGTCAATAAAACTCAACTTAATGGCAAATAAAACTTACAACAAATATATAGGCATAACTACGAAAAGAATGAAATACAAGTAAAAAAAACAATAACGCAAACAGCATAAAGTTTACGGCGCAACTAATTAGCCCAAGGGAGCGACGAGGGAGGTGGGGGCAGGGAATAGAGGGGCGTCAACTGTTGACTGCTGCTGTTGTGTGTTTGGAACTTCATTTGATATTAAATATATACTTGTTGTGCTTGGAGTGCTAAGGCTGCAAAGGACGTGCTAATCAGTCAAAGCCCGACCACGCTCCATGGCGAATCAATTCGTAAGAACAGGGGGAAAAGGGGTTTCGGAGGCGCCGCACTGCCAGGCAGGTAGGCAGGCAGCCAGGCAGTCACAGGAAGCTTCGTTTAATCGGGAGCCAAGCAATGGACTTGCTGTTTAACATGGCCATAACACATGTTCCTAGAGTTGCATTAATTACCCTGAATAAGAATAATATTATTAAATAACAAGCGAATCAGATGAGCGTTCGCGACTCTATAATACCCTGTACAGTCTGCTAAATGAAGTATTTTGATTATAACAGAAAGAATTCGCTTTTGAAACTCTCAAGCAAACTTCTGCATATGCGCAGACACTTGAACACTTCATTTACATGTGCATGCGGTAGATCGTGAGTAAAGCGAATCGATTCAATTCAAACTTTTTCTCTTTCTGATTATCATTCTTATTCATAGAGCGATCTTGATGAAACTTTCAGCATTGCTCCTCTAGCAAGCAGCCAATTAGTTAGAAGTGTCTACGCTGATCAAATGTGGACATAATTAACGGGGGAAAGTAATATATCGAAAATCTAACTTAAACTCAACCTGGAGAGGATTTACAGAAAACTTCATACCCAATTTGATGGACTGCCACGCCTCTTACTGCCTTTTACACAAAGTTGTTATACCCTTTGTTGTACATTTTTAATGGGCAGAGGGTTTAAAAAGCTAAAGAAACGAGTCAGAAAATCAAGTTGTTGTAGTTGTAGCTGTTGTTGGTGTTGTGTATTCATGATTTAACTTCAAATTATGCAAAATTGTTGTCTAAAAGCGGCGGCTAAGTAGGTGGTAAGTAGCGCTTTAGAGCGTGTTTAATTAAATGTTGAGTAATTTATGAAATGCGCAAGCTAGAGCGTGGTTTAAGCTAATCGAAGGCAGAGAGAGGGCAGACAGTGGGGCAGAGAGAGGGGCAAAGAGGGGCAGAGAGGGGGCTGTGAGTGTGCAGTTGTTAATAAGTTATTTCTAATGGCTTTCTAATTGCCGTACACACGATCTGCACACACACATACACGCACACACATTCACACAGTGAGCATTCGACGAGTCGGACTTGTGGCAGCCATAAGCCATAAGCAGTAACATTTTAATTGTTGCATATTAATTGAGCTTATTAAGATGCAAATCCTCGACTGCTGCTATGATCAGCCAAGCAGACTCAAAGACAGACCAGGCAGACAGACAGACAGACAGACAGACAGGCAGACGTAGACGGACAGAGCAGCGAAAGCGTGAAGTTCGCATGAGAGATTTTTCTGCAAGAAAAGCAGCGAAAATGCAAGTGAAACAATTGAAAATCTTTGACTGACCAGAGCAGGGCACGAAAACGTTTTCATTTTCATTGCGAATTTCACTTTCGAGCGCAAACCAAATAATTATTTAGCCAAGCAGCAGCTGAACAGCACTTAAAGGCGCTTCGTTTCAAGCAACAGTAATTCTATTAAAACTTATTTAATTGTTAATAAAAGAAAGCAACTAATTGCGGTCATTTCAATATAAATAAATAACAGAGAAATGTGTAAAATATTCACATTAATCAAGTTGACAAATTGAATAAACTTAGAGACACATTTATTGTGGCTTTAAACACGTTTGGCCAAGTTATTGTCATTTGAGCAAAGCAGCGCCAAATCGCATGCAATAATAAATTTGTAATAAATATGTTAATCAAAAGGAGAAGAAAATGAAGGAAGACGAAGGAGAGAAACGTCAGTTTGTGTCATAGCGTAATCAATGCCATTAATTAGCGGCATTTATTAGCCATATCTTATCGCCAAACAACATCCGTGAAGCAGAGCTACAACTGGACCAAAACACACACACACACACACGAGAGGTGTAAAAGAAAATATGAAATGACGCCTCGCAACGAGCGATCTGCGCATCCCAGGCGAGTAACTGAACCTCGAGTCCAATTCCAAGTCCAATTCCAAGTTCGAGTCCAAGTTGGAGTCCAACTCGGAGTCCGCGTCGGCTGCAGCTTGTCATGTCTGTGTCTAATCTGGAGACTTACCGCCAGCTGCCCCGCGGCTTGTGTTACCGTTTGCAGCGAACTTCTCCACACAATTATGAGTTTTGCACAGATAATAGAGAACTGCGCGAACCGGAAGATAGGCTTGGCACTGACATCCCGCCAACCTATTCGAGTCGCTTGGATGGGATGCAAATGTGATTGAGTTCAGGAATCATCGCAGCTGGTAGCCAAAAGCATTTAGCCATAATTGTGCGTATTTTTAGCCATTGTTTGGCTCCATTTAATGGGCCAACATAAAACTGCAAAAACGTGCAAGAATAACAAACGAAATGCTAAACTCACAGCTAGTTGCTTATGCTTGTTTGTTATTGTGGTTTTGCCATCAAAGAAATACATTTTGAATTGATTCGAATTTGTAGCGTTTCGTTAATGCTGTGGACCTGGTCTATTAACCATGCTGCTGTTGCCCATTAAGACAATCAAATTATGTAGACTGCGTGTTTATGGCCTCAAGTCAAAAATTACAACGAAGCCGTGAATACACTTGCTACAACTCAATTGGCAGTTTGGCTCAGCGAGAGACGCATTCTCATTGGGACTGTTAAGATTGTTATGGCCCCGGTCTAATCATCTAGGCTCACTGCTCATGATATTGCCGGGCAATATAAGGTGAGCTCGTGTGGCATTCATTAAAACTAGCGACTAGCTAAAACCAAATCAAACCTAGATAAAATGCAGATTCTCTACGCGCTGTAAAGTTGTTTATTGTTTTATTTGATTTGATTTGATTATATTACGCATATAGAAAGAAATTTATGCTCAGTTAGCTTGCAGACACAAGCACAGGCACAAGCACAAACTCAAGCACAGGCACAAACACAATCTCTGTGGCAATGCCAATCCAATTTGATATTCTCAGCGCGGATGAAGACACTTGCCACAAAACGATGAACATATTCCAGGCTTAATCACTGCCCAGCACATTCGTATGTCCGCGTTGCCAACTCGCATGAGACTCAACAAAGAAATTAGCGCCGGCGCAGGGGCGAGGCGGGTGTGCCATGGCCAGGCACTTGCACCAGGTGCCAGCTGGCCAGAGTGTGGCCAGAGTATGGCCAGAGTGTGGCTAGTGTGGCTAGTGGCAAGTGCGTGCTTTTGCGCACAGACAGAGGAAACATTTGCAGCCTTAACTGCGCTGTGGCGGCGGCCACGTCTAATGTAATTTTCTTGGCACGGAGCAGCGCGAGGCGCGCGTGTGGTCCCCGGCAAAAAAGGGGCAGCTGTGCCGCGTCTCTGATGGCCATATCTCAGTTATAAACGTGTGTGTGTGCGGCGTGTGTGCGATGTGTGTGTGTGTGTGTGTGTGTGTGGAGGGAGGGGCGGCATAAAAATAGATTAAAGCGTAATTTTTGTTTGTATAGCGCTAAGCATTGCGGCAATTAGACGCCAACGATGACGATTACGATGACGATGACGAGGACTGTGACGGGACTGTGACGGGGAACGTGAACAATTTAAAGCGCATTAAATTGCGTTTGGCAAGTTCGTTGCCTAAGTCTTTCGTTATTGTCAATCACACAACGCGCCCGCACACACCGCCCGAGACCCGCCGCCAGAGACTCTACCGTTAGGTCGTGTCCACCGCGCTGATAATGCACAAATATGCAGAGCAGCGGCAGTGCCTGAGGCACTAAAGGGTTGGGGGAGGGGGGAAGGGTGCGAGAGCAGAGCAAATGAAAATGGGAAATGAAAATTATATTTTGTTCTCGCATTTTTCCTTTGGTCGCTGCCGACGAACAGGCAAAAGCAACAACAACAACGAGTAGAAAAACTGAGCGTCTCTCTCCCCCTACTTCCCTCCATCTAGCAGCATAGACTTCGTGCTCTTTTGTTTCTCGTGTGGTTCGCCGTGCTACGCACTGCGCGTTGCGCTTGGCAATTGGAAGGAAGTGTAAATTAAGGGCCCATAAAACTCGGCTCTATTGTTGGCCCAAATGTTTGGTTTGCTTGTTTCGTTTGTTTGTTTTTCCCTAGTCACTTTTCATGCGCATTCTCATTCTGATTCTGATTCTGATTCTGCTGCTCATTCTGCTGCCCATTTTCAGTTAGTAGCTATTTCTTTAATGTCAAGCTATTTTGGCTTTTAGCAGCAGCACGAAAATTGGTTTATAAGTGCCGCAACAACAACAAGAACTCACACAACACTCACACACACTTTGACTTTTTTCTAATAATTTGATAGAATTTTTGAAATTTAGTTTTAATGCACTTTAATGGCCATAACATTAAGAAGTTCAAGCACGTTGAGCATTTCCTGGCTGCGAGAACGAGAGCAGCGTGTTGGCCTGGCCTGGCCTGGTCTGGCTTGGATTGTGTGATTACAAAATCATTTCATGTCCCTGACAGCTCATCAATGATTTCATTTTTCCTAGGAATCGCGCTGCCCTGACGACACTTCACTCGTCCCTGTGTCACGTTTCGCTCGATAGATAACGATAAGTCACTGCTCAGGTGACATTGCCGTTACCTCTTGGCCTAGTGAGCGGTATAGATGGGGTCGGTCTTCTGACCTTATAGACGAATGAGTGTGTAAAACAGGTAGAAAAGTGCATACGGAATACTGTAGATTGAATATTCGAAGTGTTTCAACAGCAATTCCCAATCTGTTGTTGAAAACGAAAACTCGGCAGAAGCTGAAGCAGAAGCAGTGGAAGAAGTTGTAAGAAGAGGTAAAGGCAGTAGAGTGTTTTTCTTTTCGCCTTCTCTTTTGTGCAAGTGTGTATGTGTGTGTGTGTGTGTGTGTATACATTAACTACAACAATCTCTGTACATTGGGGCTCTAAACATTCCTCTCCCTCTGTCGCTCTCTCTCACTCGTTCTCTGCTCGTTACACAAATTCGATTACCAATTTGACTATTTTCAAGTTGTTTTCACTGTCTTTGTTGTTGTTGTTGTTCCTCTTCTTCTTATTGTTGTTACTACTATTTGTATTGCTGCTTCTGCGGCCGCTGCTGCTGCTACCTTATTGACCATCTCTAATTAGGCTGTGCTCAGCTTTTGAGCGAGTGTACGCGCGCACTTTTATGAGCGAGTGTTGAGGCTGAAGTACTTTTTCATTTTATTACTTGATTTTGCGTGCTTTTTCTTACATTTTGTGGCAATATGCTGTCAATATTTTCTTCACCAAAGGCGCAAACACAACAACAACAACGACGGCGACGACGACAACAACGACGGCAGCAGCGCGCTGTTTGCCACTGCCACCAAATGCGACTCAACTTGAGACTCGTTGTTGTTGTTTTATTGTTGTTGTTGTTATTGTTGCTGTTGCTGCTGCTGCTGCTGCTGCTGTTGGCCACACGGCCTAAGCGAGCCAAAAGAACTCGTTTGACTTGTTGAACAATATTTCTTTTCGCCTTTTTCTGGTTTATTTTTTTATATTTTTCTTTTTTCTTTTCTTTTGATTATATATTTTTGGTGTCGCACACACACTTCACACACACACATACAGAAGCACAGCGAGATGTACACACACTTGGAAATTCTTGCAATTTAATTAAAATGCAAATATTGCAATTTTCATTGCATTCGGCATTTGATCGGTTTGCGTCGCACTCTCTGCAAATTTTCTCAGACTTGAATTCAGCTTACGATTTTACATTTTTGCGGCACGGCAACAACAATAATAGCGACGACGGCGACGACGACGACGATCGCGACGAAAACAAAATAAAATCGCGGCGACAGCGGAGAATGGAGATCGGAGAACGAAGAACGCAGAACGTAACAACACTTGGAGTAAATGTAGGAGAAGCAGACACCTTTTGTGGCTTAGAATTTGGATTTGGTATTGGAATTATATCGACGCTTGCTTGTTTGCTGGCTTGCTGCAGTTGCAGTTGCAGTTGCACTTGTTGTTGTGGTTGTTGCTGCTGCAACTTCACTTGTCTTCACTTGCACACGCACTTAAGAGATTCTCTAGGCGATTTGCTTGCAGATTCTGTTGCTCAAGCCGATGCTCATTCCGATTCAGATTCCGTTTCAAATTTGTTGTCAAACTGAAGCGACGACGACGACGGCGACGGCGACAACGGCGAGTTGCGTTAATCCGCGCGTTCAAATGGTTCAATGTTTCTGCGACGCAAGCACACGACAGACTGAATCCTACACTGAAACTGGCTCTCCGATCTGCCAGCGACAGACAGAGAGAGAGAGAGAGAGAGAGAACGAGAGATGCGGACAGACGGGCGCAAACTCACCTGTGGTCAAGTGCATGTGGCAAGCTGTGGTGAGCTCAACACCTGAGCGCAGGCTGCTAGCTGCTTGTAATGCAGATGCCAAGCGAACGTCTGCGTGTGTGTGTGTGTGTGTGTGTGTGTGTGTGTGTGTGTGTTTAGTGTGCGTGGTGTGTTGGCGTTTAGATAACCCACCAGAGTGGTTTGGGCGGTTTCTTTTGCTTGCCTCTGCCGCCGTCTGCTGTGCTGCAAGTTCACATTGAGCCCTGCTCTCTCTCTCTCTCTCTCTCTCTCTCTCTCAACTCAGTAGAGCTGAGCTCAGCGCTTGCCACAGCATCACAGCATCAGAGGTTGCACACAGCACGCGGTCGAGGATTGGCCTCCATCATATGCCTCATACCTCTTGTGGCTGGAGAGCAAACTGCATATGAATGCCAAATGGAGACAGCGTGGAACAAGACAAGAATTTTAAAAGGCTCCACATACACATAAGTATATATCTCTATGTATATCTGTGTATGTGTACTGAGAGCAACGACGACAGGTCCACAATTAGCCACAAAGCAACCACCAGCAGCAGCAGCACCACCACCAGCAGATAGCAAGAGACTCTCTCGCATAGAGAGAGACATAAAGAGAGAGAGAGAGAGAGAGAGAGAGAGGGAGAGAGATACATGAAGAGAGGGAGAGCACCCACATGCTGTATATACCCAAACCAAGAGCAGCATCTAGAGTCGTGCTTAGATCGTGCTCAAGTCGTGCTTAAGTCGTGCTTAAGTCGTGCTCAAGTCGTGCTCAAGTCGTGCGCATTTCTACTGTCTAAAAAGTCAAGTCCAGCAATGCACCCGACGCCTCGCCAAGTGCTGCCCACAAGAACAGAGGCATGTAAATTAGCCACAAAGAGAGGGAGAGAGAGAGATTGAGAGAGAGCGAGAGCGAGAGGGAGAGAATTGAATGAGAGAGAAAATGAGAGGGAAAAAGATGGAATAGGAGATGGAATGCGAGAGATAGGGGCAGGAACAGAGAAAGAGAACAAATTGCAGGGAAACAGAGAGTGAGAGAGAGAAAGAGAGCGATTCATAAAGAGCATTGCAGAGAGAGAGCGCATTGCAAAGAGAGCGCTAAGCATAAGCTAGAGAGTATGTGGATAGCATAAACCGGTTTACGCTCACGCTCTCTCTCTCTCTCTCTCTCTCTCTCTCTGCTGCGACTGGAAATGCTCCCAGAGCTCACCTGTGTAAGAAGTTCTCTCTTTGTTGTTGTTGCTCTTGTTGTTGTTGTTTTGGGCTATGTTTGCCGCCGAGTGCAGTGAAGTGCGCTTTGGCGTTGAGTGTTTGGTATGCTGACCGTTCGCTCTTCCCTCCTCCCCCTTGATCAGCCTTACACAGCTGAAGCGAGCGTCTTGCTGCTTTTGTTATTGTTTGCCGCAAATGCGTGAAGAGCGCTATAACAAACCAGCAACAGCAACAGCAACAACAACAGCAACAACAACAGCGTAAACTTCTTACGCAACATCTGCAAATTTGGCGCCCCCAAAAAGCAGCAGCAGCAACATTGTAGTCTCCAGTCCAAACTCCGCTTCAGCTCCAAGTCCCAGCTCACAGCTCTAGGCTTACTCTGGCTGCTCTGGCTTAGCTCTGACGGTGACTCGGGCTCTCACTCTGACTGTGCAAAGCGGAGACCACCATAGATCCCATAGAGTAGATTCCGATTCCGATTCCGATTCTGTAGAATTCTCAAGCATTCGCCAATTCTGCAATTTGTCTGGGAATCGTACACGAAATGTGCGTGCCATCGTCTCAGTTGTTATTCTCTTGCTGTTGTTGTTGTAGTTGTTGCTGCTGCTGTTGTTGTTGTTGCTGTTGTTGGTTTAACTGGAATGCACGTTGGTGGCACAAGCTCTCAAGTTCTCTGTTAGTCGTCGCAATTTGAGGGCGTCCATTTAACCATTTGGGCATTTGTGTTCGCCGCTTGTCAAAAGAAAAGAAAAGCTATAAATGACGTCGCTTAGCTGTCAGCTTGCATTTGCACTTTGAAATGAATGAGAAGCACACACACACACACACACACACACACACGCAGCAAACCATGACAGGCACTTGAAAAGAGTCTTGTATAGAAATAGACATACAAATACGTATATATCTCAATGTGCTGCCAGTTGATCGACGAACATTGATCAGTGATCGACGCCACCCACACACAGAGAAAGAGAGAGACAGACTCTCCACTCCAACCAAGAGAGGGGGGCTCTGGACAATTGATAGATTTATGTTGAGTCGAGTGCATAATGACGTATAATTTGAGGCGAATATTTGGCACCGACAACCGATCGATCGACAATCAGAACAATCTGAAGTTCAGCTTCCCGGTTTGTCAGCATGTGGCGACGACATTCGAGGAGATCTAAACAGAACCAGGCTCTGTTCTGGGGCCCACACAAAAAACGAACGTGGAACGTTGAACGTTGAATGTTGAACGTCGCAATCTCAAATGCAACAAATCCGCATTGCGAATCCATCATACAAGTTGCGAGTAATATGCAAAACTCAGCAGAAAACTGCGACCGCAACAAGGCTGCAAGAGGATAGGCAGCTTGCAAGTTGTGTTCAAGATGGTGGCATGCCGCAACGGGCCGGGCCGGGCCGGGCCAGGCCAGGCCAACCCAAGTTGGGGCCAGGCTTGGGCCATTCATTCGCATCAAAAATCAATAGCTGCATATACGAATCGTCGTCGCCGTGGTCGTCGTTGTTGCATCCTTGGAATCATCATCGTCATCAACAACAACTGCAAACAACATTCGCCTGTCAGCGGCAACATCATAAATTGTTGTTCTGCCACATGTTGCTGTGTTGCTGCGAAGGCTCTCCACTTGCCAGGCTCCACAACGCTCCTCTGCTCCTCTGCTCCACTGCTCTCTGCCCCCCGTTCTCCTACCTCTGGCTCATCTGCTTGTTGTTTTTCTTTTTGGACCCGGTAAACCAAAGGGTACAGGGTCTAATAGGTTTGTGCAAATGTGCGTAACAGGCAGTAGGAGGCGTGGCAGGCTCTATGAAGTATATATGTACTTGATCAGCATCAACAGACGAGTTGATTGAGCCGTCTTCGTATGTCTGGATGTCTGTCTGAATGAAGCCTTCGCTTCTCTACAACTATAAGAGCTAGAGTCGCCAAATTTGGCATGAGGGTTTCTGTATATCCTCTGCAGATAGAAATTACTTTAGATTTTCGATACTTTCACCCTTTCCCCTGCAAATCGGAAAAAACTAATTATGGACTCATTTATCAACGTATAAACTTCTAACTCAATAGCTGCTTGAAAAATATCATTTAGAAGCAATGCTGAAAGTTTCATCAAGATCGCTTTATAAATAAGGCTCAGCACATGTGTGCGAGTGAGACAGCAAACAAACTCTTTCAAAAATTACAAATAGCAAAAGAAATTCATATTTTACACAATATTGAGCAGACATTGGGTTAAGATAAGGTTTTCTACATACTGACAGAAAGCGAAAGAAAGAGAGAAAGTATGGCAAGAGTTGCCAGACCAGAGAGAGGTTGCCACTTAAAGTATAACATTGTGAAATAGATATTGGGAACTGGAATAATTGCAGTTGAGTAATAATATTTAGCAAAATACTTTTATTTTAACTAGCTGTACAGGGTACATTTACTTTGTATTAATAAGTAGTAAAAGTATTTGAGTGTTTAGTTACGATTACCGGGTCTAATGCTGTCGAGCAGCTCTCGACTGTAGCTTTACCGCTTGTTGTTATTTTTGTTTGTTTATTTGTTTGTTGATGATGTTGTTTGTGGCTGTGCGACACACACACAGGGCATTCTAATTTTGTCATTTACTTTGTTAATTTATCTACAATTTCATTCATCGCCCGCCCGTTTATCAATCGAAGTCTAAACACGAACATTATTTAATGAGCTGCTTGCCAAGACCAAGTAGTCCACAAGGAATGTTAACGTGGCTAAAACAAATTACAATTTAGTGTTGCTTGCATTTGAATGAACTTTAATTGCAGGAAATGCTGCGCTTCCTCAACCCCAATCAATCGATTCCATCCACTTGGTTAGGGTGAACAGATGTCGGTGTTGACTGAAACAATGTGTGGCACACATTGTGGTTGCTGTGGTTGTTGTGGTGTGTTGTGGTGTTGTTGATTTCATGTGGCCGATAATAAGTCTTATTTATTTGCGCATTTGTCTAAGCATTCTGCTGCTGCGGCTGCTGCTGCTGACTGTTGCCTTGTGGCTCCTGGCTGCTGACTCCTGCCTAATCCTGTGCTCTGGCCATGCAAATGACACTTGACTGCGCTGAGCAACTCATCATCGAGTCATAACTTTGGCTGCTGGCCCATACTCTTAGCCAGCGCCCCCGCTGTTGACATCTGCTCCTCCAGTTGGCGACATAAATATCGCTATTTTATTTCGGTAGCAGCCGCAGTCGCAGTCGCAGTCAGAGATGGAGTCTCTGTCGGAGTCGACCTCGACCATGTCGGCAACATTCATTAATCTATAAATTATGCGAATTTTTAATGAGCGCACATTTTGTTCGATTTTTCATGCGTTTCACAGTTGGCCGCAGAGCGGCAGGAGAGTGGAGCGGCTGGGGGGAAAGGTAGGCATGAGAGTTGGAGGCGCTACCTGAACTTGTTCTGTTGCCGCTTCTTAGGTCTCTAACTCTATCGCTCTCTCGCTCCAACTCGCTGCCTCTCGCTCTCTCTCTTGCTGTGTGTTTCTGTTTTAGTTTTAATTGAAAAGCGCTTTCGTTATAAACTTTAGCTTGAAATGGCAGCTCGCTTCGTTTGGTATTTAGTGTATTTAGTCGCTGCTGATAACACGGCGTTCCAATTACATGAGTTTAGCCAGCGAGCCAGCGATCAGCCACTTGGGTGGGTTCCCAAGCAGCCGCAGCACCACACAGCCAACCACAAAAGCGACGACGAGTCGCTAATGAAGCTGGACACGTGCATATTTTAAAGAATATATATATATTTTATAAATATTTCAACTAGTTGTGAATTCAAATTTCATTCAATCGCTCAATCTATCTAGGTGCTTAAGCTTTTGGCGATTTCTTTTGATCTCTCGCTCTCTCTCGCTCTCTCGCTTGCTCCATAAAAGCGCCATAAAATACTAATTGACTTCAGCTGGGGGCTTCAGTCTAGCGGTGAATTTATGTTACACAACAGCCAAATTAAATATTTACTTGATTTTATGCGAAATTTATTGAAATCTCAATTCAGCACTGAGTTATGGGAAGTAGTTAAAGTCGTGTATGCTCGCTCTCTCTCACTCCCTCTCTCTATCGGTCTCTGTCTTTCTCTGTTTATCTTCCTTTCACTCGGCTCAATTCTTTTGAAACAAACTAGCTAAAGTTGCATAAATTCACAGCATTTAGTGTTTCGTTTAGCTCAAACTCTCTCAGCTCAGCTCAGCTCAGCCCAGCTCTGTGGTTCAACGAACTGCAGACTGCGCTGACTAAGTACTAAGTATACCCATTCTTATGCCTATTTCTCATATTTTTTTGGCTCACACACTTTAGGCCTGGCTCTGGCTCTGACTCTATCCCTGTCTCTGTATCTCTCTCTCTCTCTCCTCCCTGTCTCAGTCTCAGCTTCGGATTCTCTTCTCTGTCTTTAACTCTGCGTTGCAGCTTTGCAATGCAAATTCGGAGGCAACCTGCGTGTGTTTGCGCATTATCCTTATAGGTGTATAGATCTTGAATCTTGCGACTCCTTGGCTTCTACGGCCTCATATGCATATGACAGAGAGAGCGAAAGAGAGACAGAGACAGAGAGAGAGAGTGAGTGTGAGTGTGAGAGGGAGACGCAGACAAGTCATCAATAGTCAATAGACAACGGCGGCTCTATGCAGGCATCAATCTATGCTACGTCTTCTTGGCCAAGAGTCAGACAGTGGTAAGGGATCCCCTTCATCATTGGGGGCAACATGGGCCTTGTTGCATGTTCTTGCTGCTGCCTCCTTCCTCCTACCTCCTCTCTCCTCCATGCTCTATCCACTATCCTCAACTCAACTCAACTCGACTCGACTCGGTTTGTCGCTGTCGCTGTTGCTGTTGCTGTTGTTGCTTTGCTTTCGCTCCTTTGTTGCTGTTGTCGCCATTACGAGTCACAGTATCTGATGTTTGCTATCTCTGCTCCTGCTGTGCCTTCCGCTTAAGTCTCAATGTCGCTGTCGTCGCCGGGACTGGGCCTGGACTGGGCTTGGACTGGGCTTGGACTGCGACTGGGACTGGGACTGGGCACCTGGATATACATATAGGAGCTGCAACTGTGGCACGCATGTTGTAAACTGATTTCCCATATTTACTGACAACTAGACAAATTTCAGGCATAAGTCATGCCTCGTCTCTGGACTTGGCTCAGTGGCTCAGCAGCTCAGCGGCTCAGCAGCTCAGCAGCTCGGCATTTGCATAAGTTCGCGCATTATGTCCAAAAGTCGCATTTGTTCTTGGTATTCTTCTCTCTCCCTCTCTCGCTCTTGCTCTCTCTCTCTCTCTCTCCCTCTCTCTCTCTATCTGCTGCTGCTGCTCTTTCTGCGCATAAATTATTGTCATGCATTAAACAACAGTTTGTTAGGCATTCCATGAAATTGCGCTTGTTGCAATTTGTTGGCTCATTTAGTGAAAGAGAGAGTCGAGAGCAGTTAACAGGCCAACTAACTAACTAACACTAACAGCTAGCTGGTGAGGAGGAGAGGAGGAGCGGAAGAGAGCAGGAGGGCAGCAGAAGCTGCTGTTGTTCATTGATTTCTCACTTGCGCAATTTCTCATTGAGAGCGTTGAGAGCGTTTTGTCTGCCATTAAATTTCCATTTTGCATTTTCCATTTGATTAGAGTTTTGATTAATTGCGACAACTTCATTAGGGGGCAAGCAACGAGTATTTGGCCACATTTCCTCTCCTCCTCCTCCCCTCTGCAACTCATATTCTAATCAAGTGCTCGCTGTTCAGCTTTGAAACACACAACTAACAACTTTGGCTAATTAAGCTACACAATGTCATTGTCTGTTACGCTCCACAGTGACTCCAGCTCCAGCTCCAACTCCAACTCCTGCTTCAACTCCAACTCCTTGGAGTGCTCCCCAATGTCCGCGTTGCTCCTCTCGCTGCTCTCGCATATTAAATTTCATTGATGATCTATGTACGCCTAGATATGCATTTAATTTTTCATCGCGACGGGAGATTTTCACACATTTGCTGCATCAACGGCAAGGATGGGGCAAAGAGGGGCCTCGGGGGCAGTGGGGGGCAGTGGACGCACTCTGGTTGCGTCTCACATGGCGTATGATTAATGGGCCGGCATTTAATTGAGTTATTGTTGCCCCCGTTGGCGGCGCATTAACCCAGCGACCTTGTCGCCAATCTCTCGATAATCCAAAACTTCTGAATACTTAAGAACAAACCCCAGCAGCAGCGAGTGCGACCGACGAGTAGTTACCCTGTAGAAATGAGTTCCCAACATGTAGAAAATATATGTTAAGCTTAAGCTTCAATTGCTTTTAGCCACTTTTTGTTGCACATTGTTTTCGCTACTTTACAGGGTATTTAGATATTATTTGATTTATTCAAGAGTAGTTACACTGTAGAAATTGTCACTTGTAGAAAAAATATGCTAAGCTTAAGCTTCAATTTTGTTTTCGCTAATTTCAGTTGAAGTTTAGGCACTTTACAGGGTATAGAGTTATTGGCTTATTGATGACGCCTGACGAGTAGTTACCCTGTAGTAACTGAACACTTTCCTTGCAGAAAATGTAGTAAGCTAAATCTAAGCTGTAAGCATACTTCAGCAACTTTTAGTTGTATTTTGTTTTACAGGGTATACGAATTGAGTGATCATCTGGAAATTTCAATGAGTATTGCCGTTGCAAGTAAGTGTAAGTAAAATCTAAAATCTGTTGCAATCATTGGACTTATGCGAACTTATAACCCGAGCGCACTTCCAGCTACGAGTTGAGACATTTATCAGGTTTGCTGGGTTGCTGGGTTGCTCGGTTGGCTGCTGCTTGGCTGCTGCTGTTGCTGCTGCTGCTTCGTAGTTCCACATAAATTGTAATCAAATTAAAGGAAGCCACGCACTGCCAGGGCGCGAAATAAATTGAATTGAATGAATCTCTCTCGCACTGCGCGGCTGAGATGGCTGCAATGCGGCGAAGTGCGCATAAGTAAGGATTAACAGCGGTTGGGGTCGGTCTCCCCCCTCCCCGAAGCAGCTGCTCCTGCTGCTCGTCTGCCTCTTGCCGCAGCCTGGCTAAATCCGCATCGCGTCGCTTGCCAACAATGGTGCATAATTTTCAGTTTTGACCTCTCAATTCGCTGTCGAGGGACCCAACTTAACTTGGCCACTGGGCAACTGCGAATGCTGCGGCTGAATTGGAGACCCACTCAGAGCTGTAGTTGGAGTCTGAGTCAGAGCTGGAGTTGGAGTCAGAGTTGCAGTTGGAGCATGCGCTCTGCTTGCCAGTTGGCAAAGTCGTGCTGTGCTCCAGCTCCAGTGCTTGGCGCTCCAGTTCAAGAGTCCGCGACTTGCGCTTCGTTTCGTCAATTCAAATTAATCAGAATTAGGCAATTACAGAAATTACAAAAATTACAATGTAATCTCAACTTGGCTCTTCACTTTAAAAGCTTTTGAAAAATTGCGCATGCGTATTGCGAGCGAGCTCACTTAACCCCGCCCCCGCTACCCGCTCCACTGTTTGCCGCCCCTTTGTCAATCCGCAGCTCGTTTGCGGCTTCGAAATGGAAGACGCAAAGTTGCCTCATTGTTGTTCTCGCTGCTGCTGCTGTTGTTTTTGTTGTTGCTCAGGAATTTTTCACCAGAAATCCGCAAGTTCTGCACAGTTTAAATAGAACAAAGTGTGTGTGTGTGTGTGTGTATGTAGTGTGTGTGTGTGGCAACCATTTTGAGCAGCAAACTCAATTATTTTTTGGCAACTTCAGTTGCTTTCGCCGCTCGGCTTCATAAAAATGCATAATCATGTGCCACTGTGCAGCTGACCCCAAACTGCTAGCCTTTGCTCTTCCGCTCTGTACCCTTGCCCCTGCTGAGCTGCCAGCCACGCCCTTTTCTTTTGCCATTGCTATTATCCCTGTCCATGTTGCTGTCACCATCACTTTGCATAGAAACTCGTTAACATTCCCATCGCAGAACTTGTGGAACTGCAGAGAATGTAGATGAATCTATTTCGGATTGGCAACGAATAGTATAAGAGGGAGGGGCAGAAGCGGAAGCGGTAGGGTAAGCAGGGGAAACCCTAACAGAAAGCAAGCGCTTGCTAAGCGATTTGAGCTGGAAGTCCGCAGAACGGAAACGTTCTTTAAATTATCTCAAAAGAGACTCAAAAGTTTTTCTTTTGATATAACTGAGACTGTGTTAAGAGGATAATGTGGGGAAGCTGTCTGATACGACACTCGGCAAGGGAAAGATTGTTGCGTTGAAAGTCGACCACAAGCGATAGTATAATACCCTGTACAGTTCTACAAAATAAAAAAGAGATCTAAAATCTAATATAATCTCAATCTAAGAGAATATTTAAGAACCTTTATGCAAAATTTGATTGAATTCAAGAGGAAGCTTTAAAAGATAAAAGCCACAGCAGGTGCAGGAAACCAAAACAGAGGCAATATGTTTATTACAATTGCCATAAGTGGACAGCAGACAAAAGCTGGCTGCTATAGAAAACATATAAAATGCGATAAGGAAGCAATTGCCTAGAGAAGAGTTTAGAAGGGAGTTAGGAGATAAGAACGCTTAAGAGAAACGATTGTTGTGGTTGATTTGAAAAAGCGATTTGCCAAACTAATCACAGGTTCGACAGCAACAACTCAATCGAAGCATATCACAGAGCAAACTGTCAGCTAAGTTGGCTACTGTTTGGCGCTATCAGGTGCTCAATGCGCTTCACTTAACGTATCTGCAAATCTCTAAATTGCCACAAATTAACAGATAATTCGACGCAGACTTGGAATGGCAAGAAAGAGGCAAGCGATACACAAGTCACACACACACACACACACACAAACAAACGAACAAAAACAACAAACAACAAACGACAAGCGACAAGCGAAAAGCGACTGCTAAACAGATTCCGTTTGACTCTGGCGCGCAAAGGCGACGCTAATAGATACTTTGCGTGCTCACACTTGCGGCTCCAACTGCAGCTCCAAACTGCAGCCTCAACTGCAGCTGCAGCCACAGTGAGTGCAAGCGAGAGGGAGAGAGGGAAAGAGAGAGAGAGAGAGAGAAAGACACACACTGCTGTTGCACAATACCCAAATCCAATTTTCGAATTCCCACATGCGTTCATTATCGGTCTTGGACTCGCACTCGCACTCGCATTCGCATTCGCATTCGTACTCACAAACACTCACACACTCACACACTCACACACTCACACACACACACACACACACACTCGCAACAGACGATGGCGGGTGCGCGCGTGCGCATAACTCATTTCGCACTTTGTCCATTTCATAAGACCAATTAAAGCGGCTCGCATTGAGCTCAGTCCGTCCGCAATCCTTTGGCAAGTCGTAGAGCAAAGAGGAGAGATTTGAAGAGACAGAGAGAGAGAGAGAGAGAGAGAGTGAGCAGAGACAGAGACACTTGCGAACACGGTGGGGCGCCACAATGTGGCTGCGACAATTTTCCATGGCTGCGAGTGGCGAGGCGATGCGTCGGATTAAGTGGGAAATTTGACAAATGCGCAGAGATTGGCTTCCAGCTTGGACGCGATGATAATCACCTGTACCCCCAGTCAGCCAAAGAGCCAAAGAGCCAGCCAGTCAGTTAACCAGTTAACCAGTTCGCCAGTTAGCCAGTTAGGCTGGCCAACATTGCGGAAACATACAAATTTGCGCATTTGTCCAAAGCAGCGTGAACATTTGGCACAATCAACGAGACACAGCAGCGAGCAGAGCAGAGCAGAGCGGGGGGGATGCAAATCAATGATTTCTGCACAAGAAAAGGGAAGGAAGCAACACAGACGGGACAAGGCAGAGACAAGGGACAAGGGACAAGGGAGAAGGGAGAAGAACAAGAGCTGCGCACATTTCGTTTCGTTTTCAATGCGATGCGCGACCACGAAATTATGTCAATAACTGAGGTCATATGCATAAATTCTGTGTGCAGCGGCGGCCGACGTCGTGTCTCGGCTGCCACGCAGACCCAGAGACCCAATAGAGAGCGAGAGAGTGAGAGCGAGAGAGAGAGGGAGTGAGGGAGAGAGGCAGCGAGTAGCAGGCGAAGCTACAGAGGCTGCTGAATGTTTAACTGCATACTAAATGCAACCAGCCGCTGCCCCTCAGCCTTGTCTCTGCTGCACTTCCCTACTTATCTCCACTTCTCCACTTCGCTGGAGCAGCAGCAACTGCCTCAGTCCCAGTCCCAGTCCCAGTCTAAGTCTCAGTCTCAGCTGGTGCTTTTCATTAAGAATTAAGAGGCGGCGACTCGTTTGGCAAGTGCACGTGGCTCGTGTTTGTTGTCGCTTTTGTTGCCTGCCCCCTCCCTCCTCTCCGCCCTCATCCAACAATACAGAAGAGACAACCACAACAACAACAGGGAGAACAAGAACCACAACCACCACACACAATCATAACCACAGCCACAGTCAGTGGCATCGCAAACGCCGCCACCCGCGCTGACACCCCAGTTACCGTAGCTGGCTAATAAAACGATATTTTATTGCTTTTTGGCGGCTCATCATGGCTGAAATGGTACACGGCAATGGCTTTGGCAATGGCCATGGTAATGGCAATGGGTATGGGAATGAGACTGGGAATGGAAATGGAAATGAAGCCAAAGCCAGAGCCATGGCAAATTGCCTGGCACTTCCAGATGCTTTGCGCTAGAGTCGTGCGTGGCCAAAATGGTTAAGCGCTTTTTGGCCACATGACGACTAACAAGGGAGGTGGGGTTGAGAGAGGTGGAGAGCGGGGAATGAGCGGGGGGAGAGCGCTTGTTACGCATTCATTCTCAAAAGATTAAATGCAGCATTTGTGGCTCGAGTCTCTGGCTATGATTGACAGCCTCGCTGCAAAGAGAGCTGCAACAACAACAACAGCAACAGCAGCAACAACAACAACAACAGTAGTAACAACAACAGCAACAGCAGCGGCAGCAGCTCCTCCCACAGCTGCCTAGTTGCATGAAATTGCACACAAATCAGGATCTGCAGGTTCTGACCTAGTAATTGGATGTGAGCAGCATGCATAGCGTAGAGAGCCCGCACCACTGCACCACTGCACCACTCAAAACGAGCACATGCTGCAGCTGGAGGTGGAGGTGGAGGTGCAGATGGGGCAGAGAGCACATTGCCTAGAAACTAGCCCAAAACACGATTAACCCACATCTTGGACGAGGCGATCATAAATTATTATGCAGCCGAGGCAGTTGAGCCGCAGTTGCCGCTCAGCTGAGGCGGCCACAGATCGCGAGGCATGTCGCGCATTTTAGTTTCTTCCTCTTCTTCTTTCTGCTTCATCCTCCTCCTCTTTTTTTCGGCCATTTGGCGACTTCAACCCCGGCTACAGCTGCAGCCTCAGCTCTTGTACAAGTTGCAGCGGCACGAACATGACTTTCTAGCGGATTTCTTTGCATGCGCCTGGCGCGCTTTTGTTGTCGCTCCTTGGGGCGGCCGCCGTTAAACAGATGAGGGGAGGGGGAGGGGTTGCAACAGCGGAGGGGCGCAGGGTTGCATTTTGGTGGGTTCAGGGGAAGAAGAAGACTGCACAGCGACACACTACACACCAAGCTGCATTTATACCCTGCATCCATTGCGACTGACTAGTAAGAGGTATTCTAGCGTCAATGAAATACTTGCGACTTGTGGAAGGAGGCATCTGAAGTCTATATAATGTATGTATATTCCTGATCTACAACCATAGAACTGTAAAGTTAGAGCTCTCTATCTCAGACTACCTCTGCAACGGCTAAAGAGCTGCCTGATCAAGTCTTAGATCTAATTAAATTGGTTTATTGGTTCCCTGCTATGAAAGGAAGTTTATTTCTAATGATTTGCAACTCTTTCTCTCTCTCTCTCTCTCTCCCTCTTTCCCTCGCTCTCTCTCTCTCTTTCCTCCTCTCTCTCTCACACATGGTCATCTTAAGCTCAAGAACAGCCTGTTCAACTCTTAGCCATACTTAAATGAATTTATAGGTTCCCTTCTATCATAGGAAGTTTACTTCTCTCTCTCTCTTTTAACTCCATCCCTCTTGGAGAATTACAACTGCAACTTTCCACTTTCTATTAGCTTCGCCTCACATCTAAATCAAGCTCTTCATCCTGAAAATGTCCCAACATTTGCATTGCAATAACTGAAATTATGCAGACAACAATTTGACAGAGTTAAGTGCAGAGTATTTGCCAGTTGAGCACACTCGACGGCAATGTTTTTACTTGTTTTTGTTAGCAGTTTTTGCAGTTGCAGTTGCAGTTACTGCCGCTTCTCTACATTTAATTATTTTGTTTAAAAAGTTTTGACACCGAGACGCGCATGCAGATTTACAGGCTGGAAGTTGGAGCTTGGAGCTTCGAGCTTGGAGATTGGAGCTGGGAGTTGGAGCTGGAGCTGGAACTGGCAGCAGAAGACTGACAGCGGCCTCGGCCAGCGGCGATTGCCTGACTGTATGTGTGTGTCATGTGTGTGAGAAGGAGAGAGCAGACGTGACGTGTTGCAATAGTCAAAAAAAATAGTTTTGCCATTCAATTTGAGTTGCGACTTGTCGGCAGATTGGATGCTTCCACAAGCTGATGGCCTCCCTGGCTTCTCGTTAGTTGTTGCTGTTGTCGTTGTTGTTGTTGTCGTTGTTGTTGTTGTCGTTGTTGCTGTTAGCCAAAGTGTATCTAGATGAAGGCGCGACAATTGGCATGCATTAAGTTGTTGCCGCACTTTGTGGCAGCGTGTGAAGTACAACGTTGGATTAATTCAACAGCACAGATCTGACAATGCGACAATAGACCATTCTGTTTACTAGACCCGGTAAACTCACGGGTACAGGGTCTAATAGGTTTGTGCAAATGTGCGCAACAGGCAGAATGAGGCATGACAGAACCTATAAAGTATATATATTCTTGATCAGCATCAACAGACGAGTCAGTTGAGCTGTGGCTGACTGAACACCTCGATCTCAGAGACTATAAGCTGTATAGCTAACAAATTTGCTGACAACACGCTTATAGTGTGATCCCTCCTTCTTCCCTCCTTTATAGAGCTATAGTACATACTTCTTCTGTGAGAACGTTTTCTGAACATTTCATCACGATCGCAGCATAAACATAAAGCAGATAATAGGGAAAGAGTATTGGACCAGCTCTAGGCAGCTACAATTGCTGCGATATTGAGAGAGAATCATTGAGACAACAGAAAAGAAGAAAAGAAGTGAGAATATGTTTAACATTTGCTGAATGCCGCTGTCCGTTGCAATGGATCAATTGCTAGAGCATTGGCACATCAGTCAAGAGATCTTCCTGGGCTCGTATCCTAGTAGATTCCCTTTGCTTTTGATATGTAGTGAATTTCTATTCAAGTAAGTAGTTTAAGTATAAGAGCGAGTTTGGTTATGATTACCGGGTCTTGTGCTGTCGAGCAGCTCTCGGCTGTAGCGTTCCCGCTTGGGTTTTTCTATTGTCGGCATTCCATTGCCATTGCATTGAGGTCACCAAGAGCTGCGACTAAAAGTGCCCAGGTGATCTATGGGCCTCTCAATTCATTAATCAACACGCTGCGTATACTTAATATTGCATCCTGTTGACATTTGCAATTGATTTCATAAGCCGAAGCCATGCGGGATCTGCGATTGCAACTATGCAAATTATTGGCTGTTGAACAATTTTGCAACTTTACATGATGTATGCAGGAGCTGGGGAGGGGAAGGGAGGGTGGGGCTTAGGCCTAAAAGTGAATATGAGCAAGCAAAGAGCTGAAACTGTTGGCAATTTTAATTGTTGGCGCTTTGTCTGCGCGATCAAAGAAACAAAAAGAGAAACAAATTGAATTCGACGCATTCCACGGTTAATCAAGTGGCCCGACGCCAGCTTCGGCTTCAGTTTGGCCAAGTGGATAAGTGGCCAAGTGGCAAACTGCCGTCTGCACTGGAATTTTAATTGCAATGAAATCGAAATCGCAGCCAAAAGGCAAAGCTACCACATACGACACGGTGTCTCAGTGTCTCAGTGTCTCACTGTCTCACTGTCTCAGTGTCTCACTGTCTCAGTTTCTCAGTCCGCCCCAGCGCACCTGTCGATCGGACGAACGGTCGATCGGACTTGGGGGCAGCAAATGCCAGCGGTTGTGCATAGAGTTGTGGTGCTGCTATTGGCAATAGCTTTGAGCCACAGCATATGTCTAGTGGTTGCTGGTTCACGGTTTACTTTCTGTTTCTGTTTCTGTTTGTGGGCAATGTTAAAGCGAGTCAATAAGTTAATTACAACTCGCGATATTCATGCACTTTTGACACCGCCTCGAACGTGACAATATGTTTCGACTGCATCGTAGTTCCAGTTCCAGTTCCAGTTCCCGCTTGCAGTTGCCAATTTCCAATATCCAATTTCCAGTTAACAAAGTTGGGTCTGCAGCATGTTAGGCAAATTGGCAGTTGAACCTGAGCGCGTCTGC
Source organism: Drosophila macrospina (assembly GCA_035042075.1). Lineage (NCBI taxonomy): Eukaryota > Metazoa > Arthropoda > Insecta > Diptera > Drosophilidae > Drosophila > Drosophila macrospina. Next base: position 607,436 of record JAWNLW010000487.1, on the reverse strand, counting down.
TGCTGCTGCCGCTGCCGCTGCTGCTGCTGCTCCTTCGCTCATTAAAACTTTCTTCGACCCAATCGTGGGCCTCACAAACCACTTCATTCAAACGGCAGCCTCATGAATTCTAATGACAGCTTCTCCAAGTAGGAGGACCGACTGACAGACTGACTGAGTGACTGACTGAGTGACTGCCACACAGTCAGCGGTCAGTGGGTTAATTGTGCTCAGCAATCTCTTTGCTACAGTTGCCAGTTTTGAAGATTTCAAATTGTAGCTGCTATGCTATGCGCAGGGCGCCCAATTAATCATGCCCTCTGACTCCAGTTCCCCCTCGCTCGCTCTACCTTCTCTATGTTCTCAAGTTGAATTCAATTCAAGCCTGAGCAAAGTTGGCAAAACGAGCGAAAGTTATTCGTTTGATTCGCTGTCTTCACTCCTCCAACGCCAACGACTTGACCCCCCTGTGGCTTCAAGACTTTCACGCAACGCTCAGCAAACAGAGAGAGAGAGAAAGAGTAACAAATACAGAGAGAGAGTGAGAGAGAGAGCAAGAGAAGCAGAGATTTGCTCTGACCGATCATGCAAATGGCTCATCAATCAGCCACAATTCGACCTTTTATGCAGATGCAACTGACCAAGTCCGAGTCGAAGTCGAAGTCCGATACAAAGACGCAGCTGACACTTGGACTGGCTACTGTGCTGCGCAGGCTGGCAATCAACGCGTCAAATGGACAGGAAGCCTAGTAGTCCAGCAAGCAGCAGCTACCGGTGTACCCCGCCACTCACTCCTCGCTCCCCACTCTACGCTCTATGCTCTTACCAAAACAACTCGCAAAACAGTTAACCAATCCGTTTGCTATTTGGCTTCCAGCGTTATGTGTGAAATCTTGAGCGCCGCTTCTTCAGCAAAGGCCAAACGAAATGCTTTTGACAGCTGTCTACCCAGCAAATGGTAGCCTACCTTGGAGTCTCGAGACTCGGGTCTCTGATTATTAGTTGCATGCTAATTTATGCCAGCAAATGGGGAATACTTCGCTTGGCATAGAGAGAGCGAGAGTGAGAGAGAGAGAGTGAGAGACAGACAAGACGGCGCCAAGGAATCGCCACTCGATTCGCATCGATGTGAAGAATTGTGAAAACTCGCAATTGCTTGAAAAGTTTTCCACTTTTGAGTTGCAACTGTCGGACTCGTGATAAACAAACGTGCAACTTGCAACTTGCAACGTGCAACTTGCCTTGACCTTGGCATTGCTTCAATACAACACAATTGTAATAAGAGCGTAATAAGACTTACCATTAATCTGTTGCTGTCTGTTTCTATTCTTCTCTCTCTCTTTGTCTTTCTGCTCTCGTTCTTTCTGTGGCCATCTGCTGCTGCGGCTGCGCTGCTTTTCAATCAATTTCCCAATCACACTGCAAAGAGAAGCAAACAGAAAGGGAATTAAGAAGGTTTCGCTTTGTATTCCCAGTGCCCAGCATAAAAGGGTATAATAGCTTTGTGCAAGAGTATGTAACAGGCAGATGCAGGCATGGCAGAGCCTATCAAGTTTATGTATTCTTAATTCGAATCAACAGTAGAGTCGATTAAGCCATGTCCGTCTGTCTGCCTGTGGGGACCGATCCTTTTAAAACTTACAGAGTGGAGAACAGGAGAACTCTTTAAACACGTGTTAGGTTACAAGGGAGTTAGTTAAAATTTTGTGTCTCTAGCTTTTATAGATGCTGAGGGCAACAGGAACAGTGGGACTGACTCCGCTCCGCTGCTGCTGTTGATGAAGAGTCTATCTACCTTTTAGAGTCTGCCATGCCTTCCTACTGCCTGTTACATACACTTACACAAAGTTAACAGCATTCTAACGCAGGGTATATATACAGCTAAAATGATTAAATAGTTCCATCTGCAATTCAGACAACAATAACGTAGACGAAACTAAAATAATCTGCGACATAAATTGAGTAAATTTGTTAACATTCTTTCGTAATTTGTTGCTCATAACTAAAGAGCATTTTCCCTCGAGTTTTGCTGCGCTGTCCCGTGACATAATCTCATTTGCATAGCCGTTGTTTGGCTTGGTCTTTGGCTCTGTTGCACTTTCACTAGACGCGGCTCGAATCTAAGCACAAACAATGTGCATTCCCTGATTCCTTTCACACTTTCGATTTTTAATTGCAGGCCCAAAAAAATGTAAAACGGTTGGCAAATGCCAGAGGTAAAGGTAACGGGCCTAGCTCTGTCTCTCGGCTGGTTAACCTGGCCATCATTTAGGCCGCCATGAGTTGGCAGAGAGAGCCGCCAGCGACGCGTCGACAGTCGACAGTCGAAGTCGAAGTTGCGATCATTTGCATAAAACAAACAACAATTTTTCGCGTGCAAGCTGTGAGTGTGTGAATTGTGAATACGAGTGCGAGTACGAGTGCGAGTGCGAGTGCAAGTACGAGTACTCTAAGCCACAATGTGAATGTGGCCCGCAGCAACGAATGCAAAGCGATTCGACACACACGAGCTGCGAGCTCGTCGGCCCACGCTGATGGCTCAGTGGGAGAGCAGAGGTGAGGCGATGAGAGGCGAATAGGGGAAGAGAGAGGAGAGGAGAGAGAAGAGTGGAGAGGAGAGGAGAACGAAGAGAGTAGAGAGAAGAGAGGAGAGAGCAGTGAAGACCAGCGTATGAGCAGAGGGAGGCAGGATTGGCTACAGAGATGGCAGGGCCCAAAAGCGTCACATCAAACATGCATCAATAGTTAGATATACACACACACACACACACACACACACCTATGTATATGTATATGTATTTGCAATTTGCAAATTTTCATTGCAAACCAAAATGGAGGCGCTATCCAAGTGGCGTAGGCTCCACTCCACTCCGCTCCACTGAGCTCAGCTCAGCTCAGCCCAACTCGACGCCAACTCTTTGCCCCAGCTCCAACCTCAAGCTCAAGTCGAGTCGAGTCCAGGCAAGACAAGGCAACGCAAGGCAAGGCAAGGCAGGTGCGGTTGTCGTGGCGCGTTGAAAAGGAAATTTTTCATGTGGCTAACAAATGGACCGAATGGAGTTGTTGGCCCCAGTCGAAAACAGACGAAAAGCAAATAAAATATAAGCAGCAACAACAACAACAGCAACAACAATAACAACAGCAAAAAGGCTATCGCTATCGCTTTTGGCCAATCTTCATGTGGCGGCTGCGTGTGTGAGCTCTACTGTGGTGCTGCGGTGCTGTGGTGCTATCGAGCTGTGCCACAGCAAAAGCGAACAATGACAACAATGAACAAATCATGAGCACTTTGCATTTGCCAGCAGCTCCTCTTCCCTCTCGCTCTCACTCTCTCCATCTCACTCTCGCGCTCTCTCTCTCTCTCTCTCTCTCTCTCTCTCCTAGCCACAGCTCCTTCCTGCCACACAAAAGGCCAAAAGCCGTAGAGCTGGGCGCGTGCCGCACATTAAAAGAGGCTGACAAACAAGCACGAGTCACGCACACGAAGCTACTCGTGTTGAGATTCGCATAACTGAAATAATAACATAAGAAATACATAATAAAGTAACTAAATTAACTCTCTTCACATTCAGTTAACGCCTTAAACGTAGTCTGAGCTCTTCTGATTGCTGCATTAACTGAATCGTCAGCTTTGTGCCACCAACTTCCCCTTACCAGAAGCTAGAAGTGTCTACGCTGAGAAATGTGGCCATAATTAGCGGGGGAAGCGGGTGATGTATCGAAAAACTAACATAAACCCGATCTGGGGAGTATATACGGTAACATTCATGGCAAAGTTGGTGTCTCTAGCTCTTCTAGCTGCAGAGATGGACGCGTTCATACAGAGAGACGGAGAGACAGACAGGCAGACAGACGGACATGGCTCGGTCTACGTCGAGCAGACTGTTGCTGATAAAGATTCAGTTAAGCAAGAGTAAATTAGAGCGATTAATCTTCAATAAAACGCAGCTGGCAATTGCAATTTCAAATTGCATTTGTCCTTTAGTTGCCTCGTGTCACGGCACGCGTTCATCTGCCTTAAAAGAGTGCACAGTGTGTGTGAGTTGTGTGTGTGTATGCTGTGTGTGTGTGTTTGAATGAGCTCATAGCAAATGGCATTTTTAGCTTTTGACATTTCACGCGTGCAACAGCCGCCGCCGCCGTCGTCGTCGTCGTCGTCGTCGTCATACATGGCGTATGCGTGATGTGATAATTTTTGTCATGGCGTGACCCGAGTCCGGAGACCTGAGACGCCGGCAACGTGGCAATGTGGCAGCATTGACAGCATTGACAACATCGACAACAACTCTGTCGCACTGTCGGCACTTGAAAGTGGTGGCGCGGCGGTGGCCAAGTGGTTTGCTTTGTCTGCTAATGCCATACATTTGATGCAGCGTCTAATTCACGACAATTTGCGCTGATCGCTGATTGCAGCTTAACATTCCCGCTGCAGATCCCGTTGTCGGCTCACTTCCTAGCCTAGAAAGGCTCAGGCTCAGGCTCAGGCTCAGACTCATGCTCTGGCTCACCATGTGGCAGTGGCAGTGGCAAGTGGCACTGTCGCTGGTGGTGCTGCTGCTGTTGCTGGTGGTTGCGGCGGCGTTGATATACGCGCCTCTTTAGGCGCACAAATGCATTTTTAATTACATTGGCAAACATTTGCGCGTTACCAGCTGGATGAGGCTGAGAGGGAGATGCAGAGGGAGACTGGAGACTGGAGACTGAGAGGCAGAGGGAGACTGCGAGACAGACCGAGACTGACTCTGGGAGTGGAGCAGCAGCTGAAGTGGCTGCCGTAGCTGTAGAAGCTGCTAACAATGAGCAGGCAATGCTCGGACCTGGTCTTTGACTTGGACTTGTTGTTGGCATCGGAAGCGTTGTTGTGGCCATTTGGCCTGTTGCCTGATTGTTGTGTTTTGGCTCGAACTGTGCAAATGCCCGGTTGTTTGGCTTAAACGCAGCAGATTCCATTGCCACTGGCCACATTGAATGTTGCCACATATCGATTTCAGAGTCGCCAACTCACTTGCAACAGTTCATCTTCTACTTGCTGCGGCTGCTGTTGGTTGTTGTTCTTGTGGCTGTTGTTGTTGTTTTAGTTGTTGCTGCTGCTGCTGTTGTAGGTATATTTTCATGTCGCTTCTTGATTTGCAAGCATTTAGCAAAGTCAAAACAATTTTAATGCGCAGACGCGGCAGTTAATTAAAATTGCAACGAGCTGTTGGCCATTTGTTGCAGTTGTAGTTGTAGTTGTAGTTGTTGTTGTAGTTGTAGTTGTCGACTTGTTATTGCTTTGCTGGTGGCTCGCTGGCTATTTTGGGCAGCTCCCAAGCTAGCTGCCCCGACACTTGTCAGCCTTTCAGAGCGCCACCAACAACTCCAACTCTAACTACAACTACAACTACAGATCCAACTTCGCCTCTGTCTCCGACTCCTTTGTCGCCGCCAGCTTCTCTCGTGAATCTCTTCCCATGCCTTGAGTATTTCCCTCGCCGTTTTGCCTTTTACCAAATCAAATTAATTTTAATGCCGTCGGCTGCTTTGGCGCACATTAATTACCGTCGAGTTGCAGCTCTAGGATGCCTTATGCCTCCTTATGCTGCCTGCCTGAGCATCTACTGTTTCATCCACATCTGCATTTGCTTCTGCTTCTTCTCTCCCCTCTCTCTCTCTGTTTCTCTCTCTCTCTCTGCCTAAGCGACTGGTTTATAATTCAATAAAATTTGATTAGGCATTAATTTGACGTCGCTGCTAATTAATGAGCGCACAATGCTCATTTAATGTTCGACCTCAGCAGCGAACTTGGCTTCCGCGACATCTTCCCAATTCCAGCTGCCTCTCTGCTCTCCCTCTCCCTCTCCCTCTCTCTCGTTCTCTATCCTTCCCTCTCTCTTTCTTTCGCTGTCCATCTGCCATATTTGGTTAGAGCCTCTCAACTAATCACAACTTTTAGTCTAAAACACATATTAAATGCTGCTGCCGCGGCTTCCTCTTGCCGCGTGAAAAGAGGCGGCCAGCGGGCTGGGCGGTGGGCGTGTCCTCAATTACAACTACCACTACAACAACAGTAACAACAACGACAATGTTGTAGTACAGTACGACCTACTGCCTGGCTCTGGCATAATAGGCCAATTATTACAGCAATTTGCATTAGAACATAGCTGCTGTACCAACACATAGCTACACACGAGTGTGCTCTGCTTGCAGATACCCTGCATGTGTTAAAAATACAAATATATAATATAAATTACATCAATTATTCATTATATAACAAAGCAAATGTAGTTTGCTTCGTTTCTAGATACTTGACAAATATTTCTTGATTTTCTCCTCTAAATTTCGCCGACTAGATTATACTCTATTAACAAAATTTGCATACAGGGTGTAAATTGTGTCTCTCTCTCTGTGTGTGTGTGTGTGTGTGTGTGTGTGTTTGCTGTTCATATGCAACTATGAGATGAGCTGAACACTCGCATTATGAGAAGGAAGCTGTAGACGGTCGCAAAAATTCTTCAGCTCTGCCGCAGTCGCTGCCGCAGTCGCAGTCGCTGCTGTTGCTGTTGTTGCTGCTGCTGCGTTGTTATTATGAAACCGTTTAGAGAACGTGTTTGTGAACACCACAGTAATTTGGTTAGATTACCTCGGTGACTCCGAGTACATGTATATGACGATGTTGAGGATGGGAATGAGAATGGGGATGGAGATGAGGATGGAGATGGAGTTGGAGTTGGAGATGAGGTGAAGCATGAGATTGGGGATGAGGCTGCGGACGTTGCCTCAAATTGGCCACTCGCAGAACACAACGAATGTGGGCCAATCTATCACTGGGGGAGCAAACAGCAGCAGCAGCAGCAGCAGATCAAGCTGAGACTGAGACTGAGGCTGAGGCTGAGGCTGACGCTGAGACTGAGCTCCTCAAACTTCAAGTCACACCATGGATCATTCGTGTTGCCATTCCCGTTGCAAGCTGCCCGCTTTGAAGCGTGTGAATAGAAACGTTAGCGCAGGCACGTTCTGGGCTCAGCCTGATAAAAGTTGATTGCAAATTTATAGAGGAGCTTGCACTGCGCGCACAGATTGGCCATAAACTGCCATGCTTTGATCTATGTAGATGCTGTTGTTGTTCCTCTAATGCTCATAGGTAGGGAGAGAGCCAAGAGCACAACTACTTAAACGCCTAGTTGCATTATCTAAGCCACTAAGTATCTATCTAACTATCTAGCTGTGAGTCTACCTATCTATGAGTCTATCTATCTATGAATCTATCTATCTATGCATCCATCTGTCTATATATGTATCTATCTAACTCTCTATCTATCTATATATCTATCTAAATATCTAACTATCTATCTATCTCTCTACCTATCTATTTCTGCAGTGGCCTCTCTATTTATCTCAATATCTATCTGTTTATATATCTATCTATCTCTATATCTCTATATGTATCTGTCTATATATCTATCTATCTATCTATATATCTATCTATCAATCCAACTATCTATCAATCCAACTATCTATCTATTTTTCTCTTTATCAATCTCTATCTATCTCTCTATCTATCTCTCTCTTTCTCCCTATCCATCACGCTATCTATCTCTCCATCTATTTATTTGTCTATCTTTCTCTCTATATATCTCTATCTCCCTACCCATCTCTCTATCTATCTCTTTATTAATATCTCTATCTATCTATCTCTCTTTCTATCTCTCTCTATCTCTGTATCTATCTCTTTATCTTTCTATCTCCTTAACTATCTATTGGCTGTAGCAGTCTTCAATCTTCGGTTTGAGCATTGATTTAAGCCTCGTCGAACTGTCGTTGTCAACATGGCAAGAACTTCCGCAAGTGCTCAATCATTTGGCAACTGAAAGTGAATCCAAATTCATATGCAGCTCTGGCCCCGTCTGTGGCTTCGTTCTGATTGCTCTTCTAATTGAATTAATTAGCTGCAGCTATGCAAATGCAATCGGGCTAAATGCAAACTGGCTTACATTGTGAATCAACTTCTCTTTAGCTGCTTTACTTACTTACTGCACTTATGCGCCAAGTGTCAATGCACATATCGTGAGCTCGCACTCACACTCACGCTCGCATTCACAGAGTATTCACACTCGCAGTCACATAAGTATTCACATATGCTGTTTGGCCCATTATTCTTTTAAACTGCGCCGCAATCCGACTGATCTCGATCTAGAGCTCTTTAGGCTATACTCTGCCACAGCTTGGCACTCTTCCCTCGCTTGTGAATAGTGTTTGAGTAACTTTGAATGAGTTGGCGCTGAGAAAGCTTTCAATAAACTGATTTATAAACTCGTAATGACAATTATTACAACCTGACAGAGTTGCGTGCACATCTGTAGAGTTTATATACGAGAGAGTGTATCTTCTGAACACCATTACCTTGTAACTAGCAAAGCTCTAGACTTGCAATGTATTTTACGAAGTTTAATTCTTATAATTATTATTCTTTCGCTATTTCAATTGCAAAGTGTTTACAAGTTCTAATTAGGAGTTCGCTTCTAGTCAAAGTAAGCGTATTGAATATTCGTTTGATTGTTAGACTCTAGGTGGCATTCTTGTGGAAGTTGTGCGGTTTGTTTGCACTCGTATTTCATTTTAGCAGCAGCAACAACGACAACAACAACAACGGCAACGCCAACACACTCCAAAGCCGCTGCCAAGTAGACCTTCAGACGCCAAACACTCCAACGCCAGTGAACAACAACGAAACAACGTAACAACGAGCAGCCTCAGCCAACGCGACAAGAGCAGTCAGCCAGTCAGGCAGTCAGCGAGTGAGGCAGTCAGCCATTGGGACAGGTGGACAGTTGGACAGTTGGACAGGTGAGACAGTCGGACAATTGGACACCAAAGACAGCAAAGACAGTTGTTGCGACTGTGGCAAAAAGTCGACAGTTGCGCTTGCAATTGCGCACTTTTGAATGCGAATACTATTTTTGATATGTGGCTGTGCCGACAGAGCACCACACAGCACCACCGAGCACCATCGAGCACCGCCGAACAGCACCACACACAGAGGCCGCGCTGTTTTCCATCTCTTAATGAAACATATAAGAAAGCAAGAGTAGAGTGAGCTCGACAGGGAGCTACTCGCTACTGGTAGCATCTGAGAGTGAGCTAGACAGTGAGATACTCTTCACTCACACGCTACAGTCGAGGGAGGCCGACAGGGAGATTTTCTGAAGACTTTGTTGTATTTAATATTTGAATTAGTATTTATATGAAGTAGTTGTTTAGAAGTATTAAAAATATATAATTCGAGTTCTTTCGAACTTATTTAAATGATAGATAAACAGATTGTACATATATATTTTATGTGTGTTACATGCGTGTTCACAAATTCATTATACTCCTGCACCCTGTATCAACATATTGTTGCCATATCTGCGCATGTGTGTGCGTGTGTTGCAGCTCATTTGTTTATTCAGCGCTTGATTCATTCACCTGCACAGTTGGGCTCAAGTACAGCCAGCCAGCGTGTCAGACACGTGCCAGACAAAGAGAGAGAGAAAGAGAGAGAAAGACAGACAGATAGATAGACAGTCAGTCAGTCAGTCAGTCATACGTAGAGTCAGCGTGTCTATGACTTGCTCTGGGTCGAGTTGGGCATGTGGATTGCGAATTGCGGATTGCGGATTGACACCTGACATGGCTGCAAGGCGAGAGCTGCTGCTGTGAGCTGTAAGCTGTGAGCTGTGATCTGCGAGATGAAACAGCTAAAAGCCATAAAAAAAGAAACTGAACCACATTCATATTCATAGTGCAAAACACCACTTTAAACCATTTGATAGTGCTGCGAGTGTCTTATCGCTGCGGCGCGAAGGCAGCTTTAGTTGCTGTTGTTGTTGTTGTTGTCGTTCGTACTTGTCACTTCTCGATCTATATAATTATATAAGCCCGATTTGGCTGAACCACTTGCAGCAGAGTTTCACTGCAGGCGTTAAATAATTACACATATTGTAAATAAACTTGTAGATGATTCATTCATTCACTCACCAACAACAGCACTCGCCGCGATTCGAATCGAATCAATGATCGATCGATCAAACACATGCGAACGATTTATGGCCATGTTGATAGGCAAATATCCGTTTTTGCATTTGCAACTAATCAAATAGTTGAATACTTAAGGCTTATACACCGATAAGCAGGTATATCGATACATCGGTATATCGATAACGATTTGTGGCCATGTTGATAGTCAAATATCCGTTATAGCATTTGCATCAAATAGGTGATCATTTTCCAATTCGCATAACTTTGGTAAAACTCAACCGATTTCGATAAACGAAGTCGTTTTGATTATTGTTTCTCCCCCTAATTGATTTGGCATCTTCATTTTGTTCATTTAGGCAATTTAAATTTTTTGGAAAATTCCCATTTTTTGCATACCTACCCCTTGACATTTTTTCGGAATTTTCGAAGTTTTCCAATTCGCATATCTTTGGCAAAACTCAAGAGATTTCGATAAACGAAGTCGTTTTGATTATTGTTTCTTTTATAAATTGAATTGGCATCTTCATTTTGTTTATTTAAGCAATTTAAATTTTTTCGAAAATTTTCCATTTTTTGCATACCTACCCCTTGACATTTTTTCGAAATTTACGAAGCTTTCCAATTCGCATAACTTTGGTAAAACTCAAACGATTTCGATAAACGAAGTCATTTTGAATATTGTTTCTTTTCTAAATTGATTTGGCATCTTCATTTTGTTCATTTAGGCAATTTAAATTTTTTGGAAAATTTCCCATTTTTTGCATACCTACCCCTTGACATTTTTTCGAAATTTACGAAGCTTTCCAATTCGCATATCTTTGGCAAAACTCAATAGATTTCGATAAACGAAGTCGTTTTGATTATTGTTTCTTTTATAAATTGAATTGGCATCTTCATTTTGTTTATTTAAGCAATTTAAATTTTTTCGAAAATTTTCCATTTTTTGCATACCTACCCCTTGACATTTTTTCGAAATTTACGAAGCTTTCCAATTCGCATAACTTTGGTAAAACTCAAACGATTTCGATAAACGAAGTCGTTTTAAATATTGTTTCTTTTCTAAATTGATTTGGCATCTTCATTTTGTTCATTTAGGCAATTTAAATTTTTTGGAAAATTTCCCATTTTTTGCATACCTACCCCTTGACATTTTTTCGAAATTTACGAAGCTTTCCAATTCGCATAACTTTGGTAAAACTCAAACGATTTCGATAAACGAAGTCGTTTTGAATATTGTTTCTTTTCTAAATTGATTTGGCATCTTCATTTTGTTCATTTAGACAATTTAAAATTTTTGGAAAATTTTCCATTTTTTGCATACCTACCCCTTGACATTTTTTCGAAATTTACGAAGCTTTCCAATTCGCATAACTTTGGTAAAACTCAAACGATTTCGATAAACGAAGTCATTTTGAATATTGTTTCTTTTCTAAATTGATTTGGCATCTTCATTTTGTTCATTTAGGCAATTTAAATTTTTTGGAAAATTTTCCATTTTTTGCATACCTACCCCTTGACATTTTTTCGAAATTTACGAAGCTTTCCAATTCGCATAACTTTGGTAAAACTCAAACGATTTCGATAAACGAAGTCGTTTTGATTATTGTTTCTCCCCTAATTGATTTGGCATCTTCATTTTGTTTATTTAGGAAATTTAAATTTTTTCGAAAATTTCCCATTTTTTGCATACCTACCCCTTGACATTTTTTCGAAATTTACGAAGCTTTCCAATTCGCATAACTTTGGTAAAACTCAAACGATTTCGATAAACGAAGTCGTTTTGAATATTGTTTCTTTTCTAAATTGATTTGGCATCTTCATTTTGTTCATTTAGACAATTTAAAATTTTTGGAAAATTTTCCATTTTTTGCATACCTACCCCTTGACATTTTTTCGAAATTTACGAAGCTTTCCAATTCGCATAACTTTGGTAAAACTCAAACGATTTCGATAAACGAAGTCGTTTTGAATATTGTTTCTTTTTCTAAATTGATTTGGCATCTTCATTTTGTTCATTTAGACAATTTAAAATTTTTGGAAAATTTTCCATTTTTTGCATACCTACCCCTTGACATTTTTTCGGAATTTTCGAAGTTTTCCAATTCGCATATCTTTGGCAAAACTCAAGAGATTTCGATAAACGAAGTCGTTTTGATTATTGTTTCTTTTATAAATTGAATTGGCATCTTCATTTTGTTTATTTAAGCAATTTAAATTTTTTCGAAAATTTTCCATTTTTTGCATACCTACCCCTTGACATTTTTTCGAAATTTACGAAGCTTTCCAATTCGCATAACTTTGGTAAAACTCAACCGATTTCGATAAACGAAGTCGTTTTGAATATTGTTTCTTTTCTAAATTGATTTGGCATCTTCATTTTGTTCATTTAGGCAATTTAAATTTCTTCGAAAATTTTCCATTTTTCCCTAACTTTTTTTCGAAATTTTCAAATTTGCATAACTTTCGATAAACGAAGTCGTTTTCAATATTGCTTCTGCTCCTAATTGATTTGGCATCTTAATTTTGTTACAAGCAACATACTTACACAAGCAACATACCGAAAAATCGATAACATATACATCGATAATCCATTCTCGTTGCTAACTGTTCGCACAAAAGTTACAAACCAAAGATTTATTCAACTTTTATTATTGTATTTTGCATTATTTCGTACAAATCGAATGTTGGATATCATTTCTATGTATATCAGTATATATGTATGTGTAGATATATAGTATATATATATATTTATATACTTGTATAGGTTTTTAATATGTTTCAGTAATCACACTAATACTACTATCAGTCTACGTATGCAATGGGGTTAATCATGTGTGTAAACAAATCCTGTATAAGTATGTTTCTGTTTTTGTTTTTATATTCATAATTGGGAGATTACGAGTGTTTGAGTGGTTGTATGGCTGGGTGGTTGCGTGGTTGCGTGGTTCTGGGTACTATAACTAGGCCAACATCGTATACAACCTGCATTTGCATTTGCTAACTTAAAATCGATATTGAATGCAAAGGAGAAAACAAAAATGAAAAGTATATTTATGAAATTATTGTAAATAAACATAAACCATTCAATCGCCCCTCGCTTTGCTTATAAACACTACTATCCTTATACCAACCCATCTGCTTATTTTCGCCTCTCATTCGTTCTGTCAATGACTCAATCACATAAGGTCGCCTAGTCGACCGAGCTTACTAAATAATACCCATAGATTATGCATAGTTTAAAACACATCACAAAAATGTTGTTGTTCTTCTTCTACTTCTACTTCTTCTTCTTCTTCGTTAACTCTTCCTTTTTGATACCCCTGCAGTTAATACTCTAATTTTATTATAAATATCTCAATCTATATATATATAACATAAGTAAATCATGGGAATAATCGAACTAAACGAACTTTGCTTCATCAAATGATAGAAATATACCGCTGCAAGGGTATTCAATCTTCGGCATGCCAAAGCAGCGTTGTTTCTGCTTGTTCTTTCCATTTGATTACTGTATACTTTGGTTAGGTTAATATTTGTCGTTATATAATGCTAATTGTTGGTATTGTAGGTGTAATTTAGTTAATAATCGATCTTAGTCGATTTGGCTAAGTAACTGCTATTGACATTTGGTCAGACCTTGTGGAAAAACTGCGCTGCATATGTTACCGTTATCGTTATCGATATCGAATTCACATTTAGTATATAAGTAAAGATCTATAAAGAGACTTTTCTGGGTGGGCTATTATGAACTCATTTCAAAATTTGATTTGGACAGTCTCACAATCACTTTTGGGTCATCCTATCGATATCAATTAGGAAACAAATCGAAAATATGTCTATCAAAAAAGCTGTTTGTGGGGATTCTCTATGGGACTTGCTGCTCTATATTTTGTCCTTTGTTGCTGTTTAACTTAAGGGGATTAGACCCGTCGATTGCTGTGCTCCTGCTGCAGATTCACATTGTTCATCACTGCACTCATGTCCACCACAACGGCATCGGACATGACACTCTTGCTGGTCGCCTCCAGCTCCGTTTGGCCCTCCAAGAGTCCACCATGGTGGCCATTGGGCGTACCAGCGTTTAGATCCTGCAGTCAAAGCATATTCAATATAGCTTAGTCATTCAAAGTGGAGGAGATTAGGATTAATCCTGCGATACCTGATAGTTGACAGCAGCGGCATCCAAGGCCATTAGCTCCTTGCGCGATAGTTCCTCCACCACGGCGGCGGCATAGCAATCTCCCAGCATGTTGTTGGTGGTGCGAATGCGATCACTGTGTGGAGCAGGCAACAGATACAACAGCTACTTCAGCAACTTCTTCAGGGGAAAAGCTAAGGATTACTTACACGAACCAGTCCACGGCAAAGAGCAGCGTCACATCCTGGACAGGCGCATCGATGGCCGTCAGCACAACGAGCAGCAGCACCAGAGCAGCACTTGGCACGCTGGCCGAGCTCATCGAGGCTGCCGTCGAGGTCAGCAGCACAGTGAGGAGTTCACCAAATCCGAGAGCCATGCCGCTCATCTGGGCAATGAAGATCGAGGCGACGGCGATGAAGAGGGCGGTGCCATCCATGTTAATGTTGCAGCCGATGGGCAGGACGAAGCGTGTGATGCGCGGATCCATGCGCAATTTGTCGTTCATGCAACGGAATGTGATTGGCAACGCGGCGGCGCTGCAAGCGTTGCCAGATTGTTGTGTTTTCGATATTGTTCGCGTCGAGTTTCGGATTTCAAGTTGATTTCAGTTATTCGTGGTGTTGTAGTTGTAGTTATAGTAGTTGTTGTTGTTGTGTTTTTTATTTGTTATTTTGTTGTTGTTTTTGTTGTTGTTGGTGAGTTTTGTGAATGTTTGAAAATCAAAAGAGTTTTCAAAAGAACAACGAAGGGGAAATCAAACGATTTTGGGAACCAAAAAGAAGGAAAAATACTTGTAACATGTTAAACGTTCGCATATCAACGACAGAAAGAGAGAGAGAGAGTGAGAGAGAATACGAGAGAGAGAGAGACAGAGAGCTTATCATGTATCTCCTCGCATTATACTAAGAGAAAGTGCTTGGACATTGAGACAATAAGTGTGTGTGTGTCAGACAGAAAGAGAGAGAGAAAGATAGAGAGAGAGAGAGAGAGAGAGAGAGAGAGGAGATATAGAGAGTTATAGTGGCTTACGTTGATGCGGTGGCAAATGCGGTTAACATAGGCTCAATGAGGCCCTTGTAGAACTTGAAGGGATTGCGACGCACGAACACAAAGTAGATGGTCTGCATCACAATGAACTGGTAGAGAAGGACGCCAATGGCCACCGTAATGATGAACCAAATGAGCTGGGCCATCACCAGGCTGAGGTTATCGACGCTCAGTATCTTGCCAGCGATGACCGAGCTGATGCCAAGCGGCGTCATCCACATGACGCACGTCACCATCTTCATGATCACCTCGAAGACGGCCGCAAAGAAGTCCACCACCACCTGACCCTTCTGCCCGATGGTGCCCAGAAAGGTGCCAAACACAAGGCAAAAGAAGACAATGCCCAGCGTATTTGTCCCACTCCGATACTGCACATCTCGCACCAGCACCACCTGCTCCACCTCCTCCAGTCGCTGACGCTGCGCCTCCACTCCGTTCACCAAGGCGACGGCTGTGTCGTTCAACGTGTCATTGAAGGCGCTCCTCAGGCTGCTCGGCTTGGGCAGATAAACGGTGTGCGCCTGCTGAATCGATGCTTGGAACAGATTGTCTGGAAATACGTTTCTGCAAGCAGTGTACGGGTTATGAACTGCTTGATTGTTGTGTGGTCTAACTGTGAACTAACTCAGCGCAAGTTTTACTTCAACCTGTTGACAGTGGCTCAAGCAGTATAAACTACTTGAAAGCAGGGACTGTTGTCTGCGGCTTTCACGCGTTTTACACGCGATTCGCGCGCGACTTTTGCGGTGTTCTGCTTCAAACTGCTTTGCACACAAGTAACGAATTCAAGCAGTCAAAAGTGACTCAAGCAGTTCTTCAAGCTCCACCCAAGCAGAACAACTACTTGTAAGCAGTGTGACTTGCTTCATATTTGTCTACACAAATAGCAGTACAAGCAGTGCACACTGAATAAAGCAGTTAAAATATCAGTGCAAGCTGCACGCGTTTCTCGAGCGGTTTATAAGCGACTCGCACGCGACTTTTGCACTTGCCTTTGTCAACTGCTTTGCACACGAGTGGAGATTCAAGTAGTACCGCAAGCTGTGCGCCTTACACGCTACCTACTTCAAATTTATCTAAGCAATTAGCAGTTCAAGCAGCAAGCACTGAATAAAGCAGTTCAAACAGTGAAAGTTACGCGCGTTTCTCGGGCGTTTTACACACGATTCACGCGCGACTTTTGCCCTCACCTGCCCAAATCCAAAAGACTATCCAACAACTTCACCGCCTTCCTGTCCGTTGCCCGATCATCCGCATTGTGCAAGTCCGGATTGCCCGGATGTATAAGGAGCACAAGGGCAATGCCCAGAGCCGCATTGAAGAGCGATGTGCTCGCAAAGTAGATGAGCGTACGCAGCGCAATCTTGCCATTCATCTTCGCATTGAGGCTGGCGGAGCCGGCAATCAGACTGGAGATGACCAGTGGCAGAATCATTAGCTTCAGCACGCGCATGAACAGTTCTCCCGGATACGAAATCAGCATAATGGAGTCGCCATGAAGATGCAGCGGTCGCAGCGAGAGACCTAGACACCAGACGATGGCTAATGGATAAAGGATGCACCCAAGGTCGCCTGCACATACTCACCCAGAACGACGCCGAGCAGGACGCCCGATAGCGTAACGAGCAGCATTAGATTGTCGCTGAGCCATTTCCGATAACCGGTCAACTCAACGGGGGCATCGCTGCGTTCCGTTGTCTTCGGTGGCAGCTCCGTTCCATGCACGGCTGCCGTCACATTCGGTGGTCCCATTTTGGCGAAGAGGTAATCTGAAAATTTCTCAGACTTTTCCATTGTCCGCACACAGTCAAAGAGACGCAGAGACGCAGAGTCGTGGAGTCGATGTGAGTGTGTGGGTGTGTGTGTGTGTGGGGGAGGCACGGAGGGGCGAGGAATGGGGCGACTGACGCGCAGCAAACGAGGCAACAACAACGACAGAAAGAGAGAAAGAGAGAGAGAGAGAGAGAGAGAGAGCGAGTCCAGTTAAGTGAATAGGAGTGAGTGGCAGGACGTCGTATATCCTCCTTTTCAGCTTTTATTGCTTGATTATTGCGAGGTTGGTGTGTCTGGTCTAGTCTGGTGTGGTCTAGTCTGGTGTGGTCTGGTCTGGGGCGGGGCGAGCTTCTGTTGACCAGTGTAATTATTGATTTTTTAAGTACTTCACATTGAACTTGAGTATGTTAATTAGGTAAGACATTTGCTCAGCTGTTCTGTGCGCTGTTTCCGTTTCTATTTGTCTTTTGCCTATTTCCGTTTGTTGCTCCGTTGTTCCGTTATTGCGGCTCCCGGGTTCCTGCTTCCGGCTTCCTGCTCTCCGCTCTTCTTGGCACTCCTACCGATGTGGCGTTGTCTTCTTTGCCGTCAGAATTCGCGTTGCGCTGTTTGCGACGTCTCGGACTGCGCCTAACCACAAATCTTGCTTGTTTAACGGCTCCGTTGTTGTGGCTTTCTCTGGCTGCTTCCCCTAGAATTTGAGGACGACCTTCGTCAGTCAGTCAGTCAGTTGTTGCCTGCCTGCGCTTCCCTGTTGGCGCTGCTTCCTGCTCCTCGACTGCTCCTTGCACCTGCCAGCAACTCGTCAGCTCGTCAACAAATATCGATTATATTTCCACTGCACTCAGCACTCTGCACTCAGCACTCGACAAGCGCAACTCAGCTCAGCTTAGCTCGATGCTGCAGTTTTTGTGAATCTGTGTCACACACACACAAACACACAGAGAGACGCTCACACACACACACAGAGAGCGAGTGAGTGCCACACACACTCTAATGCACAAATAGCTTCGCTGTTGCCTTTTTAATCACTTTGCGACACTTTTATTGCAGTTTTGTCTTCAAGTCTCGCGACAACTTTCAGCTTTCGTTTTCACTATGCACTTCTGCTTCCTTCCTTTGCCTCCTTTCCTTCCTTTTCCAGCTGCTTTTTACTTCCGCTCAGTGTTACTTTTTCAGTACAATTCGACGAACCGTCTACTTCAAGCCTTTGCCGCTGACTGTGCGACTCTTTGGGCTGTCGTGCGACTTTTATGCTTCGTCCTCGCAGAGTGCGAGAGAGTGAGAGTAAGTGAGAGTTGAGTTGCCATAAACTCTCTCTCTCTCTCTCATTATAGAGAATAGAGAATAGAGACTTTATTGTGCTTGGCACGCACTTGACAACAACACACATAATTATCATTAAGCGGAAAATTTCCAAATGACTTGAGCACAAATTGATTAGTTGGAGTTGCTGACGTTTGTGGTGCCTCCTCAACTTCCCCCTATCAGTCCATGCATTGGCCATGGCAGGGGAGGAGGAGCAGACAAGTTGCTCTTTGGTTTATCAATCTCTATCGATCTGTCGCACTGTCATCCATAAATCACCCAACGCGCCATCTCCTCAGCGGGTTTCGGCACTTTGGGCAGTCATCCAACTCAATAGGGCACACATTAAATACTATATTTATATTTCACTTGCGGCTCGACCTGATCCGGTTCAATTTGGTTGCTCGCCATAGTTCCGTGCCAAACTGTCGTCTCTCTCTCTCTCTCTCTGTCTTTCTCTATCGTAGACTCTCTCTGTTCCTTTCTTCATCTGTTGCAAATAATTGAGATAATTGCACGATATGTTCTCTTAAATGTCAGCTCATCCTCGTCGTCTGTCCACTTTGCTTTGATTTTAATTGCAATTTGAATATTGTCCGCTGTCAGTGGCGATTTATTGGTTGCATCTATTTGTGGCATGCCACGAACTTGAACTTGACATTGGCCGTTCTGCTGTTGTTGCTCCTGCTTCTGCTGCTCCGGCTGCTCCTGTTGCTCTTGTTGCTCCTGATGCTCCTATTACTCCTGCTTCTGCTTTGATTCTATTTTTCCTGATTTTACTTCTGCTGCTGCTTCAGCTGCTCCTTCAGCTGCTGTTGCTCCTGCTTCTGCCTCTGCTGCTCATTCTTTTGCTGTTGTTGCTCCTGCTTCTTCAGCTCCCGCTACTGCTGCTCATCAGCAGTTAAACTAGTTAATTAAACTTCTATCGACTCGTATTCCTTGACTCGCCCATCACAAATTGTCGGCAGACACGTTAGCCGCCTGTGTCCTCGCGAAGGTCAACAGAGTTTTCCTTGGGCCAGTCTCGAGTCCTTGATTGCTGCTTGACATTTCCGTCTGCTTCTCCTGCTCCTGGCAATTGTGTTAATGTGTTTTCTTCTTCGCTTATCTGCTGCCATCTCTTTCTCCCTCTCTCTCTCTCTCTCTGTCGTTGCAAATGTGCTTTTAATAACTGTATTGTTTGCCTTAGCCTGCAATTGTCGTTGTCCCCTTAACTGGACTTACCTCTAATGATTAGCCACAAATTACCCAGGTTTGAGCTGGTTATTAACACTCTTTGCCACTTGCCACTTGCCACTTGCCGTTCGCAACCTTTTCGTTTTGCCAACACTTCACTTCACTTCACTTTAGTCCTTAACACGTGGCGTATACTTAACGCTTGGAGAATGCAGTCACTTGCAGGAATTTTCGCAGCAGTTTGAGCTGCTGTTGCATCAACAGTTTCTGAATGCGTTGCACCGCTGTAGCCGTTTTAGCAGTGGTTTGCTTTCAACCTGGAGGACGAGTTCAGTGGATGACAAGGTCGCGGGCCCCACCGCTGCCCCACCTTTGACACCCCTCAGCGGCTTGTGGTGCCGCAAATTCAATTATGTCAAATGTGTGGGCGGCTTTTCCCCCGTCTCTGCACCCCCTTGTCACTTTGCCACTGTTCCTCCAGGGGAAATGCAATCACAACGCGACAGAGCTTAACTTGTGCTTGCCACCTGCTGTTGCCTCAACTTCCGCACCAAGAATACCTTGACTGGAAAACCTCTCGACTCGATCGATTCGCTCAGAAAACTGCCAACAGAATCTCAGACTGATCGCGTTTTAACCAGACGATCGTTATATATATAGATTGGATTGAGATTTATTGGCACATGCCAACTGCTTTCACTGGGATTTCTTTTTAACTCAAGCGAAAGAGAGCGAGAGTGTGAGCGAGAGCGAGAGAGAACGAGAGCGAGAGCGAGACGCGTCTGTTGGGCTCGACAATTGCACGAGAAGTGAATTGAACTGAACTGAAAACACATTTCATTTAGGCAGCTGCAGAAAACTAAACTACAAAATTATTTCTACATTTCTTTGGCTTTGTTTTGCTCACACACGCACACACATACACACACACACATATACACACAAGAGTTGTCATTTTCATTTGTTTTCATTTGCCGTTTGTCGCAAGGGTTCTCTCAGACCGTGCAACGCGGCGGGTTGAGGCAGTTAGCAGAGGCAGCTAATGACGTGCACGCAGAACACGTCAAAAGGTTTACAATACTAGTGAAAAGTTCCTCCCACCTCCCCCACTTACCCCCTTCATAGCCGCTGCAAGCGTACGCCTCTGGGCACTTGGCACAAGCCCAGACACCCAAACAAACAAATGGCAATTGTTTAATGCACTTTGACACACTTTAAAAGCCACAAGTCACAAGTGGCAAGCGGCATGTGGCAAGTGGCAAGCGGCAAGTCTCGCTAGAGCACTGCCAGCTAGAGGTACATCATCGAGATCACGAAGATCATCAAGATCACGAAGATCATGCACTAAGTATGGGTTCATCTCCACATCATATGTAATTGATGACAAGTGAATTTGATTTGTTTTTGTCTCGCAACCTCAAGTGGAAAATTGCGCCATCAAATGACACTGGGAATTTGACGACCCCTATACGAGAAAACTACTCTAGATTTCTCGCGTTTGTTATTGTTTTCTCTGGAACACGGATATTGTGTGTGGTCTCTCCAATATCCGGCTCAACTGCACAGATTTGAGTCTGTACAAAAGAAGTTGCATCTATCAACTACGTCTTCTTTCAATCTCTTTTAATACTCTTTTTATGCTGATCATAGCAGACTTTTCGGGAATTAAACTTAACTTAACTTAAGTTAACTCTTCCTTCTATGAAATTTCTCATTAAAAACTCTTTAGTCCGTTTCAATTAACACTTGTTTTAACACTTATTGAACTGATTGGCTTCTTCTGGGTTTACCCCAATCCTTGCAACAAATGTTCGCTCAATTGAACTTATTTCTGAATCAGCCAGACTTTAACTTAAGCCCGAATATAATTTAACTTGATTTCCTTTATGAAATGATATATTTTTGTATCTACTTAAATATAAAATAATATATTATCATTTAACTTTATATTTAATACATTATCAAACAAATAAATCTATAAATAAATATATAAACATTAAATACATAAATAAATAAATAATTAATTAAATAAAGAAATAAATAAGCAAAGAAATACTTAAATAAATATGAAATCAAATGAATAAATATACAAATAAATAAAGAAAAAAATAAATAATTACAGAAATCAATCAATAAATATATAAATATCTAAATAAATAAATAATTAAGCAACATCAGGCTAAATGGCAATGCAAAAGCGAAAGATTGAGCACTTTTATTTGCAATTTGCATTTGCATTTGTCATCATAATTATAATTATTATAATTATTAGTGCAAATATAAATATCCTCAACCCTCATCGAGAAGCAGGGGCCACTGAGCAGGCAAAGCTTTTGTAAAAATAAATCAGCGAGAGTGCAGCAAAGAGAGCAAGAGAGACAGAGAGCAGGAGAGAGGTAGAGCAGGAGAGAGTGAGAGAGAGAGAGGGGGAAAGGGAGAGCGGGAGAGACATTTACAGGTAATTTACATAACTCATGAGCACGCAAATTGCGTGATGGGTCACAATCATTTGCTTACGGCCATTAGCCAGTGAATCGAGCCGTCAAGCGATCAGCCAGTAAATCGCTTTAAAGGTTGCCATTGCTTACATAACGTTGAGTTCTTCTTCTCCACTTAGCATACCCCTTGCCTATACCCCTTTTCGCGCCCTGCTTCTGTGGGTTGTTGCCGTCAAAAGCCAATTAGGGGTCAGATCTAAAAATTGCACTCGCCGCAAAAAGTCAAGTCACGCGCAGCTGGCGCATCCAATTTTTTGTTGTTGGTTTTTTTTCAGTTGCGGGGAGGCATGGAGGGGGGCAACGGCTGCGTTTTTGCACCTGACCCACTCAGAGCACGTTGCCGTTGTCGCTGTCGCTGTCGTCGTCGCTGTCGTTGTCGCTATCCTCGTTGCTCAATGGGGGCTTCTCAATGAGCGACACCAATCGAGCCGAGCAGTACAATGACACCGAGCAGCTGTCTTTGTTTACGACCCATCTCTTTCTCGCGCTGAGACGGCAAATCTACCGAGTGCCGATTGCCGAGTGAAATTTCCCAGCAGTTTTCACACTTCGTTTTGTTTACGATGCATCCCTTTCGCACATCCCTATCGCTCTCTCTCTCCCTCTCTCTTTCACTCGCTTGCTCTCCTGACACATGCGCCTAGTTTGTGGCTTATGGCAACAGCTTTATGGCAACACTGTTTATGGCAACTGCTGTCTGGCTATAATTGCCGGATAGGTGCCTGTCTTGGCTGGCCCCTAAAAAAGCTCACAGCCCACAGGGTGACTCGTTTGGGCCAGAGCACAACAGCTGTGCTTTGTTTACAGCCGGCAACGGAGGAGAGCGACAATTGAGCGTTGCTGGTTGAAAGGCAATCACATTCAATGGCTGCTAACTGGGCTATAAAAGCAGCTAATGCCGCGTGCACGAGACGCAGTTCGCGTTCCTTCTTCGCAACAGCAACAACAACAGTTGATGCTGGTCAAACGGACAACAGACAACGGACAGCGAATCTAACTAAATAAAAGACAAGAAGAACTCGTCATCGCTGTAACTGAATCAAGTGCGAGTGCGTAACCAAATCAAAGCCATTGCCAAAACACACACGCACACACACACACACACACACGCACACACACGCACAGAAGCTGTCTATCAATGCGGCGGCAATCGAGTTAAAACTGCAGCTCAACAAATCGAATCAGCCCCAATTTGGTTGGCCAACATTCGATTCGTTTGAGCGGCTGGCTAATGCTTTCGCATTCATTTTGATTGCGGCTCACAAAATAACCGATTTACTTGCTGGCTAATTCAATAAGCCACGCCCACAGTTCACAGCACACGGCCCACGGCCCATGGTCCATGGCCCTTGGCTCAGTGCCCGATGCCCAATTAAAGCCGAAACAAAAAATCAACTTTCAAAAAGGAATCTCATTCAATTAGCAGGCAAGAGAGCCCAACAACAACAGAAGCAACAGCAGCAACAGCAACAACAACAACAGCAGCAACAGCAAAAACAACAAGAAGAAGAACAAGAACAAGGGCAACAAACATGCAAATTATCCAATTTTGTTCTTCTCTCTCTTAATTAATATTAAAATATTTAAAAGTTTTTTCTACGTTTTTTTCTACGCTGCGCAAGATGCGAAGGTTGGCAGACAGACTGAGGCACACACACCCACCCACACACACACACAGCTACTTCCCATCTCAGCCTAAACTGTCAAGCTAGCAAAAGCAGCTCAAGCAAATGGCAAAACAAGCGCATCAGTCGAGCACACGCGACTGTATAATACCCTGTGCAGTCTGCTAAATGAAGTATTTGGATTGTATTAGATAGAATTCTCTTTTGAAACACTCAAGCTAACTTCTGCAAATGTACACGTACTCGACAAAAGCTGAGTGCTATGTCACTTCCATTTACATATGCAGTCGTTCGCTGTCTCGCTCGCATACATGTGAGCAAACTGTAAGCGAATCAATACAATCATTTCTTTTCTTTCTTTTCGGTTTTCTTACTTATTTATAGAGCTTCTCTATGGTATTCTGTTAAGTTAGAAGTGTCTTGATCTGGAGATTATGCCCAATTTGTCTCTAGCTCTTCTAGTTACTGAGATCGACAGTCAGACAGACGGAAATGGCTCTATTGACTTGGCTGCTGATGCTGTTCACATTTTTATACACCTTATAGTCTCTGCCACGCCTCCTTCTACTGGTTACATACATTAACACAGAGCTAATAAATCTCTGTACAGGGTATACAAAAAAGTTTCAACAATTTTAAATATGTGCAACACCTGAAAATTGAATATTTTCATTAAAAGTTAAAAGCTTCACGTCGATGGCAGCAGCGGCTGTCAAGTGAGCCACAAATATCCACTTACACACACCCATACACCCGCACACGCACACACACACACACACATACACTTATAAACTGAAACGATGATGAAGACTTTCAGACTGAGAACCAATAAATAAACTTTGAAAGTGCTCGAAAATGTATCTGAAGAGGCTGTGAAGCTGCTCCCATCTCCTGCTGCTTCTCCTCCTCCTGCTGCTGCTTCTCTTTCTCCTCCTGGTGTTCCTGCTGCTTCTGCTCCTGCTTCTCTTCCTTATCCAGCTGCTTTTCTTCCTCATGCTCCTGCTTCTGTTTCTCCTCTTTCTGTGCCGCTGCTTCTCCTGCTCCTGCTCTCTCTTCTCCTGCCTCCTTTCTTGTTTTGCCTGCTGAAAGCAACTAAACCAATTTGCAGAAGCTTCAGCGGCAGCCCCGTCGTCTTGGACAAGCATTAAACGCACGTGTTGCTTCAGTGAACTTGGCCCGTGAAACCGCCATCATAATCAGGTCGTGTTCATCATCGTCATCGTTGTCGTTGTCGTTGTTGTCGAGGTTGTAGAAGCGGCGGAACGTCACTAATATGCTATGCTCCGGGCCCAGTTCGACGGTCTAACCCCACATCTACGTGTATCCGGCGCTGTATTCTTGATTTTGCCGCCTGTTTTGCTTTGTTAAAAGGATTTTCACGGATTTCCGTTGTAATTTGAAAAGTTTTTTCTCCTGCAACTTTTTTCATTTACAAACGAAAGCGAAATTTTGAATTCAGGAAATGGGTACGCGACCAGCTCAATGCGGCCCAAAGGGGCGTGACAATGGGACATAGAGTGGGGTAGGGGCAGGGGGAAAGTCTTGTTAGTTTCAAGTAGATGCCAAAAGCAGCCGACAAACAGGTGTTAATTGTTTTCAAGCTAATTTGCTGAAGATAAATGAATTGTGCGCAGTTGCTGCATGAGAATAAAAATTATAATTAAACTGCTCCCAAAGCGGCGCTAATTTAGTTGAGCCCCCACCCTTCAACGGCTACCCCTGCTCCTCATTGCATTATCTTTGCTGATAAAGTGGTCCTTGTTCCACGTTGTAGGGAACGTAATCCCCAGCACAAAGTGTGCCTTCATTTGTTGTCTCATGCTTCCCAAAGGAAGAAGCCGACAGACAATAAAGTTAGGGGAATTGGCAAACTACCAACACAATGCATACACACACTCACACACACACACATACTCACTAGTCCCTGTCGGCCTTGAAACGGCGAGCAGGTGTGAAAAGTGCGTACAAAATGGCATCAGCATTCAGCTCCCTGTCTCTTTGTGTGTGTGTGTGTGTGTGTGTGTGTGTCTGTGTGTGTGTCTCGGAGATAATTGAATTCCTGATTTTAAGTGCTGCTCAGTTAGTGTGCACACACACACACACACACATGCACACACGGCACAGCAAAGTGTAGCTAAACAAGTCACAAAAGTGCAAATTTGCGCCGCAAAAGTATGCAACACTAAATTACGCATACGCCACGTGCGACGACAAGCAAAACGTGTAAATTGCTGGCATCTCGCAACTCGCCTAGCCCAGCCACAAGTTCCCTAACAGCAACAACGGCAACAACTACAATAACAACAACAACAACAGTAGATGCCTCCGTCTCAGCCACAGTCACAGCCACAGTTACTCTGGCTGGTTACCATCAACGTTACCAGCTGCCAACTTGCCAAGTGTCCGCAAACAAAACACTAAACAAAACAAAATCAAATGAAAAACAACAAAGAATAGTTCTAAGCCACATGACGAACATTAAATACCCTGCAAGTATGTTCCAAATGTAGATTACTTTAGACTGCATTTATTATTCAACTACTTTAACTTCAGTTTGCTGAAAGTGAATCTGTTCCATAACCATTAAAAATTAGTCAAACTGGGTTTAACAACTTTGTGAAAATGTATGTAACAGGCAGAAGAAGGTGTGGCAGACCCTATAGTCTGTCTGTCTATATAAACGAGGCGATCTCAGCAACTAAAAGAGCTACTGGACACAATTTATCCTCTCCAAATCCAGTTTATATGACATTTTCGATACTTTTCATATAGTAGCAATGCTGAAAGTTGAATCAAGATCCCTTTATAAATATGAAATCTAATCAGAGAGAATGAAAAGAAACGTTTGCATTGAATCGCTTTTGCTCACATGTGAGCGAGCGAGACAGCGAACGATTGCGGTACGAGCATACGTAAATGAAGTGACGTAGCACGCAGCTTTTGATAAATAGATTTCAAAAGAGATTTCTATCTATTATAATCAAAACACTTCATTTAGCAGACTGCACAGGGTATTATGCAGTCGCGTGCGCTCGACTGATGCGCTACTTTTAATTATATTTTTTTATTTAAAAGATAATCGTTTGGTAAATAGATATGATTCAACAAAAATCAACCACTTCTTGGGGCACTTGGGGCACAGAGAGTCAGTCATGCCGTAGTGCCCAACTCGAATAGATCTGATCTATCTGACCAATAAAGCAGGAGACTCCTATTGGGCAAGCAAAGCTACTGTCCACTCTTACCACAGAGTGTCAAAGCTAATAAACTTCAAGTTGAGTAAACAATTGCTATTTGTGCGCTCTTCAAGCAATTTCTAATGCTTATCAATTTAGTTTGGCTAACAATTATTACAGGGTATTCCCATATAAGCTGTTTATCAAACAGGCAAGCAAACAATTGGCAAACTTTACGACTGATTGCAACGCAGCTGGCAAAATCAATTTAACTGATCGATTGCTTGACAAATACGAAGGCGAATGTGAAAGTGAATGTGAGTGTGGGTGTGGGTGTGAGTGTGAATAGGAATGCGATAACGGGTACTCAGTAGTCTAAGCGACAAGTTCAAACATTACATTTTAATGCGAATCTCTTATTTGTCTTCGTGGCTTGGCTTGGCATGCGTCTTCACAAAGTTATGACACTCCATTTTAGGGGAGCAGACAAGACGGCATTCGTGTGGCATTGTAAAAAGTTGGCAGCTTGATTTAAAATGCAAATGGAGATGGGGATTGGGTTGGTCTGTCTGTCCGTCTGCAAATTAGTTTTGCTTTGGTAACAGATACAAGAACACGGCAAATATATCACGCATTAAACAGCAGAAGTGCCTGAAGAGGGGAGGCAGCGGGGCTGCTGTCATGTTGGCCATCATATTTGGGCATTCGCCTTTCAACGTAATCCGCTTTATTTTGTTGGCCAACATTCTCCCCTCTTAGGCACATTTGCACATTTGCCAAAGAGAAAATGGAAATGGAAAATGCCTAAACAAAAGCCTCATAGACAGCGGCAAGACTGGAGTGTGTAGAGCGGTAAAGCGGAGTGAGCAGCGAGGGACGCTGAAGACTGGAGGCTGCTGTAAGTTCTTAAGTGCAGCGCAACTTTTTGACACTTGAAATTGAGTTTTGGTGGTGTAATTGCATTTTATTTGAGCTTCAACTTTTGAGCCCCCCAAAACGACCGCGGAAAAAAGCAAAAAGTCAGTCCACAAACTGCCAACTACAACGAATGCAAGAACAAGAGCAACAAAACAGTTGCTAAAGTATTCACATTGTCGAATTGTATACTATACTGCACATAGTGCAGTAGCCTCCCGAGAGCGTCCAGCATCCCAGTTGCAGCTCTAGCTGTAGCCAGCTCTCCACTCTAGCTGGGCAACGAGGCAGCTCCTCTTGGAGCTCTTGGAGCTCTTGCTGCTGGCTCGTTCCTTGGCTGCTCTGCTGCGCTGTGGCATCAAATTTACATGGGGGCCCCAAGCTCAACTGAAGTGACGATAATCGCAAGTTGTTGAAGCCGCCCAGCACACACACACATACCCACACACCCACACACACACAC
Organism: Drosophila macrospina; assembly: GCA_035042075.1. NCBI lineage: Eukaryota > Metazoa > Arthropoda > Insecta > Diptera > Drosophilidae > Drosophila > Drosophila macrospina. Next base: position 579,339 of record JAWNLW010000487.1, on the reverse strand, counting down.
ACATTTCTCTCACTTCTTTACACCTCCGGCAGCAGAGGCAGTGGCAATGGCAAAGGTTCGTTTTGGGGCTAAGTGCATGGTAAATGGATTGCCTACAGTCCGTGTGAAACTTTATTTGTTGTGTGTGTGTGTGTGTGTGTGTAAACTGCAGTTTAGTTTATTGTTTACCATTTACCGTTTCCCGTTTCCCATTTTCAATTTTATTGTTTGCTGTTTACTCAGCCTTCAGCTCATGGAAAACAACTCAATTTGCAAGCAACTCAATCAACATTAAAGTGCAAATATTAATTACTATTTTCGCTTTCCCCTGTTTTTATCGTTCCTTAAAATGATTCTTAATTGAATGCTGCTTGCATTGAATTGCACAAAAGTCGAAATCGAAAAATCAAATTATGCTCTGCTCCAGCCCAACGGAGCAGCAATCTGAGCAAAGGGCAACAGCAGCTGAAGAGCAACTCAGCGTCAACCCAAGACACAATTACGTAAGTGTGTAAGCAAAGAGGAACTGGCAAACGACTATGAAATACTCTAACTACGAGTACAACTAACGCATCAGTCGAGCGCACGCGACAGTGTAATACCCTGTACAGTCTGCTAAATGAAGTAATTTGATTATAATTGAAAGAATTCTCTTTTGAAATACTCAAGCAAACTTCTGCATAAGTACACATACTCGATCAAAAGCTAAGTGCTATTTCACGTCATTTACATATTCATGTATCGCTGTCTCGCTCACTCCCATGTGAGCAAAGTGTAAGCGAATCAATGCAAACATTTCTTTACTTTCTTCTCTGATTATCTTCCTTATTTATAGAGCGATCTTACAGAAACTTTTAGCATTGCTTCTTTATAAAAAGTATCGAAAATTTAATAAATACTAGATTTGGAGAGCATATACAGTAACCTTCACGCCCAATTAGTCTCTAGCTCTTTTAGTTGCTGCTGAGATTGAAGCATTCCATCTCAACCGGTTCAACCGACTCGTCTGTTGCTACTGACCAAGTATATATTGACTTTATAGGGTCGGAAATTCCTTCTTCTGCCCTTTACACTCATTTGCACAAAGTTAGTTAGTCAATCAGGAAGTTTCAGTTTTCTATAAGAAAAGAATACTAAGATCTATCATCATCTCTTCCACAACTTCTATCTCTAACTCTCTCATCGCAAAGTTTCCCCAATCTACAGTTGTTTATAACATTTTCTGTCTGTTACATAATACCTCACATAGCTATAATACTCAATTTTGCTAGTTGCCAGTGATTACTTCAATATCTGACTAATTTGATGTACGCACACAGCTGCTGCCGTCAAATAAATAGTTTCTTACACGAAAGCTTTTTCTATTTGGGCTTTCTTTGCCAAATGAAATCCTGCTGAGGACGAGGAAGAGGAGTGGAAGACGAGAGGAAGGCTGTGCGCCTTCAAATGCAGCTATAATTAAGAGTGTCCTGACTGTCAGTTTTCGCCATTGTTCGAGCTTCAATTGCAGCTTTCGTTGGGACTGTTTAAGAAATGCAATGCGCATCGACAGCCTGACAATCTGACAAACTGACAGCCTGACAGAATGCTCTGTTCGTCCTTTTGTGCACAAGTCCTGCTCCTTGACTGTCCCTTGTTTTCCCTCTCTCTCGCTCTCTCGCTCTCTATCTCGCTGTCCCTCTGCCCTCGTTCATCTGGCACAATAAATGAATATTGCATTAAGACAGTTGCAAATTATTTAGTTTCATGTTGGGCATTAATTTGAATAATTTAAAGTTAAACTTGTTTTGCACATTTCTTTTTTTGTTAATTTCCCAGGCGAAACTTTCAGTCAGCTTGTTGCTCAACTCAACTCAACTCAGCTCAACTGTTTTCCCTATTTTGCTGCCCCCAAACCCGCTGCTTCCAAACCGGAAGCTGTTGCTTTTCATGAATGAATTTTGGCGCGCTTTTCCGACGCCTGCGCAGTTTTCCAGCCGAGCAGTTGCCGGTTGAATTGAAAGGCATGGATTGAAGCGTAGCATCCTCAGTTGCCAGCGCTTTCCATCGCCAATCGTCAATCTTTTCCTCCGAAGTTCATCTGAAAAGCAGCCCGCATTCAATGGCAGACAACAGTTGCGGTTTGGAGCTCGTCGCGTGCGCCTCTCGCTCGGATCCCAGCTCGGACAAATCCTACCGTACTTTCTCCCATTTCTCTACGCCACAGAGAACAAAAAAAAAAGACCAAAACCTCAAAATAAAGAGAAATTTTTCGCGCAATCCAATTAGCAATTGAAGTAATAAATAATATAAATAATACGAGTGCCACATCAAGTGAATGCTTCATAAAACAACGAAAGAGCAAAGCTATTTTCGAGATGTGCTCATGTCGTATACGTAATATTGCGATAGGGCCATTAAAAAGGGGAATCATTTCAATTCATTGAGGCATCATTCGAGTGCAAATGAACATGAAAAGGGAACTCGGATAGATATTAAGTATTATTGAAGTCATGATAAAATAATAATATTAATAATAATAAAAATTAAAAAATAATAATACAAATAAATATTATAAATGAAATAATAAATGATAAATAATAAATAATAAAAAATAAATATGAAATAATAAATAATAATAGATAAATAAATATATAATATTAGTAATAATTATATAAATGATAAATAAGAAATACAAATAATAAATATTTAATAATAGATAAATAAATACAAATAATAAATATAAAAAATTAAATATAAATAATACAAATGAATTATAATAACTATAATAATAATTATTATTATGTATATATTATTATTATTATTGTTATATTATTACAAGCAGCTAATGCTGCTTTTCTGATAGTAAGCAACGTTCTTGTTGTTGCTTATCGCCCTGCAAGTCCGTCGTGTGCATTCTCCTATTGGCCTGGCTTAGGCATTGAAAGGGTTTGGTCAAGCAGAAAAAGCTGCATAACAAATCAAATCGCATCAACTATTCATCAGATTCGAGTGCATAAGAATGCACAATGCACTTGGCAGCTCAATTCCAAGCAGCCTCTCTCGCTCCCCTGCAATATGAAATGCCAACGAACTTCATGGTGCGCACACACACACTCGCACACACGCACACACATGCTGATACACGCATTACACACACATGAGAGGAGCAAAAGAAAAATGTAATCACAATTACAAATGCAGGCAGCATTTTGCATAATTTATGTCAAGCACAACAACAGCCAGTTGCGGGGGCTGGAGTGGGGTGTGCGGTGTGCGGAGTGTGGTGTGCGGCCTGCAGGCATAGTGGGCGTGGCCACGTGGGCAAAACGCAAAACGCAAAACGCTTGCATGGCCATAAATAAGTGCAGGTTTAAATACCACGGCAACAATTGTGAAATATGGCAGAATAATAGAAAGACCAGAAAGCATAAAATACAAATGTATGAAATGTGTAACTACAAGTAGCCCGCTGACATGCAACAGAGCGGAGGGGGGAGCATTGGAGGTAGGGGAAGGAGGTGGAGAAGGAGGCAGAGATTGCGCTGTGTACAGTGGGGCAAATGTCAACTGTTGCAACATTTGACACTAGTTAACTAAAATAAAAAAACAAAGTCTTTAAGTCTTAAAGTTCTCTCTCTGCATGCTGCTTCCCCTTGCCAGCTAAACCACTGTGCAGTACTGTGCACCACTGTGCACCACTGTGCATATGGCTAAGCAAAGCCAAGCGTAGCGAAGCGCACAAAACAAAAGCCAAGCACAAAATGGGCCAAAAGTTATTTTAAGGACACGACGAAAAGTGCACGATTCTTGTTTTAAAAACCCAAGTGAAACGAGACGTAAAGAAAACCACTGAGATGTGTGTGCGAGTATGTGTGTGTGTGTGTGTGTGTGTGTTTGTGTGAGTGTATTTAGTAATCTTGAAACAATTATGCAGACGTGCACACATAGAGAAAGCTGTGGCGCGTGATGCTCAAAAGTAGCCAGCAAAAGCCTCGAAATGAAAGCGAAAATGCTTTGCCATTAGCATAAAAACTAATGGCAGCTGGCAACTGGCAGCTGGCAACTGGCAACTGGCAACTATTAACTGGGCTACTGGTAATAGGCAACCGGCAACTGGCAACTGCCAACTGGACAATGGACAACCAAATAGGAAAAACAACAAAAAGCCAAATAAAAACACAAAATACAAATCTGAACAAAAGTCTATGGCATTGGCATTTCATAGCCTTGATAGACATATATATATATATATATATATATATGTGTGTGTGTGTGTGGTGTGGTGTGCACATTTTCATTTCATTGAAGACTTAATCCTTTCTCAACAGCCAACAGTCGGCAGTCAACTCAACTGGCAATTGGCTGCTGAATGCTTATTGTTTCATTCTCATTCTCATTCTCCTCCTTCTCCTTCTCGTTATTGTTGTGTGGGTGTGTGTGTGTGTGTGTGTGTGTGTGTGTGTGTGGTTGGTGTGGTGCATATTTTTATGACCAAATGCTTTACAGTGTGTGCCCAGAGCGAGAACTGATAATGGCAGCCAGGCAGAGAGCCGGGCAAACAAAATGAGAACAGACCAAAAGTGAGGCCAATAAAAAGGCGATAAAATTGACGCCAATACACGCTGAACTGTTTGCAAAGCAGACTGAAAGAGACAGCGAGAGTGAGAGAGTGAGAGAGTGAGACAGAGAGAGAGAAACGTTTGATAAGCGAGTGTGCGGCACTTCATGTCCTGTCGACAACACACACAACAGTGCATAAAAGGGCGATATATATTCACATACGACGTGTTTGCCCGAGACGCAGAGTGAGGAGCGTGAGAAGCGTGCGAAGCGTGAGAAGCTGGACAGAGAGACGTCAGAGGGACAGAGGGACAGAGGTGGTGTTTATACAACGACTTGCGAGTGAGATAGCAATTCAAATGCCGTGGTGATTAATGGGCCAGGGGCCATTGCAGCCGGAATGCGCATAATTCACGGGAGCCAAACGAGATATGGCCAACAGCAGCGACAAGAACCACAGCAACAACGACAACAACAGCAACAGCAACAACGACAACGGCGACAGCAAAGGCAGCAGCTCGTTGGTGTCAGGTGGTGGCCATGGCTGCTGGTGGTGCCACTGCTGCTGTTACTCTTTGGTACTGCGGCAGCGGCAATGGAGTCCTCAGCTGAACTGCAGGCCAGCCACAATGTCGAGATGTTGACGCTGCCAACGCGCGGAGCAATTAAGCAAATACAACACAACAGCAATGTCCATGTTGGCGGGTCAATTAGCAGTGAAACGCATCGCAGCCGTCCAGATCCGCAGACCCACACCCTACTCCAGCTCACTGAGAATTGGAAGAGCACGCGAACGAGAACGAAAGTCAAGCGACGGCAGCGCCTCAACTCACAGAGCAATGTGCCCGCCTCCAGCTTGGGATCGCCAACGAATCTCAGCAGTTGGCAACAGCAGCGCTACCTGAAAGTGAATCAGGTGTTTGAAAGTGAACGTCGCATGTCCCACGACGAGATTGAACGCAATCATGGCAAAATCGTGCTGCTCGGACTCTTTGAGCTGTCGACCAAGCGCGGACCACGGCCGGACGGACTCAGTGAGCTCGGAGCGGCCACCATGGCGGTGGAGCACATCAACCGCAAGCGCTTGCTGCCGGGCTACACGCTCGAGCTGGTGACCAACGATACTCAGGTGAGTGTTGGACGGCAACAACATTCCATTACGAAATTGAGTTTTCATTTAGTGGCGCCCGCAACATTAAAACTTAATAAGAAAATCTGCAATCGCAACAGCAGCAGCAGGAGAAGCAGCAACAGCAGCTGCGGCAGCTGCGGCAGGAAATTTGTCATCTTTTTCTTTTTTATTGCGAGCAGCAAGAACAGGAAGAGGGGTAAGGGCACCGGGGGCTTGGCATTTGCTTTTTTTGATGGCACACAAGCAGAGAGATAGAGAGATAGAGAGAGAGAGAGAGAGAGAGAGAGAGAGAGAGAGAGAGAGAGAGAGAGGGCAAGCGGCCGCATCATATCAGCGGCATCTCCTCCTATCAAATGCCAAGAGTCGACATTTTAAAAATGTTTATTGCGCCATCGTGGCGCGCACTTTTATGGCGCGATACGCGTCCTACTCCCTCTGACACCCTTCCTCCAATTCTGCTACCATCTTTGCTGTAACTCCCCCCATCCGCTCTTACTTGCAGTGTGATCCAGGCGTGGGCGTGGATCGCTTCTTTCATGCCATCTACACGCAACCCTCAACGAGAATGATGATGCTGCTGGGCTCCGCCTGCTCGGAGGTTACGGAAAGCCTGGCCAAGGTGGTGCCCTACTGGAACATTGTGCAGGTAAGCATATACAGTCTGATTTGTGGAGGATGCGTTTACTGATTAAAATATGCAAATACTGCCCGAGCCTATTAGTCTGCGACTATTACTCAAAAATTTAATCAACTCACGTGCCAAGTCGACTCGACTTGAATCGTCTCGTCTCGCTCGATTAGCATAAATACCACGCAGCTCAAAGGCCAGCCAATAAACATTTCCGCGCTCAGGTAAACAGCTTTCTACAAATTATTAGACAAGTTGTAAAAGCTGCAGTCGAGTAGGCGAACACGGCATACTCTTGCTCAAAAGTTTGAGCCAAAGTTTAGATCGACTGAGAGTAAAGTAGGAGAAAGGCAGGTTAGACAACTCTGCTCAGCTTTATTCGCTTATAATCAAACTCAGTTTATGTGAATTTTATAAATTTAGTTTAGTTGTTAACGCTGAAAGTTGAAAGTTCATAGTTCAAGTATCTTCATTTCGTTTAAACTTTCGTATAACTTCTCTTAAATCTTGCAGTATAGTTATAGTAATAACATCTTTCAGTTTCTGAGCGCAGTAAACAGATATCTTCATAACGATTGTAGTAATTGATCTACCCAATGTTTGAGTATATCAAGCAATGCAGGGAATTCATTGTTCAAGTTTCTTCAATCCCCTCACTCTATCTTCTCACTATATGCAGTTATAGTTATAACATCTTTCAGTTTCTGAGCGTATCGATTGCAGTCATTGAGCTACCCAATGTTAGAGTGTGTCAAGGTATGCGTAAGGACGTACGCAGTGGCTCTGCCTCAGGGGGGGAGCAAAGGAATGCGGGGCATAGAGGAATTCACTTAGTAGCACGATGCATGCAAATGTCGATGCTAAGGCTGAGGATAAGGATGAGCGAGGCTGAGTTTGGCCTTTGAAGTTAAGTTCGGTTGTTGGTTGACTCGACGCGCGTATGTGGCAACTAAATGAGACGCAACTTGGCTAACGGGAGGGGCAAGTCAGACTTTGTCTGCCACACGGTTTGGGGGCACGTTGCACGTTGCGTGTGTGTGTGTCGTATGTTGTGCGTTGCGTAACAATTGCCCCAAATGCTACTGATTACAGGTCTCCTTTGGCTCAACATCGCCAGCATTGAGCGATAGACGCGAATTCCCCTATTTCTATCGCACCGTCGCCCCGGACTCGTCCCACAATCCGGCCCGTATTGCGTTTATACGCCGCTTCGGCTGGGGCACTGTGACAACGTTCTCGCAGAACGAGGAGGTACACTCGCTGGCTGTCAACAATTTGGTCACAGAGCTGGAGGCAGCTAACATTTCCTGCGCTGCGACAATCACATTTGCGGCAACCGATTTCAAGGAGCAGCTGCTGCTCCTGCGGGTGAGTCTGGGTCCCACCCAACTAGCTTGTACAACATGTTGACACAGGCATAAACATGACAAATGGCCGAAATGGCCCACAAATGTTGTTGTCGCCACAGGAGACGGACACACGCATCATTATCGGCAGCTTCTCACAGGAATTGGCTCCGCAGATCCTATGCGAGGCCTACAGGCTACGCATGTTTGGGGCCGACTACGCCTGGATACTGCACGAGAGCATGGGTGCGCCGTGGTGGACCGACCACGAGACACCTTGCACCAAACACGAACTTCAATTGGCCGTCGAGAATCTCATAGTTGTCTCCACCCACAACAGCATCGTGGGCAATAATGTCAGCTACAGTGGACTGGTAAGCAGATTGATTACATAGATTGTTCCACACTCAAAGTCAGCCTGGGAGTGAGGCAAGCGATGAAGCCACAGTCGAGTGTGCTCGACAGCGTGATACCTGTTCGAGTGATCTCAAATTGATTGATTGCTTGTGCTGGCAGAGATAACATATACTCCAAGGGATCGGTGAGGAAGTAGTCTGTATATTACCTACATTGGCACTAAGTTAATACACTCATCTTCTATGAATGTAGGGTATTCACTCGAGCCTGTATGTATGATATATATATATATATATATATATATATATATATATATATATTTTGGATTCAGGGGTGCCATAGTCTGCAAGTTACATACATTGCCACAAAGTTATAACACTTGTGTCCTTGAATACAAGGTATAATGTTCTATTTGATTCGAGTAAACATATTTACAAACAACTTGTGCAACTCAGTTTGCATGTTACATATTTTGCCAGAAAGCTATAACACTAATATCTTTGAATACAGGGTATAATAATTACTTTGATTTGAGTAAAAATATATACAATTGTATAAAAACATCTTCTGGGTTCGCTGATCCCTTAGTATGCACGTTACATACTTTGCCACACTGTTAGTACACCCATATCCTTGAATACAGGGTATAATAATCTATTTGACTCGAGTATGCATAATTACATCTTCTGCTTAGCTGATCTCCCACTCTGCATGTTACATACATTGCCACAAAGCGATAACACCCATGCACCCATTGGCTGCCGGGTATAATGATTCATTTGATTGAAGCAACCCGAGGCAACGATTGTTCAGCTCACAATTCGTAGGCGCAGAGCCGGATAAAATGTTTATTATCATTTTAGTGCCTGCCATGAAATCGGCGGCGCATAATGAGCTGGCGGCAATCTCATTATTAGACAGCGGCGTAGAGGGGGCGACGCAGCCGGGGGAGAGCGCGATGTGTCTATGTGGTCTATTTAATCGGTGCAATTTTCATTCATTCATTCCTCAGAACAATCACATGTTCAACTCACAGCTGCGTAAACAATTTTCGCAATTTCACAATGAGGATGCGGCCGGCAGCCGCAGAAGAGCACCACAATCCGATTTGCGGGCGAGAAAGAGGCGTGGCACCGCCAGCCATTTGCTGCCCGAGGCTATATCGCGTTATGCACCACAGACATACGACGCCGTGTGGGCCATCGCACTGGCACTGCGAGCCGCCGAGGAGCACTGGCGGCAGAATGCGGCTAAATCGAAGCTGGATGGCTTCGACTATACGCGAAGTGACATGGCCTGGGAGTTCCTCCAGCAGCTGGGCAAGCTCCACTTCCTGGGAGTGTCGGTAAGACAACGCGATTCATACGAAAGTAGGAAAAGCAACCAAACTTGATATCAATTTGCCATCTGCAGGGTCCCGTCTCCTTCAGTGGCCCGGATCGGGTGGGCACCACGGCATTCTATCAGATCCAACGTGGCATGCTGGAGCCCATTGCCCTGTACTATCCGGCCACCGATGCTCTGGACTTTCGCTGTCCCCGCTGCCGGGCGGTGAAGTGGCACAGTGGCCAGGTGCCGATTGCCAAGCGTGTGTTCAAGCTGCGTGTGGCCACCATTGCTCCACTGGCATTCTACACCATTGCTACACTCTCCAGCGTGGGCATTGCACTGGCCATTGCGTTTCTGGCCTTTAATCTACACTTTCGCAAGCTCAAGTAGGTTCCAGTTGCAGTTGCAGTTGTCCCCAGTTGTCCCCAGTTGTTGAAGTCCCCAGTTGCTTTTGCTTGCTATGCACTTTCAACTCAACTCAACTCAACTCATCTCTCTCTTTCTCTCTTTCTGTCATTCTCTTTCTGTCTACTCCACAGAGCAATTAAACTTTCCAGCCCCAAGCTGAGCAACATCACAGCAGTGGGCTGCATCTTTGTGTATGCCACCGTCATCCTGTTGGGCCTCGACCACTCGACGCTGCCATCGGCGGAGGACTCCTTTGCCACGGTTTGCACGGTGAGTCAACTCAAAGTCTCTTCATTCTCCCCCCCCCTCCCCTCTCTCACTCTCTCTTTGTTTAACTTTCGGTTATGCAAGCAGTATCCCTCCTCCTCCTCCTCCGCTCCTCTTCAAATATGACTTTCAGTTTCAGCACAACTTTCGAGACGCGGCTCATGTGTTTGTTTTATGTATGTGAATTGTCGGATTGAAGGATTTTTGGATTGCTGGATTGCCGTATTGTTGTAACTGCGCCGCTATAAATAGCTGCAAATATTAAGAGAAAATCTTTTCGCCAAGCTCAGTAAATCTTCAACTTTCAGCTAGATGAGCTAGGCTCTCCACTCTCCATTCTCCACTCTCCACTCTCCACTGGCTGCCCGAGCTACTGCTATAAAGTCCAATTTGATGCCCTTGTCATCGAAATTTTGTTCCACTCCAGGGAAATTCACAGTCCGTTGTAACTCACGCTCCGCCTCTGGTTTACCGCCCCCTCCACTGCTTTTTCGGTTGTTTCGCATCAACATGTAATGGCTGGATTGAGAGGACAACAAAGGGAAGCGAGCGGGGGAGGGAACCAGAAACGGAGGAGCAGCAAACACATGAAACGCTGAAACACGAAAAATTCACAACTTTTTGTGATATTCTTTATTTTGCATAAATTTCTGTGTGGCGCAGAGAGAACGCCTCCTTTGCGGCGTTGTTGTTGTCACTGTTGTTGTTGTTGTTGTTGTTACTCTTGTTGTTGTTGTTGTTGTTGTTCCGTTGGCCATTGATGACTTGTTTAGGCCCTCAACATGACACCGACTGCTCCACCTTATAATCTCGTTTACTTTCCCTCTCTATCTATCTTTGCCACTCCCCCTCTCACTCACTCTGTCTCACTCTCTCTGTCTCTCTCACTCCCCATAGGCACGCGTGTATCTTCTGTCGGCTGGCTTCTCGCTCGCCTTCGGTTCCATGTTCGCCAAGACATATCGGGTGCACCGCATTTTCACACGCACCGGCAGCGTGTTCAAGGACAAAATGCTGCAGGACATCCAGCTAATACTACTTGTGTGCGGCCTGTTGCTTGTCGATGCCCTGCTCGTCACTCTTTGGGTCGTCGCCGACCCCATGGAACGGCATTTGCATAATTTGACACTCGAAATCAGCGCCATTGATCGGAGCGTTGTCTACCAGCCGCAGGTGCGTGTCTCTCTCTCTCTTCTTTATCTATCTCCCTCTAATTGTATACCCTAGCAGAGGGTATGTTGATTTTAAAGCTGAGTGTGTAACGTTTTAAAGGAGGTTTGCTAGAACATCCCTCTGTCCGTCTGCTTCTCTCAGCAACCCGACAAGCTTCACAGCGTGTCCTGTTCAACTTTGTTGCACTTTGAACTACTCTATCATCTAGCAAGGGTATCAACAGTTCGGTCTGCCGAACTTAACTTACATTTCAAAGTGTCTTTATCGCGTCGCGGTGAACTGACTCGCATCCCTCAACGACTTCCACTTCCCTAATGCGACTCTTGTTTTGGTTTTTTGTGTGTGCTTTTTTGTTGCTTTGTTGTTTTGTTGCTTTGTTGGTTTGTTGGTTTGTTGGATTCTCTTGTTCCACATGCAGGTCGAGGTTTGTCGCTCCCAGCATACACAGACCTGGCTAAGTGTGCTCTATGCGTACAAGGGTCTGCTGCTCGTCGTGGGCGTCTACATGGCTTGGGAAACGCGTCACGTGAAGATTGCGGCACTGAATGACTCCCAATACATTGGCGTCTCCGTCTACAGTGTGGTCATAACCAGCGCTATTGTTGTGGTGCTGGCCAACTTAATCTCGGAGCGGGTAACGCTCGCTTTTCTAACCATAACTGCACTCATCTTGACCTCCACGACGGCGACCCTCTGCCTGCTCTTCATACCCAAACTGAACGACATCTGGGCGCGCAGTAAGTGAGCGAAGACACCAAGAGACCATTCGACTGTACATCTATTTCACAGACGACATCATCGATCCAGTGATACATAGCATGGGATTGAAGATGGAGTGCAATACCCGACGCTTTGTGGTTGACGATCGTCGGGAGCTTCAGTATCGCGTTGAGGTCCAGAATCGCGTGTACAAGAAGGAGATTCAAGCACTCGATGCTGAGATTCGGAAGCTGGAACGATTGCTGGAAGCCGGTCTCGGTACAGCGTCGACAACCACCTCCTCGTCCACCTCCCTGCTGGCCGGCCATGGCCACTTGAAGCCCGAACTGACCGTGACGAGTGGCATTTCCCAGCCTCCGATGCCCAACAAATCGCGTACTCCCAGCATCTCTGGCATTCTGCCGAATCTCCTGCTGTCCGTGCTTCCTCCGGTGATTCCTCGGGCAAGCTGGCCCTCGGCGGAGTACATGCAGATACCCATGAGACGTTCAGTGACCTTTGCGTCGCAGCCACAACTGGAGGAGGCGTGTCTGCCGGCACAGGATCTCTTCAATCTACGGCTGGCCCATCAACAGGCCACCGAGACGAAGACGGGACTCATCAATCGATTGCGCGGCATCTTCTCACGCACGGCAAGCAGCAACAAGGGATCCACGGCCAGTTTGGCAGATCAGAAGGGACTAAAGGCGGCCTTCAAGTCGCACATGGGACTCTTCACCCGATTGATTCCCTCCTCGCAGACGGCCTCCTGCAACGCCATCTACAGCAACCCAAATCCTGGCGACGGCAGCAACTTGGCCATTGAGAGCAGCTCGAATGGTAACCAGCTGAAGCCAATTCATCGTGGCTCCCTAACCAAAAGTGGCACCCACCTCGATCATCTGACCAAGGATCCCAACTTCTTGCCCATTCCCACCATCTCCGGTGAACGCTTCGATCTGCAAGCCGCAGCAGAACCGCCAGCGGATGGTGGCAAGTATGTGAAGCTGGCCGAGACCAAGGTGAACTTTCAGCTGCCCAGCAGTCGCCGCCCCTCGATGGTGCAGCCAGCACCGAGCTTAAGGGAACGTGTGCGGGGATCTCCTCGCTTTCCCCATCGAATTCTGCCTCCCACTTGCAGCCTGAGCGCTTTGGCCGAATCGGAGGATCGTGGTGGCGGCTCGGAGGCATCGACCATTGCAGGCAGTTGCAAGAGCATACCACGGATATCGCTGCAGCATGCCACAAGCGGTGGCAACTGGAAGTCCATGGAGACGGCGGCCAAGTCGCGTCTCTCGCTGGACTCGCAGGAGGAGCAACCGAATGGCAAGCCGGGCGAGTTGTCAACGCCATCAAATGGACTTGATTAAGTCCCAACTCCACTGTCCCCCAACTATCCGAAGAACATGTTCCAAGTGTTCCAAGTGTTCCAAATGTTCCAACCTAACATTTCCGCCCAACATCCTTGTCAATTAGAAGTGAACACCAAGCAATTATTTTCGACACGCGACTCGTCCTCCCTCCCTCTGCTGTGGTAGTGTAGTGTCCAGGGAATCGTTCGCGCGTGTGCAACTGACCAATCATCGGCTTAAAGCAATCAAACGCATTAGGATAACAACGCTAGTTAAGTTACGATACTCGTAATCCTTGCCCCAAAGTAGCTAGTCATCTTTAAACCACCCCACCCCCTTTCGGGACCAACGCGTCCTCCTCCTCTCTAATGTGATTGCCTCAAGCTAATCCTAGAATTTCTTCTCTTCGTAGGTTAAGTAGAAGTCTTTGCTGCATTAGTTGCATAAATCTTAAGGCTCCTCCCCCTCTTCCTGGTTATTTCAGTCACTCCCTCTCTCCCTATCTCTCTCTCGTGCCAATCATTAGAGTCGTCGTCCTCTTTGTGGTGGTTGTGCCCCATCTACGGTATACAGTGAGCAATACTATATAGTTTGTAGGTTTTTAGTCAACAACATATATGATTAATTAGGAAACCATCTGAAAGCCCAATATCATGACAACTAAAACTAAAGCTACTCGAGTAAATTCTCTCTCTCTCACTCTCTCAATTTGTTGTAGCCAAGAACTTGTAGTTGTAGTTGTAGTTGTAGTTATACTAGTTGTAGTTTGTAGCTAAAACTAAAACTAAGGAAAGTCTCTCAGTTTTAGCATTGTAATCCAATTCGAACCTCTCTGACTCTCTGACTCTCACTCCCCCTCATTCAAAGCGGAACAACGTCAATAAACAGAATGAAAAAAAATTAAAAAAAAAAACAAAAATATATATAAAATAAACAAAGAAAGCAAAAGAAAATAAAGCAGAAACTGCGCTGCCAAAAACGTAATGATTAATTAATTAACTTGTTTTATTGGGTGGCGATAAGCGGGATGACGGCGAGGTGACTTTGCACAAATGACAATAACAATGCGAATGAGAACAGAAATAATGACTTTCTATAAAGCCGTAAATAAGTTTGCTACACAATCTGCAGGCTGAGCGAGGGAAAAAGAGAAACAGCGAAACGGACAAGGAGAAGGAGAAAAAGGAAGACAGCGAGAGCGAGAGCGAGAGCTGAAGAAAAAGAATGGAGGCGAAACTAATAGAGTACGGTGATTAAGTTGACATTGCAATTTGTTGCTATAAATAAATAAATAAAATCGCATCAACGAAATTCCGTTGCCTTGGCCATGGCCAACACTGAACTTAACTGAACTGAGCTGAGCTGAACTGAACTGAACTGAACTCAACCTGGCCAGGGCCATAGCCAAACTGTCTGGCTGTGGTAAGGACAGTCCACGGCAACTCAACTTGGCCGGATCGTGTGAATTTATCTTTATGCTCGTAAAAACAAAAAAAACACATGAAACGAAGCGAAATCGTGCAAATAAACAGCGACAACTGCGACTGCGATGGCGGCGACGATGGAGGCGACGACGCTGGCGATGATGGCCAACATCCGCAGCCGTGGCGAATGAATGCGCTCAACATTTTTCATGGCTCCATTCGTTTGCCTCGAATGCCGCATGAAGATTTATCTGGTCGACACGTCGACTGACTCTTTTGGCCTCCCTCCTTCCCTCTCACACACACACACAAACACACACACACACAGAGAGACTAGCCACACACTTCGCTTACCGGCTGTTGCTATTGCCGCACATTGCGCATACGTCGCGTGTGCCGCATCAATAAAGCTGAGCAGTTTGGGAAGCCTTACATTTGGTTTATTACAGAGTATGCTAAAAGTGGAGAAGGGAGAGGGAGCAGGAGTAGTAGAGATACGAGAGTGGGAGGAGAGAGGAGCGGGAGGCGTATGTAGTTCAAGTACCTTGGCAGGGGCGTCTGTCACTTGGCGTAACAATGGCAAGAAGTGTTTATTTATTGTGTGTCGTGTTGAGGTTGCCCTCAACCCCTCTCTCTCTCTCTCTCCCCCCTCTCCACTTCTCTGCGCAAATATTCGTTTTAATCAAGCTAATTAATATGGTCCAGTTATGCGGAGCCCAAAAAATACGAAATGAAATTAAATGAAACGAAATGAAATGAATAAAAATGCGACCAACAGCGACTCGAGAGCCTTTGACAAATGGTCAGCTCTCGCCTCAGCCGCAAGTGCTGACCACCCGCTCCCCCTTCACAGACATACACACACACACACACAATCAGCTGCAGCTCATTAAAGTTAAAGCCACAATTCAGCTCACTTAATTAGTGAACTACGCCCGCAGCAACCTGAACATCTCCTGGAAGCTCCTTCGTGGCATTCTTTCTGGGATTATCGAAAGACGCTCAATGAATATTCCACTTACAATGCCCCGTGGGGCAAAGTGGCTCCATCTTGCTTGTTGTTGTTGCTGTTGTTGTTGCTGCTGTTGCTGTTGCTGCCACACAGGTAAATACATAAGAGATGCCAAGCTGAAAGTTTCATTTTATTTACATACCTTTGGCATAAACTGGTCGAGTTTATAACGTGTCTCGATCTCATTCCCCATGGCAACATACACATACAACATACACACACACACACAGGCACAGCATACACACAACAACACAACACACAACATGCACATAAAGCGGCACTAAGTTATTTTCAATCAATAAAAATAACATAAACAAAAAAGCAAGCTGTAAAAAATATACTCAAGTGCTTTTTATACACACATACACCCACCTACACACACACACACACACACGGACATCCACAGAGAGCAAGTCGCTGTCTGCCAGCGAGGAGGAAACGGAAAGAAAACTCTGTGCTCCCAATTTGCCAATAAATTTGCTTGGCATGCATTGCCAGTAATTTAACAGCCGAAGCAGGCGGGAAAGAGAAGGTATAGATGAAGATGGAGATGAAGCTGGAGATGGAGAGTAAGAGAAAGAGAGAGAGAAAGAGATGAAACAGCACAGTGAAATGTCAAATTGTGCAAATGCAAAGATGTTGAACTGTGGAAATGTGGAAATGTTGAAATGTGAAGAAAAATGTGATGCGAAAAGTTTTCTTGCCTGCGAATTTGGCTTGTTCTTCGTTTGCCTCGTCAAATGACAAAATATGTTCATATCTTTAGCTGGAAATTGTGGCCCCATCTCTGCCACGCCCCAAGGGAGACCTAATCAGGCGTAAAAAGATGCGAAACATTTCGCACTCAACAATTTACACGGTTTTAATTGAAGCTGCTCGCGTCGATAGGTGTCAAGAGATTATCAAGGAACTCTAATTGGTTAGATGACAATAAGTGCTAAAAGCAGATAAAGTGGGAGAAAGGCATTGAAAAGAAGCAGTTGAGGGGGAGGGGGAGTGGAAGGGAGCAGGGGAAACGCAATTCAATGCTAAATGACAAGCGGAAAACGGATTTCTAAGCGAGTGAACGCCTGATTGACATTTCAAGTGTCGCTCACTAAGGTGAAGAAGCCAAGATATGAGCAAGAGAGAGAGAGGAAGAGAGAGTGGGAGAAGAGGAAGAAGACTGGTTACTGTTCATAATGCGCACACACAAAAACAATCGCGGAAAACTCACTGACAGTGCCAGGCGAGGCTACAGGTTATTACAATGATGATGAATGTTCCAAGCAGAGCAGAAGACCGAGAAGACAGCGCCGCTTGAAGGAACAAAGCTCAAACAAAATACGCACGAAAGACCAGTGAGAGTTGCCAGAGACAAGAGAGAGAGAGAGAGAGAGAGAGAGAGAGGGAGAGTGGTAGAGAGGAGCAGAAAGACACAAGTTGTTGATTTCATTGCCAAAATGCAAAGGCAAAGGAGTAGAGCAGCTCTTAAATTGTCGCGACAGCTGAGAAAGATGGCAGAGAGGAGAGAGAAGAGAGGAGAGAGGAGAGAAAGGAGACAGGAGACAGTAGACAGAAAGCAGCTGTATGAGGAAGGGGATTGGGTGCGCTTGGAGCGAACAGATGCACTCACATGTTAAGATGCGTAAAAATACCATGGGAAATTACGCGAATGGAATACCAACCAAGCCACCAACACACACACACACACACACACACACATACACACAGAGTGAGTGACACACATGAGCGAATGCTGCTAGCAACAAATACGAATGCGACTGCGAGTATAACATAATGTTGTTGACATACTCGCCTTGCAGAAGGAGTGAGTGAGAGCGAAAGAGAGAGAGAGAGACCGAGAGAGATGGAGAAAGAGAAAGAGAAAGAGAAGAAAAGAGACCAACTACCAACGGAAACGGAAGTTCAGCGACAGTGACAACGACAGATGAGAATGTGAGAAAGTTGGTGAGTCGCTGCTGAACTGATTGCGACAGCATAGAAAACAACTCCACAGAAAGCAGTGCACGACTAGCAGTTGCCCTGTAAACAGTATGGGAAAAGATGCAGCAAACTGTTGGGCTAACGTGCGCAGGCATCTACCCCCTAGGTGAGCAATTAGAGGGTATAACGAAGACTAAGAAGAACGACGAACGTTTCGGCCTGGCAGCCAAATGATTAATTTCGACAAGCTGCCACACAAGCTGTTGAGGTAGCCAGATCCAGTTCCAAATAGGGGTGGACAGGAGCAGGAATAGGAGGAGTAGAAGGAGGTAGGGGTACCGACTGTCGTACGTGCCTGCGTCTGGGTTTATTGACTATGTGTAAACTGAATGCAAAGTTGCGACAACGTGCGTTGATTTTGTACTTCAAAAATAAATGAACCACAGAATAACACTAAACTGCAAAACTGCAGAGCGACAAGAGGATGCAACAGCAACAACAGCAAACAGAAGCAACAACAACAACAACAACAATAACGGCAGTTAAACGACTTGTTTCGTGTTGCATGCCACATAGACATTTGTAATTGTCTGCATTGCATTTTTATTATTTAATCTGCGCTTGAGCAAACTCTGAATGCATTGCAACGTTTAGCAGCAGCAGCACAAGTTTCTTATCGAGTTGACTCTGCTTGCCACCCTCCCCTCTAGTCCAACCACTTCTCTCTCTCTTGCACTCTTTCAACCAACCCCCTTGAGCAGCCATTTTGTCTGTATTTGATTTGCGGTTGTGAATCCAATTGCACTGCAAATGAAGCAAACGAGCCATGCGGTCATTAGATGTCGCCTCTTTGCCCCTTTGCCTCCCGCCTCTCTCATTGTTTGCCCAACCTGTCCAGTGTCCACACTCCCCACTCCCCACTGTACTCCCCCTTACCACCTGTACTCGCATTTGTATTGACTCGCCATTAAATCGTTTGGCCAGCATTAAAGCCAGCATTCAGCTCAATTGCCTCGCATTGGCCGCCAGCCATGTTATTAATTTGCCGACGCTGAAATTTTAATTGGAGACAGACAGCTGGACAATCAGTCAGTCAGCCAGTCAGTCAGTTGGACAAGTTGAAAGCTCTGCACAATGGGAAGCTGCCCAAAACGAGGGAAACGTGTCAAATGCAGTGGGGAAAAGTTTCGTGAAAAGCCGCGCTTCATTTAAGTTTCAGTTAAGCCAGCAAGAAGCAGCGTCTAACTGAGTAGAACAATAAACATAACTTGACACGCAACCTCAAGCGTACACACGCACACACACACACACACACACACACACACACACACACACACACACACACACACACACACACACCTGCATAACAGCGAGCACACATGACGTATGGCGTAAGTTGCAGCAACTCGTCTGCAACTTTGTTGCGATGTCTTGATAAATATTTGCATTGATGCCAACAACAACAACAACAACAAGTCGCGCCAGAGTTGCCACGTCTTTTGTTATGACAACTACACATACATACAAGTATATATATATATATCTATATATACAAAAAAAGAGAAGTTTTAATTAGAGCCAAAAGTTTCGGCGTCGCATGCGTAATCTTGCAGAACAAGCTGCATTCTCAGCCTCCAACTGAAAGTTTTAATCAAAACTTGTGTCGCGCTGCTGCCAGAAGTCGCTTCAAGAGCACCTGCAGCCTTATCTCCCTCTCTCTGACTCCCTCTCTCTCTCTGCCTGCCTCCCTCTTAGCCTGCCCCATCTGAGTTTCGCTCAGTTTTTCAGTTCACCTCTAATTAAGCGTTGCAAAGTCTTTTAGAAAATGCAACATTAATGCACACACACTTACACACTTACACACCACACACACACACACTCAGACACACCACCACACACACTTACACTGTCTGTCTTAATGGCTGCCTATATAGGCGCGTGTGTGTGCCGCGAATGGGCTATGAAGCGACCAATGACAAGGAGAAGAGCACAAAGCAGGGGCGAAGGTGGCAGGCGGCAGTTGGGAAGTGGGTAGAAGCTAATAGCTGCTTTTATGCCACAATTTAGTTGCCACTCTGCCACGTAGGCAACATAAAATTTTTCGGCGATGTTTGCCGTGATTATTATGAAGGGGTCGAAGGTCGCTTTGCGATGAAGTTAGCATTGGTGAGGAGAGGAGAGGAGGAGAATGCCAAGAGAATGCTCGTAATTTCATTAAAATTTTATTAGCTCGATATGCGTGCGGGTTGTTACAAGTGTGCCCCTCTACACTTGTGTGTGCGTGTGTGTCTGTGTGTGTGTGTGTCTGTGATATTATTTGAGCAGCTGCGCAAATGAAATTATCACCTATGTGCATTATGAGCGCACATGAAACCAACTCATGTCTCTGCCTCTCTCTCTCTCACTTTCTCACTCTCTCTCTCTCTGGCTCTCTCTCTTTCTAACTCACTTTCCCTCCATCTACCGCTCCGGTACTTACTTTAAAGTGCCTGAAATTTGCTTTAGAATTGAACTACTTCCATTTCAATAGCCTCAATGCGTTTCTTTTCCCACTTTGAAAGTCCATTAGGTTGGGCACGCTTACAGCGTTCACACTGGCTTTGGGCGGTGGGCTTTTAATTTACATTTTGCTATTAATTTCAACCTCAAAGGTTGCAAAGGCCGACAGGCAAAGTGAGCAGGACAAGAGCAAAAGGGCGAAGGCAGAAGGGGACGAAGAGCCGTATCAGTGTCGTATCACACACAAAGCCGCAAAGCTGAACGTGGGCTTTGGTTAATCCAGGCAGTTGAAGCAGCTGTCTGACACACACACACACACACACACACACACACACACACACACACAGACGCACAGTTAAGCCTTGGCAAGGAGCAGCTGAAGTGAGCAGATGCAGGCGGCTGGCTGTCTTTATGTTTTCTTGATTGAGTTTCACCTTTTGCATATGAAATTCAATTTAATCAGTTTGCCAGGTCATAGGCTGTCATCATACACGCGTACACACACACACACGCACACACACACTCGCACACACCCGCAGACAACCGCACACACAATGCAGCCAATAATAATGAAGTCCTTTTGTTGCTCCGACATTTTCAACACAAATTTGCTTTTGCGTTTACGCAACGTACAATTTTGTATACCCTGTAGCTACTAAGCTGACCAGTAGGGGTATAATAAACTAAGCCTCAAGGCCTATTTGTACTAATATTTGTCAGTTCTTATCTAAGCAAAGCCTCAATCACAAAGTGAACTTTGCTGAATGGGTATGCCAGCATTTGGAATACCCTGTATTCATTAAAATTCCTTTATACAAGGTATATTGTATGGTTTAGTCTAAATGCAGTTTTAGAGTTTGTGTAGAGTCTGTTTTAACATAATTTACAGGGTATCCTTGAGCAGCGTAATTGCCTGCCTTTGGACTTCATTCAGATTCGACAATTTACCGACCTCAATAATGTTTTCACTTGGAAATCAATAAATACAAATAACAAATAACAAATATACATACAGAGCAACCAAATCCCCGCAAACTGAACCCCAAAGCGAAACCAAATCAAACGCAGCAACCGAGTCCGGGGAAGAGGCAGAGGAAGAGCCGGAGCAAGAGGCAGAGTCCGAGGCAGAAGCAGAGGCAGAGACAGAGACAGAGGCAGAGGCAGAGAGGCAGAGCCAAGAGCTCTTGGCGGCCATAAACGGGCAAATTGTATGCAAATAAAACACAAGCGAATGCCGCAAGACAAACCGCCACTAGCCACGCCCCCAAACACACACGCACATACACACACCGCCTCTACTTCGTACTGTAGTCATAGCTCATTGCTGACGCTGCAACATCAGCAAGCCTCCCATAAAACATAGAGACAAGAAAAAAACAGGAGAAAAAACAATCCAAGTGGCGACAAGACAACTTTTTATTAACTCTTTGGCTCTTTGACCGCAGCTGTGGTTAGCTTCTCGCCTCTCCTCTCGCCTCTCAACTCTCCTTTCTTCTCTTCTCCCTGTCAACTCCCAAGAACAGCAAGCAGCTGTTGCCAAGATTCCTCGTGCTTCTTTGTCTTAGCCGCCTCTCAATTGGCAACAAAAAGCAAAAAAAGAACAAGCGGATCAGTCGAGCACACGCGACAGTCTAATACCCTGTAAAGTTCTCTATAATAAGAGTATTTTAAAATTATTATTACTCAACTGCAACTATCCCAATTCCCAAAATCTACATATCGACGTATTCATAAAGACAGATGGGCAAACATGGCTCAATTGACTCAGCTGTAGATGCTGCTCAAGTTATTCTACACCTTATAGGCTCTGCCACGCCTCCTTCTGGCTGTTACATACTCTATGCACACAGCTAACAAATCCCTGTACAGGGTATAAAATGAAAAAGTTCGAGACATTCAACTTGTTGTCGTCTCGCAAAGTTCTGCCTGGTCATTTCTCATTTCTCATTTCTCTGGCTGCATGCAAATCATCATCAGTCAGCAGAGGGAAAAACGAGAGTGAAGCGTGTGAAGAGGATGATGAGCGAAAGAGGGGAAGAGGGAAACGGGTAGATAACTGACTTTTATCTTGTTTGTCATGTTTGCTTTTTTCGCATTTTCTGTCTGCTTAAATGACCAAACAATCGACCCAATTGCGGCTGCTATTGATTCAGCTCAAGATTCATGCTCACTCCCCTCCACTTCCCCCGTCCATTCACCCATCCCTTCTTGCCACTGGCGGCCATCAGCAAGTCATATGTAACACATGCCTCAAGCTGGACCTTGTGGCATGTCACACACACACACAACAAACACACACACACACACGTATCGTGCTCATATCCTCATTGTTTGTTAGTTGACATGTTGGACCTGGCTGACTGCCTCCTTCCCTCCTTCCCTCGTTTATGCCTATAATAGGCTTCAAATTTAATGTGCACTCTGATGGGGGAAGCGGACAGCGGGGCAGCGGGCAGGGATGTTGCAGGCAGCGTCTGTCTGCGCAAATTTAATCGCATTTAGCTCATTTAGCGGCAAATTGATTTTGCCACAGCACCTCTGCTGCACCCCCTCTCTCTCTCTCCATCTCTCACTCTCTCTCTCCATCGCCACGCCCACTAGATAGACAGGCTTCTCTTGAAAATGAGAAATTCAATTAAAATCAAATTTTGACTGACGCTCCACACATATTTTTTGAAGGGGAGCCAGCTTTAAACGGTTTAATTCCATTCCAATTCGGCAAACAGACGAAACACAAATCAACAAAGGCCGCCCAGCCACGCCCCCCGCCGGTCTGTCCGAAAAATAAATAAGCAAAATAATTGAGCCACAGACAAATAGACAAACTGTCAGAGCAACGACGAACGAACGACAGTAAAGATGGAGACTGGAGACTAGAGACTGGACTCGACCCAATCCCAAACCCAAACCCAAATCCATCGTCAGCTCATCCGCATTTTATTGACGCAACGTTTATCAAGGACATGAGATAATCCTGGGGAGCTGTGTGACCCTCTCCCCTCCATTCACCCCAATAATCATCTGATTAGTAAATCGGCATTGGCTTAGCTGTCCATCATAGGCAGTCATACTCGTAGCGCGTCCAATTGTCGTAAACGATTTCTCAAGCGATAATTAGGCGCTTTGCGAATGTTGCAAATGCTCGGGGCCAAAAGATGATTTATGATTCGAGTGTTGCAAGAGTTCGCAGCCTCTCAATTTGTTACCAGTGTGTGTGTGTGTGTGTGTGTGTGTGTGTAAAACACAAAGCAGCTATAAGTCCAGCTATGACTAATGCTTCTGCACGAGATCTGTGCAAAAGCCTTTAATTATCCCTCCCTCCCTCTCTCTCCCTCTCTTTCTCTCTCTCTGCCTTCTCCTCTCCCCGCGCTTTACTTATTCCTTTGCTTAGTTGTGCTGCAATTGCTGTTTAAGTCTCTGTGCCACAGAGTATGCAACACTTTTTGTGGCAGTCTCTTTATGTTAAATCACTCGAGCGCAAATCCCAAACCGACACAAACCCACCAAGTGCGGAGAGAGAGGGGGTGTGAGGAGGATTGGCAGTAACAAACTGCACGCCATTTGGAGCAGCAATAGCAGCTGTAGCTTGCAGCTTGCAGCTTGCAACTTGCCACTTGCCACTTGCCACTAAATTTGTGACAAACGGGCAGCTGTTGAGTTAAGTTGCAGTCTCAAATGGCGAGTCGCATGCGGTTGCACATGAAATGCACACGCACACACACACACACACACACACACACACACACACACACACAGCCACACACAACCACACACATAACCACACTTTCACATCAATACACACACAAACAAAGTCTGTCATCTCCTCATCATCAGCGACAGCGCAAAAGCTTTGGCATTGCCATTTGTGGCGCTGTGGCAGCTGGACCTCTGAGTAGGCGAGAGGGGAGTGGGACAGTGAGGGACAGATGACGACGACGAGCAGGCAGTCAAATGTTCAATTGATTTGCATGCGCTGCCAGCCAAAGTCTGCTGTTTAAGTTTGCCTTCAATTTCTTTAGCTGCAGCTACTCATGCTGGCCGGGCTATTGAGCTCGCTGGGGAACTGTAAATCACGTCGAGAGCAGAGCACAAATTGGTTAGTAAAACACACACACACACGTTAAGAGTGTGTGTGTGTGTGTGTGTGTGTGTCTTGTGTGTGCTTCGTTTTGCAATGGCTAAATTCGCGCTTTACAAACATGAAAGCTTCTGCAGCAAAAGTAATCTCTGGAAGGAAGGCGCTGCCAGAGAAAGAGAGAGATACAGAGAGGAGGGGGGAAATCATATTATGCTTATATATAGTATTTATATATAGTATACGAATTAGTTGGCCATCTCGAACAGGAACAGGAACGTGCGCTCAGCAGGATGCAGGAAACTACTTGCAACTCATCCTCATCTTTGGCAACTTCTCCGTCAGCATTCTCTCACCATCTCTCTCTCTCTCTCCTCTCTCTCTCGCTCTTTCTCGCTGATTTTCCAAGTAAAAATTGCAAAATAAAAACGCACATATTTCATATATAAAGCGGCGGCTGCCTCATAACCTTGCCCCAACTGACATCCTGGCAACAACAGCAACAACAACAGCAACAGCAACAACAACGACAGATACTCGTAACTGACAAGTGAAATGCACCACATGAAGAAATCTCAACCTGCTGCCGCCTCGAAGCAGAGCAAACTCGCTTCTCTTGCTCTTTATTTTTTAAGAAAAAATGCAATAGAGATAGAAGAAAATGATGTAATAATCATAAATATTGCATGCTGCTTAAACTGGGTTTCTCTATTTTATAACTCAGCAGCGATCCGCTTTAACTTCAGATTGATGGTGAGGAAACCTCTCAAGGAGACAGCGAGAAGTTGCAATATTCACAAATACTTCACACAATCTGCGCATGAGAATCTTTTTTCGATTTATCCGACAATATTTCAAGTTGTCTCTCCAGCAGGGTATCAAAACATCGGACATAACGTTGCCTACTCATTGTTTGCTCTAAGCTGACTATGTTATGCTGACTAAGTAGAGTTAGGAGCGAGGAGTGAGCGGCCAAGGGAAGTGCAAGCAGCTGCCGTTAAGTATACGCCACGTGGGCTGACAAGAGCCAAGTGCTCGAATGGGCGGCTCTGCCGCTGCAGATATGCCGGGCTCTCATCGGGACATGGGACACAGGATACATGGCAAAGTCTACAGCAAGGAGAATACACTTATTCAAAAGACAGCGAGTGGCAGCAGAGAAGGGACAGAGGGGAGAGAGGGGAGTGGGTGTGCCATAAAAATGATTTCACGCCAACCAAATAAGGTTAAAAAGGTGTTAGGCGCCAACGTTTAAAGCGCCTTCGGTTATTTCCACTTTCAATGGCCAAAAGTTTTCACCGATTCTCACAGTTTGCCACCCTCTTACAACGACTACTTAGAGAGGGAGAGAAAGAGAGTGAGAGGGAGAGAGGGGGAGAGAGAATATTGTGAAATTAAAAGTTAAATGCGCCAAGTCAATAAAAGCATGATACTAAAATAAAGGCGATAAAGATAGCAGTCGAATGGGGCAATGCAAATGGCAAACTGATGGCGAGAATGGGAGAATGTGGGGGGGGGGGCTTCTGTGGGGGCTTGTTGAGTGCTTGGCACATTTATGCCCACGAAAATCTCTTAATGCTCTCTCGCATTTGCATGGCTGCTGCAATGCAATTGCAGCGGGGCACCCAGAACAATGGTGACACTTCATTTATGTCTTTGTGCGCCCGTTGCGACGCCAACTGTTTGCACAGAGATAAAAAAGGGAGGAGAAAAAAGGAAAGAAGAAGAAAGAAAGCAAGCAAGCCTGCAGCCCTGACTCTTTAAATGGCAAGCGCCTGCAGTTGCTGGAGCAGCTGGACAAGGAGCAGCAGCAGCAGCAGGAGCAGGAGCAGCAGCAGCAGGAGGAGCAGCTGAAACAGAAGCTGCAACTGCAGCTGAAGCAGACACTGCGCACGCTGAATGCGAAAAATGGAATCGTTTGCATTTGCTCTTTGCCAGCTGAATGGCTGCGTTTACTTTACTAATTGATGCACTACTTAGCACTTATGTACTCACCGAATTATTATATATACCCTGCCACAACAAGAATATCTCAATCGAGCATGATAGAGTCAATTTATATACTGAATAGTGAGCGCTAGCAATATTTGTATTCCCTCTACAGGGATAAAGTCAGGGTTAAAGGCTAAAGCAGCAATTCAACTAGGTGGCAAGGGGAGGCAGTAGATGAGAGTTCGAAGCGAGAAGGGCAGAAGAAAAGAAATCGCTAAGAGAGAAGTAGAAGGAGAGGAAGATCAACTAAAGTTGAAGAAAGATCGCGGTGAGTTGCTGGTTGAGGCTAGTTTGAAAGCACATTTCACATATTACACAGTATTCTGCTTAAATTGCAAAAGTAAATGAAGTGACGTAGCACGCAGCTTTTGATTGACTACGTGTACATATGCGGAAGTTTGCTGGAGTGTTTCAAAAGAGATTTCTTCAAACACCTTTTAGTTAATTCTACTCTGATTCTGATCTGATATGAATAAATATGGAGAAACTGTCAAATGAACTCTAATGGGTATCAGCTAGTTGAGCACTTTCGACTGCAAATCGCTTGGTAGCAGCGCGTAGGCGGACGCAGAGTCTGAGCCAGGAAGGCAGCTGAGAGAATTGCATAATGAAAATAAAGAAAAGTTGGTAACTAAGTGAAATGACAAACGTGGGAGCAGAGACTGCTTATCAATGGGCTGATTAAAATGCCAATTGAGGCTTAACAAATAATCGCAATGGAAATAATTGATGCAGCTGCTTCTTTCACTCTCTTGCAATGGGAAATACACACACACACACACTAGGACAAGGCACAGGAAATCCAAGCCAAATATCAATAGAACGCGCATTGTGGAAAGCCCACACAATTCGCAGTCGAATGAAAAATCAATGTGAAAATATGCAAACCGGTTTTAATTAAATTTTGAAGATCTCAGACCAGGCCAGGCCAGGACAGGCCCGGTCTGGGCCAGGACAGAGCAGAGCTGAGCAGAGCAGCAGCTTAGCTGCGACTAAAATTATTATGTGAGCGCATTGGAGCGTGGATTATGGCAGGGAAACCCATCAAAATGAAAACGCAAAAAGAAAACAATAAAGGAAATGCTCTGTAGTTTGGCATTTTAATTGCAATTGCAGCTGCCATTAAAGCGGCAAATGTTTTGCTGGAAATTTAATTTTTGCACTGCCCGACATTGATTGCATTAGTCGCTGATGAACCACACACACACGCACACACGCACACACACAGCGGCGGCCTGTTGAGGCAGCCAGTTGAGTCAACCGCCATTGGATTTGACAAATAAGGAAATTAGTTTGGTAAATCCTCGCACCAGACACGAATATGTAACACTGGAGCAGATGCATTCAGTCATTTCCGGTCTGGAGGCAGCTCCCTCCGGGCCCCGTTTTGCCCGGTTTGTCCGGCTGTGGTTGTAGCCAAACATTGCACAGCACTTGCTTTTAACACTAATTAGTCAATTTATGTTTGCTAATTTGTCGATATGCTGGCCAATATCTGCTGGTCTGTCCACCATTGCTGGGCTGGCCTACAGTGCGTATGATTAATATTTAATTGCATTATGCTTTCGCATGTAAAATGCAGCAACTAAAGTGCACCATATCGATGTGTGTGTGTGTGTGCGTGTGTCCTACCATTTAAATGACCAAACAAAATTAAATTAAAATTTATACACTGCATTGCGAGAGGACATGAAGTGCATCCGGTTGGACGCATCTATGTGCAATCTCCATTCAGTGATGGAGTCCACTGCGTCCTCTCAGGAATTGTGTATGACACATTTCCCATTGATATGATGATTAAATTTCGGAATTGCATTTGATTTTGAGGTTATTGCTGTCAATAATCGCATTGACAACAAGTTTATGTCATGGCGACGATTAAGCAATTCACTTCAATATGCAGCAGGCTCGTTGGGCAATCCTCAAGGATTCAGAGTCTGAATAACCAGACATATATGTGTATATATATATATATGTAACGAAGCGTAGCAGTGCAACTAAGTGGCAACGCCCAACAGCAAGAAGGAGCAATACGACAAACTAGTTGGCAAGGAGTAGTAGATGAAAGGAAGTGAGAGAGGAGAGAGTTCGAAGTGAGAAACCTGGACTTCTGGAAGAAAAGAAGTTGCTAAGAGAGAAGTAGAAGAAGAGGAAGATCAAATAAAGTAAGAGAAAGATCGGGGTGAGTTGCTGGTTGAACTAGTTTGAAAGCACATTTCACATATTTCACATCTTCAATTACACGGTATTCTTCTTAAATTAAACTTGGATTACGATTTCTGATTCACATTGAATATTGCATCTGTTGGGGTGGGGGAGGGGAGTAGAGTTTCCTTCCTGTCCTGCATCCTCGACATGCAGCTAATAACAAATCCATTCCATTGCCATGTTCATCTTGTTCGTATTAATAAAAGTTATTTCTATGCGGCTGTAAAATGTGAATGTGAATGTGAATGTGAATGCTGAACACATTTTCCGGTGGATTTCGAGTGATTGCGAGAAAGACACTTGCATAATGCACTTGTGCGGCTCGTGGCAGGATGGGGGTGGCATGCCATGTGGCATGTAGCTAGTGGCAAGTAGCAAGTGGCAAGTGGCAAGTGGGTAGGAAAACGGAAATCGAAATGTAATTTGTTCGCTGCACAACGTGGCGATCAGACAGAGTTGACAGCCTGCGGCCCTGGGGGAGGCTGTGACAGTCAAGCAAGCGGCAAGCGGCAAGCGGCAAGCGGCATGCGGCTTGAGGCAGGCAGCGGGAAGCGGCAGGCGGCAAGCGGCAGACAACGAATGTGTCACGTACAAAGGCGACAGCCTTGAAGATGAAGCCAGGCATAACCAACTGCTGGCAGCAGCAGCCCACACCCAAAAGGGAACTAGGAAACTGTTGCCAGTTCCTGGCATGGACCACAACTAAAGCGAGTTTAGCTCTCGCTTTAAGCCCAGCACAACAAAGCGATTGGGGAGGGAGGAGTGCTCGCTTTAAACTGAATGGGAGCATCTTTCGGCCAAGTTGCCTGCAATTATGTCACACAAAATGTTTGTCCTGCACATCCTGCCATAAAAAACGCAGCTAAACACTTTATTTATTTGGTGCTGCTACATCGTTAGTCTAAAAACTTTTCGCATTAAACTGAAAAAGCGGAGAACTGTTTGCCAAACTATAGAGAGAGAGTGAGATAGACTGAACAAATAAAGCCAGAAGAACTAGTTTGAATGCATATTAAGTGACTGCCCGACTCGGAGATATGCTTCACCGACGTTTTGTGACTCTGTTGCCTCAATTTATAGACACTTCTTACAGCAGCTTCTACATGCAACCTTCTGCTACAGGGTATCATAGGAAAGAGTATTTCCCCGCATCCCTCCGCTACTTCCTCTTGCAGCACATGCAAGCGGAAAAAGGGCCAAAAGAGCCGGCAACAGTTGGCCAAGCGCCCAAAAAAGAAATGTCTCCTTTGAAGTGCTTCTGGCTTGGATCAGGAAAGTCTATTTTAAACACATTTCAAATGTTGCTGACTCTGCAGCATGTGTGTTTGCACTGTGTGTGTGTTGTGTGTGTGCGTGTGTTGAGATGCTGCCATAAGCAGACGAACACTTGCTGTGCCAGCTGCTGATGCTGACTTGACTTGATGCTGCTTCACTTGACACTGGCTTAAGCCTTGAAGCCTTCAATTTCTCAGGCCGAAAACTCAATGAAAAGTCAGAGGCAGTGACTCACTGCGAATCGGAGCACCACATACACACACACATATACACACACATACACATGTATATACATTTGTGGGTCAATGGTGGTACATTTTTATTGGTCATTAGTGTCGAGCCTCTATCGGCATTCGTAAGCATTTACACATCGTTAAACTTTCATTTCCGGCAAATTAAGCGCATTCTATGTACCTTCTGTCCTGCCCAACGTCCAACGTCCTGTTGTCCTTCGCTCCGTTGTGCTGTCCGGGCACAGTCCAAGGCAATGTGGAGGTGGTGCCATATTCACGCCGTGTCCTTTGCCCGCCCCCGTCGCCTGACATCGCCTCGCATCGCATCGCATCGGTTGGTCACCCGTTCATATCTTTGTCAGCAAAACATTTTCAGTCCGAAAGAGAGAGCGAGAGAGAGAGAGAGGGAGAGAGAGCGAGGGGTTAAGGGGCTTAACAGCAGCAAATGACCACAACAAACCAACACACCCAGGACAGGGGCAGGTCCCAGGTCCCAGGGTCTCTCATACACAGGCCTGGGCATATTTAATGGGCAGCAGGCAAGTACAAATAGAGGAACGCCCAGAGGCGGTTCCGCACTTTTGTTTGCTTTTCAATCAAAAGTCAATAGCAGAAACGGGCTTATAAAAGCCGGTCAGGACACGGCCCGGACTTTGGTCTCTTCTCCCATTGTGCTGGTCATGTCGTTCTGGGCGGTTAGCCGCGGTCTGACGCCGCCAGGCAAGGTGGCACCCAAATTGAATCCGAATCAACGGCAATTTCTGGAGGATGAGCTGCGTTATCGTGAGAAGTTAAAGTTGCTGGAGGGTGGCAATGGTGCGGATAATGTTTATGTGCGTAAACAGGAGACAGTCGATGATCCTCTCGAGCTGGACAAACACGATGCCTTCTATGCCACCACCAAAAGTCTCCTCGTGCTGTTCCAAATCATGGGCGTAATGCCAATACACAGGAATCCGCCCATCAAGAACTTGGCTCGCACTGGCTACTCCTGGACCTCGAAGCAGGTCATGTGGGCCATCTTCACGTACAGCTGCCAGACGACGGTTGTGGTGCTGGTGCTGCGCGAGCGGGTCAAGAAGTTCATCACAAGTCCCGATAAGCGCTTCGACGAGGCCATCTACAACGTCATCTTCATCAGCCTGCTCTTCACCAACTTCCTCTTGCCCGTTGCCAGCTGGCGACACGGACCGCAGGTGGCGATCTTCAAGAACATGTGGACGAACTATCAGTATAAATTCTACAAGACGACGGGCTCATCCATAGTGTTCCCCAATCTCTATGTGTTAACGTATTCACTGTGCATATTCTCCTGGCTGCTGAGCATCGCCATCAATCTCTCCCAATACTTTCTCCAGCCGGACTTTCGCTTGTGGTACACGTTCGCCTATTATCCCATCATCGCCATGCTGAACTGCTTCTGCAGTTTGTGGTACATCAATTGCAACGCCTTTGGCACAGCAAGTCGAGCGCTGTCCGATGCCCTTCAGGCCACAATTCGGGATGGGAAGCCTGCCCAGAAGTTGACCGAGTATCGTCACCTGTGGGTCGATCTCAGCCACATGATGCAGCAACTGGGACGCGCCTACTCCAACATGTATGGCATGTACTGCCTGGTCATCTTCTTCACGAGCATAATCGCGACGTATGGCAGCATCAGTGAGATTATCGACCATGGCGCCACCTACAAGGAGGTGGGACTCTTCGTCATCGTCTTCTACTGCATGTGCCTGCTCTACATCATCTGCAATGAGGCGCATTATGCCTCCCGCAAGGTGGGACTCGACTTTCAAACCAAGCTGCTCAACATCAATCTCACGGCCGTGGACTCGGCCACCCAGAAGGAGGTGGACATGCTGCTGGTTGCCATCAACAAGAATCCACCCATCATGAATCTCGATGGTTATGCGAACATCAACCGGGAGCTCATCACCACAAACATTTCCTTCATGGCCACCTATTTGGTGGTCCTCCTGCAGTTCAAGATCGGCGAACAGAGACGCGCTCAGGCGTCTTAGACGATGATTCGTATATGCATACAAAGTAGAGCTCTTAAATAATACAGTTACAATTATTTATAACTTATAACTTTAACTAAATAAACACGTAATTATACCCTGCAGAGGGATATATTAGCTTTGTGCTAAAAGGAGACGTGGCAGACCCTATAAGCTGTTTGGATTCTTGATCAGCCGCAATAGCTGAGTCGATTGAGCCTTGCCCCTCTGTCTAAGCCCCTATTTGGCATGCAGGTTCCTGTATATCCGGATCGAGTTTATGTTAGATTAACGACTCTTCTGAGCAATCAGCGTTGCCACCTAGTCGCAATACCTACAGCTTGTGACGTCAATCAGTTGTCAAATTAATTGCGACAGTTTTATGTCAATTTTGGGTTTTCTAAATTAAAAGTTATTCAATTCGATTCGATTAATCTCCATGGATCAAGAGAAATGTGTCACAGATCGCCGACAGATCACAGCAATAACAGCTACTTGGGCCTCCACTTGGGCGTCGAGCGCCTCGAGGCGGTTTTGATAGACGCCAAGTTGCAGGTGACATTCACAGCTGTGGTGCGCTACGATGTGGATCTGCCGGCATATGGAACGATGTATGGAGTTAGCAAGGAAGCGGAGCCCGACGAGTTTAAAGTGAATCCTGTAATGTATGTGCATGCGTTGGATATACTCTTCAACTGTCTGGAATCCCAGGGTGTCAACATGCACAGCATTGTAGCTATCGGGGGGGCAGCCCATCATTATGGAAGTGTGTTCTGGTCGGAGATTGGTTTCCGTCGGCTTTGTGGCCTCAATCCGTTGAGTCGCCTCCACGAGCAGCTCAACAATGCAGCCTTTGAGGAGGTCTGCTTTCCCAGTTGGATCAACAGATCCTCCATTAGGCAATGCTACGAAATGGAAGATGATTTGGGAGATACCATGAAAATGGTGACAATCACAGGATCTAAATGCTTCGGCAGACTGACTGGTCCGCAGATACGAAAGGTCTACGAGGAGAAGCCCGAGGTATATAAACGCACAGTTCGCATCTCCCTAATGAGCAGCTTCCTGGCCTCGATTCTCGTGGGCAACATCGGGTCTATTGATTACTCTGATGGCTCGGGAATGAATCTGTTGAACATCGAAAAGAAGACCTGGTGCAATAAATGTCTAGCTGTGTGTGCTCCCAACCTAAAGCAGCGTCTTATGAGTCCCATTGCCTCGAATCGACTCCAGGGACGCATAGCTGATTACTTTGTGGGTCGTTGGAACTTTCGTCCCGACTGCATGGTTGTGTCCGCCACGGGAAGCAGTGCCTCCATGCTCTGCGGCCTGAACTTAGCGGAGAACGTTCTTGTTTTGTTGCTGTCAACGACGGACAAACTTCTCATGAGGTTCAAGCAACGGCCTCAGCTGGACGATGGCTTTGTCATGTGTCATCCCACCAATCCTGATGAGTACATTGGGTTGGTCTTATTCCGAAACGGCTCTAAGGTGCGACAAACTGTTTGCCAGGAAGTTGCCAATGGCGATTGGACGCTTTTCAATGAAATGCTCTCCTCGACGCCAATGGGAAACGGGGGTAACATTGAGGTGCGTCTCGATAAGACGGAGTATACGCCCGAGGCCAAGGGCACGCTCCGTTGGGACACCTCCATAGATGAAATGTCCGCCGAGGCACTGACGGGACGGGAACAGTTTGAAGACATCAAGAGCAGAGCTCGTGCCTTCATCGAGGGTCAGATAATGCATCGACGTATACTTGCCATCGATGCGGGTTTCAAAATCGAACCAGACACCAAAATTATTGTCCTGGGAAATTATCCGGAAATTCCAGAAATTCTACAGATTGTCGCTGATGTCTTCAATGCGCCGGTGTACACCCAAGATGGACCCCAGGCCACCCTCATTGGCAGCGCCTATCGAGCCCGATATGCATTCTACGAATATCGTGAGGTCAACTGCAATTGTCTGCAGTGCAAGATCCGTCGAGGAGCGGAGCCAAAACTGAGCTACACAGAATTCTTCAAGCAGATTCCCGAGAAACTGCAACTCTCCGCACAGCCCAAGCCGGGATGTGAGGCCATCTATGGCCGTCTTATCGATCGCTGCCGGAATATGTGTCGCCTGCTGGCAGCCAGCACAAACATCGATGATAGTCGCATTAAGTACAAATAAAAACTCTCATCTTATGCGCCTAGTTTAGTCTCTAATTTAAAAAAGTCCAACAACAATAACAAAAGTATGTACTAAAAGTCCGCATCCCAGCCAGACAACTCGTCCGGCGGCTCGCTGACATCGCAGGGAAACCGATCGAAATATCTCACGTCTGTGGGATGAGCAATCGGACGCACAAACGGGGGGATCAACAGCTGACTGGACAGGCCATCCCAATCGAAGCCCAGGAACCATCTAAGGAAGTTACGATGAATGTGATTACACCTTGGACAAAAGAAACCCTTCTGTTCCTACTCACTTATGCTTTTTGATGTCTTGTATGCCGCCGGTCTGGTAGCCCAGGCGCTCGGAGGGAACATCGCGACACAATCGCTTGATGAGCTGAACTGCCCAGCGGGATGTGTGCTTGGGAAAGGTGATCATATCGATGCCTTTCAGTATGAGATTGTACGTCTGCATGGGATCGGGAGCATTGAACGGGGGCCTGTACAAGGGAAGCAGTTACTTCAATTGATTGATCAATCGTTCAATCGCTCCCGTAAACGAGTTGACTTACGTGCCATTGAGCAGCTCATGGATGAGTATGCCGAGGGCCCAATAGTCCACGGCTCGATCGTGTCCCTTGTTGAGGATTATCTCTGGTGC
Organism: Drosophila macrospina; assembly: GCA_035042075.1. NCBI lineage: Eukaryota > Metazoa > Arthropoda > Insecta > Diptera > Drosophilidae > Drosophila > Drosophila macrospina. Next base: position 544,666 of record JAWNLW010000487.1, on the reverse strand, counting down.
CACATACTCTGGGGTGCCACAAAAGGTCCACGTCTTCGAGCTGTTCCCAATATACTTGGCGAACCCGAAGTCCACGAGTTTCACATAGCCACGTTCATCCAGCATGAGGTTCTCCGGCTTCAAATCGCGATAGATGATGCCACGTGCATGTAAATACTCAAATGCCTGCAGGACACAGCCAATGATGAACTGCGCTGCATTATCCTCAAAGGAGCCATGGTCACGCAGCATCGTCCAGATCTCGCCACCCATACACGCCTCGAGGAGCATATACACGTACTTCTCGTCCCGAAAAGTGCGAAACAGGCGACAGATGAACGGCGACTTGGAGCTGAGCATGATAGTCCTCTCACTGTAGATATGATCCTCCTGCTTGGTGTCGACAATGTGTCGCTTCTTCAGGCACTTCAAGGCAAAGGTGTCCTCCCTGCCCTGATGATGCGCCTTCACCAGCTCGACGCGCCCAAATCCCCCAATGCCCAGAGTGCTGACCACCTCCAGGTCGGTGAGCTTCAAGTCTGGATACTCCTGTTGGGCTTGGGCGCCAAAAGATTCCTCACTCTGCGCCGCCTTCTTCATGGCCAGCATGCGACTCTCGTCGCCGTAATCCTTCTCCTTCAGCTCACACAGATCGCCAATGAGTCGCTTGAACGAATCTCTGTCCAAGCTGAGGCACTCCACGCCAGGTGGCAATGCAATAATATTGGCCGTCCGCTTATCCTCATTGATCAGCGCCTGCTCCCCAAAGTAATCCCCCCGACTGAGGGTACGCAGCTCAGTTTCTTCAAGTGAGGCGGGTGTTAATTTCTGGGTAACTCTCACATTGCCCTGCGAGATGAGGAAGAAGCTGTCGCCTGCGGTTCCCTGGCGAATGATATACGTGCCCGCCGCATAGAACTCCAGCTCCAAGACATCGGCAATCTTGGCCAGCAGCTCATCGCTGAGATTTCTCAACAACGGCACCGACCTGAGGAAATTCACGCTATTCTCGATGCGCTGCAATCCCGTTCGCATCATGATCTGCTGGAAAACCCTCCGGTCAAGCACCCAGACCCGCGCCTCACTCAACACCCTGATGGAAGCCGTCCTGGTGCAATTGTAGAGTATCGCCAGTTCACCAAATGCCTTGCCCGGCCCCATCTTATCCAGCACCTTGCCATTCTGCATCACGGCAAACTCTCCCGCAGCAGAGACATACAAATGGGCGCCCGCCTCGCCCTCGCGTACAACGAACTCGCCCGCTTGGATGCTCTTCGAGTACATGGAGTCCACCAGCTCACGCACCTGCGAGGCATCAATGTTCTTCAGAAAATCGTTGTCCATGATGGCATCCTTGATCTGCTGCTTGGCACTGAAGTTGCAATAGTTGTATCATTACTGAGGTTACCGACATTACTCTGATTATCCGCAGTCAATCTCTCTGCTCACCTAAAATCCTTCTCGTATTTGGGTATTGGAACTGTGTAGGATTGCTGCATGGACTGCACACAGCTCTCGGCGGAGACGCCTTGCTTCTTGATGGCCGCCAAGAGCGGCTTAGGACGCACCTCAGCCTGACTTGGAGGTGGAGTTGGAGTTGCACTTGGAGTTGTTGTTGTTGATGTTGATGTTGGTGGTGTGTTTTTGTCATAGTCATCGTTCTCGTTGTGGTCGGTGAGCCCAGGGAGAGTGCCTCCAAGGTGAACTCGGGGCTGCCCGGCATGACCATGCCACATGAGCTGCAGACATGCGAATTTCTCTGACTGCTGGTCACCTCCCCGCACTGCTCCGGCAGCGGGTAGAGCTTTGTCTTGCTGGTCGTCTGCTGTTTGCTGGAGACGCTCAGTTGATTTGTGGTCTGCTGAAGCACACTCTGCGTTTCAATTGAAAGGCGTCGTTTAATTAATTCTCTGCCAATTGAGCGTCGTCACATGGTAAACCCAATTGAAATGATCACCCCAGGCAATGACCCCTCATGTGCTACGACAGCTTCGAGTGCTGTTGCTGTTGCTGTTGCCGCTTCTGCCTCTACCCTTCGCCAGCTAGCTGACCTTCAAACCTGCTAAGTGGGCCAAAAATAGTTGTGCGTGTCATCTTATCACGCTTCTGCTCGTAAATAGTATGCAAAAAAGAGAACTGACCCAAAAAACTAAAAGCCGTAAAGATAAAACACCGAAATCCAAATATGACTTTAGTCGACTCATGCCACAAATAAGATAAGCCAGATATCAGTGCACAGAGTGTAGCGACTCCTCACTTCCAGGCCCCAGTTGTGACCACCACATCCCTCGCCTGGCTTCCCACCTTAACTCCGGGTGTTTGTGTGCCAAATTATTTACATAGAAATTAGCAATTCAAAAATGCTCTGTGTACTCTTCTTTACTCACATGCCCTATACGCAAAGGGGACAGACAGGGTAGCCTTGACTGAGAAAGCTATTTTATGTGGACTTACAACTGCTCTGGCCACAATCAGTGTTCTTCATAGAACTTAGTTTTAGATTACCTCACAATTATATAGTATCTGCATTAATTAGGCTTTGTTTGAGATACTAATCACTGTTGGCTATCTATACAAAGAGAGAGAGAAAGAGAGTCTGTGTACTGTGTTTACTTTGAGGCAGAGCACGGAGTATCTCTGAGTCGCGTCGAATAGTGACACATTAATCGCGTCTACGCTGTTCTCTTCTAGCGCCCGTGTGCTGTCCACTTCAAATTACGGAATAACATGTATTTATTTACATAAAACAAATACTGACTAAAACTGAGGAGAAGCTGTTGATGCCGCTGCTGCTGCTTTCAGCCGGAGATGAAGCTAAAGACGAAGCTGATCCGGCAATTAGCGATGCAGAGCTGTGAATCCAAGTGTATCTGTTTGTATCTTTCTCTCTCTCTCTCTCTCTCTCTCTCTCTCTTTCTCTCTCTCTCTCTCTGCAAAGACGACTCGTAATTTGTGCTCTTTGAGCCATTAAAGTGCGCGCGACTACGCGCCACGCAAATCTCACCAAGAAGTGCTAATCGCTTGGCTCAATAAAAATGCTTTACAATTTAAATATACACACGCCGAGGCGGTAGCTGAGGGTGGCCGGGGGGTTTGGCGGCTGTACAATGCCAAATGATGTTCAAGTACAAACTTATTATAAGGCAGTCGACTTGAGGCCCAGATACAAAGATACAAAGATACAAAACTAACTGAATGCCATGCACACAAAAACCGCGACAGATATTCACTCGGGATAGAGGGCGGCACTAGGGCATAGGGCAGGGGTATCTAATAGTAGTATCTACCGCTGTCTGTTGTCCGCTGTCTATTATACAGTATCTGGTATCTGGTATCTGTGCTGAGCCGCGGCTGCTGTTGCTTTTGCTGTTGCTGTTGCTGTTGCCCCCTAGAGATAACGACGTGCGACGCAATTGATATGATTGTGTGCGCGCTTTTCAGATACTTTTCGTTCTCTATCTGCACGATACAAAAGCGAATACGAATACGAATACGGCTACGAATACGACTATGAATTAGTCGAAAAACGTAGGGCAATTGTAGCTGCTGTTGCTGCTGCTTCTACTTCTGCTGTTGTTGTTGCTGTTTATGTTGCTTATCTGTGGCGCGACAACAATAAACAAGACAAAACAAACAAACGATGCATTAAACAATGACACCGAAACAGCTGTAACCGGTTCGTGGATTCCTAGACTAAAAGTTGCCCACAAACACACATATACTTCTATAATCAAAAAAGAGTTCTTAATTATGGCATTTCCCTCTCACAAGTTTGCCCAAATCTTGGCTTCCAGTTCTTGCCTAAGTTGTCCTAGCAGAGGATTATCCTTATACATTGCCTTTCTCAAAGTTAACTGTGTCATTTCTCAACTCGTATTTGCTTAAAAGTTTCCTAGTCTTTGCTTAGTAGTTTCCCAACGCATTCTTCACTTAAAGTTTCCTAAAAGAAACCTGATGTTGCCCTAATCCCATCTCAACTAGTTCTCTCTTAGTACCCTCCTGCTTCTCTCCTTGTTCACTCATATTTCTTTCTTAGTTCTCTTCGAGTTATCTCCTACTTCTCTCCTAGCTATCTCCTAGTTATCTCATAGTTATCTCATTGTTATCATCCCCTAGTTATCTCCTAGTTATCTCCTACTTCTCACCTATCTCTCTTTTACTTCTCCCCTTCTTCTCTCCTGCTTTTCTCCTACTTCTCTCGCACTACTCCTCCTCTCTCACCTTCAGCTTGTGTATCTCCCGATGCAATTTAACCAGCTCACTCTCCCGATTCTGCACCATTTCCTTCAGCGCCAGCACATCATTGTGCAGATTGCTGACGATTGAGTCTCGCTCGTGGTCATCCAATGCCCTGGCCATGTCAGCAGCTCTTGCTTGTATCCGTGTAGATGATCTTCAAGTGTATATTGAGAATGTTTCCCATTCAAACGCGACACTCAATTTCAATGTAATTAACGCTATTTTTATTTCTTTGTTGAATTGCTTTCCGAGCTTTCCGCTTTCGCACGCGTTCGGACAACGACTGGCGGCTGTTTTGACTACCGTTTTCATTCTGTGGCCGATCGACGCGGCGTATGTGTGATTTCTGATATGCAAAGAGAGGCCCACAGAAAGACAGAGAGAGACAGAAAGAGAGGGAGAGAGAAACGGCTAAAGAGAGTGCCACTAGCAAGAGGCGCGGCAAGAGATCAGAGTCCATGCTATCAGTTAAGATAATTGCCGAGAGATAACCAAAGGGGTTGGCGAATTGAATTTAATTTGGCCAACTGATATAAAACCAGCAACAATAACAACGCGTCCAACAGCTACAACAACAACTACAACAACAACTACAACAACAACAACTATAACAACAGCAGCGGCAGCAGCTGCATAAGCAAAGTGGGAAAAACAAGAGAAGCAAAGCAAAAGGCAGTAGCCGCTTTTGTGCTTTGCATTAAAGCGAAACTCCAAGACAAAAGCCGAGCGTAATTTGATGATGACAGCTTCGCTGGGTAATGGCAATGGCTGTGAGTGGTGGTGAGGCGGAGAGGGGGAGAGGGCAGGAGAGGGGCAGGGCAGGAGACTGGCACAAAGCGTAAAAATGCGAAATGAAAATGAAAATGGCAGCGCAGATGTGAAAATGAAAGCTAAACGAGACGCGGCCCGAAATAAAATTGCTTTACAGCCATAATAGAATTATAGTGCCCACTATGAAGCGACCACGGTCGAGGACAGAGGACAGAGGACAGCGGATAGCGGACAGCGGATAGCGAATAGCGAACAGAGACGGGTTAGGTGTGTGCCAAATGGGGCTGGACGGGAGAGGGGAAAGTGTGGGCGGGAGAGCATTGCTCCTAAAAGCGAGTGAAATAAAATGCCAGCATGCCACGTTGAGGCAAGGACACTGATTTGCTGGCGGCAACCGGAGCGATGCTTCATCCGCTCCGCGGTGGCCCACATTTAATGTGGTTGTGTCTGCGGGTAATACAGCGTGATTCGTTGAGGGAGAGGATGGGGGGTATACAGAAGCAGACAGTGATGTATGTGGCCGTGAGTGCGTGCTAGCAAGAAAAATGCCACTGCGATTTGTGGGACGTGACAACATCGAAAAATCCTTAGGCGTCGAAAGGCAGCAAAGGATTAGGACGACGACACAACGATGTTTATGAGTCGGCATATGCGGCGTATGCGTAATGAAGCAGCAAATGATCTATTAGATACACTGTGAGTGAGTAGCGGAGAAGATGTGTATGGAGAGCGAGAGATAGAAAGAGAGAGAGAGGGGGGAGGGAGACAAGCATGCTTCGTAATTTCTTTGCAGCGCCGAACGCAACTTCTTCAACAAAACTTTCGACACTTGAGCGCCAAAAACTGTGATAATTATCTCCAAGCGCAAGTGTAACGAATGAGTTTCTCTCCCTCTCTCTCTCTCTCTCTCTCTCTCTCTCTCCCTGCGCATCCTTCGTTTATTACTCCTTCTTTATTGGCAGGACGGGGGGACAGACAGCAACTAATTGCCCCAAGGACACGTCGCATTACTTTAAACGTCAATCTGCAGAGCGACTAATTAATGGACGCTAATTTGAACTATGACCCGGGGAAGGGTGAGCAGTTTTGGTAGCTTGTCGCTATCATAAAAGTGTCTGGGGCGCATTAAGTGCAGGATGCTGTAATGCAAGGATAAGCTGGCCAAAAAGCCAAGCAGCAGCAGCAACAGCAGCAGCAGGAGCAGTCAACCTCAATTACAAAGGCAAATCCGTTGTCAAGGCAAAGCAAGGCAAGGCAAGGCAAGGCCAGACAAGGCAAGGCAATCAGTCTAACAGGCTAACAGGCTAACAAGCTAACAGGCTAACGGGATTTGTTGCCAATATTTACATAATAAATATTGCATATCAGTGACAGACCGAGGAACAAGCTCCACCAGATTGAAGCTCCCTGGACCCCAGGCCAATATCCATTTGTGCCTTGCATTTCCTGCCATTCTCCGTGTCACTGGCATATGCCAGAAATCCTAACCAGGAGACAGGAGAGAGGAGAGAGGAGACCGGGGACAGGAGAGAGGAGCGAGAGGAGCGAGAGGAGACAGGAAACATAAGGGCAGCAGCGGCAGATAAGTGTGATAAGTGTCATACACAAAAACACACAGACGGAAACAAGTAAGAGCGCTCTAGTTGCGAGTGCAAGTCCAGAGATATCCTGTAACTTCTGATAATATTAAGCAGAACAAGCAGAAGCCTAATTAAACTCTACTAATACTGCTCTGTATAAATGCTTTATAGAGTCAAAGCCACATTCTGTTTAGCCCATTATACCCTGTTTTAGCATATTTTCAATTGGTGCTGGGTATAAACACAATGCAGAACAATAGAGAAATGGCAATGGAAAAGGAGAAGGAAAGGGAATGCGAATACGTGCATAAAAGGTGGCAAATCGAGTGACAATCTATGGTTATGAGCGCATAAGTAATGTTATCCCGTCATATGCCCTGTAGAGCCCTCGAAATTCCCCTCCCCACCCCTTATCAAGCTCCCCTCATGCTTCGTCATCACATATATTTGTATGTAAATGAGAGCTTAAGCAGGCTTTGACAAATTCCACACTCAAAACGAAACGAATCGCAACCAACAACTGTGCTGACAATCAACTCTGGCGTCACATTTAGTTCTATTCTCAACGCTGTTGTGAATGTGAATAGAATCAACACACGATAATTTTACAAAAAATATACCAAATACTTATTTTATTTTATTTTTATACCTATCGAAAGTGAGAGGAAGAAAGTGTGAGTTTGGCAAGGCTAAATAAAAAGACACAAGGCACAAGACAGCTAAAGGATTTTCCCCAAGCACAATCCACAAGCCCAGTCTCAAGAGTCCTTTAAGCAGGTGAGCAATAAGTTTTGAGTTTCGCAGCTTCGTAGCTACTCCTGGTTGAGAGCGAGAGAGAGAGAGAGAGAACAGTGAGAAATCCGTCTCTTATCCACATGACATTCCTTGGCTGTAATTCAATTAAAATCTCAACGCACTCGCAGCCAAGTCCCTCGCATTGTCCGTGGCCCAGGGGACACGGGCGAGGCAGCGAAAAAGTGCACGCCTGGGATTAATTCCAGGCATTCGGTGTGCCAGCCAAACAACTGACCAAATGAACAACCTACCAACTGAACAACCGTCCTACGGTCTGACCGGGCCAATAGCTGACCTCCAGTCCGGCCTCCTCTCAATCCCAGGCAATTCACCTGCCGCGTGGCGAAGAAGAGAACTCATTCATTTTGGGTCTTTTGTTGTTTTATGCTCCCGCTCTCCCGCTCTCGCATCTCTCGTATCTCTTTTATTGCCTTTGTCGCTGCCCTTTTGTCATACACTAACCTCCGGCTGGGAGCCGACAACCTTTTAAGCCAGAGCCGTGGCCTCTCTTACTAATTTCACGACTCGACTTGGTATCCTAGCGACTCTGCTGGACTTCCTAAGCCATTAGTTGAATCTGCAAAGCGTATTCAGACATCGGTGTTGTGTCCCATCGTTCGCCTGTCCGCCTGCCTGTCTCTCTGTCTCTCTGTCTGTCTGTCTGTCTGCCTGTCTGCTTTGTCCGCTGCAAAGATAAATAGTAACATGTTTGCTTTGACCCCTCCATTCGTAGCGTGCGCATCATGAGGTGGCCAGTTGAATTATTCAATGGCCACGGCTTGAATTGTGTGGCTAATATTTGTGATTTCAGCTGCAGGTCCACGTTATTATGCGATATTCAGCTTAATTGAAGCGTCTCCCCCCTTCGATCCAGCAACTCTGGCTGCCCTTTAGATAAAAGGTAACCAGCTTCATCAGAACGCATCAGAACATTATCCAGCTGACAACGGGCTCTGCCAACTGCGTGTCATGGACATTAATCTAAGGTAAGTTGGCCAACTTTTTACACTTCTTCGACGAGTTTCCTTTCGCCTTTTCGAGAAGGCATTCCGCATGTCTTTTTACCGAAATTGTTGTTGCATATAAATTTAGATATTTGCCTTCATGATGTCCGTGAACTGACTGCCAGTTGCTTTTTTGCGCCAACTGTGCACGTGTGTGTGTGTGTGTGTGGACTCAATGCTGATGGCTGTGCGTGTTTGTGAAGTTTTGCAAATTGCCAAGACACACACACACACTTCACAGTCCGTTCTATATAGCCAGCGGACAATGATAGATTAGCCATGTGTGCCCTCATCTCTAGCTCTACTCTCTCTCTCTCTTGCTCTGACCCCTGACATCCCCATCCCCGTTTTCTGCTCACTGTATGCACTTCACATTAGGAAACTTCAATTGGCAGTGCCAACATCTCTTGCAACAAAATTAAACTGTAATTGAAAAAGTCAATTAAAAAGTTTCGCATTTTGTGCCCAATAGACTCGTAGACAGACTGAGAAGTCTTTCTCGCCACACAGAAAGAGACAGAGCGAGAGAGAGAGAGAGAGAGAACTGGAACTAGAACTACTACTATTAGCCAAGGCAAGACCTTTGTCTTCTGCCATTTCTTCTCCTGCTTTCTCCTTCCATTTCCTTCCTTCTCCTGCCTTCTCCTTGCTTCTCCTCAGTTCGCCCCTGCAATTTTGGAAGTCAAACTTTCAGAGTATTCAATTCACACACCCCGACAGCCGCCCTACAAAGGGCCAAGCAAAGTGGTTAATTATCAATTAGACTAAAGTTTCCATGAATAATTTCAAGTGTTTTTCGCACTGCGATTGCAGTTCACTTCGTGTTTTAAATGCTTCGCTTTCCGTTTCTGCAGCTTAGAACATTATGAGGCATTTTACAGGGCGGCCCAGTCCGCCCACCAGCTCGCCCATTACTCGCCCAAGTGTGCAAAGAGCGTGGAGGAGCTGCAGCAGCGTTGTCGCATCTGTGGTTGCCTGAACGATGGCAGCTTTGTGGAGTTGGACGCCGTGCAGGACTTTGAATTCGAGTCCTCAATATGCAGCTATCGCGTACTCTTGCAGCGCACCTCGCTACAGTTTGTAAGTGGCATTGTCTGTCAACTTTTCCTTGTTATTCCTCCAATCGCATCGATTCCCCTGCAGCAATTTCACACAATGCCTGATCTGCCGTCGCGCATCTGCATCCGGTGTGGCTACAAAGCAAAGATATTCTATCTGATGACGCGACAGTTTGTGCTCGGCCAGCACGCGATGCGCTCGACAATCACTGAATGGTATCAGAAGCTGTATGGCGTCGAGGCGCCCGAGCAGATCGCAGATCGAACGCGTCTCCTGCTGCAATTGGAGCTGGCTGAGGCTGATTCAGACAAAAAGCGCAAGGAGACGCCAGCAAAGGAAAAGGAAAAGGAGAAGGAGAAGGAAAAGGAGACGACAGCAGTAAAGGAACTGATCACGGCTTGTGAGAAGGAACGCATTCCCGACTTCAAGCGTTCGGTCTCAGCCGACAATCGTTTGGCAGGAGCAGGAGGATCTGCCGATGATCAGATTGATGCCGAGGTAGTTACATCAGTTGCTGGGTGTAAGAGCCTCAAGGGAGGTCAGTTGGCGCACTCCACGGCGAACCTCACAAGTCCGCCGAAAAGTCGTAGTCCAGTGGCAAAGGCCACAAACCACAAGAGGAACCCCCCAAATCAGGTGCAGAGTCCACAAAAGTTGCAACAATCGCAAACTGCTCGAGCAGATGTACGAAAGATTGGCGTGGATGAAAAGCCAGTTCGAGAGAAGACTGTGATAATCAAGTCTCCCGAGCGAGAGTGTCCTGTGACGCCCAGACTGGTAAAGCTCGAGGCGCGACCAGGCAAACCTCAAATAAACCGTAAGATTGTGGAGACCCCAGCGCCAGAGGGACTCACAAAGCCAGAGACGCCGCCGTCGAAGGCTCAACTACAACAGAAGCTGCAGGAGCGTAGAAGACAGTGGCGTTAATATTTGTTTTGATCGTAGTTAGTTTTTAGTTTGTCATATTAGTTAAGTAGTAGAACTAGACACTAGTAAAGGCCAATTCAGCTGCAACCATTCGATGAGAGCCACGTCAAAATCTTTCATGTTAAGTAGCCAACTTGAGCTGAAGGCAGCCAATCACAGAGAGGACAATGAGGACAGTTTTAAAACACACAAAAAAATGTGAAAAAATATAAAAATAAAAAATTAAAAAATATTTAACAAACAATTTCAATTTATTGTTATATAAATTATAATGTTATCCATATTTTAAATCTGTGAGCAATTGAAATCTATTGGGAAAAAGCTGCATAAATAAACTCTTCGAGTGGAGAAACCAGATTGAATGTCGGGCTAACCGAACATGACATATCACTCACTTTTACTTTATCTCCTCCCCTCGGCATCCCCTCTGCAAATGAAATGCATTCAACAGTAAACCACATTCGCAGCGCTGTTCAATTGTTGAGAATACAGAGACGGTAAACCATGAGTAAACTTTTCAAATAGAAGATTTCAATCAGCGGAAATGAAGTAATCAAAGTGCGGAGTATTGAGTGATGATCCCCTTTCCCCCTTGTACCGCTCTTTAGTGGATACACCTCTGCTCATTCTGAAGATTTAAAGTATTTGAAATTACAAATACCACGAGCTGAAGCAGCAGTTGCTCTAGCTAACAAGCTGCTCCTTTGACAGGCGGAAACAGAGACTAAGATGGATTCAGTTGGCAGTTCTGCAAGTTCGTTTGCTGTTTTCTTTCCTTTTATACCCTGTTTTTTTGGGGGGTTTTTGCGTTTTTGCAGTTGTGCTTAAAAATGCAACAAGCAACGCGACCCTGTGCAAGTGTTTTCTGCTTTGTGCTTTGAATGTTTCGGGGGCCGCCATAAAATCGATAGGGAGCAAAACAAAAAGCCATCCGCACCACTGTGGGTCACTGGCTGGGTGGGTCAGCGGGGCAGTTGTGGCATTTGCGACGGAGGGGGTGGGGGGGTCAAAAATGCCAAACAAATTGATTGGAATCGAAAACGAAACGTAAACGAAAACGATTCATATGATTGACTGGCTGACTGATGGACGACAGGCAATATGACGGCCACTGAGGGCGGAGGTGTAGCAGTGCGGGGGGGCACTGAGGTGATGGAATGATGGCAGGGTGGCAGGATGGCATGAGCATGTGAGGCAATGCCCGGCTATGCCTGATGTTTGCCATTGATTGCATGTTTTTCCCCCCAAACCAACAGAAAGGAGAAAAAAGAGGAAAACAAAAACAACAACAACAAAAACAAGGCACAACCTGCCAGGCAGCCAGGCTGCCTGACGTATTTGAGCATACACTCATCTGGCCGACTGTTTGGGCACATGAAAGTCAAAAATTTTGCACTGCATTTAATTTGATTACATGGCCAAAAGTGCAACAACAACAGCAAGGAATGTTGTCTTCTGCAAGCCGAAGATTTGATGCTCTTGCAGAGGAGAACGTGGAGAATTCCAATTCAACTGATTGAGAGAGAGAGGAACATCAATTAAACACTCATTGTTGATCGAGTTAAATTATACTTTATTGCTTTCTTTACAATCAATTTATACAAAATTTTAACTCTTTTCAAGCGTATTGAATGGGAAGAGAGAAGTGAGAGAAGTGAGAGAAGTGAGAGGAGTGAGAGAAGTGAAGTGAAATGAAGAATTGCAAAACCTGCAATGACATTCAGTTTGATGAATGCAATTACGCAACGAGTTGTGCCTTTAAATTGTTTGTTTTGTTATTGTTATTGTTATTGTCGTCATTGTTGTTGTTGTTATTCTTATTGTTGTAGTTCTTATTGTTGTTGTTGTCGGTGGCATCGAAAATGCATTCTGCATTATTTGCTGCCCATAGCCCGAAGCATCTTTCAGTTCGCGCTGGTTGAGTCGCCATTCAAAACGAGTATTGAATCGCATCGAATCGAATCGAGTCGAATAGAATTGAATTGAATGGCATTCAAAATGCGAGTGAGTCTCATCCTTGCACACGGCAAACCAACAATGTACACATACATACGCACACACACACACACGCACACACTCGCATACACACACACACATTTATACACAATGCCCAACTCATGACAACGAAATCGCATCGTATCGACGTGTTTATTCACTGCATTTCCTGTTGATATTCAACAAATGCCATCGCCATTGCCATCGCCAGTTAACTCAAATGCTTCCCCCTCTCTCCCCCTCTCTCTCACGACGCCCTCGAGCCTTCCTAACTGCATTCCGCTTGTCGCGCTGCCAAGAGGAAACAGGAAGCGCATTTGCAGCAGCCGCCGGCAGCTTCACAACTTGCTCATTGATTTTTTGTCACTTATTGTTTGCAATTCTCATCGTCGCTCATTTAATGCTTTATTGCTTTATCCTTTACTCTCATTCACGCTCTCAACTTACCAACTATTCAAACTATTCACTCGACTGAACCCCTGCGGTTGCACAGCAAATCCTCTAAAGGTTTGGACACATTGCAGTTGCCAAACTATGAACAACAATGCGTTAACATAAGCGTGGATCAATAGATCAACTGCTCAGTTTGAATTTGACGGGATTTGTATACATTTAAACTGTTTAGATTATAATTTATTAAAACAACATTTAACAGCATTCGAAATGGAAGTTTGCATTTGAAATTCTTTAAAGCTTAAATTTATGCAAATATACTGGAGATAAATGCTGCATTCGTTTGGCTGTCAATTCGCAAAAGTCTGAAGTTATCTCTATACATATAAATAGCTACAAATATTCCCGATAGTGAACAAGTGAAAAATGTCTATAAAGCAAACTATAAGATGATTAAAGTTCTTAAGCGAAACTTTTAATTGCTAATGTCTAAAAAAGAGCAGACAAAAGGGAACAGCATTGCCATTCTAAAGGGAATGCACATTATAGACCATATTAAAGTCTCTTCAGCTCTCAATAAGTTACCATGAATCAGAATCTGTGCTACAGAAGCATCGTATCATTCAAGCAATCCTTCCATCTTTATAGACTCGTTGATAGAACTGCATATCAAACATAATGTAATAGGAATCCAAGTTTTCCCTGCTCTGCAGAGTATCTCAAAGTCGTTCACCATGATTAAGCGTGCTTAATACCTTGCGGCTCTGGCTTTCAATTTCATTTTTTTTTTCAGCCGCTTTATTATTGACGTTTTGCAGTTTTCAGTTGCAATTTTTGAGCTGCTGCAAAGGCGCCTTGTGGCCAAAAAGAGGCAACGTCGCGTTTTGCTTTGTTCCCATGGTCACATGGCCGGGCAAACAGTTCTGTATTGTTTGCCACGCCTACTGCACAGCGAGTGTGCTGAGTGTTGAGTGCTGAGCATGCGAGCGAAAGAGAGAGAGAGAGAGAGAGAGAGAAGAGAGAGAGAGGGAGTGAGAGAGAAATGAAGAAATTTAAAAATAAAAATATAAACTAAAAATGTTTTATGCATGAGCAAACCACAACAAAGCGCGTAAATGTCATTTCCTTTTGACTAAAAGGATACTTTGAAATTGAAATTGTGGTATTTTTACACACACACACTCGCGCACACACACACACTCGCGCACACCGCACACACACACACTCACTCACAGCACCCATGGCAGGAGGTTCAAGTGCAAGCGAAGGCTGCCGCGTTTGCCACGAATCGCCTGCAGTGACTTTGTGCACCTTCTCCCTACTGCTCCTGCTCTCCCTCTCTCCCTCTCTCTCTCTTTCTAGCCACAGCTGCCACAGCGAGTAGGATAGCAAAGTGAAGGAAAGCAGGAGGTAAATAGAAAACGACGCCCTGCAAAATGTCTCAATCAAGGCAATTGGCAGTGGCGATGGCGATGGCGTTGGCGTTGGCATTGGCGATTGCCTGGTTGCACAAATGCAACTTGCATAGTTTGCGGCTAATTACGCTTGACAAACAGCAGGCAGGCAGGCCGACAAACAGGCAGGCAGGGGAGGGCACAGGGAAAGCTGCAGCGTTACTTTCTTGCATTCAACTGAACATCATCGTTAGTTCAGCACAATAAAAGTTCGTCCGATGCTCGATGCGTGCGCAACAACAATAACGACAACAACAACAACAGCAACAGCAGCAGCAGCAAAAATAGTAAAGACATCGCAATGCCATCGAGTGGAATTGACATTGGACATTGTGGCTCTGGCTGTGACTGTGGCTATGACAATGGCTGGCTGTGTGGCGCACTCGAAACGAAAGTCGCATAAATTATTCAAAACTTTGTCCTTAACAGTTGCAGTGAGATTGGCCTGCCCAGGACTACTTACAAATGCTGAAATATTCATGCGTGTGGGAGCCAAAGAAAAGGAGTCGAGTGAAAAGATGCAGAAGGAGGCGATGGCTATGCTAAAAATGCAGCAAATTGAATCAAATGGTAGCGCAGCCATTGTTATTGTCTGCATTTGTGAATGAGGAGTGAGAAATGAGAGATGAACCCAGGGGAATTGGCATGAGCGGAGGGCAATTCAAATTGGCCTAACCGCGATGTTACATACACAAATCAACAAGGAGGCCCTTAGCTACAGCTGAATCCGCATCCGCATCCGCACTCGCATTCGCATCCGCATCCGAATCCAACGCCCGCATTCGCAGTCAAAGCTGAAAGCGGGACCAACATTTGCCACAGGCTGCGCGCCCAAAAACTTTTCAAGCGCACAAAGTTTGTTTTATGTGCCGTTGACGATGACGCCGAGCGAATGAGGCTGAGGCTGAGGATGAGGATGAGGATGGTGGCAATGACGATGGCAATGGCGATGGCAACAGCAAAGTTCAATTACGGTCAGCAAATTGTTTCGCAATTTGAAAACACATTTTCATAGTTTTTACGCTGACAGCGCTTGGAAGTAGGCAGCAGCAGCAGCAGCAGCAGCAGCAGCAGCAGCAGCAGCGTTCCTTAGTCACTTGTAGTATTCGTGTATGAGGGCTCACCAGGCTGCCAACCAGGAGAATCAGCAAGAGCCAAGTGTAAACTCTGTAGGTAGGTAGATGGGGGATGCGGAGTCGCCTTAAATGCTCCCGCTTGGCCGCAAAGTGCGCACAAGATTTTAATCATGATTTGCGCATATTGCGTAAAATTGAATTTCAAAGTAACCAAAAACTTTGCCCAAGACCACAGTACGAGTAATTCTAATTCCTTTGTGTCTGTGTCTTGTGTGTGTGTGTGTGTGTGTATGTGTGTGTGTGAGTGAGTGTGTGTGGAGCATTATAATGACAGCTGCAGTGTTTGACGTGTTTACATACAAATGCCACACTCCACTCCGCCTTCCTCACCACTCAGTGCTATTTGCAACGACTTAATTGAGGCGCATCTTGCCAGAGACATGCAACGCGCTGCCAACTCTGGCAACGCTGCCGACGCTGCAACGCCAACGCCAACGACAGCAGCAGCAGCAGCGGCAGCAGCAGCAGGAGTCTGTCAAGCTTACATCACTAAGTCCTGCCGTGCTTCACAATAATCTCTTTGCAGTCAGACACCCGCAAGCAGCAGCAGCAGCAGCCACATCCTTCTCCTCCTACTCCTTCTCCTTCTACTCTCCCCTCCTTCTTCGCCCTGCTCTGCCCCCTTTGCCAGCAGACTGCAAGTCTGTCTTAAGTAGTTGCAGTCACGAATGAAACATGGCTGTGTTGAGTGTTATTCCTGTTGTTGTTCTTGTTGTTGTTGTTGTTGTTGTCGCTGCTCCTGTTGTTGTTATGCTTGAAAAAGGTTTTAATTTCATTTGAAATTCATGAGCTGCATTGGCATTTGCTGCTTCGATGCTTCAAGTTTCCTGGCCAATCTGCAAATTGAATTCTCGCCGAGTTCTTCTCTGCAAAAACATTTAAGTAGCTTTATTTCGGTCTGGCGAAAATTCAATTTAGGCTCAGGTCACAATGTGGCGGCTTTTTTTTTAATATCTACACCATTTGAGGTCGACTTACTCCATTGAAACATGCTGCTTACTGCCTACTCTTTACTCTCACCTCCCTCTCCTCTCTCTCTCTCCCTTTATACCCGTTTGCCGCACTCAACTCGAAACAATCAGAATTTCAAAGACGGCGGCGTATGCGTGATATTTGCGGAGACAAAAGGCGAGCCAAACGCACTTTTAATTTAATATTCATAAGCAGCAGTTAATGAAAAACACTTGTAGTCATTATTAGCCCTGGGTTGGCATCCTGGCAATATCCTCGCCGCAATATGCGAAGAGTGGGGAGAGGGGGAGGGTGTTCAGTCAGGCTCGGGGCCCCAAGCGCAGTGCGTCGTGTGCCATAATAAAATGTCAAATATGTTTGGCGCAATTTAACCGCAACACAATCTCCTCCAGCTCCAGCTCCAGCTTTAGCTACAGCTACAGCTACAGCTCCTGATTCAGCTTTAGCTTCTGCTTCTAACTCTGAAATGCCACTCGACGACGCTTAAGGACACTTAGGGACGCTATTCAATGCCGAGCATGTGGATGAGTGTAGGTACAAGCACTGAGAGGATGTTCCAATGTCGATGTGGATATGAATGTGAAGAGCGAAGAGTGAAGAGTGTGGCAGGCAGCACGCGGCTTTTGCCATGTGCCATGTGCCTCATGCCATGTGGCAGCCAGGTGGCAGCTTGCCAGGTAAAATGGCAAACGGGCTTATGGCTCAACGGGATATTCTGAGTTTAAGTTACATATTGCTGTTTGGACAGCATAGGTGTGTGTTAGTGTGAGTGTGTGTGTGTGTGTGTCGCATGCTTGTTGGTACTGCTGTTGTTATTAGCATAAAACGGCTACGTGCCTCAAGTTGTTGCAAGCTTAAAGAGCACGAGTCGGCAAGTCTCAATCTATTGATTTTACTCAACATTTCTCACCTACTGCCTTACAAATCGAAGGACCAAGACAAAAGGATAAAGCATAAAAGACCCAAACTGTGCACTGAACGCCATTTCAACGTTGTGTGAAATTCTAGAATGAGTATGCGTGTGTGTGTGTGTGCGTATGTGTATGGGTGATGACATTGCATGCTACTTGAGAACCCAAGGAATTCGACCGCCAGTCCACCGACCCAGTCAACCCAGTCAACCCACTCAACCCAGTCAGCCCAGTCAGGCAGCCAGGCAGCCAGCCAGGAAACAGTCAATAAAAGTCCACTTGAATTTCAGCTGACATCTCAATTATTTTTGCTCTTACGCTTTGCCCTGCCTTTCATTTTGCTTTCGTTATCCTTATCCTGGCTGGCGCCACCTGAAAGATCAGGTCTCAAGGTCTCAGCGACATTTGCGTGTCAAAATAATTAAAATTTCATTACGCAATTCACATAAAGTATTAAATATTTAATTGCTTTGCGATGCAATCACAAATGCAGCTTAAGCAGTAGACAGAGACGAAAGGGGAACGAGCGAAGGAGTCGCTGTGCTATTAGTTAATTATTAGCGTCACCTTCACTTCCCCAGGGATGTAGAGATTTCATGGCACATAAATCACAGCAAGATAAGCGCACAATAGAAAAACTCTGCCTCTGCCGAGGGGAAAAGAGAAAGGCTTATTTTTATTTAGTGAATCTTATAAGTTATATTTTCTTTTGATAAAAAATATATTAGCATTGCAAGAAATAAATTCGCATTCAAACATAACTTTTGTAATTTACTTTTTGTATAAACAAAACTTCTATATTTGTTATGTAATATATACTAATAATAATATAATAATAAATAAATATTTATAATAGATATAATAAAGCAAATCAATCATTTCAATAAGAACAAAACGCTACTTAAATCTCCTTTCAGCTCCTCACACACACAACTGAAGTGGACTCTGTCTTGAGCTCAGCATCTGCTGTGGATAATAACTGCAAGGAGCTCTCCTAATTTATCAGGCATACACATAACCTTGACACCGCCATAACCAATCGTTGTAACGCATATGCATGGATGTTAATTGCAGAGAGCACACTGTGGATTCTAACACCAGCAAGCTCGCTCAATTGATCACACACACATATACATATGCACACACGCATACAATCAAGGTAGCGTTCTCTCTCTAGCAAGCTCAGCTGCTCTCACAGACACATAGCTGTAAACTGTAAAGTGTAGATGCTCTGAGTTCCAACTGATCACGCATACTCACGCACACATAAGTGTGAATGCTAATTGTGACAGCTCTCTGTAGCTCACTCTCTCTCTCTCTCTCTCTCTGACTTTCGCAATTGGATTGGAGATGGCACTGCTGTTGTTGTAAATGCAAGGTAAGTAAATAAATAAATAAATAGTTAAGTAACATTAGTTGGATAAACAAAGCTGCATATAAAAGAAAAGCAACTCATTTATTATTATTATCCACAATTATTAAACTAAAAAATGTCAAAAACTCTGGCCACCAATTAACCCAATAAAACTGATGAAAACTCAATAAAACTGAGACAAAGCAGATGCAAGACCGGAGGCGAAGCATTTGGTTAGCGTTTTATATCCGAGCATTCAAGACGAACAAACTCATTTGACCAACTTAAGTTGATTACGCCCAAAAAGAGAGAGAGACAGACAGCCGAGGGGCAGGCGATGCAGAAGGGGAAATTGCGACAGGAATCTTGTAACAGCAATAACAAACAATTCATTTTGTAAGTAGAGTTGTGCGCGCGGATTTCTTTCTGGGCTATGCCAAATCCGCTTGGCGACGACAAAGGCATTGCCTGGCCGAAAGGGGGGGAGTGGTAGAGAGAGGTGGGGAATGGAGAAGGGAGAGAGAAAAGGAATGGAATTCTGTCAAGCTGGCATAATCTGCGCTCAGCGCCATTTGCTTATTTGCATAAAATAATTGAAAGGCGAAATTTAAAAGAATCAACAAAGGCGGCTAAGCAAAAGCAAAAGCAAACGCAAACCAAACCAAACGAAAGGAAAGGAAAGGAAAGGAAAACCAAAGCGAAACCGAAGCGAAACCAGGCGAATGAACGTACCAAAGGAGCACTTCAAATGGCAGCTGGACAAGACAAAGCATTAAAGGAGGACCAATCAAAAATGTGAAATAACAACGCTCAAGTGGGGGTAGCATACTCGCAGCTCCAAAGTGCACTAATTACTTGTGCAGTGTCCCATTGCCCACTGCCCAAGTGCCTGAAAGGATATGCGATAGCTTCATCATGACGATGACGATGGGTATCCTCGGGGGCGTCATTTGCCATTTTAATTGGCGACGTTTACAGCTCTCTCGTTGATGTAATATAACTGTCTGCTGATTGACTAATTGGCCAGCCTACCCCCACCTACGTTGGGTGTGTGTGTCTGTCCGTGCGTGTGTGTGTGTGTGTGTGTGTGTGTGTATTCCTTGTGAGGAATGTGTGGCATTGCAATCATTCGATTTGTATGTTGCATCCTTCACATGGCAATTAATAAACGGCACAAATTCAATTAAATGGAATTAAATCTGACTGAAACATACCTGAATACCCCTCCTCCCCCCCCCCAACCCCAATGCCACTCCCACCAATAACGTGGCTACAAGCAGCTGGCCTGCCCAAGCGTTCGCTCGTTGTGCGCTTCAATTAGCCATCTCAAACAGTCAACTGGTCTGGGCCATGGTCTATGCTCAATGGTCACGATTCGCTGCTCAGCCGGCCTGGTCAATTGAGTTACCTTTGTGTCTCTCTGTCTGTCTGTCTGTCTGTTCCGTGTAATCGCATCAAGTCAACAAAAACGGACACTTGCGCCCACAGTTAATTGAGACAACATACGTATTTTAATGGGAAATCGAAATGAAAATGGAAAAGCCTGTGGAAATGGCAGCGGGTAATCAAATGTCAGACTACTGGCCATTGGGATTGCTATATAAATTCGCATTGTCGTGATTTACACCTACTATCCCCCCAATCACTATCGGCATTCCCCTCCCCTCCCACTGCAACGCTTATCACTCGCCAATTGTCGTTTCATCAACTAAATTGAATTCAGCTTCAGGGAAGCAGCTCACACAGAAGAGGAGCACGTGTCGAGGCTTTAATGTGTACGCAGTCGACGTTGATGACGTCGTTGAGATTATGTAAACGCCCCCCTCCCCACCATCTCTCGAATGCACACTCCTGGATCTGAAACAGTCTTTCGCTGCCTGTTCCCTTTGTCTCCCTCTCTCCCTCTCTCCTCTCTCTCTCTGTCCGGGTTCTCTGTCCAAAATGAAGCATCGGCACGTGACGCCAGGTGAACGCATAACGCATCAGGTTTTAATTATGCAAAGAGCTTGATGAAAGACGCTGATTGATTGCCGACAGTCAACGCGTCGACATTGATGATGAAGCACAAACCGAAGCTGTAACTGAGACTGGAACTGAAACTGAAACTGAAGCAGTAGCTGAAGCTGAAGCTGAAGCTCAAACAATTCAAGGAGCCGACCACTGCGCGGACAGATGACACAACCAACGGGGCCAAGCAGTTATGAATAATGCCGCCTGCATCCACCCGCCACCCCTCCAGTTGCGCAGATACAATTTAAGCTTGACAGCTGCAAGGGATTGCATGGCGCGGCTCCCTAGCTGCCGCCTCCTCGCCTCCTCGCCTCCTCGTCTCCTCGTCTCTTGCTGTGTGACAGACTCGCGGCTCTTTTGGGTAAAATGACAACAATGTCCATTAAACTTATTGAAGAACTTGCCGCGCTGCACTCGCCCTCTGAGTTTGTTGTGCTCTCAGCAATTTGGTATAAAAATAAACAGATTCTTCAAGTGGATCGTTTCATTAAAGTGCACTCCTAGAGTGGGAATAAGAGTGGGAGTGAGAGTGGCAGTGGAAGTGGGAGTGCGACCTTATCCGGGCATGCCATGTTCCATGATTGAACGCACATTTTGGACATTTCGCAATTGGCATTGAAATGAATCAAATGAAATGAAATGAAATGAAATTTTAGAGCAATAATCCTCGGATGGCAACGCCGTTGAAGGGGTGTGTGTGTGTGTGTGTGTGTGTGTGTGTGTGTTTGTGTGTGCGGTTCTAATCGAAAATGCATGCTTTGAAATTGGATTTGCCGCAAGCACGCTTCAACCACTGCGTCGGAGCTGCTAACAAGTTTCAAATTTCCTGCCACAATGCCGGACTAAGACTTCGTCTCGGACAACACTCCTTCCTCCTCCCTCCTCCCTCTTCCGTCCTCCTCGACGCGGACTGTCCGCGAACTCTGCCGCCTAGACGCGAGACAGGCCCTGACTTCGTAAGTCCATACACATCGCTGCACATTTATTTCCGGCAAATTAGGCTCAGCTCGGGCCTCTATCTGCTGCTCGGGGCTTTGGCCAAAGCAGTTTTCCTTCTTAGCAGCAGCTTTTCATCGCTGACAGTCGGTAGTCAGTTGGCCAAAAACCGTCGTCAATGCGAAAACATGAAAATGATAACAGACAATTTATTGAAGCGCAGTTCGCAGCTCTCAATTCTCAGTGCTCAGCTCTTGTCCCTTGGCCGGACAAACACACACCCCAAACAAACACACACACACACAGTTACAAATGAGCGGGCAGTTCTTGGTGTGCGCGCAAAAATAGGCAACATTAGACATAAACCAGGCACAATGGGTCCAATTGCAATAGACTAAACTGAAACTGAACTGAACTGCAAGAGACTGAACTGAATAGTTATTTTATTTAAAGTAATTATATGTTGTAGTATATTTAATGCATATAACTAACAAAAGTAGGCAAAGTTGAAGAAGAAAATTAAATTAATTAAAGAAGAATTCCATATATTGTATCATACAATTGATACTACAATTGTCACATTTAAGCTTTCTATTGTACAATTAACCTTAGCTGTGCCATTGTGCAACACACACACACACACACACACACACACACGCACACACACACTTTATTTATACCCCAACAACCGCAATGGAGCTCATGATTATGATTTGTCGATTCCTCGAGAGTTCATTGCATATACAGACAGATGTATAGATATATAAGAATATATATATCTGTCTGTTTCTATATTTGTATCTGTGTCTGCTGTAACTGTAACTGTATCTCCATTTGTATCTGTATCTGTATTTGTCGAGTCGACTTTTGCTCAGTGCGGATGTTTATTTATTGCTTGCAATTTTGTCGATTGTGATTTTGTGTGTTCGTCTGCAGAAGCGTAGTTCGAAATAAGCTTAAATTCATGCCTTGTATTTATTATCAACAGCAGTTCCCCTTCACTCCCCTACCTCTCAATACCCACTACTTCTAACAAGCAAACGCATTCGCACACACTCATGAATCTACTCGGAATACACTCACTGACAAATACGAATATTCGTATTCACGCCCCTTTAGAATTCAAAGCTATTTTACATGTTTTTGATTTTTTTTTCGCTGACTTCTTTTAGTTGTTGTTGTTGTTGTTGTTGCTGTTGTTGGTGTGGCAGCTGCCACCTGGGCACCTTCATTTGCCATGCCCCCTCCCCCATGCTCTCAGCATTCCCACGACCTCCCTTAACGCAGCTTAGCCGCCCGTGTCAATGGCTGTGTGCGTGCAAATTTGTTGCTCTTCAGGCTTAGAGAGAAAGAGAGAGGGAAAGAGAGAGATAGAGTGATGAGAGAGAGAGAGAGAGAGAGAGAGAGTGATGAGAGATGTATAGGGATAGGGTATGGGCAGACCGAGAGAATATCTACTTTCGCCGACTCAACCAGGGTCTCATACATCACCTGGTCTCACCTGCAGCTGTGCCAAAGGGCGAGCGTTAAGCAGACATTTTTATTTACGTTGATTGCCATAAACATTTGAATTACAATATAATATTTAAGCCCAGGGCCCAAAGCTACCAACATGGCTTCCATGGCTTTCATTCTCTGACTCTGAGTGAAGGATTTATGGCTGCCGCAAATCTACGCCAGCCACTTAATGCATTTTAATTTATTAAGCTGTCAATCCGTCAGCGAACACACACACACACACACACACACCCACACACACACACGCACACACGCACACGCGCACACACACACATTATTCGCTTACACACACTTAGAAATCTCATTCGATTGTGCTTTGTGAATGGATTTCATTCACTTTACAACAACTGAGTGCATTCAACGTCCACTTTAAATGTTGTTAATTAACAAACGCTGCCAATCCATGTTTAGGTCAAGCTGTAGTCATGCCGTTAACGTGTCTGTCCCCAGCTGTTGGCCATAAGCATTTCTGCGTGTACACAGCACTCAGTTGATGGCCTGTCATGGCTGTGATATGACAAGCACCCTGCACCCCCCTCTCCCTCTCACCACTCGATTTAACTAGTTAGAACAGCGCTTAGTCTGTTTAAATATGTGCAACAGATTAAAATTTAATTTAAAGTTGAACTGGTCGAGTTACACCGCATTCCCACTTAAAGTTGAAGTTTAATTAATATGTTAAGCCCATGGAAGCCCCAACCGTAAACTAAATCCAAAAGCCCGAGATGCCAACAATTTTCCAGCTTTGTTTTCCTGTTTCCCAGTCTTCCTGCACTGCTGTTGCTTCTGCTCTTATCGTTATTGTTTGCTATATAGGTGTAGTAGTAGGAGTAGGAGTAGAAGTATGAGTAGTTGTTGTTGTTTTTGTTGTTTCTGACCCTGTGTAAGCAGATTCCAAACAAAGCAAAGGGTCACGTAAAACAATGAAGCAAGAGATTTATCCGTTTTTGAATGTGATTGAAAAGCTGCAAAGCTGCAAAATCCCCCACATTAAATCGAGAACATTCACAATTATGCTGTACGTCTAATGCATGCTTTAAAGTGTCTAACACACACTCACACACACACACAGAGAGAGCAGCACTCGACGAGTATGTAATTCGACGCCGAGAAGTATGCAACAGAAATTTTAAATGCATTTCACGCACTGCGGTTGACGCTGTCGCCTCGTTGTGCCTTCTGACCCCACTTGCCCTCCCTCCCCCCACCTTCCGCCCTTTGCCACAGCTTTCTGGTTGTGTCTGCGAGTGTCGTCAAGTGATGTGACTGCGGCTGTCGCCGTTAGTGTTAGCTGTGGGCGTGACAGGGCTTAGTCTGACTGGGCGGCAAATTTAGGCATTACGCACGGACAGCGCACCTCCCTCGCTCCCTCGCTGCCTCTTGCCCTGCCCCCACAGCTACTGCACACGACACATTTCAAAAATGTTGCAGTTATGCAAATTTCAATTAAACAACAGCCTCTGCAAGCCTCTACTTTTTGGCCTTTGTTTAACATTTTTATCAGCCGACTTTCACGTTTATCCTCAAATGCAAATGTTCTCACAGGTTCGGTCACAACTGACACTCCACTCCCCCTCTGGCACCTATCAACTGTGATTTATTCCACTGCCAGTCTGACTGTGTGTGGCGAGTGTGTGTGATGTGGTCTGCTGTGGTGTGGTGTGTGGTTCCTGTGGTGGCCACAGGCAATTTGGCAAATGTGGCGAATTTGTGATATTTAGAAGCTCGTTTCATTTTGTGACAAAGGCAAACAAGCGACGCGAATCAACATAATTCGAACTTGTTGCACTAAGTGCTATTATTATTGCATCTGCATTTGCATTTGGTTAAGGCCACCAGGCTTATTATAAGGCCATTAGTAAACTATGCCCATAGTGCATGCAAAAGTCCTTATGGCATAACTTGTCTTCTGTCCACACATATGTTGGTCAGGACTTTAACACTTTCATCATTGGAATTGCAAATTTAGTCAGCAACTTGAGCCAAGAAACAACACACACACGCACACACACACAGCAACAAACACTTGTCACGCGTCACACACACACACACATGTGTATACTCAACTGAAGAGTCCAACATCAAAAAGGTAGAAAGCCGAGCCGAGCCGAGCCAAGCGCAGCTGGTATTTAACATATTTGAGCCCAAAAACTAAAAGAGCAGAATTAAAATTCAGTTTCACTTTTGGATCTCATTTTGCAAATGAAAAGGAAGCAAACCGAATAAATTAAGTTGAAAATCGCTTTTATATATTTCGGGGACCGAAGACCCTCGGCGCATATCTTTTGACATCTGCACTTGTGTAAGCGAGTGTATGAGGGTATGTGTGTGTGCGTGTATGTGTGTATGTGTGTGTGGATGCGGAAATGTCCCCAGGCTGAATTGTTGCTTTTATTGCACGTAAATAAAGTCATAAAGTCATCATTACACGCTCGCCAACAAGCAATGATACTGAGGAGAACGCAATGCTGCCGAGAGCAGGGAGAGGAAGAGGCACGATGGGGGAGAGAGAGAGGAGGCCATCAGGCTGCGGGAGGCCATCAGTCAAGAGCATTGTTAAATTCAAAAGGACAAAGTTTTGTGGTCGCGATAAAAATTCGAAAATGTGCACAAATTACTTAAAACATATTAAAAACTGAGTTTCCCTTCGACATTTTGTGCACAACGTAACAGAAATTAAAAATCTACCACACACTCACACACACACACACGCACACAGACACATGCATGTAAGTGAATTCCTTTTGGGCAACCTCTGATGTTGAAGAACAAAGTTTTATGCACTTTTATGGCCCGTTTTGTCATTGCAATTTCGCTAAAGTTTATATAAAGTTGTAATTTTGTTATTAATAATACAAAGAAAACTTATTGACAATGGCTAAGTAAGTAACTTGAGTAAATTCAACAAATCAACAAATAATTACATTTAGTGTATATTTTTCCTATTTTATGAACGCAACTCAATTCATTTTCGGTTACTTTTCGTAATTTTCATTTATACAAAGCGACATTTATTTTTCGTTCTATTCTTCTTCTTTCGCAAACTCCGCTTACACTCCGTTTTGTTGCTGTGCTTTCATGAAGCACCGTTAGTCGCTGCAGATATCGATATGTTCGCTTACACACTTACACTTATGCATGTGTATGTGTAAGCCAATTAAAATGAAAAATAACTACTTGAACTATAGTCTATCAATGCTTGCAAAATAATGTACCTATAATCCAACTACTTAAATGTAGAAAATAATACTTAGAATATTTAATATTTATTCATGCCTATTAAACAATCACTCTATAAGTTACATTGCGCATTTGCTGCATTGGAAGAATTTCTGAAGCATAAAATATGAATTCACTCATGAGGATTACCATGAATGTATGTAACAACACTTAGGGTACAATATATAAGTATGTATATAGTAAAAGTAAATAATACAAATAATAAATTGTATGGGGTGTGGTATAAGTATGTAATTATGACTTACGTTGGCAAGTCCACAAAAGTAAGGATCTTTCTTAACTGCTTCTTTCTGCTGCTGCTTGCTTGCTAGTTGTTTGCTTCATCAGCCTCCATTAGCATTTCCACTATCTCTGATATTGGAGTATGCACCATTATCTAAATATTTAACACACACTATTAACATTTCACAATATAAATTATATTTTAAGCCACACGCGTCGGGTTTTTATAAAATGCGCAAAGAAATTTATAACTGCTCTCGATTTTAATCCCGTTTAAAAAAAAATGCTCATTAAATTAACGATCTTGGCCTGTTCTTGCTGGCTTCAGGCATCAGCCACCACCAACATTTTCATATTCATATTGGAAGCATACACTATATCTAAATATTTGAGCACACACTATTAACATTGCACAATATAAATTACATTTTAATCTACACACGTCGGGTTTTTATAAAAGGCGCGAAGAAATTTATAATTCTTCTTGATTTTTATCCCGTTATAAAAATGTCCCATATCGATGTGTTAAATATCGATAGCTATGAGCAACCCTGTGGGTGCCACACTTTCCAACATTGTAATTTAGTACAAGCCGGCATTCCATAACAAGAACAGCTGATTGTTGCTCCGGCGTGTTGAAAAGAAAAAAAAACAACTTTTAGTGACTTTCGTAATGTTACAAAATATATCGCTGGTCGTGCGCTTACAAGCGCGTCGACAGTTTGCCAGGGCCGCTGCGCAAGTCAAAGCAAAGGAGCAGAATAGCAACAGTAAGCCGCTTATATCCTGCAGGCGGACACAATTCAATCTGCTGGAGCACGAGAGGCCGGACGCAAAGTTTGGCGCAGTGACGCTATGCTCCAAGGGCTGGCTGCATAATAAGTCTAAAGGCGATCACTTTACACTGAATGCCAGCATTGATGGAGAGCAACGGCAGGCGGAGATGCGGAGTCTTGAAGATTTCTTGGCCACAGGAGAAGTGCAGCTACATGAACAGCTTTTGCTAAATCTTCAAAATGAATTGGCTGTGAAGAAACTTACGAGCATTCAAGCCCAAGCAATACCCATTGTGAATGGCAGCTTCCACACACTGATTGCCGCAGAGACAGGCTGTGGCAAGACTCTAGCCTACCTGTTGCCAGTGCTCAACAAGCGGCTGCAAGGGCTCAACAGGGAAGGCGAACGCCAGCTGAATACGCCCACCGTGCTTATACTCACACCAGGTCGCGAATTGGCCACACAGATCTCACAGATAGCTGAGAGACTCTGTGTAGGCACGGACTTGAAGGTGAAGGCGCTGCTGGGAGGGAATACAAAGCAGTTGATGCTAAACCCAGAGTTTGAGGAGATCGACATCTTGGTCGCAACTTTGGGAGCCATCAGTAAGCTCGTCACAACGGGCATCTATCGCATGGAGCAAGTGCGTCATGTGGTGCTGGACGAGGCGGACACGATGCTAGACGATTCCTTCACCGACAAACTCACATATTTCCTGCGAAGATTCCCCGTAAGTAGAATAGAGTGAGAAACTAAAGGAGATTCCTAATTGTTCCCTTGCAGTTTCATAGAAATCACGTGCAGGACGAGCGTACAGTGGGCACCCAGCTATTGCTTGCCTCGGCCACGATGCCAACGAACACCCGCGACATCTTACAGCGTGTGATCGATGTGGACACCATAAGAGAGGTTGTCAGTCCACATTTGCACTACTTAATGCCACACGTGACGCAGAAGTTCCTGCGCATAACCAAGGCAGACCGGCCGGCCACCTTGTTGACCTTGGCCAAGCAGGATCTGGCAAAGCGCCGACCTCTCATCGTGTTCAGCAATAAGTCAGCCACAAGCGACTATGTCTCGATCTTCCTGAACAACAGCGGCATTAACTGCCTCAACCTGAATGGAGATATGCTAATGAAGATTCGCCTGGGGCGTTTCGAGGAGTTCCAGCGTGGCGCCTGCGATGTGCTCTCCACAACGGACGTCGGCAGTCGCGGCTTGGACACAACGCGAGCACGCCACGTGATCAACTTTGATTTTCCCCTCCACGTGTCCGACTACATTCATCGCTGTGGCAGAATTGGACGCGTGGGCAGCATGGATAAGTCGCTAGTCACTAACTTAATATCGTCCCGGCGGGAGATTGACATTGTGCAGCGCATAGAACACGCAGCAAGGACTGGAGGATTGCTGCCCGATGTGAATGCGAACATTAAGAACATCATCAACAAGCGGATCGTGGCAGAGATGAAGGAAGCGGGTCTACCAGTGCCACAAGATGAAGCATTCTAGTTGGATGGATTACCCATTTGCCCAGTGAAATGTACATACTTAGTTAATAAAGTCTTTTCACTTTATTGAAGGCCACAGACAGATTCAGATCCGCAGGAAGTGATATCCACTGGTGGCCACTACGCGCCTGACATTGGTCAACGGCTTAAAGAGCTTACGCTTGGCTATGAGTATATCGGAGTGAACGATGTCGCTGCCCCCGTTGGTCGACGGCGAGTCCATGAACTGAGTGGCCGCAACGCCTTTTGGCTTCAGCAGCACCGGACGACAGCCGGCGAACTTAAAGCGGATTGTGCCGGCGCAGTTGAGTCGGAGATTGGGTTGCACCAGTTCCGGGAAGGCCTCGCCCAGCGTGGGCTTTGGCTTGAGCGCCTTGCTGGGATCATCGCCATGGCACATGGCTGCCGCCAGAGTGCTCCATTCCAAGCGGCGCACGCCAGGCTGTGCCTCGAGCCTATAAGCGGGCTGCCTGGCATGAACAAAGCGCTTCGTGATCATCTTCTCATACGCAGCTGCAAGCAATTGGAATTGTTGAAGAAGTTAAGGCAAGAAAGTGTCTGCTCCACTCACTGGCAAAGTGAACCAGGAAGGGCTGCAAGGTGCCAGCTCCACAGCCGTATTCCAGCCACTCGTATAAATGGATATCGTCTCGTCCACCCAGGAATGTGGCAGCTGGCGCCAAGTCCCGCCAGAGGCTGTCGGGAATATCGTTGACATTGAGCTTATAAATGTATGGAATGAACTCCCGGAAGGCGTATTCTCCTAGAGCAATCAGTCCGCGTATGGCTCGACTGATGTACTTGTAATCTATAAGATGGAATAGCACTTGTGTAAGAGGGATTACATGTGAGTTTATAGCACGCACCTCGCTCACTGCAGACGTCTCTGCTCTCAAAGAATCTCGCCAGACGTCGCTTGATCAGAAAGAGACACTCGGCGTGCAGGTAACCACTCTGAGCGGCCAATTGCCCAATGGTCTCGCACAGCTCGTCCACGTAGGCGTTGCCCACAGGTGTGGCAAAGTAGCTGGACAGTTGCTGGGGCTCCTGCTGCACCTGTTGCTCGACAGCATCGTTGCTAGCATCGTCCAGCTGCAGCTTGTAAATGGTCTGCTCCTGCGAGGCATCGTTAGTAAATGCAATGTCTGGCGGAGACTGTTGCTGCTCTGTTTGTACTGGCTGTTGTTCCTGCTGCTGTTGCTCTTGTTCGTGGGGTTGGGAATACTGTTCACTCTGCACTGGCTCCAGTTTAAGCTCCTCGTCAATCTCCATTTTGACCTGTACATTCTGCGACTGTGGTCTACCCTCAGCAGCTACTTTTATCGTCTCATAGGGCGCCATTAGCTGGCTGATTAGGACTTCGGCGAGGTGGAAGTACTCCTGCCGGCAATGTGTGTGATTGGCCTGGGGATTGTAGTTGCAGGCCCGCAACAGACGCCAGCAACGTTGGCTCAGTTGATCATGCTGCCGGAAGGCGAGCAGCTGCAGCATCTTGCTGACAATGACACGATAGCAGGAGCCCATAACTGGCGTTTGAAAGGCCTGTGAAATGGCCACGCTGCGAGCACTGGACTCCCCAAATATGGCAGCTGTTTAGTGAGATATATAATAGAGAGGGAATAGTCACTTAGTTCATGTTCCACACTCACCAGTTACTAGACTCTGCACATATTGCTTCAGCTGCTCTGTGTTCTTCTCTTCAATCGGGCAAAAGCAATTGAAGTCCGCATCGTTGGGCAGTGAGAGGGAAATGTCTTTTTGGAACTCGTCGCGCAGTTCAAATATCTTATCGGAGTGAAAGAAATAGCTGCCATCGTAGTCAATACAATCCCAGTCGCTGTCCATGGCACCAAGCATTGGCGGCACATCCGCATCCTTGAGCACCTCATTGACCAGATCGTAGGTGACCACACCTCCAGAATGACGAGAATAGATCTTCACATTCTGCGAAATACATTTAAATGAACATCATATTCAATAGGTTATCTTTTGCACATACGTTAATGAGCTCCCAGACTTTGTAAGAAGCATCTTCCGCGAGGCGCGCACAAACATCCTGAGAGAGTTCCACATCCGTTTGATCATGCTGCTCCCAGAAGATCTTTATGCTTCGCGGGTCAAAGCCGGCGTAGCTTTTGTGGTGGCCCTGCAGGTAAAATGAAGAGAGATTACTCCTACACTAAAAGCAAATACAAAGCACTTACAACTCTATTCGCGTTGTTTGTCGTCTCCACACCAACTCCGTGGGCATGGCCGGCCCCTGCAAAGGATGCGTCAAAGAGATTATAGTTGGCTAAACTTGTCGTCGGTGTTGTAGGCGTCGTTGCCATGTTCACATGAGTGGGAGTAGCTGGCAAACTGCCCATGGAGACACCAAGATTTGTCGGTGCCGAGTTTTTGCTGCCTGGCTCCAACTTTGTATTCTTAGAACGCGATTTTGTTGATTTTTTGCTTATTTTGCTCAGGGACGACTTGCTCGGCTCCTCCGACGAGCCACCGCCTGTTGTTTTCATTGTGTTATTTCTCTCAGCTCCTCTTTTTTGTATATAATAATTATGTTTTCGCAGCGCGATTGCTTGAGAGCGTTCTTGAATAAACAACTCCGTAACAGCTGAGTTGAGCGGTCAATAAATTGTGGCGGTCGATCGATATACACTCGATACTCTGATAGCAACAGTGCTCGAACAACTGTTGCGCTTTCAATTCACTTACTCCGGCGATTTTGTAATAAAGACGGAGACACTGTGTTCCAACTCCGAACCATGGCGGAGGCTGCAAACGTACGTCAGAATCTTCAAAATGTTCCCTCGATCTTTGAAATATCGGCCGCCGAAACCTTGGACAACCTTATCTATCCAGCACTAAGCAAAGTGTTTGATTACTTTGGGCTGCGATTGGACTTTAAGCTTTGGGGCAACCTTCGAGTTCGCGAGGAGCTGTCGCCTGTTGTTACATGGATTCTACAGTATTTATACCTGCGCAAGCGTGCCTCCTCTTTCGGCGAAAGCTTCTATGGGCTCCAGCGAACAGCCACCTCAACTGGAGAGCTGCTAACCCGACAGAAGCAGTTCAGCTCCGCTACTCTCCTGACGCTGCTTCCCTACATTGAGCGCAAGCTGAGGACGCGTAGTGCACAGCACGATAACACTTACGCCTGGGAGTCGCACCTGATCAACCTATTCCACGTATACAATGCCTCCAAGGCCGTACACACATTCCTTTACCTAATCAAATATGCGACCAGCCACTCGCCTCTGTTTCGTGCCCTGCACTTGACCCTGCGCTATCCCAGTGAACCACCCAAGGAGGATAAGTGGACGTACATCTTTCTAAAGATGCTGGAGGTGTTAGCCTTCTTTCTGCAGTTCATACAATGGTGGTACTCGAATGACCAGCGCCGCAAAGTGGGGGGAACGCTACAGAACCCCGAGCCAATGCAGAAGCGCGATCTGCCCAAGGAACTGAAGGAAAATGAACCAAAGAAAGGCGAATGCCCCGTTTGCCTGATGCAGCTGCAAACACCGACTGCGTGTGCTGTGTCCGGATATGTCTACTGCTGGAAATGCATTGTCACGCATCTGAAGGAGCACGGCAACTGCCCCGTCACGAACTATCCTATTAGCATTGATGATCTAGTGCGCATCTATGAAACGTAGACTCCCTCAGAGAGTTGCAGTAATGTATTAGTTTCTTAGCTTATAATAAATGTTCATATGTCTGTTAGAAAGTATCCATGGTTTGCGTCGTGGCAGAGAAAAACCGGGTAGAAGTCAAGGACCGATGTCCACAGATAGCCCATGAGGGACCAGCTTACGATGTACTCACAGATTGCAAAGAAGGAATAGGCTGCAGCGAGATGGGAAATGTGCTGAACAGAGACTCTTCGGTAATTGCTAAACTCACCTAAGGGCAGGCAGAAGTTGGTGTGCACCAAATACCAAGACCACATGGCCACGGTGCCACCGAAGTACGAGATGACCAGCTTGCGCTTTAGCATGTACGACAAATTCTGGTGTGGCTCAAGCGAAGCGAAGCGTTGTTGCCTCTTAAAGCACAGGAACGATGTGCCTATGTAGCCGCAGCTGGAGAACCAAATGGAAAGAACGGACACCACGTGAATGGTATCATCGCCGGAGATGTGCGCCCAACGTGCCATGATGACGGTGCTGAGGCTCTCATAGAGGAACAAAGGCAGAGCCAGCCAACCCAATCTGCAATCACCGCGTACAAAGATGTGCCGATAATAGCGCCAGTACAGACAGGCGATTAGCAAACGGAACGGAAGTATTATCCACGTGACGAGCTTCCAGCCAAGCAGCTGCGCTCTTGCGATCGCCGACACGGACGGTAGTATGTTGAGCACCTTACAGTCCGTATATGTGGAGCCCTCGAAGTCCACAATCATAGTATTGATGATGAAGTAAGCCAGACCAAGTGGGGGAATCGCGAATCCAAACAACAGCAGCCTCGCAATGGATACTCGAAACTGCGACGCTGTTGGTCTCAAATCCTTGGCAGATATTGGTAGTAGTTTCAGTCTATCAGCCATAGGAACCAATTGTAAATCTCTTATAGAAATTTGATTTATTATAAAGTTATTTTACGAGCTGACAGCATAATTTGATGACTGCTACTAAGTTGCTTTTCTGGTTAAAAATTAAGTAAACTTTGAGCTTAAGCTAATACCGCAATATATACAGAATACGCCGGAATGCGACGCATCGCTGGACGTGGATATCAATGTGCATGCGAAGCGATCTATAAATGCGTTAAATAGACACCGTTCCTGGCGTCGCAGACAACGTTTAGAGCGTAAAAGTCCCAATAGGATGTCATATGGAATCCCATATTGGTTAGCACCACGATGTACTCGAAGAGCGCGAAGAATGTGTAGACTGTGGATTGAACAATGGGGTATTTAAAGAAATCAATATTATTGGTGAATCCATCATTCAAGCTTACCACCGGTCTCACAGCGTGCATTGTGGCGCATAAAGCAGTAGCCGGCCAAGCCAAAGGCCACGACATTGATTAGGAAGAGGTTCCGTTTGAATTTCAGTGATTTCTCCTCGTGCGGCAGCAGCACAATCTTGCGGGCATTCCTGTTTAACAGGTAAGAGATCAGCATATAGCACTCACTGCACGCTATGAAGACAACGAACGAGTTTCGATGGATCTCATAGTTATCCGCCGACGTCCAAAGGGATAGCGAGAACAGCGCAAAGTCTTCAATGACATTTAGCGTGCACGCCAGAATGCCAAACATCCGGCGATTACGCCTTATGTGCTCCCTGTAATACTCCAAGTACATTTTGGCCACCGCCAAGCGGAAAGGCATGTGCAGTATTATGGCCAGACGCCAGACTGTCTTTTGTGGCTCATAGTTGCCGATTGCTGCAGAGACTGAAGGCAGATAGTTAGCCACGTCGCAGTGCGTAAATGTGGAGCGCACAAAGTCAAACATTAGCGACCACACCACGCAGAAGAAGAAGGCACCCAAGGGCAAGCTAACTGCAATTACGGCCAACCTGGCAAAAGGTATACGGAAGAGCACCTTCTTCGGGTCGTTGAGGCGCTCGTACGTGGGCAACATGGCGAGCAGGTGGCGGTATCAGGAAAAGTCTTTAGCGGGCGTGGCGTGGCGCTTCACATAATTTGCACGCGCCCAATTGTTGCTATAACCGTTATTAACCTTTTAACCGAACACTCATATTCCATCTTCGGCATCGCGTAAACAAATAGTAATGGCTGGTATGCTGACTCAGCGAATGGATAAAAAAACAGCCGCAGAATAAATAATCTGATAACAGCCATAGTCATGATAACGGCAGTAGTAAAAAATACTATGCTAATATATTAGAATACAGTTCTATTATAAAAGATTTAATAATCATTTATCTGTGAATAGCAATTAAGCATAGATTGTGAGCGTCGTGAGCTGCGTACCACGCATAGCTGCTCTTCTTTTCGTATATCGATATACCACGGCTTACCGGAATAGCGTTATCGATATATCGTCTTGTGTTATGCCAAAAAAAACAACAGATCCGAAACAACGCGCTTTTTTATTGTTTATGAGAAAAGTACTGCATCGGCATGGATATAATTTTAGCCAACGTGAACAGCCTGCAGTTCAAGGCAGAGCGGGACCTCATTGAGCAGGTGGGCGCAATCCCGCTGCCATTCTATGGAATGGACAAATCCATTGCAGCCGTGTGCAACTTCATTACAAAAAATGGGCAGGAATGTGATAAAGGAAGTGCCTGTCCCTTCCGGCATATACGCGGCGACCGGACCATCGTCTGTAAGCACTGGCTGCGCGGTCTCTGCAAGAAGGGCGACCAGTGTGAGTTTCTGCATGAGTACGACATGACCAAGATGCCGGAGTGCTACTTCTACTCGCGATTCAATGCCTGCCACAACAAGGAGTGTCCATTCTTGCACATTGATCCACAGAGTAAAGTGAAAGACTGTCCCTGGTACAAGCGTGGCTTCTGTCGCCACGGACCACACTGCCGGCATCAGCACCTGAGGCGAGTGCTCTGCATGAATTACCTAGCCGGCTTTTGTCCGGATGGACCCAACTGCAAGCACATGCATCCACGGTTTGAGCTTCCGCCTCTGGCCGATCTCAGCAAGGATCAACTGCATAAGAAACTTCCCACGTGTCACTACTGCGGCGAGCTTGGTCACAAGGCCAACTCGTGTAAACAGTACGTGGGCAGTCTGGAGCACCGCAACAACATCAATGCCATGGATCACAGTGGGGACAACAATGAAGACGGTGTTCCTAATCATCCGCCGCCATCGTTCCAAAAATACCAACGCCGCTGGAGGAGATCACCTGCTACAAATGCGGACACAAAGGGCATTACGCAAACAAGTGCCCCAAAGGCCATCTGGCCTTCCTCTCAAATCAACATAGTCATAAATAGTGCTAAGCCGTGAAGATCATGTACATCTAAGAATTCAGTTATTAGGAGTACAAAGTAAAATCATCAAACATGACTGTCATACATTCTATCGAGTACTCGTCTAAACCTATCGATAAGACCGAAATAATTCGTATCCATTGCGTCGCATCAAATTACAGCGATCTGATACTAAAACATCGAATGCAACATAACATTTCATTTCTTGTATGTGTTCAAGCCAACAAAGTGATTTCTGTTATTTAATTTGCGTAATAAATAACTATTAGTTAAATACAAGCATTTATCTAATTCACATACTATTGCAAACAGTTAAGCAAGTCGATACTGCTGATGCGAGCCTCTGTGGACTCAGTGGAAAACTATCGCCTACCTGCTACGCAATTTGCTTCGCGCACAAAACAAAGTGAAAAAAATAATTGAAGAGTAAACATCAAAGGCGTTGATTTTATAAAGCAATATAAATTTTCCGATCTAATCAGCAATAAAATTAAACAAAATTTTAACCGAAATTGTACAACGACTCGACTCGCACTGAAAGTGTAAGAAAAACAAGCAAAATGACGATTCTAGCCAAGTTAACAGGTGAAAAGAAGGATTTGGAGAAGGTACCATTGCCTTTGCACCTTAACGATGAAGCCATGATGCATCATGGCTCCCTAATCAGTGTAAGTTATGCCTCAAGCAATGTTTTTTGAGCAATTTGATCTGTCCTTGCGAGTCCCATACCCTGTGTCCTTCGCTCTCCTAGCGCTACAAGTTTCGTTTTCATTCGCATTCGTGTATCTACACACATATATAAGAATGTGTGTGTATGTGTTTTGTGTGGGCGGACGACTGTTACTTCGAAATTTCTCTGTACATGCATATGTATGTATGCGTGTGGGTGTGTGTGTGTATGTATGTGCTCAGCAGCATGCATTTCTATTGATTTTTCCATGCTGGAATTCCCAGTGTCCTTGCAGTCTTTCCTTCGCTCGTTTTGAGGCCGCACAAGTATTGTTGTTGTTGTTGTTGTTGTTGGAGTTGTTGGCATTGCCAGCAGCCCAATTTCGATAAACGCTTCAATGTCATTTACTTTCTCAATTTGTAAAAGATTCCAGTGCCAGAATTCCAGAAGCACCGATGATGGGCATGTGTATGTACATGCATACATACATACATTTATACTTTAAAGTAGTCCAATTTCTAGACATTCTGCCCTTTGTACAGCAACGATAAGTTTAAACAGAATGTACTTGCTGACATAAGTACTTACATACATGTATGCACTATGTATGTGTGTGTGCATATGTGTTTGTATGTAAGCTTAAATTAGCCCAGTAAACACTTTCGTTGAGAGAATTGTTATTGGAAGGGTACGAAATATTCGTATTTGCCTCTAAGTGCTTATCTTGAACTTAAAAAAAAC
Organism: Drosophila macrospina; assembly: GCA_035042075.1. NCBI lineage: Eukaryota > Metazoa > Arthropoda > Insecta > Diptera > Drosophilidae > Drosophila > Drosophila macrospina. The sequence continues at coordinate 507,540 of JAWNLW010000487.1, read as the reverse complement.
ACAAAGACACAATACATAGAGAATGCGATAAAAACGAATTTTATTATTCAACTGAATAAATGGATATTTGCAATTGTTAGTCATATTGCGACTTAATAAATATTTACTGTAAATAATTTGTGTTATTTTTCTAATTGTTAACATTGACAGCCTAAAGTAGCGTACAGCGATGCGGATACGGAGTCTATGGTGTTCAACCGACCGCAGTATACCTGTCTTAAGTCGTTTCTGCTGTTCCTGATAGCTGTTATTGTGATGCTGGTGGGAGTCCTGGGCGGCTGGACGCTGTACAAGTTCTATGCCCCGAGTCATGCGAGTATGCGCTATCATGCCCTATGCGATATACCCTATGCCGAGCACTCCGCTGAGTTGCCGCGTTTCTATCCACGCAACGATGACGCATTCGCTTTGAACTGGCATTCCCTGTTGCCGATGTCCAGCTCAAGTTCGGCTAGCCACGGTGCTGATGGGCTGTTCGGTGATCTGGTTAGCGACAACTTCTTCCGCGAGGAAATCGAATTGGACAACAGCGATGATGATGGCTATGCCAAGATCGATGTGCCCGACTTCAAGGAGGGTCGCCGGGGTCGCTTCATGCACGACTTCAAGGAGAACCAATCGGCTATCATTGACACCACTACCAATCGCTGCTTCATCATGCCCTTAGATCGCGAGACCACCCTGCCACCCAGCAGCTTCGTCGATCTCATGCAAAAGATGGGCTCCGGCTACTACAACATCGATACGGAGCGAGTGCGTCGCAATATGCGAGTCATCACACCCCGCATCACTGACATTTGGACCATTTCGGAGCGTATTGCCAATGAGTGCTACGACATGAAGGTCTACATGTTGGAGAAGCTCGTTTCGGGTGGTGAGTAGCAGACTAGCAGAGATAAAGAGAGATCCTTTTCGAATATACGTTCTTCTCGTGCTTTTCCAGTTTCCAAACGTTCCGCTGATCCTCTGCCAGAGGCCGGCAAGTACGCCCAGTTCATGGGCAAAGGCGTGATTGAGTATGATCTGGCCAACATAGCCGAAGTAGAGGCCTACGAGGCGAACGAGTCCCTGGGCAACAAGCAGCAGCACTTGGCTTGAGCTCAAGCTGGACATCAGCCGCAAATATTTTAAATCTAAAAAACATGCAAAATCCAACAAAGACAAACAAAAAAGTATAAAAAAAAAACAAACACACAGTATTGATTTGTGTATGTATGTATAACGATGATCTGGAGGCATCTCTGCCTCATTTTGTAGTCTGTAGTTTGAGAACCATGCTTATAAAAATTCAAATGTACGTTTAGTGAAACAGGCAGGAGGACAGATATAAACAACATTAACAACAACAGCAGATAACATTGTAACATTGGCCAAGAGGCTCTGCATGTACTGGCAATGCCTGCAGCCGCTTGTTGAGCTCCACAAGAATATCAAATAATATATATATAGACCCTATTAAGAAATGTACCTAGCAAAAGCAATTCAATGCGATTGACGAAATTGTGACAAATACAAAGCGAGTGCGAATAGTGAGTAGTTCTTCTTGACCAGAAGACATAAGCAGGGCAGGGGAAGGGGAAAGGGAACGGGAAAGAGAAGGTTAGCTCGTGCAAATTTCTATTGTATATGAATAAGGGGGGAACAATCCCAATCCCAGCCACTTGATACATATGAATACACTAAATTCAATTCCAAGTACATATTTTATATTATATACTATTTAACTCTATATCTCAAAAGAAAAACAAAAAGAAATGCGTACGCGTGCTAAAAAATTAAACAATTAAATTATGTATAAAAAACAAAAACAGTAAAACATTAAAACGAAATGAATCGAATCGCTATTTACATTGCAAAAGGAGAAACAAACAAAGCATCGGACAACAAATTAATCTAAATGTTCTTTAATCGATTTAAATGTATTAAAACGCGAATTTGTGATCTTTAAATAATATTCTCTCTCATTTATTAACATTAACAAGGTGACTCTACTATATATGTGGCCGGCATACAGCGATGGTGTGATCCACTCCGTAGGCCACTTTGGTTACCTTGCCGTTGATTGCCGTCTTGAACGGGAAGAACTGATCCTTTTTGTGGCCCAAGCCCAGGTGACCGAATCGATTCTTTCCCCACATAAAGAGATCGCCATCGGAGTTAACAGCACCCATATGAAAGATGCCACAGCCAATGGACACCACTGTGGTCGCATTACTGAAGTCATTGCGTCCAAAGAGCGGCGGCAGCAGATGCTGTGGCTTCGACGTCTGCTCTACGGTGGGTCCAAAGCCCAATATGCCATAGCCCCAAGTGTAAACCAGGCCCTGATCGTTGAGTGCCATGCAAAAGGAGCCGCCTGCAGCCACGTCCTTCACTTTGCCGATGCCCTTGGTCAGCTTAAGGGCTCTGGGTGTGCATATCTGCATCTCAGCATCTGGTGAATCGTCCAGCTGGCCGTACTCAGAGTTCCCCCAGCCAAACACGTCGCCATGCTCGTTCACAGCCAAAACACAGTCCGATGCACTTGCGATGCGCACAATTCGCTCCTTCTCAATGTCACCGGCAATAAGAGTGATAGCTCCAGCGGAATAGTAATTGCCTTGACCCGTCTGTCCGTCGGCACCCCAGCCACAGGTATAGACTTTGCCCAGTTTGGTGAGGAACATGGTGTGATCCTGTCCGCACTCCACGCTCACAATTTCATCCTCCTCGCCACATATGTCGGCCTGTGGTATTCTGTGTATGACCGCACTGCCGCTATAGCGTTCCTCCTCGATGATTAGCCGACCACACTGACCGTAGGAATTGTTGCCCAGCGTGAAAACCGTGCCATTCTGGGTGACCACGACTAGATGAGCTCGTCCCGCAGACATGCTACGCACTTGCATTCCCTCATCCGTGTCACCTTCGACGCGTGGCAAGCGAATCGCTGTGGGATAGATGAGGACATCTAGATTGGTGGATTCCTTGCTGTTTGGTTTGAACTGAAAGCCTAGCTGCGAGTCGCTGTTGATTCCACTGCCAAAAAGCGTCTCCCCGTCTGACCTTTTCACAGCGTAGGCTGTAAATCCGTATCCAGCGGCCACATCTGTTATATCATTGTTATTAGAGAACTGTAGCCTCGTCGGATGATGTACCATTTCTGTGTATCGCTCTTGTGCCTTCTTAATGTTCGTCTGTAGCCCAAGGGCACCTGTCTCCTGGTAACCCCACACATACACGCGATTGTGATGGGATCCAGAGATATTAGGTTCATAAGCTGAGAGGAGAAATCATTTATTACTTAACTCCAGTATATTTGCTGCCTTACTTTTGATTTTGGTGGTATCCTGTGCCAATACAGTCCGCTTCGCCTTTGCTGTATAGTTGCGGGCTAGCAGAGGAATAGTTATTCTTGCACCTTTTAGCATTTTTACTGTTTAACTTAAGATTAACTTTACTTCTTTTAAATAAATAAGTGCCATGCATCGAGACCACTCCGATAAATTGTTAATTAAAACTTTCGATGTTTGCTTGCAATCGATATATGAATGGTTGTATGTTCAAAATTCTTTACAATGAATTACTTGTTATGGAGTATTTTATGCAAGGTAATAATACATTATTGGTTAATATTATTATTAGAATGAAAAATAATTAATATTTAAAAGCACGAAATACTGCGATGTTTAATGAACAACGATATATCATCTCTAAAACGATACAACGTATCGATGTCACAGCTGTTTATGCAAAGTACTCGATGCGACAGAAAAGTAATATCGATGTGGGCGACATCAATACTATCGAAATTGTAGAGAGCGACGAAGAAGTAGCTCCGGTAAATTTGCTAAAAAAATTAATAATTAAACGCGAATTATTGCTTAAAAAGTATTAAATTGCATTAACTGAATGTACTGAAGTGCTGTTGCGCTATAAATTAAATTGAAAAGTGTTAAACTCAACTAAAGTCGTCGGTTTCGAGTGATTTTCATCTGGCCAACATAATATACACATACATACACACGAACAGATGTACACATAATGTACATTTAAAGTATTATTATTATTGTGAACGTGTGTAAAGTGCAATACACTTTGGCAAGCGCCCGGAACATTGGAATATATTGTTTGCTGCAAGTGAAGAAAGTGCATTTTTACATGAGTGCTTCTGCTTCACAAAGGGCTGGGGCCGTTGGCTGCTGCTAGGAGTTGCCGTCGTCATTGCCGTCGCCGTCGCTGTCGCCAAAACTTTCGTCTCCGGTAGGTACACACAAAATATACGGCTGCTCCTGTTTAGCTCCTGTTTTGTGTCTCGCTCTTTCTCTCTCTCTCTCTCTGTGTTGCTCGTTCTCTCACTCTCTCTCTGTCTCTGTTAAAGTCACTCTCATTTGTTATGTTTGGTTTGCGCTCTCACCTCACTCACACATTGCAATATTGAAAAACTAACAGAGCACCACCGGCCAGCGGTACTTTGCCAGGACAACAGACTTCAGACATGCATATATGTACGTATGTGTATGTGTATGTGTGAAGGTGTTGAATTTGCGCATCTGCTGCTCTCTTGCATTTCCATCTTCATTTTTCACTTTCTCTCTCCTATTCAGTTTGTCATTGGGTGTTGTGCCCAACAGCAACCCCCAAGCGGCGCTGCGCTCTCTTTGTAGCGCTCTCTCTCTCTCTCTCTCTGTAGCTTTCAGTGACTTTTTATTCAACGCATGGTTGTGGTCCATCTCTGGGCTTTCAACTACGATTTTTTGGTAACCACGTCCGGAATACCGCCCGCGGCTATATGTGTCAGCAATTTGCTCTCCTCTCGCACCCATTTCCTGCCCCCTTTGTACCGTTTCGAGGGCAAACAACCACCGTTCGTATATTGTGACATGGTTCAGCCTACAACCCACAATCCACATGACACAGGTTTCTCTCTAGTCTGAATCCATTCCACATAACAACAACGACAACAACAACAAATGAACTCGACTGCATTGATGGATATACTGATCTATATAGAGTCGAGAGTCGTCTGCCCTCTGAGATTTATGTACATATCTGAATGTTTATAGTTGCCGAGTTCCAAGATGTTGTTTGTGGCTGCCCTTTTGGCTCACTCAACAACAGATAACGCAGCGTTCCCCTCCCCCTTTTCGTTTGTTGTTTTTGCTCTATTTTCTGTGATTTAAGAGCTTGTCCCCATTTTTCTCCTCTCCCTCGCCGTCTCCCTCTCTCTCTCCCTCTACACGCCCTTCCCCAAATAGCCGATCCCTCTGCTTTGTTTTCAATTTGTTTCAATAAGTTTTGAGGGGAGGAGGGAGTGTTTCTTGATATGCTCGTTGCGTCTTAGTCCGTTGAATGGAACGAACACTTCCGCCTAATCGCCTCTCCCCCCGCGCTGCCTGCTGAGCATCCCCTGGAGCTCTTTCCGCCTCATAAACTCAGCGACGAGCACGTGCAACTCTTTCAATTTCTCTGTGACGAACTGTCTCCGAAATGAATGCAACGAAGACATGAACACGAAGCTACCTTGGCAATGTGTCTTGCCCCTCAACAGCAACAATAGCAACAGCTACAATAGCAACAGCAACAACAACAGCAACATCAATAACAACAAGCAAAACACGACAACGATTGTTAGACGCAGTTGCTCAAACAGTTCAATGGCCATAAATAGAAACCATCCAAGCGTTGCCTACAAATCTGTCTTAACTCAGCTGGCGGCGGCCTTGCTGCAGTGTTTACGGCCAGCCCTTGTTTTGGCCCTCTCACGTTACCACTTAAATCTATTAAGTGATTCTTCTACGCTCTCAGCTTTCTTTCTCTCTGCCGAGGCCAGAGTGAAAACCAACACTGAAAACTGGACGGAAGAAAGAATCATTTCTCATGTTGTCAAAAATATCAAAAACTTTCGCCTTCACCACAACACCTGAGCAGTTGCACAGCTGAACACCTGATTGCCGTGTCGCATTGGCTATTTGTGTGTTGCCAAAACACGCAGAGAACTCTTATCGCTGATGACAACATTTTCAATTCAAGGTAAACGCAAATGGCTTATGAGTTGGCAGCTATTTAAGCTGCACAGCTCGCGACCTTCAACTCGCCCGTTGTGGCAGTGACAGGAGGGGAGGTAGAGGCAGAGGCTGAGGCAGCGGCACAGGTAGACATGTGAGCTGAATGTCTTGCAACTTTTGCTCTCGCTCCGCATGATTATTGATCTTTAATTATAGGTCTTTGGCTATTGACATATTGACATTGACTTTGGTTTTGCTTTTGGTTTCTAGCCTGCTTTTGCTTGCCTCTTTCTGCCGTGGCCAACAACCTTTAGGCGCTGTCGAGCGCCAGCTCTCTGAGTACACTCATTAGCTCTTTTACCAGATTACGTAAACATGTTCTTGGCTTTCTTTTTGTCATGTCTGTGCCATATTTTTGTCTTGGACTTGTTCTTGGTCTGTCTTTTTCGTTGGGTTCAAGCCAATTCCATTTCCAATTTCAATTCCGAATCCAATTTCAATTCCTGTTCGTGACTCATCGACACAGACCGCGTGCCAGTTTCAATCTCAGCTACGTTGGCTCGCAGAGCGTTGTGTCTTTGACAGTCTCGCAATTGAACAATGAATTGTTGTTGTCGCTGCTGCTGCTGCTGCTGCTGTTGTTGTTGTTGTTGTTATCACTGCTATTGACTCGGTGTTGTCCAATCATTGCCCAAGCATCAATTGCAGCTCCGTCCTCCAATCGTTTTGGTTTTTTAATTGAATTCAATTACAAACACATTTTGTTGCCCCATATTCAACACAATCATCATCATCATCATCATCATCATTATCATTATCATCAGCATTATCATTGTCATTCCCAACACTTTTAACTGCTCTCATATCCTTGCCCGAAGGTCCGTTTTCTTTGAATTATTTATGCAATTTATTTATTGTATTCGTTGTGTATGTATTTATGTATGTATTGTAAGCACTTAAGCTCATAAATAGTTTTAAATGCTTTCTCGCAACTGCTTCTTTGACTCACACACACACACACACACACACACTCACACTCACACACATACTCTCACTCAAAGCTTTGTTTTCACTTATATGTTTACATTTATCTTCTCTTTCATTTTACGTTTTCTCTTTCACATCTTTGTTTTGCATTCTCGCCGCATTCGTAAACGTTTAATTTGCGTGAACTGCTACAATACACAACAACTACAACAACAACAACATCCACAACAACAACAAGAACAGCTGAAATATGCAGTGGCAAGAGGAGGCAACATGCAGCAAGCAGAGCAACAGCGCCAAGACTAACACGCACAGCAACAACAACAGTAACAACTCAACAATAACCACAGCAACACTAACACCAAGACCAACAACCACAACAGCGAACACAACCTCTTCATCACCATCATCAACATCATCATCATCATCATTATTATTAGTATAAACAGAGAAAAGGCGAGCAACAAAAACAACTTGAAATTGTTGCTATTGTTGTTGCCAATCGCTGCTATTGTTGCAATTTGCTGCTCGTTTGTTGTTGTTGTTGCTTGCTCTTGCAACATTGTTACCGAAGTAGTAGAAGCAATTGAATCCTCACACGTTCGCTGCCCGTATTGGCAAATCACCAAATCTCATAGGAGCAGCAGCAGCAACCGAAGCAGAAGTAGGAGCAGGAGCAGCAGCAGCAGGCAGCCAGCGCTTCTCAAGGCATTGAGGAGCCACAACTGGAATGTTGGAATACCCACAGCGATTTGCGCGCAACATCCCCAATTCCTCCAGTGGCAACAACGCAGCGCCGCAGCTGCCGCAGCATCAGAACTATCAAAGCTATCAGAGCTATCAGAATTCGTATCGTCAACTGGCACCGGCAACGGCACCGGCAACAGCTTCACCCGTTCATCACCAGCGTCAGGCGTCGCTGTCCCAGCAGCAGCAGCAACAACAGCAGCAGCAGCAGCAGTCGCTGCAACATCATCGCACACTGTCGACAGCCTCCAGTTGCAGTGCCCAGCACAAAAGTGTGACCTTCGGCCAGCCAGCGTCATCGGCGCCCATTGACTACAGCAACGGCAGCAGCAGCGGTAACTCCAGTTGCAGTGCCGCTGGCAACGCTGGACCACAATCAATGGCGGGCAACATGAAGCACGGTAAGCGCATGCAACTTATCTACATATATATCCATATATCTATCTATCTATATATCTATAATCATCTTCATCCTCTTTGCTTTGGCAGGAAAATCTCAGGAAGATGTCTGCTACGTGGTAGCTAAGTATGATTATGCGGCCCAAGGGGCCCAGGAGCTGGATCTGCGCAAGAATGAGCGCTATCTGCTGTTGGACGACTCGAAGCATTGGTGGCGTGTCCAGAACAGTCGCAATCAATCTGGCTATGTGCCCAGCAACTATGTGAAGAAGGAGAAGCCCTCGCTCTTCGACAGGTGCGTTCCCCAACGGTTCTACCTCCCTACCCCCCAACAATGGGCAGTCGATGCACTTACCCCGCGACGTGTGTTGCATTTGCCCCATTAAACGAGTAAATCAATAGTTAACCAAATCACAACTTAACTAAATTTAAGTATTCTTTTTATTCTGATTTCAGCAGAAATAAGACAACCAAAAATAGAAAAAAGAAAAAACATAAAGAAAAGAATCAATCTATATGTCGAGTTTGTTTCCTTCTTGCCTCGTTTTGCTTTTCGATTATCTTATCAATGATTCAGATTCTGTATTCTGTATTCTATATTCTATTATCTGTATTATGTATTGTAATTAATTTTCAAACGCTTTCGGCTTTTGTATTGTACCAAACGATTTACGTTTTTGCTTTCTTTGATTATTATTTTCAAGTAGTACTTCTCCTCCCCCGCCCCCCGCACGATCCACTGGCCCCCACACACATAGTATATTGAATGTTAGCTCACTCCAGCCCCACCCAACCCACACCCTCTACTCCGTCAAGTGTTGAGCCACTCCACCAAATTCAATTGTAGGCCTCTCTACCCTCTATTAACCTATCATAGTAAATCACACATTACACACACACACACACAAACACACACACACGTTCCTTCACTAATCCCACTTGGCTAAACTCATCCTGTGCATCTGTTTTGCAGCATCAAGAAGAAGGTGAAAAAGGGTTCAGGTTCAAAGACGCTGCCCAACTGTTCGCCGTCGCGCCAAATCGAGAGCCCAACCATGTCACGCCGCTTGCCCCCTGATCCGTCGGAGGCCATCGGCAGCGCCATTGTCAAGTACAATTATCAGGCCCAGCAGCCGGACGAGCTGTCGCTAACGAAAGGCACCCGCATCCTGATCTTGGAGAAGTCAAATGATGGCTGGTGGCGCGGCCAGAGCGGCAATTCGGTGGGCTGGTTCCCCAGCAACTACACAACCGAAGATTGTGATAACGATGGTGAGATACACACCTATGCCATGGCGGAGAACGTCCTCGACATTGTGGTACGCCCAATCATTCATTCACACTCACAGTAAACCCTCAGATGTCTTCGATTGATGGTCAAACTCTTGTATTTCCAGGTGGCACTCTACAGTTTCACGTCGAACAACGATCAGGAACTGTCGTTTGAGAAGGGCGATCGCCTGGAGATTGTCGATAGGCCCGCCTCCGATCCAGATTGGTATAAGGCACGCAACAATCAGGGCCAAGTCGGTTTAGTTCCACGCAATTATCTACAAGAGTTAAACGACTACTTGGCCACACCCTATCGCAATACCAGCGGCAATGCTGGCAAAGGCAACACTGGCACCGCCAATGGCGGCAACTCCGCCGCCAATGCTGGCGATTCCATGGAGCGTCGCAACGAGGGCAACAACAAACCCTCGCAGCCATCGCAGCCCATCGAGCGTCCCAATTTGGCTGGCAAGTCATGGTACTATGGCGCCATCACACGCAGCCAATGCGACACCGTGCTCAATGGCCATGGCCACGATGGTGACTTCCTCATCAGAGACAGTGAGACTAACGTGAGTTGCCATCCACAATGAGTCAATGCATCATTGCAATCAACATTCGTTTGCTTTTGCAGATGGGCGATTATTCGGTTTCGCTGAAGGCTCCCGGACGCAACAAGCACTTCCGCGTGCATGTGGAGCAGAATATGTACTGCATTGGACAGCGCAAGTTCCTTTCGCTGGATCAGCTGGTCGATCACTATCAGAAGGCGCCCATCTACACAAACAAGCAGGGCGAGAAGCTCTATCTGGTGCGGCCGCTGCCAAAGGCCAATGGCACGTAAATGTCCAATGGATGTGAACTTACCGATGACAAAGCTCCGATGCATCTCATGAGTTAGGGCATAGAATATATATATACATATATATATATATATATTACGCGTAATATACAAAATACAACATATACAACTGGAACCGCAAACAGCAAACAGCAGCAAGAATAACTTCAATGATACACATACGTACATTCATACATACGTACATTTATGGCTAACTAAAACGCGTACAGCTTGATGTAAGATGTAAGATATCAGTTGTCCGTTGTCAGATGTAAGCCAAAATTGTCCAATATTTCAGTTGTATGCTAAATTCAATGGCTTTATCGCGCCTAGACGAGTTACCGAGTTATGCTTTGAGTGTATGTGTATATAAATCGGTTGGTTAAGTGCGTTTCGATTGATTCGATTTGTTAATTCGCAGCACAGAGTAATAGACAACAGACTTTTTGTACTTTTATAAAATTACATACTTATAAATATTAATGATTAATTAGCGCATTGGCATTGGCCCAGCTTAACCATTTTGTCACTCGTTTCTTATTTTCATTTTGTAAAGAAACAAACAGAAAAACTATTTACGCCATTTAACTAGAATCGCAAATGATAAAGAACAAGAACCAAAGGGTTCTTTAACTCAATTCTAAATGTCAACATGCATTAACCTTAACACATACTCTACACTACGATACGATACGATATGATACGTTACGATATTGCAATTACGATATTGTAGCCCAGCCAGTTGTGCACATTGCACACATTGAAGAGCAACGCTTTTAAATCCCCGACACTTGACACATTATGTACATTATCATTTGTAGATCTATCTAGATGTGTGCGTGTGTGTGTGTGCGTGTGTGAGGTGTGAAGCGTACAGTGTAAAGAGTGTGCGAAGAACGGGGCCAACCGTTGAAAGAAACCATTTGTCTATTATCCGTGTGTGCATGTGTGTGTTTGTGTGTGAATTTTGCAATTGCTTTGTAAACCATAAAGTGTATAACTAATAACAATGCTCAGCCCAGGGCTATATTACATATACCGCATATACCAAATCATACCGATAACGTTGTGTATGTAAATACTATATAAGCGGATTTACCACTCAACCCAGAAACCACCAACAAGCGGTGCAAGCAGAAGAAGGCTTCCAGAGAAGCGAACCTTAATCATTTGGTTCAGCCAGACAACAGGAGATGGGGATAGACAGATACATAGATAGAGAGTGAGAGAGAGATCGGTAACATCACTCCCCCACCTCCCCGCCCGACGCAGTCATTCTTGTTATTACAAATTTAATTATCAGCTAACGATATAATCATAATACGAATACCAATAATATCTACACAACAGCTCTTCTAGCCGCCTAATTAGTATAAACATAATCATCATCATCGTATGCAACACCACGAATCACATGTGAGGAGCCCCCTCCCCCACACCCCACCCTCCCACTCCGCTCCACTCCAGTCCCAAAGCCCTATTATAAATATAAATAATACACATATACGCATAGAAGCCATACTGTACAGTTGATGATGATGCAATGCAATGCTAACCTAAGCACACCTTCGCATATATACATATACATACTTATATATATATAAATATATTTATATATAAACATTATTATTTATATCTTACTTTACTCGACGCGTACTATAATTGAATTCTTATTTATAAATATTCATAGAGACACAGCGATTCCAGCTTTAATTTTGTTTAATTATTACATTTTGTTTGCCGTTTATTTAGTTCTCTTTGATTATTATTATTATTATTATTGAATTTGTTTTTGATTTAGCCTAAGTAGTAGTGAGTGGACAAAGAGAAGAAGAAGTAGAAGAGTGGGCGCGGGGTTAGAGCTTTGTTGCTTTAATATAGATCGCTGCAGAGATTCGATTCGGTTCGAAAAACCGTTGAATGACTTTCGACTTTATTTCATATGCGAATTTTTTAAATATATACATATACATATTAATTAATATAAAGATTAAATAATTTATAGTAATTTAAACAATTGCTAAACCACAACTAGTACTAAAAGAAAAATAATAATAATAATAAAAATACAAATGAAGATGAAGAACAAACTAGAAATTATACCGAAACGGAAATGAATAAAAATACATCAAATAAATTCAATAAACGATTGTCGTTTCTCTTCAATTCCCCCCAAATATATAAATAAATACACAATGCGTTTAATTGTTTTCATGGTTTTTATTGAAATTTGTAATTTTAAATATTCTTTAAGGCTTCGATAATGTTTTACATGTTAAGGCTAAAAATGGAAAAATTCTTGCTTCTCATTGGACTTGGACTTGTGTAGGTCTTTAAATAATCAAATGTACATACATATATAGATATATATATATAAACATATTCTGCATCGCAATTAACAAACTTTAACTTTGTGTTGAGCAAACTCTACCATTCTTCTAAGTGTGTGTTGTATTATGGATCGTTAACAAGAAGCATTTTGAATTTAGGTACAAAAGCATATGTATTAGTTATGTATATATATATATATATATTATTCATTAATTTATATGGTATATATGCAAGTTATCATATGTAAGTTGTAAGTGTAATGAACAGTTCCATAATCTTATTAAGGCCACACAATCAATAGCTGACGATAGCATTTCTTAAACAATCTGGAAACGGGAAAGAGAGCTTCAAGGATGCGATGAACGAGACGAACATTTCTTAGTTTCGACTTACAATTATAAAAGATACACAAACAAAACGTGTAACGAATGAACGAACGAAGAAACGAAACATAACTAAATCGAATCTGTTGATGCTACCATTAAATCTTATAATTAATTGTATTAGTAGTTTCGCTTTAGTTATAAATATTATGTTTTATAGTTTAAGCTAACGCGATAACCGATGCTCGCGTGAAGAAGTTTAGTTGTTCATTTTCTTTTCATGTTCTTTTAGTTGTAGTAAAAAGTCTATAGATGCTAAAGGCAACGTTAAATACAAATCTTTAGTTACTCGCAAATCGTCTATGTGTTGTCGGCGCTATATATCTCTTGCGCCTTATAAATATCTGTAGAGTTAGCTTGTAAAAGAATATATATATATATATATATAGATAGATAGTTAGATATATATATGTATATATATTGTACGATCTGTCGCAACTGATCCTCAATCCCCCGAGGATCCTTCTTCAGCATGTACATGTATGTATGTACTAATCATATAACTTGTATTACTTTGTAGATTATATTATAGCTATTGTTCGTAAAATGGACTAATTTCGGTTCACTTTTGCATTTTTTGTTTGTTCAGCGGCTTTTACTTCAGCGCCTTGGCCAAGTTGTGTGCTGCTCTGCTTGAGGCTGTTGCTCTTGCTCTTGCTGCCGATGTTGTTGTTGCTCCTTCGCCCTGACGATCGAGTCGAAGTCTCATAAAAATGGATTATTGGTATTGATGGCGCCGCTAGCCTATGGGGAAGAGAGACAAGAGACGTTTAATGCGTTTCAATGCCACTGATATAGCCAATAAATTGCACTCCACTCACTGCAAATGGGTTGTTAAAGGCGCCGGACATACCGCCGGCCATCACAGGAGCCGGCTGCATGCTGCCAAAGCCACAGCCATTGGGCAGGCCCTGAGCGACGGCGAAACCGTTGTTATTGAAGTTGAAGAAGCTGGCATGTGGCAGCTGCTGCTGCTGCTGTGGCGCCCCCGTTGCCGTCGGTTGCATTAACTGTTGCCCAACTGTTTGCAGCGGGCTGCTGCCGTAGCCATTTGGTATGAGCGTCAGCTGTCCATAGAGATTCTGCTGCTGCTGCTGCTGGTGATGAAGGTGATGTGCGCTGTTGTTGGCCTGGAATGGATTCACCACGTGGTTGACGTTGCCATTGCCGTTGATCAGCAACTGCTGCTGCTGCTGCTGCTGGCTCTTGAAGGGATTAACATTGTTGTTGCTGTTGCTGTTGTTGGCAGCAGCTGTAAGACAGATAATTAGCTTTCGTGCGCCTCAAGTGTTATCATCCAAAGAGCAGCACACTTACCACTGCCAAAGGCGTCCGCAATGTGTGGATTGCCATTGGTTGGCGTTGGCGCCTCTGTGGCAGCAACAGCTTCGCTGGCCTTGAGCTCGCGCAGCTGCTCATCAAGGTCCTTGAGCGCTGCATAGCGGTCCTCGCTGGGTGCACTGGCTCCCTTGGGGCTGTTCGTCGACTGGCTCAGCTGGCTGCTCTGAAGTGTGGCACCTGCAACGGAAGAGAGTGAGTGAAAGAGTTAGAGAGCGATCTCTGCCAGCAATTGGGCTGCTCAACAACGCTAGCAAGGTCAAACCAACAAGCAACAACAAAACTAAAATAACAAAAGCGAAAACTAATCAACAAATCAAACAAATAATTAAGAACAAATCAAGCTAAACGCAACGTCAGTCATCAACTTACTCCACGTAAAGAAAGGATTGTAATAGGCATTTAAAATGTTGCAGTTGGAATCTGTGGCATCTTTATCTGTGTGGCAATCCTCGGAGCTGAACAACGAGCTGCGGCGGGAGGTGCTCGACGAGCTCTGCAGGATGTAGGGCAGAAATGGATTCGTTGGCGTCAGCGTTGTGCTCAAGGCCGCCAACGAATCCTCGCCAGAATCATCGCAGCTTGAGCATAACGACCTCAACGATGTGTGGGACTGTGCTTGCTCTGGCATCTCCGCTGGCTTCTCATCGCTCCAGAGCGTCTGCAACGTGTATGTTGGCAGTGGAGGCTCCCTTTGTGGCTGATATGCATCGGAGTTGCCTTCGAAGGGATCGGGACTGAAATCTGGTGTACTCCAGTCGTGCCAAGCTGGCAGCGATGCCTGCGCGTGGAAGTAGTGCGTGGCTAAGGGGCAAACAAGGGCGATAAGTCGCATTGAAGGAGGCGCAAGTGAGAGCGCGGAGAGAGCAGATAGAGAATAGGAGAAATTATCGATTGTTCTTGTTGCTGTTGTTGTTGTTCTTGTTGTGAATGCAGGAGTTGCAGGAGACAAGCGAGAATTCAGCGCTGCGAACTGAGATCTACTCGAAATGCACGATGATTGCGGGTGCCAAGCGGAGTAGCAAGGAATGGGCAATCGTGTGTGTGAGTGTGGCATGAACTGAATGGGGCAAAGGAACCAAACAAAACCAAGTAGCAACGGCACGTGGCAATGTGCAACTCACCGGCAACTCCATTGTAGATCGGCGCATGCTCGAAGTCCGCAAAGTTCTCCGATCCATTTCCATTGAGCAGATGCTGTTGCTGCTGCTGCTGCTGTTGTTGCTGCTGCTGCTGGAGATGCGCCGCTCTGATGGGCTGAACCTTGGCATAGCCATTGCTGGAGCCAACCGAACTCGCCGAGGACACAGCCGGCGAGCCAGTGGATCGCGCCGAGGTGGCATCAAAGATGTTCGCCGTGCCGAAGTCCGCCACAAAGTCTGTTTCCCCGGCAAAGCCATTGCTGGCGCAGCTGCTCGTGTCGGACAGGGCGCCCGTCGATGTGGAGCCCGCGCTGTTCAGGCTGGTCAAGCCCAAGCCCAGTGCGCCCAGATTATTGGAGAAAGCATCGTGATTGTTCTGCTGTTGCTGCTGCTGATTGGGATGCTGCTGATGATGATGATGATGCTGTGGCCGACTTATGGCCGTTGTGGACGCTGTCTTGGCCAGGCCATTGGCTGCTGTGCGCTGTGCGGCGGGCGGAGTCAGATGAATGCTGGCATAACCATTGCTCGAGATGCCCGTGTGGTAGCCATTGTGCAGTTGGCCATTGCCATTGCCATTGCTGTGGCTATGGCTATTGCTGGACGACTTCAGATTGACGGCGTTGGTCAGCGACTTCAGTGGACTGGCCGGCTCCAAGTAGTAACGCTTCCTCTCGTACTTATCGATCATGAGCTCTCGCTGATCCTGTTGCGGCGTCGCACGCTTGGGATCCCACAGGCCCAGCCACGTCTTGGCGCACAGCTCGTTGCCGTGCGCCTTGAGAAAGTCAATCTCTTCCTGTGTGAAAGTGGCCATCGATATGGATTTCACTCGATGTGGTGGCGTCAGGCCGCGTCTGCAAATGATACAGATAGAGTGCATGGATCCGGTTAGAAAGAGTTGGTACTGGCAGCAGTTAACAGTTGACAGTTAACAGTTAACAGATAACAGTTAACAGGTAACAGTTAAGAGGCAACAGTTAACAGGTGGGTGGTTGCGTGGTGGACATCCCACAAACACTTCAATCGGGTCACAGTAACCCGCTAAATGGGCATTCAATTTCAGTTAATTGCACAAATTAATTAACGGCCTTGGAGCCGAGTGCAATTAGAGCAGGCCAAGTGGAAGAGAAGCATGAAAAGCGAAGAGAGAAACAGCGAAACAGCGAAAAACGAAACCCATAAATGAAACTCAAAGCGAAAACCGGCAACAGCGAATGAGCCTCGTCGTCTCTAGAAGCTAATTTCTGTTTTTCACGAATTTCCCAAACGAAACGGGCACAACAGCAGCAGCAACAGATTGTGGCATATGCATACACACTCACACACACACACACACACACACACACACACACATGGTAAGCTCATATACATATACATCTATCTGCATCTACATACGTGTATTGGAAGAAACTGGACGTTTCACATGAACGCTTCAGTGGCTCACAGAGCCAATTCGTTGTGGCAAACGAGACGAGACGAGACACAACACACAACACACATAACAAGCGAGGCTGGCCGGGGGTAGGGCAATGGGAAGGGGACATGCGAAAAGCGAGAGCTTTGCCCAGATCTTTCGCATAGTTCTAATGCCAGCCACATGACGTTAGCCGAAGTTCATAAAGTATAAACTATCGTTTATATGATACAATTACCGCTGCTACTGTTGTTTATGGCTTGTTCTCAGGCCATTTGTAGTGCTCCTTGTTAGCCAACTAATTGGGTTTCTCAGTCACATGCTAAGCTGAAGATTGCCATGACGATTGCTACAGCGATCTGCTTGAGCTTAAGTCAAGACTCAAGTTGTTTCTTCAAATAAGCTGAAGTTTAATATTAATATTGAATATGTTGTTGTTTTCATACCCTGCACAAGGATATATTAGCAGAAGCAGGCGTTACATAACCCATAAAGTATATATATTCTTGAGCAGTATCAGTAGTCGAGTCTTTTGAGCCCTGTCCGTCTGTCAGTCCAAATAAACGCATCGATCTCATTAACTACAAGAGCTCCTTCCTCTTCATATCAATAAAAACTATGTGCAAGCTAATTATAGACTGTATTCCTGAACGTAAATACTTCTAACTTAACACGCATTTAAAGAATACTCTTGTCAAACACATTTGAAAGTTTCATTAATATCGGCCCAGAAATAAGAAAGTTATAGAGAAAAGCATAGAACATTTTGCATTGAATCGCTTTGCTGTGACAGCATGTGTGCGAGCGAGACACAAATATATATGTGTGTTTATACACAGACTATTTGAATTGGGAATTGGAATAATTTCAGTTTGATAATAATATCAAGACACTTTTATTATAGAGAACTGTACAGGGTATAAGCCAGTCGCGTGCGCTCGACTGATGAGCTAATTTTGAACGCAGTACTTGTAAATCCCTTCATGCGCAAACCTAGTTTAACTGGATTAATCATTGTTTGCTTTTAGTTAGAAATTCAGCTTTATCAAAAGTCATAAAAATACTTTAATGCTTTTGCAATTACTGATTTATTATAGTTTTGTATTAAAATTAGACTTATTTCTCAGATTAATCATGGCCATCATCACTGACATTTTGAGCTTATGATTTCCTTTACTATGTAGAAGCTTTCGTGTGCTTTTCACAGATTGTTTCCTATGAGAATTAATTATATGAAATAGGACTTCAGCTGGAGTACTGTGAAGAAATTGCCTTGTTGGAGGGTAAATGCAACTGAAAATGCAATTAATGCGCTTTGCAGGCTCTGCAGAGTGTCAAAGGGAGCACATCCTAGTCAACACACGCTGGACACACACGAGTGATTCAATTAACGAGTGCACTTTGTGCTGCAAGTTTGTTGCTCGATCAGTTTGTTGCTGCTCTCGGCTCAATTAGCGGCGACTTTAAGTGGTTTGGGAAATGCAGTCACGATGCGATTTAGCTGGCTGGTTGGCATTTCCGCCAGCTGTCGTCCCATTGATTTGGGAAAAACAGAAGCGGTAGAAGAAAAGTCGAGCGGAAATCGGGCGAGAGCAACGAGCAACGAGCAACGAGCAACAGCAACAGGAATGGCAAATGGAAATCTTTAGTGGTGTGGCTTGGGCCAGCCAAGTGGTTGTTAGTTTGTTGCCCCATCTTGTCAGCTGCTTGAAGAGTGTGTGTGTGTTGTCTCTCTCTCACTCTGTGTGTGTGTGTGTGTGCTGGTGTTGCAAGCACGCACACGCACTTTGTTAGCTGCAACCAAGTGGCGGCTGTGGCAGCTATTTTTGAAACCCGAGTGAAAAAAGTGAAAGTTGCCCCTCCACAGCACACAAACAACACACACACAGCACACACCACATGCCACGCCCATCGTTTACGGCAAACATTTGAATTGCTTCGTGTAGCCGTTGACAGTGGCCATTTCAAATGGCAAATTGCGCCTTTCAGTGTGTTGTTGTTGTTGTTGTTGTTGCTGTCTTTTGTTGTTTGTTAATGTTAATGCGCTAATTGAACGGCGAGACGAAGTGCGGCCAGCAGCGGGCAGAGCCCAGAGATCTTGACTTGTTACTAATTGAGAGACTGTTTACAAACAGCACAGAGCCTCTTGACTAGCCTGAAAAGTGTGTCATCCGTTGGACAACAGAGTTGGAGTCAGAGTCAGAGTCAATAGCAGAGCAAGTACTAGACCAAGCCCAGCTCTAGATACAGGTCAAATGGAGAGCAAGCTGCACTGGAGTTGTGGTTCAGTGCATTCACAGTACACACACATAGTCCACATTCACAGTCCACATCCACAGTCAACATCCACATCCGAGTCTCTTTCGGAAAACCCGTAGCGCTAAAAAGTTCAGTTGAACAGCAAAAGCATCAAACAGCTGTCGGGGTTTCCAAATCAGCGCCACATCTTTCGTGCTAGGCACAAGTGGATACAAAATTAAAACAAACACAATGCCAACACTCACACACACACACACACACACACACACAGATAAAGCTCAGTTTAGTTGTGTTTTTTGCTTTGCCACAAAGTGCAAAACTTGTTTTTTGCGCATTTTGCGCACTCAGCGTTAAAAAAGGCAGAAAACAAAACAAAACAAAACAAAAGTCGTCGTTGGGTTGCGGCAAAATGGCAACAACAACAATAACAACAACAGCTAAAAGCGGCAGCAACAAATTTAGCGAAATATTATGCATAGCCAACAGATACAGATACAGATACAGATACAACTATAGATACAGATACTGCTTTAGATATAGATACAGATACATTTACACTCTGAACGAGTGCAAAAACAAAAAGCGAATGTGAGTGTGTGCGCCTAAGAGATACCCTGCCCAACAGTATGTAAAACTAAGAGATACCCTGCATACCAATATGGGCAACTAAGAGATACCCTGTACAACTAAGAGATATCCTCAACAGCAATATGTGCAATTAGGTAATGCCCTGTATACAAACATTTCGGGCATACCAAACATATGAAATTGCCGCGTGTAAAACTCCCAGTTGACCAACCACACCCCTCTTAGATCACTTTAGACTTACAGGGTATCAAAACAAAAGCATAGCTAACTAACTGACGTTTAACGCTTACGCTCAACATTATTCTAACGTTGGTGTCAAGAAATTGTGCTAAAGCAGCCACAACAACAAGCCAAGTTAGCAATACAATGCTAAACAACAACAACAACGAAAGGGTTATCTTCAGCAATCCGAAGACTTGATACACTAGCAGAGCTGAGCAGAGCAAACAGCACAGATTCTCTTGCTAAGAATCTGTGAAATTGATTGAGATATCCTAGGAAACTTCAAAGTCTTTCACATTTAAGCTGTGTTTTGCGATCGAACATTCCCATGACAGCTGTATGATATAGTAATCCGATCAGATTAGTTATAACATGTTCACTATCTGCAGCAGAAAGACGAACCTGTGCCGAGTTTCAACAAGATAGCTACAAAAGTGAACGACAAGTGGCCATAGAAAACAGAGGGAGACGGACAGAGGGGCAGACGGGGCTGGCTAATTGGACTAAGCTCAGGGCTGGCAAGCCTACTTTAATGCATTGCACATAGCTGAACAAAATAATAATAATAATGCACGCTGTTACTCTAGCAGCTGAATGCCTAAGTGCAATTACTAGACAGACAGACAGAGAGAGAGAGAGAGAGAGAGAAAGGGAGAGAGGGAGGTAGAGAATGAGAGGGAATCGGTAAATGTTTAAACATTTATATTTATTTATTCACTTCAACAAAATGCCAATGAGTCATGCTTAAAGAGAGCGGCAGAGATGGAGAGAGAGCGAAACAGAAAGAGAGAGGGAGAGGGAGAGACTGATGGAAGGCGGCCTCCGCTTGCTGATAACAAGACTAAGAAATGGCAATTAGTCAATGAACAACAACGAAAAAACAACGAAGCCTTCCCGACCCCCCATGTGCCCCTTATCATGCAGCCAACAGACCTCCAGCTGGCATATTTAAGCAAAATATTTCAATGTAACTTCTGGTTTTTCTCACAGCTAAACGCTTTTTTCTTCGCCAGAAATCCAATTATCGTAGCTCAACCAAACTTAAAGCTATTAACTATTAACCAAGCATCTCTCTCTTTCTCTCTCTCGCTCTCCCTCTCTGGCACTTACATTCAAATTGCGTTGGGAAAACTGAATTTCCAGCAGTTGCTTTCATTAATGAAGTAAATGGCGAGATTTTTCAAATATTTGTCAAGCAAAGGGAGCAAAAGCAAGCAACAGCTTTTGATACCCTGTACAGGGAAATATTAGCTGTGTGAAAGATGTAACAGGCAAACAGAGGCGTGGCAGAGCCTTTAAATTATATATACACTCGATCAGTATCAGAAATATAGAAAGATTATCAGAAAAGAAAAGTGTGCTTTGCTCTTTGTGGCCAGCAAATATGTGCGAGTGACGTAGCACTCAGCTTTGGCGCGCAAGCAGCTTAATGAAATTAGCTGAGAGCTGGTGGCAGACCTGATTGCTTAGCTTTAGATTTGCGTTCTCTTTGAGAATCGGGATCGTTTCAGTTTAGTAATAGTTTTATTCAAGATACTTTTTTATATCGAAATGTACAGGGTATTATGCTGTCGCTTGCGCTCGCCTGATCCGCTTGTTTTTGTAAACTCTCTCTCTATGTTTCCTCTTTTATCACAATCTTATCGTTAACTATTAAGCAAACGATTTATAAATAGAAAACTGCAAATAGATTTCGAATGCTCCCACAAAATATGCGATTGCTTGGTAGATTTCTGTCTGTCTATTCCCCAAAGCCTTAAGTCGCGATTGTAGTGCCACAAATTGTTGAGGTCGGATTGCTGAGCAAATGAAACGTGGTATTTGTTTCAGCTTGAAGCTCTAAGCGAAGCACTTTGAGCTTATTTGCTATTTATTGTTTGAAGGAGTTTCAAGGTTGTGCAAGCACTACAATTCTGCTGAGTTGGCCAAAACTTACTGAGGAGTTCGACTTCGACTTCGAGTTGGAGTTGAAGTTGTTGACGCGTTGTCTTTGTTGAGACTGATTTGCTGTGTTTGTGGCTGTGGCTATGTGTGAGCTGTGTGATGAGTTGTGGACTCGTCAGCGCTTGAACGTCAACTGCCTGGACAAGAGTGAGAGAAGCAGACACACAAAAAGATGGCAAACAAACGAAATGCGTTGCAGTAATTCATTTTGCATTGGCAAATATATATTTGAGTTGCTTTACACTGGCGATAAGTGGGTGTCAAGGGGCGTCTCATCTGTGTTTTGCTGCGATTGAAACATGTTTATACACGGAAATATAATTCCCAATGCACTTGCCTTGCCTTAAGATAGGTCACGCCCTTGCGTTGCAACAACTTCTGTTACATTCGCTTTAATTGGGCAAACAAAAGACATTGTTCAGTGCTTTTGTTTTCGTGGGGGTATCGACGGTCAAGCGACAACAAAGACTGATCAATACGGAAGCCGCAGACGCCTCATCCACAGCAGCTGGAGCTGCAGTTCTTCAAGTTGAAGTTCAATAACATTCAGTCTGCACAAAGTCTGATTCATTGGTAGACTCAAGGCGCCAACAGAGAGAGAGTGTCACCTAGTTAGGCAATTCCTTAGCCCAATGTTGCAATCGAGGCAGGGCTTAACATTTGTATATGTACGTATATCAACTGAGTTTCAATTTCAACCGCAGTGCACAAGTGACACACAAGGCGACGCGATGGTTCCTCCACGACAAATATGAAAGCTTTAGAATTGAGCGATTCCAAGTGCGATATGTGTCATATACATATGTAAATACGTACATATCTACATATGTATGTATGTGCACACGTATCTAACACAGCACAACAAGTATTTGGTTCTGTTGTATCTGTAATCGCCTTGTAAATCAACTAAAATTGCGCCTAACTTGGAAACGGCGTCATTCTCGCATTGCCTAGACCCTGTATACTTATCAATGAAATGGCGTATTAGACTCAGACTGATGTTGTCATCGCAGCATGAGTAAGCCCCTAACACAGGGTATAGCATAGTCAAGCACTCTATTAGCCTTTGTTTAAGATGTTTCTTAAGATTATGTCTGAACTGACTGTAAAGATCATTTCCACAATTTTCCGCAAGAGAGAGAACTACTGTAGTAATTGGGTATCACTTTGCAGGGTATTGTCTCGTCAGCCAGGCGTAGAGTACATGTACATTTCAAGGCTGCCTTCCGACGAGAGATAAAACAAGCGAGCGTCGAGTGTCGAGTGGCGAGCAGCGAGTACCGGAAATATTCGCTAAAATATCCAAAGCAACTCGCCAGCTGGCAGTGGAAGTGCAAACAGAACTCAATTTCTTGGAAACGCGCAAATAGTTGATGCTACATTTATAATGGCTGCCACTTTGCACCGCCAGTTAGCTGGACAAAATTGCTGACCCAGTTGCAAAGGCGAGTTTCGATTTTCAAGAGACGCAGCTGATTCTAAAGTGGGGTAAGAAAGTGTGGGACAGGGAAAATAGAAGGGGAGAGGGAAGCGGAAGAGGAGAGGGACAGAGTAAGGGGAAAGGGAAGGGGTACCATCAAGTAGAGCACGCTAAGAGAGAGAGAATATCCCACGCTGCTGCTGCTGCTGCTGTCGCGTCTCTTGGCCACATAAATATCGCTGTCCACCAGCTGCGTCGCTGTCTGTCGCTCTATCTCCTTGTCCATCTATCTCTCTGCCTGTCTGTCTCTCTGTCTGTCTGTTTGCCATGCTGGCCACTTTTGGCGCAGAGACAGCGTTCTCCTACTCGTTCTCAGCGTCGTTGTCGTTGAAGGCCCTCTGTCAATGTTTGTCGCACAATATAAATTCAACTTGGCACTGCCTGGAGAGGCAGTGGGGTGAGTGGTTGGTGGGTGGTGGGAAGGGGCGCCTAGTTAAATAGCAGGCCCACTGACTCGAGCTCTCAATGAATATTTTAATAATGCAATGTCGCCTGCTGCTGCTGTCGCTGCTGTGGCTGCAATTTTGTTGGAGCAGCCTTGAGCTGCTTTGTTGCCTCCTCGTACTGAGAGAAATACCCTGTAAATTGATGGCCATTGCGGCGCTGCGTGGGCCGCTCTAGTTGACCCTTGGCTCTAGTCTCTATTCAGCCCATTGGCATACTGCTGGCCAAATGACGTCGCCCCACATTGTGGGCCATAAACCATCAGCCATCTCCAGTCTGAAGTGCGCAAACAAATGATTTTATTTGTCCGTGCGTAATAAATCTCAGCTGCGTGGGCGCCCCAAGAGATCAGCCCTCCCCTTGCCACCATGGGGGCATTCAGTTGCCGCCCACATTCAAACACAAGTCGAGTACTCCCTCTTAATTGGAATCCATATCTGCATGCAGCGTCAGCATCGGCATCGGCATCAGCATCAGCATCCAGCTGTGGAATGGCGCTTGCCACCCACCTACCCACCACCCACCACCGATTACCCATTACCCAGTGCAGTTGTTGTTGCTTGCTAGCTGGCTACTTCCTGGTACCA
The DNA here is from genome assembly GCA_035042075.1 of Drosophila macrospina. Taxonomy (NCBI): domain Eukaryota; kingdom Metazoa; phylum Arthropoda; class Insecta; order Diptera; family Drosophilidae; genus Drosophila; species Drosophila macrospina. The sequence goes on along the minus strand of JAWNLW010000487.1, from coordinate 483,172 downwards.
GCTGCCAGTTGCTGCCAGATCGAACGCCTAATCTGAATAAATTCGCATTTTCGCACTCGAAATTGCATTAAGTCGTCGCATCGAGGCAGCTTTTGCCATATTCCATTATTTATAGAATATAAATCTCGATTTCAAGGCGCTGCGCATTGAAATAATATGCAAGCAAGGCATGCCCGACTAGCAGTTATCCCAAGCAGATGGAATTACATTTATATTTATTTAGGAAGGAGTGAAAGCAAGTTATAAAATGAGTTTAAGTTAAAGTTGACGGCTCAGCATACCCTCCCCAAGCACTGTCACGTGTACAGGGTATCGAAAACGAAACGAAACGAAACAATAAAGCAAACAACGATTACAACAACGACACCTTCTATGCATTTGCCTCAATACCAAAGTCTACAGTCGACAACAAAACTGCGCAATTATTGCCAATGCGAGTGAGATAGACAGCGAAGGGGGGAGGGGGGAGGGTGTCGAGTGGAGAAGAGCGAGAAGGATAGAATTTTGTTTTTGGATTTTTACTATTGCTAAATTCTCTACACGTTATGCGATTCACAGTTTCCTAATGTTAATGAAGGCGTTTGCTTCGCTCCGATACCAATGTGTGCGTGTGTGTATATGTGTGTGTTTGTGTGTGTGCATGTGTGTATTTGTGATTGTGTGCAACGCAGGTAACTGAATTATGAGCCAGACTGGATTCTGACAACAAGAGCCTGCTGACAAACGAGGAAAAGCTCCAACCAAACGAGCCCGTTCCTCATAGAAGTGTTTTTGTATGTAAAAATAGCTGGGAATTCTACACACAGCAACAAAAATATATCTATATATACATATACATATATATATATAAGTATATCTGTGTATATATATATTTAAGTATAGATACATATGGTATATTTGTAGCTGAGATTCGTAACATGCACACACACATACACACACACACACATAGAAAACTATTTAATTGTCATTACGCGTCGCGTTTTCTTAATTTCTTTATGTGTTTTTTGTTTTTTCTTCGTTTTCTTTTACTCGCCTATTTCTTGTTTTGGTTTTTGACTTTTTGCTTTTGGCTTTTAGCGTTGTTGTTTTATGATTTTGTTATTTTTTCAGAAGGGCCCACACAGCTGACACCACTCGGTGAAAGCGTGCCCCAGACCTCCCCAACCCCCTCCCTCTCCCACCACACCCTCCCTACATCAACACTACACTGCACAACTCGTACTTAACCGTCATTCGTGTTGCGACGTGTTTATGTGGTTTCATAATCGAAAATTTACATATTCATTTGACCACAAGACGTGCAGCTGATTAACGCACACACGCACACACATTTACGAATTACGTTTGTGTGTGTGTGCACAAGCTGACAGTGATTTTTTATCACCTACATTTGGGTATTTGTCAACTGGGAACAGGAACAGTGTGCAGTGTGAGAACGAGACAAGCGACAGCGACAGCAAGAGCAAGCGCAAGAGCGAGAGCGAGAGCAAGAGACAGTCGCAGTTACAGTTACAGTTAATCGTGTCTTTGCCTGCATTGCTGTTCGGGATGACGCACCTGAGAAAGTAGCTCAGTTGCCAGAGCGCAGAGGAGTTCAGATGTCTGACAGTCCGATAGTCTGGCAGTCGGACAGTCTGGCATTCTATGTGCATATGTTGTGGCCTTATCTAATCAACAAGTTTCTTGGCATCTTGTTGGCAGCGACCAGATGGTTCCATTGCGACTGCTGCTCGATTGAGGTGCAACAATTTGTCTGCAATTGCCATTGCCACAACCGCAACAGCAACTGGCCCAAAAATATGCGCAAAAGCTGCTTGACAGGTTTTTCGCCTTTATTTCCATTCCCAATCCAAGTGGCCGGCCGGTATGCAGCCCAAACCTAAGACCGTCGCGTCGCGTCGCGTCGCTTGAATGGCAGCAGTTCCTGCTGTTGTGGTTGTTTTTATACCCACACACTCACTCACACACACACACACACGGAGAGTTTAAGAGTTGCAGAGGGGTGGTGGCAGGAAGAGGAAGGAAACATTGTAGCATTGAACATGCACAACAATTTTGTCTTGGACTTTGAGTTCGAGTTGAGTTCCTTTTGTTTGCCTGCTGCAGTAGAATGCAATGGAGTATGCGGAGTGGGGAGTGGGGAGGGCAACTAAGTGGAGTTGGTTGTGTCTCCGCTGTCTGCGTTGGGTTGTGTTGTGTTGCCTGCTGTCTGTTGTCATGCCAAAAGAGACCCAGGCAGTGGCAGCGGCATTTATGCGGCTTTCCATTTACATAGTCGTAATACTTATTTATTTCTCCTGCTGTTTACTGTTGCAGCTTGACAGCGACAGAGGGAGTCGACTGTGACTGGGACTGTAGTTGGCATGTTGCATGCCACAAATGAGTCATCAACTCGAGCATTGGCCACAAAAACAACAAAAAAGGGAACAAAGAACACTTGAACAGGCCAATTTATGCTGCTAGTGCAGAAAATGTCCAATGCAAGTGGCAGAAGTGCTGTCGATAGAGATGTAAGTGTGTGCTATCGATAGACAGACGATCGATAGGCAATGAGTGACAACTGATGCGATGACAGCGCCCGCATGCGGCCCAATTGAGGCGCACGCAGTTGCATCCCCACACACATAGGTGGCATAGCAAGTAGAGTGTGTGTAGTGACTGTGGAATCTGGGGCACAATCTGTGTGGAATGTGCGTTGCAAATGCAAATGCACAGCTGGACACATTCCCTCCTCCACTGCGGAAGCATTCAGATTGAAAGCAATCATGTAATGAAGCGAGTGATGGGATTGGGATTGGAATTGGGATTGCGATTGAGACTGAGAGTGAGTTCAGTTGAACTGCGGAAGTGCGTAAATCAGTGAGCAAATCAAGTTAAACAAACAAGTGGAACAAGTAGCAGGGCAGGTCTCAGGTCCCAGGCCAGCAGATGACCTCAATTTGCATTTAATCGCATAAAGTGCTTTGTGCATAGTTAACTTGTTTACCGCTTGGCTGCCAGCGCATAAATCAAAGCCAATTTGGCAATTAGTTGGCGCTTACGGAGCGTGGCAAGGACACAAGGGTAACAGCAATACCAAGCCAAAGACGGCTTACACTTGCTTGCATGCCTGCTACCAAAATAGAAACAACAACGACAATGCCAAAATAATTTCATTCGATTTGGCCAAAGTGGCTGCCATTTTGCCGACAATTGAAAGTTTGTCTGCGATTTGCATTTCCAAATTGGAAGCTCGACAGTAAATGGAGAAATGAAATTACTTTCGCTTTCGCTGTGGGACCTCCTAAAGACAACGACGACGACGACGGGCCTAATAGGTGCCGTGGGTCGGTCAATGAATTCAATCCAAATTATCGGTCACTCACTCGATCAAATGATTGCATCTTATCTTCGGTGAGCGGGCAGTGAGAGGTAATTGGCAATTGCCACAGAGAGCAAGGGGGACGGAAAAAGAGAAAGAGGGAGAGGGAGAGGGAGTCAGGTAGTCATACTTACAGTACACCCGAACAGCGTGTGCAGACAAACGAGCCGATGGTCATGTTCACGTAGGTGGGCCCCTTCTGGTTGCAATCGAAGCACTGACGATTCCCTGCCCCGCTGTTCACCAGCTCCCGCAGAGCTAGCAGGTATTTGTCGTCCTGTTTTTTGCGCACCGCCATGATGTTTGTATTGTATTCGTTGTTGTTGTTGCTGTTATTGGTGTTTGCTTTGTTTCCGGCTTCCGCCTGCCTACTGATGCTCTCACAGCCGTCTTCAAGCCACTCGCTGTCCGAGTCTAAGTCGATGCTGATGTCCGCGGCGTGGGGGGCACTGCTGTTATATACGTAGACGAACTGAATTTTGCCTGATTTGCAGCTAACACAGATCGATCCCAAACTTCAATTATACACATGCATGTATATCGAGTGTACTTTCGTTTGTGTATGTGTGTGTGTGTGTTTGCAACCTCTTTACGCAACGCTTGACCTTTCTTCAGCTGTGGGCCACTTACACAGACATAAAAAATACGAATACTTCGAACAGCACAACAAACACCGCCGCCGCGACAGAATGTGAATGTGTGAGTGTATTGGTGGCGTATGCGCTTCTCTGTGTACTTGTGTGTGTGTGTGTGTGTTGTAATTTATCAGACAACTGGCAATTTTTCTCGATTATTATTATTGTTTACGTTTACGTTAATTTTTACACTGCACTCTATTCTCACAATACCCAACACCAACACCAACATCCACACCAAATACCAACGGCGACCGACGGGCGTAAACACATAAACGACAACGACAACGGCAACGACGACTGGTTTTTCGTTTTCGTTTTCCTTTTATATTAATTGAATTTATTTACACACTTTTGCAGCGCAGTCTCTGCTGCGCTCTTTTTTCTTTTGCCTACACACTGAAGCTGAATCACACGCTGCGCCCTCGACTTCGTTGTAGTAGACTTTTTTGTTTGTTGTTTATTAACAGAATCAAGCACAACAAATTCTCTTTTAATAACAACAGAAGAGACGCCCGTCCGACGAACCAACCGACTCATCCACACGTCGAAAACTTGAAAAATGAACTGACTGGCAGTGTGACCGTGCAATGGTAGCCGGGAAATGCTGTCTGGGTGACCAGGCCAGGAAACACCAAATATCAACTTGGCAGCCCCACAAACCAAATTAAATTCAAAAACTAAAACGCCGATTTTTCAAATGAAGAAAATGTTTATTTAAAATACTCGTAAACGGTAATAATCCTACTCGTCCAACGGCTTGCGTGTGTTTCCCTTATTTGCAAACTTGCGCTTCTTAAATGTGGCAGGCGCGCCGGAAGAGGAGGCTTCATCCAATCCTGATATTGTTTTCTCTTTAAAACGCTTGACAGGAGGCTCGGCGTCAGGTACTGAAACAGTTGGTGCAGCATAATAGTTCGACTGAGGCAATTCCCAATCTATAGGCGCTGCCGGAGGTCTGTAAAAAAGGAACGTTTAATTGGTTACATAGATTATAGAAGAGTCCAACAACTTACTTTGTTTCGACAGTCTGCCATTGCCCAATCTCCTTGGTTGCCGCTTCCTCTTCTGTTTTAAACTCCAGTCTTTTGTCTTCCTTGTGTTTCTTCTCCTTGGAACTTTCCGGCTTGCGGTACATTTGCGCATGACGTTCTCGATTGAAGCGGGCGACTTCCTCATCAGCGTTGGCACGAAACCGCAGAGACTCCTGCTCCTGTGTAATTTCCTGCTGATTAATGGCTAACTGATTGATCCGTTCGTACTCTTCGTATGAGAGATAACCCTCCTTGGGAGGCTCCCAAACGGATTCATTTGTTTTGACATTCCAATAATATGTGTGGCCTTCCTCCGACTTGCCTTCTACCCACAGAGATGCATCTGGTACAGCTTCCGAGCCAACTTTATCCACATTTACCCTGCGACTATCCTCCTCTTCATCTGAATATCCTTCCAAGCGCATTGGATCAATTTGTCGCTGTCTCCCAAATCCTTGTTTGCCACTGCTCGATGCAACTGCATTCGCTCCGATGACTGTGTTTATGGAACGCGCCGTCATGTCTCCGTGACGCCCGTGTATATCCTGCGCATACGACTTCATGGCCGCTTCCTCCATCTTACGGATCTCCATGCTCATCTTTTGCTTCTCGCGCTCCGCCTTCTCGCTGCTGCGACTGATATCGGTAATCCGCTTCGCCACATTTAGCTTATGCCGTTTGCCGCTCTCGTGAAACGCAATGCTCTACAATATATGCATTCATTATAAACTGAAACGTGTGTAGATTTTGTTGTGCACAGCGTTTTTTACTCACGGCTTTGTTGTCACTCAGCCAGCACTTGCAGAAGTCGCAGTACTTGCGCTCATTTGACTTCCAGTACTCCGTCCTGCAAAGGCAAGCACACATTAGATGATCATAACCCAACAAACAATATGAGCATACTCACATTTTGCTTAAAAATTTTATTTATTTTAATTTTACAATGTTTGTTGTCGGCAGGGCTGCCACACTCGGTACTCTAGTTCCAAAGCAGGTACCTTATTTGTTCGTTGGTACTCTTTTTACTGTTCCCCAGCGTGAACAGGTTCCCAGTTCCTTCTGGCTGAGCACACAGCCTCAGTGTTGGAAACGCTCACACCAGCACTGTTCGCGCGCTTTTCAAACTCCGAAATTTTTTTTTATTTCGCCGTTTTTTTAAAACGCCGCTAGCCGCCGTCTAGAATATTTTTTTTTCACCGTTAGAATCGCCCCCCCAAACTGAACAAAAAGCACCAAAAAGCGAGCAACTTTTGAAAAAAGGCGGGAAAAAAAAACGGGTAACGGAAGTTTTTTTCAACTTTCTTTTTCCGATTTCGTCCTTGTTTGTGGACCGATCGGGATGAAACTTTCAGCATAGCTCCCAAATAGTGTACTCCATACACATGCCGAGTTGGAAGAGTCTACGTTGGGGGATGTGGGCGGTACAAGTTTTGATTTTAGGTGCGATTTGCGGGGTAGGGGGCTGAGGTATGGCAAATTTAAGGCCCACTGGATCTGTAGAGGATATTTGGGAACCTGCGTTCCAAATTTGGTGCCCCTGGCTCCAATGGTTGCGAAGATCGAGGCGTTCAAGCCGACCTACTTTTTTCAAATCTTCTGGTTGCTCCCGCTGTTATTAACAGCCATGTTAACATATGGCTGGAAGTGACAAATGTTGCTCCCCCTGTTATTTAGCATGTCTGGAAGCGCAAAATGCTATCTTTAACAGTAGCGCGCTCTTGTTCCCATCAGCTGTTGGCGCTGCCCACTCCGTTTTGCAGTCGGCAATTTCTTTTGTTAGAAGGGGGACGCGCTCTGTTTGCTCAGAAACGTCCAAGCCATGGCACAGGCCCGAGTAGCAACGGCAGTAACTTTGGAAGACAAAATGACGGCCAAGACAGCAAGTGAGTGAATGGTCAATTGCGACCTGTGGTCCAAAGTGTCGACAATCCACCAGACGATTTCACCTGTGTGTGATAGATAACAGCTGTTTATTAGGCAAATTCCAAACCTGTTCCCCTTATGCGCACGACCGTGTTGTTGCTGTTACCATTGTTATTGCTGTCGTTGTTGTTGTTTTCGTTGATGAGCGTCATTAGCTCATCCCATACTTTCTTTTGCTATTGCAGATTGTGTACCTGGCCCGATGTTGGGAGAAAACAACTGGGCTGAATTCTCCATAGAAGTCCCATGGGGAACCGTCGAAGGTAAGTAGTTGTTGTTGAAGCGGCATTGCTGAGTCATCTCGAGTCAGCTTATCTTCGAATACGCTTGAATCACGGACGCACGTTTTCAATGAATGTGATTAGAATAGCATGCCGCCGCCACTCCATCTGCTATCTACAATAAATCTAAAAGCAATTGAAATGTGTAATACGATTCATGCAATTTCAGGTAAATGGTGGGGATGCCGGAACAAGCAACCGATTCTCGCCCTGCACGGCTGGCAGGATAATTGCGGATCCTTTGACAGGCTGTGCCCGTTACTGCCCGCGGACTGTTCGGTGCTGGCCATCGATCTGCCCGGCCATGGCAACTCTTCTCACTATCCGCAGGGTATGCAGTACTTCATATTCTGGGACGGCATCTGCCTGATACGCCGCATTGTGCGCAAGTTCAACTGGAAGAATATCACGCTATTAGGACACTCTCTTGGCGGAGCACTCACGTTCATGTACGCAGCTAGCTTTCCCGATGAAGTTCATAAGCTAATCAACATCGACATCGCTGGACCAACTGTACGAGGCGTCAAGCGGATGGCTGAAGGTACCGGCAAGGCTCTCGATAAGTTTCTCGACTATGAAACGTTGCCCGAGAGCAAGCAACCCTGTTACTCATACGAGGAGATGGTCAAGCTAGTGCTGGATGCCTACGACGGTTCCGTCGACGAGCAGTCAGTGAAGATTTTGATGAAGCGCGGCATGAAACCCAACCAAAAGGGATATCTCTTTGCCCGTGATCTGCGCCTAAAGGTGAGCCTGCTTGGACTCTTCACCGCGGAGCAAACTCTGGCATATGCACGGCAAATACGCTGTAAAGTACTTAATATCAGGGGAGTTCCTGGCATGAAGTTCGAATCAACCGAATTCTATGCCGAGGTTATAGACACACTCAAGCAGCACGCCCAACATGTGGTCTACGTCGAAGTGCCGGGAACGCATCACCTGCATTTAGTTACGCCCGAGCGTGTCGCTCCACATATAACACAATTTCTATTAAATAAGTAGATAATATACATAGGTCCCCGTTCGTTCAGTTCCAGTTAGCATTAGGCTGTTTTTAGGATGTCGATAATCAGTGCGCTGGCCGAATATTGTGCTGAACGGGTTGTAATTAAGTAGGAGGCTTGCTGTCATCAGTCTGTACATATTTTATGTATATTTAATTAAATATATTTTTTGTGCATTCACAAGTATTACAAAACTAAGCGCCGATTTGAAACGAAAACAGAAATCTGTGTAGAACTTATATTTAAAAGAATCCATAATAAGGTTTGTATAAAAGAAATCCACGGTCGCTATCAGAACATCTGATAACCGAAGGCCTGTGCTCCGATGTAACAATAAAATCATATATATTATCTTGTTCCTTATAAAATACTAATCAAATCAGGTAAAGGATCCGCAGATCATGGAGCACGAAACCTATTATATGCTGCACTATAATTCCCGCTGGCGCTCCGAGAACAGGATGGAGCTTGCTCTCTGAACTAGAGGATCAACCCACTCATCGGTAAGTAGCAAAGTTGCATAACGTGTTTTAATTCAATTTCTGACAAAAGTTTATTTTTTAATTACAGGTCAAGAAGCAAGGTGCGATTTCTGGTCGTCAAAAATATGAACAGCACGAGCAGCACTTCATTTTAGTATATAAATGCAATTATTTATAAATATATAAGTATATATGATAATATATGTCATACTAATATTGTTTCATAAACTTAGACACAATGTAAATTAATAGCAAATTATTTTAAGAATAAAAGGCCGTTATAATTTGAAATTACAAGTCGTTTACCTTGATTGGGCTGGGGGCTGGGAATTTGAAAAAAAAAAAAACGTCCAAAAGTACCAGGCGAACAGAAATGGAAAGTAGGTCTCTATAGCAAAATTTTAAATTTAACGATCGCACTCTAACTCCCACTCAAATGCTTTCACTCAAGCGATTTTGAAGTCACTCAAACCAAAAAATTTTCTCATTGAGTCAAATGTTTTCACTCAAGCAATTCTCATTGAGTCAAATGTTTTCACTCAAGCAATTCTCATTGAGTCAAATGTTTTCACTCAAGCAATTTTAATGTCACTCAATGCAAATATTCACTTGCTGCTGATTTCTGTTCGCCTGATACTTCGGCTGAAATTTCGCTTGCGGCTATCTGCTGCAAGCTCACAAACGCACACATACATGCATGCATTCGATGTACATAATTTGTACATGATTTTTACATTATTTGTACATCATTTGTACATCATTTCTACATCATTTGTACATCAACTGTACATCAAATTTACATCATTTGTACATCATTTGTACATCAACTGTACATCAAATTTTCATCAAATTTACATCAAATTTACATAATTTGTACATCAACTGTACATCAAGTTTACATCATTTGTACATTATTTGTACATCATTTGTACATCATTTGTACATCATTTGTACATAATTTGTACATCAATTGTACATCCAATTTACAAAATTTGTACATCAACTGTACATCAAATTTACATCATTTGTACATCAACTGTACATCAAATTTACATCATTTGTACATTAACTGTACATCAAATTTACATCATTTGTACATCATTTGTACATGATTTGTACTTCATTTGTACATCAACTGTACATCAAATTTAAATCATTTGTACATCATTTGTACATCAACTGTACATCAAATTTTCATCAAATTTTCATAAAATTTACATCATTTGTACATCAACTGTACATCAAGTTTACATCATTTGTACATTATTTGTACATCATTTGTACATCAACCGTACATCATACATACATCAAATTTGCATTGACGCACATAGGCACACACACGTCAATTGGCAACAGCCGAGATAAGCAAATTGGCAGCAGATCTATCAGGCGAACAGAAATGAGCAGTAAGCAGCTAACTTTAATTTGAGTCACTTTCAAATCAGTTGAGTGAAAATATATGACCTTGAATTCCAACTGAGTCTCATGAGTGAATTTTTGAGCGTAAATATTGTTTTGCTCACTCAAGGGAGCGTTCAAGCTCTTCTGTTCGCCTGGTATTTTCAGCGACTTCCCTTATTTAGTTCCAATACCCTTTCCCTCCCTCCGCCAATAAAAAAGCCGTTTTATTTAAATTTCAATCTCATTTTATTCTTAAAATCGTATCCTTATATCGTAACATTGTTTCATAATTACTATACTTATTGTTTGTTTTATTTTCTTAGCTTAGTATATTATTTTCTATACTTAATATTTTCAAATATTTTATGTCTTTTAAAAGTTTTATTCCTTAAATCTTATTCTAATATTGTTAAAGCCTATACCTTTATCGTAAAATTGATTTTAAATACTCTGATTCTCGTTTGTTCTATTATCTTAAAACAATTCTCAAATTTGGATAATATATACAATTGTTTCATAAATTTAACAACACGTGCAATGCCGGCTAATACTAGTGGCAGCACCGTTGCCTAGCAACATTTTGTTTTGGCGTCATTTCGCTTTCTTAAAATATATAAACAGTCTGCTGTCCTCTCGAAACAAAACAAATGGACTTAATAAAGGAAATAAACGAAAAATATCAGGCGCTTGAGGCTGAAATAGATAAGAAACTGGAAAAGGTGTAAGTATACTTCAATTTCAATCTTTTTCTTGTAGAGCTGCGTTGTTGATTTGACCCCATTGTTGTTCCAGTATGTTGTTAATTGGCCTGAAAAGAAACAATTTGTAGCATAAGTAAAGGCGAATTCAGATAGAATATTAACGTAAATGTAATTAAAGAATGTTACCTAGTTGATAATTTGATAGTAGATCGTTGCGTCGTCATTTCCTTGAAGAAAATTCGCTTTAGTCGGGGAAGTCGTCTTGGAATAACCGGTAAACTGTGTTGCTGACTTCGAAATATTGTCGGTAGATGGCGCTTGCTAATGAACGCTGTAACGGCTGCTTGAAATTCAAATTTTATCTTCTTGTAGGCAAGCTGAAGAACAGAAGTTAGAACGGCAACAAGAGAGACTCGCTGAGAAATCGCCAGCTGTGCAGTCGCCAAAGGTTTTATCTTACGAGGAGGCTCTTCAGAGAAATGCCAATACCTTGAAGGTGAGTGTATGCAGTCTAGTCTACTATAGATTTTAATTGAATAAACTTGGCAGTCGCTGGAAATAGCTAAAGCTCGCCTACGTTCCCGTACCATGTACTCGCCAGTGGAGAAACTGCTGCAGCGGGCATTGGAGAATTATAAAAAGGAATTGGAGAGCCTCAATGAACAACCGAGGGAGGGAGAGGACGAGAAAGGAGAGGAGAACATTTACAATGTATTGGAGGTTAACAATATACGAAAGCAGACCGGCGAAAGTCATCACAATTGACGGATCTGTTTTGTGTGATCTGTTTCATATTTATGGAATTCTATATTATGTACATTTGCTAGATAACAAGACGTGTCTCTCAGTCCCCGACACCGACACTGAAAAAAGTTTAATTCTCAAGCTGAACAAATAGACGACGAGGTGTACACTGCACACACATGACCAAACGAGAGTTGTATGCTTTTTCTTAGTGTAAACAAGAACCAAAAACGAATAAACACGAGCCCCAGCAGCCTGTTGGCAACCAATAACCAATAACAACTCCGCATTTAAAATTCAAGATCTGACAAAAAAAATCTAATATTAATTATAATAAATTTGCGATATGTATCCCCCAACATAGTATCCCCCAATCTGCTAAGTGCTGCAGCCATGTACGTCGGTATCTCAAAGGAAACGATGATGTCCCGGTGATGACAAGTTCAGACACTCGACACAGGGTAAACACATTTACCAAATTGTTCACTTAATTTGTTGGCAATTAGTTGAACTGCCACATGACCGAGCCACTGCAGCAGAACTTTGCCAGAAGATCAAGATCGATTTCCACTGACAGAAGAACGGACAGACAGGCAGATAGATAGATAGAGAGACAGGTAAACCAGTAGAGAGACAGTGTATGGCAATCAACTTTAGTAATAAATCAATTAATGACACCTCGGCTCGTGCAAACATCAAAGAAAATTATGAGTTTTTCTCGACACACAAAAGGCGGCATGACATGTTCTTCACTCGGTGATAAAGCGCCCAAAGAGCCATCCTCGTGAGTGTGGCGGGGGTGTGCGACAACGGGACGGTTGGTGGGGAGCCCCGACTATCGCAAAAGCAAACGCAAACGTGTCGTGTCGTGAAGAGCGCTTGACGTCGACATCCACAGAGTTCGTATGCTTGTAAGTGTGTCGCGCAAATAGCAAACAACATTTGTGTTGTAGTTGTCATTTGTCTCTCATACACACACACATACACATTTACACACACAGACGCAGACTACCTGCTGATAAGGGGAACTCTCAATGCAATTGTACCTCGAAATCTTTTGAGATAAATTGTAACGCACACTTGTCGTTAACGACATTTTCCATTTCGTTTTCTTTGGAGTTTCAGTCGTCAATTTAATAGCCAATACAAAGACAGCACACACACATACGGGTGTATGTGCACACCTGTGTGTATATATATGTGTGTGTGTGTGTTATCTACAGAAATATTACCCACTTTTTTTATGCGTTCAATATTTCATATTTATTTGTTTTCTGTTTTGGCCTCACAACTAAAGGCTCCTCCTTCCACCTGCAAATAGAGTGTTGTATGAGTGTGTGTATGTGTGTGTGAGTGTGTGTCTTGCAATTCATATCAGTTGACGGGAGGGAAGGTTGAAGAATTGGCTCGGTTAGGTCGCTCCAACCGATCGGACGTCGCGACGTTCGTGGCCCCGTCGAGCAACGTTGACGTTTTAAATTTCATCGACGAATTTAACGTTTCAGTTACGTTTCGATACGCGACAAGTGCATAGTGCTCAGCTCCGAGGAGCGATCGATATAGATGAGGATCGCGGTACGCGAAGGTACAAGTTGTCGAGTGGCATGTGGCATGTGGCATGTGGCATGTGGCAAGTGTTATGTGGCATGTGGACGCTTCATCTGTTTCTTGAGTTGGCAGCGAATTCCTTGGGCCAAGGGAATTCAAACTGTGATCGCATTGCAAAAAGTTTGTTCGTTTGGCTTAAGTTATTTTCATGCCCAACATAACGCCACGTGGTGGAGCGTCAGACCCCACCTTCAACTCCATATAGCGATCATCTGCCTCCCATTAGGAAGGGCGTGCCAAATCGCACATTTGCAGCGTAACCAATGTGATTAGAATTTGGCAGAACTTCATTACAAGTTGAAAGTGTCGACGTCATCTGAAATTGAAATTAAACGAGCATCGATTCAGATCGGATCGGCACCTGGTTAACTCAGCACTTTCGCCTGATAAGAGCAACAATCGAACACCTCTCGCCTTGCCCCCTCCCATCGCTGTAATCAATCATAAATTGCACAAAACTGTTGGTCTTTCATTCAAGCAACGAAGCAAAGCAAATGCGAAGAGAATCGGGGATTGATAATGACACTGATACCAGATATACCCTACTCCTTATGCAGGTTGGCTTCCTAATCTTTAATTTTTCAACTGATTGCGTGCCATAACCGTAGCCGAGACGCCTTCAGCTACCGAATAAATATAACAACGAGCTATAGATATCTCTATATATACACATACAATACTCTGCGGAATGTCGTTGATCACAAGCCGATCGCAACTGCTACTGGTTGAGGTTGAGACACTGCCCAATGATATATTTATAGCGGGGCCATAGAGCCATAGGATGGGGGCCATAAAGCCATTATCATTATTGCTTTGTACGATTTCTCACAACTTTGATCGCACGACTGTAAAATCTGATTTTTGTAGACGTGTCGGAGCTAGCTTTAAACTCATTCGATTCGCCTAAAGGAGGGATAACGGGGGTAAGTGCTATTCCGAGAGAGGGTAGGATGGTTTTCCGATAAGGTTAGTTGCCGGTTTGGGGTCCAGGTGGGCTGCAGGTAAATAGGGTCTGGCCGACAGGCAACGTGGCTCATTTATTTCCCCATTTATCTCACTCTCAGTCTTTCTCTTTCTTTCTCCCTCTCAACCGCTCTCTCTTTCTCTCTCAGTGATAAAGAGGGTTCGACCCGAGGCTCGAGACCCGCAACTCGAAACTGTAACTGATAATTGTGCAACGTATACAAACCTTGCCCGAGTTATCAACGAGTATGACAACCGGAAATTAAAGTTGAAATCGACACGATTACTTCATTAGCTCTGTTTACTTGCACTACATGTTTGAGGTTACGGTTAGGGTTAGGGCGTTAGTCTAAGGCTAAAGGTCGACAAGGTCGCAAAGAAGTTCAGTGAACTTGAAGTTATACCCCCTCTAATCGAGCGTTGATTTATGAACTCAATAGTATAAATTATAGATAAACAGAAACATTAACCAATTAACTTTGGATTATTGGTAGCAGGTAGGGTCAGGTACCCCCTAGACCCTAGAAAGTTAGAAAGTTACAGACCCCGAGAGCAGTTGGAGAGTGTAACCGAACAGAAATTCTGTTGAAACGCAATTACAAGCTGTAAATAAAAGCTTGAGTCTAAAATTGATCAGGTGCAAGCGACAGCCGAGGACGAGGAAAGAAATACATCGCCCAGACCCCAAATCAGGAGGCAGAGTGGATGTCATTGGCGAATTGGTAGAGACGCCGAGTCGTGGGTGCGCTGGCAACTTCAGCTCAACGGAGCTGAACGTGCCAAAGAAACGTCAAAAGAAATGAATTCCCTGTCCAAAAACCAAAAGCCTAAGAAGGCCTCAACGAATGATGACGAACGAATGATGATGAGTGGCCCCGAGCTTGGGGCACCCCGTGCACAGTGGGAATGGGAGGGGAATGAAGGGGTTACCCCGTCTGCGTCTGCGTCTCCCATTGTGCTGGGATTGGGTAAATGCAAAAACTTTAGACAGGGAATCAATTGTTGCCTTGTTTTATTTCGCTTCTTCGACGAAGACACGCAACAACAATAGGCAATGGCAATAGCCTGGTAACAAGCTGCAAATGAGGGAGAGGGGTGAGAGGTTAGGGAAAGTAGTGGGCCAACAACCGTGAAAAGAACTTCAGGATGACAGTTATGGGTTACAAACGCAAGGATTGAATCAAATAAATAAAAGCGCAAGGTTCCCACAGCACATTGCAGTCAATGTGCTGATGTTTCTGATGGTGGGCGTAAATAGTTATGGTCGTTGAGGGTTGCTTGGGTCCTTCGATGGGCTTAACCTTACCATGTGTCCATGTCCATGTCAAGTTTGCATGCGGCTGCAGGTAATTCTTCATTTCATGCCGCCGCTTTACATAATCATCATAAATGTAGAAAGCAATGAATGGCAAATCTATTAGCATAACATCGCATAAAACAAATGTCTGCGTCTTCGTCGTCATCATCATCGTCGTTGCCGTTGCCGTTGTCGTTGGCGTCATTTGGGGCACTTGGTGCTACGTGGTAATCCGATTGAAATCAGTTGCATTGGAGCAGTTGAAGCAGTTGAATCGCTATGAACATCTGGAAGGCAAAAGTGCTCACCGAAGTGCCGTTTGGCCATGTGCTTATTGTCAGCGGCAAAGTCAAACCTCATCCCAATAAGTAGGCAACAAAATAGTTCCCTCCCATGTATATCTCAACTTCAATTTGTATCTTTAGAATATCGCTGGACCTAACGGACAATGTGAATGCGGAGAATGAAAGTGAAACGGTTTTCTTGAAGATCGAGGCGAACTTTCGGGAGGGTCAAATCATACGCAGCATGTTCCAGCCAGGTGAGGGCTGGAAGCAGGAGGAAATATCTAAGAACTGGAAGTGCGACGGACCCAAGAATCCCTTGGTACCGGGACAATGCTTCACCTTTCGCGTTGCCGTCCTGCAGCGTTGCTTTGAGATCTATGTAAATGATCAGCTCTATGGTTCATTTGAGTTTGTCAAGTTTCCCAAGCAAATCAATTTTGTGCGCGCCTATGGAGACTTTGAGAAGATCACACAATTCCATCATCGCATGCTCTTCCCATTGGTCTTTCCCCGTAGCCTCATGTGCGTTGATCGTGTTGCCTTCCAGAGCGATGTGCCACGGCGCTACGAAACGGGCACCGTTGTGGCCATGGAATGCATTGCCAAAGGTCCGCCCACAACGGAGTTCTCCATCTGTTTCCAGTGCAACGATACAGGACGAATGGTGCTCAAGTTCCATGTCAATTTCGACAAGACGACCGTGTCGCGTTGCTATCAGCGTGAGGACAACAGGTTGATCCATCACATATTTGTCACCTTCTCTGGAACTAATTTTATATATATATTATTAATCTTTCAGTTTTGCCAGCGACGATGAGGAAACTGAGGGCGAGTTCCCCTTTGTGCGCGGCAAGCTCTTTAAGATCGCCTTTGGCATTGGCGATCGATCGTTCCTCATCGCTGTCAATGGACAATACTTCACCTACTACAATTTTCCAATTCGCCCGTTCTCCATCTCGACGCTCAAGTGCTTTACCAATGATGTGGGTGACTTTGCCGTGAGGAGCCTCGAGTATCATTCCGATTCCCCACTCCTCTCACGCGTGGAGAAGCTCTCCATTATCTAAAGGAAGCTCAGCTCCTGGATAGATCACGCTGTTATCGTAGTTGCAATCGTTGGATTTTTCTTGTTCACCAGTTAACCAGTTAAATATATGAACTCTGATCTCCTTAAAAGAGCCGTTGTGGATTTGGGTTCCTTTAGTTATTGCAAGGACAAGGCTTTATTAAAAACAATCTATTGCTCTCGCGCCGCGTCCACTCAACGAAATACAGCTTATAGTTAGTCTTATGGTTAGTTTTGAGTTTCCATTTCAACACAGACATATACAAATAGAAACAGCTCTACGTGCTACGTCGATCCCATCTTTGATCCGCAGTTGTAGTACATTCCTTTTCCTTTACGTCTCTTCTCCACTAAAAGTAGCGGAACTCGCCCTTTTTGCCCAAGTGCTTGCTCCGCATCATATCCGTGGCATCCGGAGAGCGCTGATCCATATTGGCGTTGTCCTGAAAATGGAGAAATGTAATGCAGCTGGAGAAGACTCCTTAGTTAGCTGTGGTTCCGTGTCACTTACCGCATTGCCACCTGTTAAGTGACGGGACTTGCTTGTTCCCACCGCCTGCTGCTGACCATAGAATTGTCCGTTGCCCTCGCCGTCTCCGTAATTGAAGGGCGTGACAATCGTATGTGGTACGTGGGCCACCTGACCTCTCATGTTGCGCGCTTTCCACCACTTGCGTGTGTCATCCAGAATCTGATTAAGAAAAAACGTCTGATCAATATATCCATGAGGAGAGTCTTAAGCTGACTTACCTCTAAGTATTCGCCGCGCATGACGCTCAGCTCCTTATCGTTGTTGGCGGTGCGGGGGTAGGTGACCAGAACTACTTTGGCGCCCGTCGACTGCAGATCGTCCAGCCACGCCTCCAACAGCTGATCCTCGCTGGCATTCGGACTGCCCACACCACGTGCTGCAGCAACAGATATTTCCGAGGCGCCGCCAGCGACAGCACCATAATTTCCACCTCCTCCACCGCTAACGTTGCGAGAGTCTCGCGTGTGTAGGTTCTGCAGACCCGCTGTGATTGCGCTAAGGGTTGGTCCAGCACCTGGGCCATGACCATGTCCAGCTCCGCTGGACGTAACGCCTCCGCTCCCGCGTTCAATCGAATCAAAGGACAGCTCGCTGCGTGCATTGAAGTCCGAAGCGCTGATGGCACCGGTTCTGTCGCGATCGCGATCGCGATCTCGATCATTGCCATGGTGGATGGTGTACTTCTCGCTGAGGGAGATGCCAATGCCATTGGTGTCGTAGTCATCATAGCCGCCGCCCGCAGCGCCTCGTCCATTGAGTCCAAGCCCTGCTACTGAGGCGTGGCCAGGGCCAGCCTGCACATCAAGGCGTCGCTTGCTGACATGCGTTGGAGATGGAGTTTCCAACTCGTCAATGACTAAATAATCGGGTGACCAACCATCGAGAAAAACGGGATGATAGGAGCCAACGTCCTCCTTCCACTGGTCACGTGGAATCACCCAGGCGTCGCCCAAGGATCTCCAAAGCTCCGTCTCCTTGCTGGTAACGCAGTTGATTAGCAAATTGATGGCCTCGCGCGTCAGCAGAGGATTAACCACACGCGAGGGTAATTGCGACTCGTAGTAGGTGTCACTGGACGCCTCAACGATCAGCGCCAGCGGCGTGAACAGAAAGTGCACCAACTCCGGCGCATTGGGATCGTGGATGTGTGCCTTCAACTTGGCCAGCAAATTGAATGATAGTTTGAATTTGGCAAAGATGTCCACAAACTCCTTCTCATGGGGCGGGCGAGTCCGCAGAGTAAGCAATCCCTCTCCCGGATCGCGTTTCTTCGACTTGCGATTGCGGCGACGCCTCTCGAGTTCTCTGGATGCGGCAGCCGCATGTTGCAGGCGTGCAATGAACTTCTCAATATCGTCGAAGCAATGATTCAGCACCGCCACGTCCCTCTCGTACTTCTCACTGGATGTGGAGCTCGTTTCATCCCGATCGTTGCCGCCGCCATGCTCAGAATCCGTTTCCCCGTTGTGACCTATGTCCACTTCAGCTACACCGGCAGTTGCCGATCCCGCACGCATGCCATACTGATCTACGCTGCTCCGCTGGTGCATGTGATGCTGGATTTGATGATCTCTTTCCCGTTCACGCTCCCTTTCCCGCTCTCTGCCGCGCTCCCTATCGCGTTGCTCACGATGATGGTGTTCGGCACGACTGTGTGAAGATGATGAAGACGTCTTGCTCATCATCATAGCCATGCCGGAGCTTGAGGCGCCTCCTGCATGCTGCGTGGGCGTGGCACCTCTCTGCTGTGTGATCATCTTGCCGCTGCGCAGTAACTTCAGATCCTCCACCAAATGAACGGCCGACACGCTTTGTGACTGTTGAGAAGGCAAACCGATCAGATCCTGGTTGATCAAGATATGCGGGTCCACTCACCTGGAATATATGCATTTCGGAGCGGGAGCCTCCGCCGCCCGAAACGATAAAGACAAGTATATTGTTGTAGAGCTCCATGGCGTCATTGGATGTGAAAGCAGTCGGTTCCTGGACAAGCGAGGCTGGGAAACGTTCAATTATGTTCTGTAAAAGATTAGATGCGATGAATTAATGTATTCATATTATGATTTATGTATTATGTATTATGTTGACATACCCCCGTTTCATAGTCCATGATGAGCACCCACTGATAATCCAAGCAAAGCTGCATCTTTTGTGACCAAATGCCTGTGGTCTTCTCCAGCTGTAGCAACCTGCGCATGCCATCCGCTGGGTATACAATGCCCGACTCCTTGTTCACCGTGAACGTGGCCAGATGCTCCAGCAGATAGGTGGGCTTATCATGCAGATCGCCATCCAGGCGCTCCCGTTCCTCGCCTCCGCTGCGATCGTCCCCGGAATAGTCGCCACCGCCTCCGTGGGCACCTCCGCTACTGTTTCCGGCGCTACCGCCACCATTTGAGTGATGATTAACCATGTTAATTGACGGCTAACCGAAATTGTGACTACTTCCTGGTCCTTGGGTCGGCAACTAAAAGTGAAAACGTTTGTCTCGATTATACATATTTACATTTGCAGTCAGCACACTTGTGGATCACTATTGCGCAGTCGATGTGGCTCTGACTCAAACCACATTCCACACGACGATCAGTCCAAGTCCAAGCCAAAAACAAGCGACCACAATCGCAATTATTCTCAAACTTTAACATTTTGTTCGCAGTCGCGCAGCTTTGGAATTCAAAAATCGCGCGCCAGTCTCCGCTCCCCTCTCCCTTTTCCAGTCAACATCATCACATAGCAGCCAGTTGTCAGTTGTAGAATCTACCTGATTGTCTATGTGGCCTTTCGCTCCCCCGCGAGCCCCTTTCTCACAAACACAACTCACTAAACAGTTTTGCAAATGAGGAGAGAGATAGAGAGAACACGCTCTCATATACATACATGTATAAGCACATGCATACATACATGCATGCGGACAAGTGAGAAGCGAGAGACAGAAACAGAAACAGCCGCTCCCTCGACTTAAGTGACAGCAACTACTTAGGCGTGTGCCAACGGCGACTGCGCCGGATACCCAGCAGCACACACGCATACCCAGATGCATATACGTATATATATATATATATGTACATGTACATGTATATATGCACATGTGTGTATGTCGGAATTTATAATATGAATGTTGGAGCTAACTACTCTGCCTGTTATATTTGGCATGTTTATATTTCGCATGTCGAATTGCATCATCGGCAAGTAATTTCAAAGATTTACAGCATACAGCAAAGACAACGATGACGAATCCAGGCGATAAAAGTTATCACACGCAGCTGGGGCCAACGAACAATTAAAGCAACGGCCTTACCGAAACTATCTTCAACAAGTTTCAGGTGGTATTCACAGAGTCGTAACAAGTATGGCAAAGAATAACGGTCGACCGGCCGGCCGGTCTACTATTTATTTAGTAAAGATAATTAATTAAGCTATGATAAGCAATGATTTGATAGTAACTAATATCGTCCGTCTTGGAAATTAACATTTCAAAATACCTGCAAAATGGATGAAGGTACATGTACATATGTACATATGTATATATTTATGTATATACACATGTATATTAAGCTGCACCCACAGCAAGTGAGTATGCGTACCCGAAACACACAAATTTAGATAAGCATTGGACTAAGTTGCGACGTAGCATTCAATTTAAATGTTTTTTGTTTATCTGAAAACATTCCAAAGCAAAGGCAAATGGCAAAACAACAAACGTTTGTATTATTTCTAAAGTGTTGCTGTTGTTTTTGTTGTTACGGTGCCCCTGTGAAAAACCAGCTTGCGAACAAGTGAGACTCGCGACTCAGTTACAAATGGGGAGACATCGACACCGACACCCCAAGCAATACACTATAGCCATCTCTTTCACACACATGCGCATGCGTGGCGGACTGGCAGGTAGCCCGAGAGTAAGTCTCTCCTACCCGTGTAACCGATTATACGTATGTGTGTTTGTGTGTGTGTGCGCTTTAAAAAGGTAACTCGGATTTGTCCCCGCTGCGTCTACTGCAACTTTACTTTTTGACGACCGCATTTTTTAAGCTTTCTTTTCCACCTGTTTTCCTCTTGGTCTGTTGATATTTTTATGATTTTTTTCACAAGCACTCACACAGGCGGCTGCTCACTGTTAGGTAGGTACATAAAACCTACACATATACATACGTATGTACGTACATGCATATGCTAGTATACGTATGAGTGTGTGTTATATGTGTACATGGCATAGACAATAATACCAAAGGTATGCATGCACACACAACACACAAACTGGGAGCGGCGGCAGGTTTCTCGTATTGATTTTCAATGCTTTTGTTCAATTCATTCACTAATTCATCGAGACCTGCGCTATCTGTTGGTTGTTGCTGTGTGAATGTATTCTGATTGACCGCATTATTTTCAGAGACAACAATCTACAGATATGTTTTTATTTACTTATTACGCAAATTCCATTGTTATTTACTGTGCATGTGTACATACAGGTACTTTACATATCTATCTCGTTAACAAATATCACCAGCACATCATCATCGCTCTCTCACTCTCGCACGTTGCGCATTCTTTTCTAATTAGCACGAATTCGAAATTTTGTTGTCACGTTCACTACGTATTTATTCAACTGGTTTTCAAATCTTCGCTGGTGGAAGAGGGTCGTGGTAGGTTTGATGCATCTTATACATAAACAAACAAACACTTCACAGACATTTACACCGCGTTATTATTTTTAGATTCAAACATAAAAGCTAACTGTAATTGGCCTTGTGCTTTCGTCTAATTTCTTTCTTTCACACTTGACATCTATCTCCACACTAACAATCCCAGCTTCAACGCTCTTCACAACTTGGTATTTTTTTTGTTACCTGTCGTTTACTTGTTATGCTTTTGAATTCTCGTTCGCCTTCCTTCTATTTTCGCCTTCCACTTTCGTTCGTTCTCCTCAATTTTACAACACTTTTATTAATCAAAGCTCAGTTCTGGCTTATATGCATGTACATATGTGTTCACATTCGTTCACAGTTAATTATTTGGCTCCTTCAATTATTTGCACTCTCGTTGCAAACAATATTATGAAAAATAAATTAAATAAACAGCCGCAAGTGTCCGTAATTGTTTGAAAGCGCACGCGAACGTTGTCCGCTATGGCCGCGTTTAGTACGTCAGGCCAGACCAAAACCAAGGTACTAACTTGGCTAACTCAACTCGGCTAGCTCTAGCTGCGTTAGCCAGAGCCGCAAGAGCTAAGCCTCAAAGTGGCAGTCACGACGAGAGCGTACAGCAATGCGACTACACTGAGAGCGAGAGAGTAAATTTCAGCGTTGCCACCTAGCTATTTCAATTTGTGTACTACGTACATAAGCAAGTGTGGCTACATATGCGAGCATAATTTTTATTATCAAAGAAATGTTTACACTTATTAACTAACTTAAAGCAAGTTATATAGATCAACTTCTGTTTTTCTTATTCGCCTTCAGCAGCTTCGCCTTCAATGCATTCACATCTACTTTGCTGTCGTCATTCTGTCGTTTGCGGCTTGAACTTGGAAGTTCTTCTGCTGGAGGCACAAAGTCCTTGTTGCGACGCTCATCCTGCTTCTTGGCTGCCTCAGCCTGCTTTGCGCTGCGCTCCTGCTGCTTCTTGGCCTGCTTCTGCTCCGAGTTAAGGAAGTATTCACCAGAGGCCAGTTGCTTGTCGATTTTACTCTCTGGCTGGGCCGGCGGGAATGGCGTATATTCCTTTTTGGGCTTCTTAACCTTCGGCTGTTTGCGCTTGCTGATGTTTTTGTTTTTAAACTTGGGCAAAAATCGTGACCAGTCTTCACTGGCCAGTTTGGGGTCTTTCATCAGTTCGCGCTTAATCATTAGAGCTTTTATATTATAAATCGGATGCACATTGTTCATGGTCTCCAACACAATATCTCGCACCTGCTGAAGGCCTTTGTAGGGCCCCAGCGCTGAAACCGTATTTCCTTGGACAAGCACATAACAGTCCGTTAACAGCTCGATCGACTTAAGCGTGGCCCCATTTGGGCCAATGAGCCGCTGTCGACGCTTTACAAACTTTTCCTTTTTGTGTACCAAATTGCCAATTTTAATAATGTCACATCCAACATCATCCTGCAGCACACGCTTTGCCTGCTCAAAAGGTACGCTCCGAGCCATCAGCTTGATCATGTCCCGCGATTTAATGATGATGTACGGGTCCCACGTTTTTCGCGTTGTCTTAACCACCATGCTGCCCTCAATCAAGTCCAATTCCGCCTTCAAATGATGCTCAGCCACACATTGCTGAACCAGAGGCCACACTTCTTTCAAGTATTTTTCCCGATATTTTGGGAAAAGTGTGGCAAAGGAGCTCTCCTCGACAAGACCATGTGGATTATCATCTTCCTTAAAAGCTGGTATTTTCATTGACCATGCATTGTCCACTGGCTCTGTGCTCTGCTTTCTTGTTCCCTCATCCTCACTGTCGCTCATATTTGATATAATTACTATTCTATTTTACTCGATTCAAATAATTGATCAAATTCTCCGTGCACGTTTGTTTTGAACAGCTGCAAAACCAGTGTGGCCGTATGAAACTGTCGATAATTCAGAGAACGTCGATAGCGATATCAATATCGATAAAAGCACCACTACTTCCGATCATTCGAAATTGTAAATTCGAAAGAAATGTTAAATTAATATAACTTATAAATTCTGTCATCAACTTGTGCAATTATAATCATAACTGGAATGCTTTCACTTCCTATAATAACCTCCTGTGAATGTAAGTTAGAGGTAATCGAACTATCGCCGTAATATCATGAGGTTTCGATAGTTTCTTAGTGCTAGGTGTGTCAAATGAAATTTTCCATTCATTTTTCATTCTATTGTTGCTTTTGGGTGAGTTTGGTTGATGTTATTTTCGTTGAGGCTCGGACTTTCGCTTTCGCAATGAATTTGAGACGCAATAAATTTTCCAATACAGCGTATCAAAAATAAACAAGTACAGTTGAAGAACAAATCGATTGAATTGATTTTTCTGGTAGGCCATATTGCTAAAAATGATAATTTACTTGAAAAAACTTGAAGTGTCTTCGAAAAAAATGCCAGGTCACTTTGGGGCGTGGACGTGTCGTGCAAAAATTGCATAAAGTTGAGCCAATTTAGCAGTTATTCATATCATGTGGAAAATATTGGTATTGTATTAAAATATGAAATAATGCATATTGCGTATTATTGTGAAATTTAGTGAAAAATCAATATGGCGTCTCCGAAGTATCTACGTGGCTTAGGAGGCGCTGCCAACTCTCCAAAATTTTGAGAAAGTAAATACTTTTTACTGTAAGCAGTCTACCTAAAATAATTCAAGCGCGTGTCGAATAAAAATAAATTAATAAAAAGAAAAATATTTGAAAAATAATCTGCATAATTAAACTGCAAACTAGTTGTTAGCTCTTAATGTAGGGTTGTATGTTAATTGCATGTATCGATTGCGATAAGTCGATTAATTTCACCGCATCGCAGTTAACCACAGCATTGCAACGCGAAACACGTTTTTGTGACAACTTTCTGGAAAATTAATTGGTATACAAAAATATATTTCTATACAAACTGAATTCAATTTATTAAAGGCCACTGATGCATAATGTGCATTTTAAATTGATATAATGCTTATAATGTATGGCCATTTTTGCATATGGTTGTTAGGCACAACTCTGACTTTATTGCGTCGTTAGCTTGCGCTCCGTAAAGTGCAAATGATCATTGTTTTTATGTGTGTATAATTACTTAGTGGTTTTGTTTACGATTTTAGATGCTGAATTGATGAAAGATTGCAACTTGATGGCCTAAAATTGGTGTATTACGTAATCTCCGTGGTGTTCGTATTTTTATTATCTATACACGCACGGTCCACATTAGCGCCTGCGCTAGAAAGAGACGACAGTAGTGCATTTGCTATTTAACGGCGTTGCCGTATAATTTTAACTGAATTAAAAAAAATGGTAAGTGTGTTTTGTATTATACGCGTTTGCATTATAACAAATTCTTTATTTAAAATTACACAGCCACGCATAGTACCATTACAATTGCTGAAGTGCCTTCGGGTGCTTTTGGACACAAATGGTGGTATACTTAGCACAACAGAAGTAAAACGCATAGCGGGGTAAGTTGTCAACATTTCTGAAATTAACTAGCGCCATCTAGCGGTAATCATTTTATTTGTTATAGGTTGATGACAAAATATTCAAAAAAGTTGGTTTCGAAATGCGTTTATGTCCAGATCTTGAAGTCTACCAAAACCGAATTGCTGGATGACTTTATGACGGTTGGTGGGTGGGGTCTAGTGTGTACCTGGCTTAGTGATGCCATTCGCACAATGAATTGGCCCCTGGTGCAGGAGATTTTAGAGCTTTTACTTCTCTCCCCGGTTGATGTAAATAGACTCAAAATTAACTCGGCTCCAGTTCTGGTCAAAGGACTATGCAAAGATGGAGGCAATGAAGGTAAGTTGAATTCCGTCAGTTACCTATAATTTACCCGATTTGATGTTTAACAGATGAATGAATTAATTTGACTGTTTGTCTATATTATGACCTTATTTCTCTTTTTAGGTGTTCGTATTCTGGCAAAACGGCTGGTCGAACAATGGTTAAAAATCGTTACTGAAAACCCAAGCTGCGCTACCTCTGCTAACTCCGGCGTGGGGTCAGGGGAATCACAGTCGTCTTCGATAACAAAGGATTCTTCAGGACTGGAAGTAAAGGGTGCTGGATTGGCTTGTGGCTCTGTTGACTCTGTATCAAACATGGAACACAGCTCGTCGGACAGCACGGACAGTGGTGGAGCACCCGTCACACAAAACTACACAATTACCTCGGCAGAACGCAAACGCAATCTAGTTATAACAATCAAAACAGTTGACAAATCTGCGTCTGCGGCAGCATCGGCAGATAGTCTATATAATGATGACGATAGTTCCTTGCCACAATCTGACTTAGGCGCTCAATTCAGAGGGGCTGAGGCAAATATCAGTGTAGAGAGTTCTGAGAAATCAATTTTAGATGATAGTAGTACAACAGAATCAAAGGCCGGGGAGGATGCTGACAAGAAGTACAAAAACGCACGTGACAAGAGTAAGAGATCTGAAGCGAAAGACCGTGATAAGGATAGAAAATCGTCCAGCAGTCACAGGTCGTCATCATCTAGCCATAAGTCTTCTTCGTCATCATCCTCCTCGTCCAAGAGCTCCTCAAAGAGTTCATCTTCGTCGTCGTCCCATCGTAGCTCGAGTGACAAGTATCGTGACAAAGACAAAGCACGCTCAAGCTCAAGCTCAAACAAAGATAAGGATCGAGGATCTTCCTCCTCGACCACATCATCGAATAAGCACAAGTCTTCAAAATCGTCCTCGTCGTCGTCGTCATCATCATCCTCTTCGTCCACCTCTAGCTCGTCCAAAGATCGCAGTCGCGATAAGGACAAAGAGAAGTCCTCGTTGACTGGCTCTAAGAAAGAGCATGAAAAAGATATTAAACTAATGCCCCCGCCAACAGCAGCCGCATCCGATAAGAAAAAGGATGGCGAAGGCGAGTCGCAGAAGCCCAAATCGATACCCATCCTGTCTAGAAAGGCTTCGATTTCAATTGAAATACGTCGTGACACAGAGAAGACAGCTACCGTAAAGACTTATCAATCTAAATTTCGTTCCCATGGGCTTACCGAGGAGGCGCCGCCTCCACCTTCGCGAAAGGGCCTGAAGAAGCCGACATCCACAGTTTCCGCAACGCCCTCGATCATACCGTCACCCACATTGAAGCGCTCATCCCCCCCGCCGTCTAGGGACAGCCCGGCCGAGAAGAAGCCCAAGATTGACATCAACAACGTGAGCGGGCATGTGGAGCGACCTGGAGCCGTCAAATTGATAGCCCCCAAAAAGAGTAAGCATCGATTTTACGAACACGTTACTAACCGCTTTATATCTCTTTACAGACTCCGCGGGTTTTTGCTTTTATTTGCTGCTTTTAGACGAACTTGTGTATTTTGTTGAAATCATTTTAAGGAATTTAATTTTCGCTTGGGTGGGTGATTGAAATGATTTATTGATTGTTTAAGAGTTGGTTTGTTGGTTGGGCAACTTGCCTTCTTATTAGAATATTTTTGGTGGGAAATTTGGGTACAGCAAATGTCTGGTCAGTAGGAGGGAACTGAGCCCGTTGACCCAAATGGGCCAGGATGAGGGCTATAAGACTGATCGTTAATAGATTGAACTGTGATTTAGTTTGTTGAAGCAGCGGAATTGGGCTACAATGGATGACATCCGGCAGGCGGCAGGCGCATCTTTGGTCCACTGGGAAAGAATCGGAGGCACACAGTTTGCCCAACTGTACTGCGCATGCGCTTCAGTGGAAGACGTTGCCGGCGAGTCTGTTTGGTGTTAAGTATTAAACCTCAATCTCGACACATCCATATATATATATATATACCGTATATACACAATAATGATTTAGCTTATAAGGTATGTAGATTCAGCTTACTAACCTACTACATACAAATAAATACGACTTTCCTATAGAAAAATACACTTTTTCTATTGAAATAAAAATATGCATTGATCGAAAAAATTATCAACCTTGAGCTGGCGGTTCTTAAAGTTTGGTAGCATACATGAACACGGTTCAGTCTCTGGCTTGGGCTGACTTGATCACATACCGAGTGTAAATCTGCCTGTTGATCCAATTAATATAAGTGTCGCTTATCTGCGCTGATTGCAGACTGCAGACAGCTGACTGCTGACTGCTCCGTGCATGTGTTCATGGCGCTACCAAGGTCTAAGAACAGGGGCCGCTTTTTACTTGCGATGATCAGTTAACCAGTTGGAATTCGATTTGGAGCAGAGGGGCGTTTGAGTCACGTTGATAGAGTAGATGAGGGTTACACCTGCCGCGTGCACTTCCTGGGGAACGAGCACTGTGTGCATATCTAGAGTTTTCGTATATACGAAGATCCACCCTAGAGTCGGGTTAAGTACGTCAAGTACATTGTGGAATTCCCACTGAGTAGCTATGCAATTTTTTGGTTAGGATTGTTTGTGGTTCATTTCGTATTCTCTATTAAGCACAAAAGCAAAAACCCACGGATATTGTATAATAATTGTCATTGAGAATTGAATTACTTATTTCATCATTTATATTTTGCAGTTCAAACTCTGGTTGAGACGAATCTATTCTCCGATGCGCTGGCGGCGTCCATTGAGCCGAAGAAGGTTGTGAAGCGTAAGAAGCTCAACGCTGCGGCTTCACCAACTGAGAAGGATGCACCGCTGGCACCATTGAAGTTTTACCAGGACACTTTGGATGAGTCGAAGGGCGAGGACAAGTCGGATGATAGCACAAAGGAGAACGACGAGAGCAGAACGGGTTCTCCTGGCAAAGATACTGACGCTGACGATGATGATATTCCATTAAAGAAAGTCAAAGAGGACATCGAGCAGAAAGTTCAGAAGGAAAAGGCGCCTGGCGACAACCCTGATGAGGACGGCAGTCAAGATGATGCAGATGACACACCTGAGGAACCCAAGAAGCCAGGTCCTGGCTGCGGACCTAACGGACCACCTGGCGTACTTATGCTGCACCGGCGAAAAGGCCCAAAGAAGAAGCTTAAATGGCAACCGGAGGAAAAGCTCACCCAGATTCGTTACTTTGAGGTCGATCGCTCGGAGCGCGTGAATGTGACAAAGCAGAGCTTCCTCGAAATGAAGAACATGGAGCGTTACAGCGAACGCGACGCCTTGAACATTGTTCGGCGAGGCTTTGACGATATCATGGAGCCGCAAATGGAGTGGCGTACACCTATCGAGGTCGATAACGTGCCCGATCATCCGAATGGCAATCTGTCTAAGCAGCGTTTGGTGCAAGCGGAGCGTGAAGCAACCACTTTGCGGGCTCTTTACTTCTCGCCGGATATGATTCCCGATAGTCCTGCCGAGGCGGAACTCGAGCCGCACTTTTCGCACGACATTCCCATCATACCTATTGATGATCTCACTGGCAATCCAGACGCAGTCAACGACTATAGCGCTTTGCCCTGGCCAGAGCCGAAAGGCTATGGAGCAAACAGCGCTGATATGGGATTCAATGACAGCATGAACAACATGTTGCCCGGAATAAATCCCAATATGATGACAGCCAATCCTTTCCAGCCATTTGGAAACAATTTTATGCCTAACACCAGCAACTTGCCTCCAAATCCAAGCCAACAGATTCCAATGAATATGCAACAGCCTGGACCTCCGCCCATCTGGCAGAACCAAATGACCGGCAGTCCCATGATGAATAATATGAATGGACCTGGACCGGGACCTGGCATGGATATCAGCAATGTCGGAGGAATGCCGCCAAACTTCATGGGCCCAGGGCCTTTTGGAAGCCCTGGTGGCCCGTTTGGTGCGCCGCAGGGATTCAATAATATGAATTATCCGCCAATGATGATGAATGGACCTGGTCCGGGACCTGGACCTGGACAAGGACCGGGACCCAATGGTCCCATGATGAACGGACCAATGCCCAATGGCATGGGTCCTATGACAAATGGCGGTGTTGGTGGACCCCGCAACAATAATCGGAAGAACGGAGGCAACTGGCGCAGCGGTGGCAACAACTTCCAAGATAACTCCGGTGGCAATTGGCGTTCAGCGGGCTCTGGCTCCAATCGCGGCGGGGGCGGTGGCGGTGTCGGGGGCGGTGGCAACAACACTGGCATTTGCAAGCAGTTCATGCGCGGCCACTGCCACATGGGCAAGGCGTGCAAGTACGTGCATCCGCAGAAAAAGAGAATGTAGGAGTCACCCGAATCTTCTTCGGAAGATTCGAATGTATAGATCTCACCATCACCATCACCATCAGCCTATCACATCCATGTATATCAAAAACATTGAAATCTCTGCGATATGGAATGTGGCCCAGTTAATGGGACACGCCAGTTGCCCAAGCCAATGAAGACTGTAGCCTGGACGCCGAGAGCATTGGCTCCCCGCGCCTAAGTTTATTTTTAAAATGTATATATATAAATATTTAGTTATTAATGTTGTTTATTTAACTGTACTTACATATACATCGGTATAATGTATAAAGTAGAAACTCGTTTCGAATTTCTCACACTTCAATTAATTATTATAATGTATTTACGTAAGCTAGATTATTAGTAAATATATTTAATAATAAAGACCAAGTCATCTGAAGAAAAAACCGATGTGTTTAATTTTAATCTCCGACTAATATCGGACAAGCACTGACTATCGATTACGATGCGGTCTATCGATGGCGATCCCCACTATCGTTTGACAGCAGAAAATGTTTGTTTTCGGTTTTTTTAATTATCGCCGAAGTTTTTCTGATTCCGTCGCGTCCAAAAAGGTATATATACTAGGCAAAACACCAGGCGAACAGCATCTTTAGCTTGCGCACATAATTCAAGCTCGCGCCAAATTAGAATATTAATATGCATGTGTGTACTCAGCTGTGGACCCTGTCTGCAGCAGTTATGATCCAAAGAGAGCGCGCTGCAGAGAGTGACCACAGTCAGTGGGCGCTGTAATAAGATATGATCCGATAGGAGAGCGCAGTAAAGAGTGGCCTTTATTTGTGTGTGGGTCTTACACACGATTGAAATGAAGAGAGCACACTACAGTTATTCTGAGTCTGTGTGCGTGCGTTTCTTTTGTATGCATTTTAGTGCCCTGCAGGCCCGCTCAAACACTTGTTGTTGACTCTGTTTGCCTGGTATTTCAGTTGGCAGACGTTTAGGCAACTTTAACGACGACTGACTTGCTGGGGGAGTTAAAAATAAAAATAATATGAAATAAAATGTAAAAATGTGCCATTAAAATGTAGGTATTTAAATGATGATTTATTATTTATTTATTATTATTTAAAATTATCATATATAAAGGAAAAATGTCTGTTTTATATTGAGTACGCTGCTGTTCTTCTCAAAGTTCGTTTCTCGACTTTTCTGCAAGATACTATGATATAAATTTCGCAGATAATGGGAATAAATATTTCAAATATAACGCGATTAGTTGCCACACAGTAAATGTTGTGTGAAAATGAACTACAAAAAGAAACCCAGAAAATCAATGACACATGTACAGAGGCGGGCGGCGGAGCGTACTGGAGGTAGTCTAGTTTGTTGCACTTAACCTAATATTTATAAGGCTTCCATTGGTTCTGGTAGCTCGGTGACAGGTTTTTTAATTCAGTTGCCTATAGGTATTTCATCATACGACTCAAGTTCCATTAAAAAAATGAAGTTCTTCGGGTTTTTGCTGATTTTATCGGCTCTTATTGGAGTAGGAAGTGCACTAAGCTTTACGGTGACTTCGAGAATCTATATGGATGTAAAGCAGAACAAGCAGAAACTGGGTCGTATTACATTTGGTCTCTTCGGAAAACTGGCTCCCAAGACGGTGGCTAACTTCCGGCATATCTGCTTGCGCGGCATTAATGGAACCAGCTATGTTGGCTCAAGGTTTCATCGGATTGTGGATCGGTTTCTGCTGCAAGGTGGCGATATTGTCAATGGCGACGGCACAGGCAGCGTAAGCATATACGGAGATTACTTCGAGGACGAGGATAAGGGGCTCAGTGTGGAGCATAATCGTCCTGGTTACTTGGGAATGGCAAATCGGGGGCCAAATACAAATGGTTGCCAGTTCTATGTAACGACCGTGGGGGCCAAATGGCTGGACGGAAAGCACACGGTGTTTGGCAAAGTATTGGATGGAATGGACACGGTATACGCAATAGAAGACGTAAGTGTTGCAGTCCGTGCAATTGACAAAGTGTGTTAATAATTTTGCTGGCTAACAGGTGAAAACCGACACCGACGACTTTCCCATTGAGCCAGTCATGATATCGAACTGTGGTGAGCTTCCAACAGAGCCATTTGAGTTCTATCCCGATGACTTCAATATACTGGGGTGGGTCAAAGCAGCAGGATTGCCGGTGACAAGTTCGTTCCTCGTCCTGCTAATCTTTCACTACTTCTTCAGACAACTCAACATGTATTGCTGACGGAGTGCATTTGTTATTTTATTATTGCACATAAATTTAACACATAAATAACTGCATCACACCATCGTCAATAAAAATCAAAAGTCAAAAGAGCAACAAATTTGTGGTTCATGCTGAGATCACGCCTCGCAGTAAAATTGGCAGAGTTGGTCCCATGTGGAGCTGTTGAAGGACATGATATATACGTGTATAAATATATGTAAAATGTAGATATTGTAATAGCTTACATCAATGTATATATAGTCGACTATGTGCTGATCACGTTTATAATACTTTGACTCTGGCTTGAATAGTCCAATAAGTTTCAATTCGACGCCAGAAAAATTGGAATGGTGGGCGGTTAAGATTTTGGCCAGCATGAAGTGATGCTTGTGATCCGGATAAACCGATGGATTCAAGCTGTTGTAGTACTCCTCAATCAGGCGACGGTCTCTGTCTGCGACGTCCCGCTGATGCTTCACCATCTTATCGAAGTCGAAGGAGTGCGCGTGCTTCACCCTCGGATTCGATGCCGCATCGAGCAGGCGCTCCCACATGTTGCGGTATCCCTTGTCAAAGAACTCCGGAGCTGTGCACTTTTCAGCCCAGTAAGTAAACTTCTTGTCGGCACTGAGAGAAACATTTAAATTAGTTCATTGAGTCAACCTGATCTGAGGTATCTTACTGATTGTCTACGTGAAGGTCAACGTAGAGTCCAGGAATCTTAACTGCTGTGCGTGCGCATGCAATGAGTTTGCCGGGTCCAAAGAAGTGCAATCGTAATTCGAATCTTCGGATTGTGTCCAGAGTAAGGGGACCCAGATCAAGCACATAGGCGAGTTGCTCACAAGGCAACGGCTGCACCGTGAAATGCTTCACATTTGAAGGTTTACATCCCTGCGTCTTGTGAAAACTTATATATTTCTGATACACCTTCTGATGAGTGTCGTACAGTTCCGTATTGAGCCGCAGTCGATGCAGGTAACGCTCCGTGACGAGCATCTGATTGAGCACAATGGCATTCGGCAGTTCCTGGTTGTTATTGACAAGGACGTAGGTCTGCACCATCTGAAATAGCTGAAAGTCGTGATGACGCTGCCGCGACACGGTCATGTCTTCATCGCTCTCGGACAGTTCGGAGAAATCCATTGATAGGGAGTCCTCCTGTTCGTGCTCCTCGTCAAGGGGGCCTTTCAAGTTCGCATCGACCTCTGTGATGCTCTTGAATATCTCATAGTTGTAGATATTTCGCATATATGAATATTCCTCGATAATTTCTGACATGCTTTGCTCCACTTTTGGCAGCGTCGTTGACATGTTCAATATAGGCAGTACACCCTGTCCTCGCAGTCGGAAATAGCTGTTCGCACTGCTATTTATGAGGACGCCGAAGGTGCGCAGAAAGTTCTCATTGAACCCAAGAATGCCACAGATTTTGATTTTATCTGTTCCCAAGGGCTCCAAGTCCATGCCCTCCTCCTGCATTATCCTGGCATAGCCATCGATAAGCAGCTTATTCTTGTCTTCGTCCTTCATTGGAATCAGATGTAAGTGGAGTGGATATTTCGTCACATTCGAGATGCGAAATGTGGTGCAGAAATTCTCGTACCAAGGCTGTAATAAATTGAGATATATTATTAGCCAAGTTTAATCATTCAATCGCAGAACTTACCTGGATGTTGAGGTAGATATTGTCCTTTTGGAACTTCACTTTCTGCGCCAAATTGACGAGGGTCACCGACAAATACTGGCTACGGCCGCCGACGACGTCCAGCTGGAAGAGGGACTTCATCTCGTGACCACGTCGTATGTGTGGTAAATGGAGGCGACATCCTTGATGCTGTTGCTTATCCAAGACGCCTGACTTTTCATAGAAATATATAAACCGATCTGCGAAACAGTATTCAGAGGATATGGGCGAAAGCTGTTGACTAGACTCGACATTGAGTTGACCCAGAATCTCGTAAATAGTTTGACGGACAAAGCTCGATGAGCTGTGAACGTCGCTGTCGTCCAGCGATGAGTCCACATCGTCCACATGTATGACGAAGCGTCGATGCTCAAGATCCAGATCACTAATGATCTCATCAAGAATATCCAGAATCAGGCTGCCGTCTTCAGTTTCCTTTTGGCTCTGGCAGCGACACTGCTGGTAGCGCAACGTCATATTGGGCTCATCCTCGCAGGTGAAATTGTACTCGAGAGTAAGTAATATCTGGGACAATACTTCGGCCACCAAATCGGCGGGATCATCGTCGCCAACAAAGTTCTCAGATACTTCGATGCGCTTCCATGTGAAATTGGCTGTTGAGCAGCCGTCGTTTATGATCTCGACGCAATCATTAAACGGTTGTCCCCGATCAAACAGAATCAGCTCCGGCTGCACGATGTGAACCTCGGGCACCAGAACCGATAGACGCAGCAGTAGAGGCTTCTGCGCTTTGCCAACGGCACACACATAGACGCGACCTTCGACCTGTCGGCAGTACAAGTGCCTTAGCATCGCCTTGTTCAGTATGACGAATATCTCCTTCCGCTCGAATCTACTCAGGGAGATATTGATCTGCTTTTCAAACGTGTCCTCATACAACTCCTTAATGCGGAACGGTCCCACAACTTCGAGAAAGACGTTTTCAAGCGGCAGAGCATTATTGTTGATTAATTCGGCGGTTTCAATGTGCGAGCGCTCTTTGAGCGGATGACAGGGATGGTAGTTGAAGGTCAGTTGCTTGCGATCCCAGCCCATTTCGCACTCAATGAACGTGGCCTTCACCGACACTTTTATCACATTCTTGCGCTGTGGATGCAACACGTCCGTTATGTCCCACAGGAAATCACTGAAGAATACTCCCTCTTCATAGCCACTTATCAGGATCTCAATGTAATCCTCCGAATTCGGCGATAGCTCCATTAGTTTTGGCATCATTTCGAAACGCGAAGTTAGCGGCTGATTAGCACAGGAGCTCGGCTTCAATGCTGTATTATAAGTCTTCAATCGTGATATTGCCACACGATAGCTTCGAAGTCCGCGATTGATAACCTTCACACGGAACTTGTATTTGTAGATATTAGCTTGAAAGTTCTCCTTCAGGTCAGTGAAGAGTAGACCCGCATCGAAGCCCTTCCTTATGTCTGGCTCAAAGTACAGTGGGACGCCCTCGACCAGAAATGTGATGGGTATCTCCATGACATGATCAAACTGCAGATCCACGTAGAGTATATTCTGGTACAGATCTGGATCGGTGAACATGGATATCAAAGTGGTGTACATGCTCTGTCCAGTGGGTGCCAGCATCCCGCCTCGCACCGTCAGATGCTGAAAGCTGATGTCCTTCTGTGGATAACAATAACAATGTGAAGAATAATTATAATAATATGAATAAGGAGCAACACTAACTTACCAGCTTCATGGTCAGCTTCGTGTTGGTTGGCGAGTGGTTGTCGATGTAGAAGTGAACCTTGTTCTCCTCGTAGACCTTAATCCGTCGATGCACAAACTTGGGCGTAATGCGTATTTCCGTGGGCAGAACATTGCCAAACAAATGAAACGGATAAGGATGCGGATCACCGACTATTTTCAGTAAGCCCGATAGCTTGTTTTTGCCCAGTACGCGGAAGATGACAACACACTTGGCCAGCACCTGAGCCTTGGAGCCGATGTAAAACTTCCAGGTGCCGTCGCGAAAGCTCATTTCATTTGGCTGCCAATGGAAGATTACAGATTAATATCTATATATAGAATAGTATGTATATGCTTCTCTTGTTGCTTACAATGACGTCAAAGTGTAAAAAGCCTCCGACCGGGGATACGTTGGTAAATACCATGTTGAAGTTGTATTCCTCTCCAGCGTAGATCGTGCGCTCGGTCAGATTGACAATGTTATACCAGTCGATCTCTGGTGTACAGCAATTGTACTCGAACCAGAGTTTGGAGCAGAGATATTCCGACTTAATTAGCGTATTTTGCTGCTGCTCCTCACTGGACTCGGTGTTGGCTGTGGTCAGCGCTGGACAGATGCGCACAGTCAGCGATCGATTGAAATATCCGACACGATTTGGTATAATCAAGATGGTTATGCTGCGTCCAGTGTTGGGGCGCAGATAAATGATCTCGTTGTCGCAATAGACCTCACTGGGATCACTTGGTATGCCGTTCCAGTCCATGAATATGAAATTGTTGTGCTTTTGGAATATGCTAAAGTAGTTGGTGTCCAACAGGCCCTGCAATGCCTCCTGGATAACGCGCTTATCCGTTTCCGATTTGTCGAATACCTTTTGCTTCTTCAGGTTCTTCAGCAGATTACTCGCCATCGCTGGAATTGGCTCTGTAATGGAATCGTAATTGCACAAAGATTGTTTCTGATTGACGACTGATTAACATGAAATTTACCCATGACATCCTCTTCGAATTCCAAGCTGTAGACCGAATCGTTGACTGTATACGACTTTTCCGATTTCAAATCATGGGCAACTGAAGATAGTTCAATGCTCTCATTCAGATCAAGTTCCTCGAGCAGATCCTCATGGGCTCTTTGCAATTCCTTGATGGGATCTTGTACCGTAATGGGCAGGATTTTGTTTGATTCCCGTATGTTAAAAACCAACGGTTGCTCCTCGCCATCCTCAGTGGCATGGACTTGCAGGGTAATGGGAACGGCCAGGGGATTCATGAGCAGCATGAAGCGTTTCTGTGGCACGGCAAATGGGATTGTTCCAAATTCTACAAGCTGTGGAAACGTGCGCAACTGTACATGTTGTCCAGTGCCCCTGAAATGGTATGGATCGCATATAATAGAGAGCATTTGCTACAGCTTCTATACTTACTTGATCTGCACCTCGTAATTCAATCCGTTTACCACCTTGAAACGCAGTGTGACCGTGAAGCGGGAGGGCACAATGATGAAGAATGAGAGGTGGAATATGCCACGCTCGCAGGGATCCAAAACGAAGCCCTCGCTGGGCGAAACTCGCAGACCACACGATTCTGGCTCTAGACAATCCTTGTACGTCACTTTGGCTACCACATCTGCAGATGGGTGAGGCGTTTTAACAACGTGAATAATACAGTAAGGAATCAGTTACCGACCATCCACGTTCAGGACCTTAATGAAGGCACAGTGCTCCTCGCCCAGATAGATCTTTCGGAAATCGATTACCTTCGGAAACACCTCAATTTCAATGCCAGCGATTTCACCTTCCGCCACGATATAGTGAGTCTCCATGCACTCGTCGCCATCGGTGAAACAAAGGAATATCTTGGTGCGTTGAAAGTAAGGCGGATCCATGTTCTCAGGAAATGCCACAGAGTCGTTGTAGACGGGCTCAAAACATATAGTAAGCTCCGAGGACGAGAAGGGCTCGAGAAATTCAGGTCCTTCCAGGTTAAAGTGTACGGCAGCTTCGTCGTTGTAAAGAAGGGATTGACTCCGGTTATCCTCATCAAAGTCAAACATGAGAACACTGTGCATGCTGACGGCATCGTCAAACATCTTATTTGAGTATTTGGACATCACTGAATTGACTTCCGATTGATTCTCATCCGAGGTGCGCTCGTTGTAAAACTCGCTTCTCATAGTCACCAATTGGGGACTCTCATTGCACACAGTAATGGAGCGATTGGTCTCCTCACCGAACTTAGAACGGCCAAACACAATGTAACCCCGGCTCAGGTAAACAGACATTGATTTGGGTGTGAAATCGAATATGACCAGCCTAGGCGGAGCTGCAACATCAGTGCGAGAACATAAATGACGAGGAGAGCACGGTGAGGTCTGCTCATTGGATACATACATACAGCAAACTTAACGTTGAAGAATCCCTTGTACTCCTGCAGTTTTTGCGGCTGAAATGTTACGAGTACCTTGACATAGTCCTCGGCGAGGATTGTGCTCTTGTTCAAGTAGTTCAGGTCGAGTCCCTTGTAGCTACTGCAGATGATAAAGGGAAACACAGAGATATATAAGTTAGTTAGGTATACTTTTAGTCACTCTCTCTCGATGGGGTTGACTGACTTTCTGTACTTGACTTTGATGGGATCCTTGGTGGGATTGTAAATGATCATTTCATAGTAGCTCTTGTCCTTGATCACAGTGGAGGGCAGGGTAATGTGCTCACTAACAGACGACTCGGTTAGCTCGTG
The DNA here is from genome assembly GCA_035042075.1 of Drosophila macrospina. NCBI lineage: Eukaryota > Metazoa > Arthropoda > Insecta > Diptera > Drosophilidae > Drosophila > Drosophila macrospina. The sequence continues at coordinate 444,698 of JAWNLW010000487.1, read as the reverse complement.
TATAACTGCAAGGGAGTTTAGATAGGTGAATTCTATATAAATACATATATATATATCTATATATATATATTCACCAATTATCGGCACTTCGAATGTTATGTTTGGGTGAAAACTGTGTATGAATATGTGACGACGACGGTTGATGTTCCTAGCTGTTGTGCTGCGTATGGTGATCTTCACATTCAACACTTTGTCCGTCTCCAGGTAGCGATTGATATCGGGTTGAGGAAATGATATCTGAGTATCTGAAGGACTGTCCGTGCTGAATTCAATCAGACGAGGATACTGAAACAAGATAAGACTCAGTGAAAATATAGATCAATTGCTATTTGACAATACCAATCCATTGTTGCGAATCGTTAGAGTCAATCCGTAGGTGGAGTTCTTGCGGAAACAACGCTTCTGTATCATCAATCGTGGTGCAATGTGCAGCGAGTCAATCAAATTCGTATAATCACTAAAGTCTGGCAAATGGAAAAGTGGAAAATTGAAAATGGAATAGAAACTGATGAGTGTTACAGGATCTCGCCTGACTTACACTCTTTGAAGACGCAGCAAACGGTGGACTTAAGCCGACTACTGGCAGTCGAAGGCAGCGAGCCTCTATTGTCGATGCTATCTGCTGTTGGCGGTGGTGCAGGCGGTGGCGATGGCGGTGGTGGGGCAACCACCGACTCGGGCGGCGTCTGATCCTCATCTATGCTCACCACTTGCGGCCGATTCGTTCCATATTTATTTGATCGGCAATCCGACAGCATTTTAGTCAATCTCAATTTCTAACTGAAAATATAAGCAAATACTTTTGTATATTTTTGTTGTAACATCAAGTTGTAAGTGTAGATATTGTGGGGATTGTGTATTGAAAAGTCTAACAAGTCAGCAGAAACTCGAAATTAAATAATATGGTATTGTCTACTCATGTGCTTTCGATTGGGGTGGAGTGAGCTTACGTCATCCCCAGCATCCTCACAAGGACACTCACAGTTTTGGCAAGGAGAATCCTACATTACGGATACGCCCCGTTGTTGTTTTGGGGAAAACAATTTCAATTTGGCAAAACGCAACGCAGCGTGTGACCGACAACATGTCGAACGTGTCCAAGTTGGAGTCGCACTTGCTGCCAGAGAGCAGGCGTAATGTAATGTAACAAATGCAGCTGCCGGAGCAGCAGCCGCCAGAGCAGAGCAGCAGCAGCAGCAGCAGCCGCAGAGCTGCCAATGCACAACAAAGTCGTTCGTTTCTCAGACTTATTTATTTGTTGGTCGGCTCCGTTGATCTGTTCTTTCTGCATTTGGCAAAGGCAGAATGTCCTTCTTCCTTTTGTGCAAAATTAATGATATAGGCATGGTTGGAGATGGGGTTGGAGCTGGAGCATCGACGTGCGGTTACGTCGACCATCGACTGTCCTCGTCTTCTGCCCATTTTTATTGTCAACGGACGCAAGTGCAAAATCAAGTAAAACAAGCGCTTCAGCCGATTGCACGCGACTGCGTAATACCCTGTAAAGTTACCTATAATAAAAGTTCATTTGATAACCATTATTACTAAATTACATATATATAGTATGTATCATATATCCAATTCCAATTTCATATATCCGAATTGCAACGAAGTGACGTAACACTCAACTTTGTGTAAAAGCTGCTATGAGCATGCAGAGAATCCACAAAGTATGTGTATATCTACACATATTGACGTCTCGCTCGCACATATATTGTCCCAACAAAGCGGTTCAATGCAAAATGTTATATACTTTCTTCATTCTCTTTATCATAACTTTCTTATTTCTGCACCGATCTTTATGAAACATCTACATGTACTTTCCAATTGCATTCTTTAAGCAGACAGGCGTAGGTTCTCAAAAAGAGTCTATAATTAGCTTTTTAAGGGAGGTACTGCCTGTTACATACTGTTTGCGCAAAGTTAATATATCCTTGTACAGGGTATATAAAAAAAAAAGAAAACTGCCCCAAAAAAGCTGTGCAACTAGAAAACCCGTAACCGGCAAACCGTAACCAACAACCGCAAAACGAACAAAGAAAATTGAAATGAAAAGGGCAACAGAGAGTGAGAGAGAGAGAGGGAGGGGAGAAAGGGGCAGAGAGGCGTAGACGATGTGCAGATGCCAAACTATTTTGCATGTGTTTCCCTTTCCCCTCCCCACCCCTTGCTTTTCTTTTTCATTTGTTGGTGCTCCACCGATTTCCCATTCTCATTCCCATCCCCATTCGCATCCATTGCCATTCTGTGTTTATTATCGCCAGCAAAGCGTTTATAAATCACGCCACTTCACATGCACGAGCAGAGCAAGGAACAATCAAGGGACACAGATAATGGCAGCCCACTGTCCACACACACACACATACACACACATGTCAGCTGCGGGAAGGCGGACAAAGATGCCCGAAAATTGTTTAGTCCAAAGTACATAACATGTGCCAGTATAGCCAAAGAGGGAATGATGCGAATGCGGAGATTGAGAATGAGAATTCATCACTGCAACGCGGCCATTTAAATTTTGATTAACAAATTAGCGGAGCAACAATGGACAACCCTTTAATCCGATGCCAAGGGATGCTGAGTCAATTGTGCTTGATGATTGAGTGTGGCTAGGAATTGCTTCACTTGGGGAAATGAAGATGGTATCAGTTCACAGACGCCACTAGTTGTTATAGCCGAGGCAGCTTAAATATCCAAGGTAAGTTACAGGCTGTACTTGTCCTGGTTTTGGTTCTGGTTCTGGTTCTGGCTCTGGTTTCAATAGCACCGCAAACAACTGAAGGCAAGGAGAAGTAAAGGAGGAAAAAATGAAAGCAAAGAGGAAGCAACGCAAGTGAGCGGTTTTTATATGCTCGGCTTATGTGGTCCTTACGACTGTAAAGTGGCAATTCTTTAACAATTTATGTTGCCAAACCAAAGTCGAGTGTGTGTCCGTGTGTGTGTGTTTATGTGTGTGCCTTGGCAGCTCCATAGTAACTGATGTGTAACAGCTCCTATACAGTCAGTGTGGCTGCATTGCTCCATCGCTCCCTGCAACAGCTGACGCCAGGCTGAGATCATGTTGCCCCTTCTCTCTTTGGTTCTTTGGCTCTATGGTTGTATGGCTCTATGGTTCACTTGGTTGAAGGGTTCGCTTTTTATTTGGTTGGACCGTCGGCTGTGAAATTTTCGTGAATTTATGAGCACTTGAGAGCAGGCGCCATCGCCAACGGCTGCGATGTCCTCAACGACAATCCCATTCCCATTCCCAGTCCCATTCCCACTGCCATCTTCTGGCCCAATCTCATCCTTAGCGGCGACTTTGTTGGCCTAATATAAATTTCAACTTTAACAACAACTGTGCGCCGGGGTCGAGGTCGTTGTTGAGCATCGCCCGGCAACATTTTAATGCGCGTCGCGGTAATTTTTTCTTTTCCTCTTTTTTTTTCCTCTCTCTCCGCTTTTTTGTTCGCTTTTCTAAGTGGCAGGCAGCGGCGCAATAAAACGCTCTCCAAATGCTATGAAAGGATTGCGGCCAAGTGTGCGCGCTCATAAATCGTAGACGCAGACCCTTTGCCGTCGCATAAAAATTAGTTTACGTGGCACATAATTTTACATTAATTTCATTTCAAATGGCCGAGCTGTGCCCTCGTCTCAACAACTCGGACGACAGGCAGAGTGTGTATGACACACACTCACAGTTAGGCACCACCCACACTCAACTCGCAGAGCAGACAGAGGGAGGGAGAGCACGCGTTGCCAAAAACCACTTTGCCACATTTTAAAGTATCTGTCACATAAAGTACACACAGACTGCTCTTGCCTGTGGCCACAATCCAAGAGGATGACGGCAGACGGAGGGGGAAAAGGGGCAGAAGGAGCAGTGCTGCAAGCAGAAAACAAAATGCAACAAAATATATTTTGTTTTTCTTCATAGAAAAAACAAAGAGGCCAACAAAAACAAAAACAAACACAGAAATGCTTATAAAATGATAAGTTGTGTTGCTTCAAGACGTTGACTCTGACGCTGACGCTGGCGTTGACGTGGCAATGAAGTCAAGTGAAATGTATGAGCAACTGAATAAGCCAGAACACCATCATAAACAAGAACTACAACCACAACCACAACTATCAACAAGCTGCTCGACAGCGTAAGACCCGATATTCATATCTAAACTCGCATATACATTTACTACTTATTATAATATAAATATAATAAGATAAAGTTTTTAAATGACAAGTGCGAAGACTCTTGTCTAAAAGACATTTATAGATTAATTAAGTAAATGAAGAGAAATGAGCTACAAATCAAAGCAAAAGGAATCGAACCTAGGATCTCTTTATTTATGGGCCAAAGCTGCTCTCTTAATATCGTTCACTCTTAGAAGAGAGACAGAATAGAGAGCGACGGCAACTGAGCGCAGAGCCGTTACATTTCTTGCTTTGCTGTGCAGACATATTTAGCTATCTCTTTCTGACAGCAGCGAGATTTGAACTCAGGACTCGCAGTGTCTTGTTGTCCTCTTGTTGTTGTTGTTTTATAATGCAATTATTTCTGAAAGTATGTAGTGGCAGAATTCTAAAACAAACATGATCTGTATATACATACGGATGGACGGACAGACATGGCTATATCGCCTGGGCTGTTGATGCTGATCAAGAATATATTATATAGGACCGTTTGCTTGCTTCTGCCTGTTACATATATTTGGATAAACCTATTATCCCCTGTACCCTCTTGTGTACAGGGTCTAACAACAAAAACAGAAGCAGCAACATTATCGTTGTCAACGTCAGCGTCGATGTGCTGAGGAAATATTTTGTGTGAAGTATGAAACATGTCAAAGGGAAGTTAAAGTCAACAATAAAGAAACTGAGAATATGGAATATGAAATACTACTATGGTACATTCTGGTTAGGTAAGTCTATTACTTATCGAGCGAACGAGCAGCCACAGAGCTGCAGCTAATTTGCGTGACAAATTGCTTAGAGTGGTGCAGCAAACCGCAGGCAACCGATAGCCAAATGGCCAATTGATGTCAGTTAATATAAATGAAAACTCATTAAAAATTTACAACTGATTGACTGCACAATGTGCACTAATATTTTGGGCAATGCTCTACATTGTGCACTGCCACCAACGAGCCAACGAGCTGGATGCAATGTGTCCGTGTCCGGGTCCGTGTTGTCAAATGATGCATTCAGCGGTCATATGGTAAACGAACCATCATGCAGAACAGAGCATCCAAAGGTTCACCTACAGCAGCCCCCCCACCCAGCAATGGCAATTTATGCTAATGCTCGTTAGTGAAATCAAACAGCAACAGCAGCAACAGTGGAGAAACAATTGTGTAAACAACAGGGCCGTAAAGCAAACGACGTGTACAAGCGACAGACAGACAGCCAGACAGACAGATAGACAGAGAGACCAAATAGACCAAATAGACCAGACCGAGAGACTGAGAGACTGACGCAGCCGTTGCAGCTGTCGGTTGCACAAAATATTGACGCATATATTGGCAGTGACAATTAATCTGCTAATTGCCAATTTAAGCACGTAAACCAAACACAGGCAGTAGCATCGACATCATCGACAGCATCAACAGCATCGAGAGCATTGAATGCATTGAAAGCAGTCGAAATTGTTGCTGGTTCTGGCCATGTTAGGGCCTTGGCAGCCGTGTGGCATAGTTGGTCAGCCAGAGTAACTGGCAGTTATGGGTTGCCAATGATTTGAAAAGTATACGTGAACTGCAATTGCAACAACTGCAATTGCAACTGCAACTGCAGCTGCAACTACAGCTGCAAACTGCATTTGATTTGTCGTTTGAGCCATGTGCATGACATTCGAGTACTTTAACGTAATTAGAGCTAATGAAAGTCAACACAGTAACGCTTGTTGTATGCACTCTGTCTCTCCCTTTCTCTCTCTCTCTCTCTCTCTCGCTCTCCTCTGTCTCTGGCACACCACTGCGTATGAATAATCAGGAAGCAAAGTCGTAAATACATAAATTAGTTTCGTTGTTGACACGCCGATTTGATTTACGCATCTCAGCGCTCCCATTCATCCGGATGTGAAATCCGTACTCCAATGAGATGCCAAGTAACGCACACAATGCCTGCCTAATGAACACTCACTGATGGCCTTGCCTCCTGTTGGGGCAGAGTGTGCTCGGAATTTTCACTACAATTTTTGCAATATTGTAAAACTTTTGCCGAGCGAGTCTCGACGGGTTGGGAGATGTTGGCCTGAGTTTACAGCCAAATGCACATCATTGTTGAGCTCGAGACGAGTTCAATTTTCTTGGCTAAAAGGCAAAATTGCCTCAGCTCATTAAATTTAAGCAATGGCAGGCAAAGAGCGTAGCAAGCAAAAAAGAAAAGTTGAAACCACAAAATCCTTTTGGTTTTTGCTTTTCTTTTTTGTGCCTTTTGGCAGCAGCAGCAGCAATTGAAACACAAAGCGCTTCATTGTCAACTCCGTCGTCGTCATTTACCACATTCAAAATGTCATTAAAAGCATACTAAAATTAATTTGTAGCAATTAGTTGCAAATTGCAAGAAAGCAAAAGAAAAGAAAACAACACAAAGCAACTGAAAGGGAAGCAAATGGAAGCCACACCAAAGCAAGGCCAAGCCAAGCAAAAGGCCAGAGTTTTCCCCACTCCTTTCACTCCCCCCCAGAGAAATTGCTCAACATTTTTATGTGTTTTTGTGCATTTAGAAAACTGTCTATGGAATGCTGAGTAAAATCATAAAAACTCGCTGGCAAATTGCGCTTTATGCGACCGCCAAGAGCAGCGGACCAGCCTCAACTGGAGGGCCTGAGGAAAGAGTGGAAGGGAGGGAGTTAGTAAGACAGGGAGGGGGTCGGGGGTGGGGGCGACAAGTGTAGTAGAGCATAAATAAATGCTATGTTATTTTTGGCAATTATTTTCACATTCGAGTGTCTGTCCTTCAATGGAACTCATTTGTAATTTGCAGTCGGGAAATGCTCGCATTGTGCTCAGCTGTTGCTGTTGCTGTTGTTGCTGTTGTTGTTCCCATTGTTGTTATGTGACTGACGCCATTAATTAGCCAGCTAGTCGGCCTCAGTCAGCGCTATCGCCGACTTCAGTTGGAGCATCAGGACCAGCGCCAAGGACCGATAGACATCTTGGTGCCGACATTTGTCTTGACTAGCAACATTTCGGTGGGGAGGGGAAGATTGGGAATGGTTTCGGTATGGGTAGGGGTATGGGAATGGCAATGGTTGGGCACCGTATGACACATGTTGTCAGCATGCTCATCTTTCTTGTTGCTACTGCTGCTTCGACTATATTTTCGCCGCTAATTGGAAAATGTCACAATTTATTTTATTTTTATGTTTAATTGGATTCAGCTCGGAAAAAGTTTTGCTCCCCCCTGTGCTGGGGATATCCTTGTCGCCTAGGTACGACGCATGATAATTTTCTTAATTTGTGCGCCTTGATGAGCAACCAGATACATAGTTGGGGAGTTAGGAAGATAGAGATACAGAGAGAGAGAGAGAGAGAGAGAGAGAGAGAGAGAGAGAGAGAGAGAGAGAGGGAAGGCAGTGGGGGAAGCGAGTAAGCGTAAAAACCGAAACTTTTTCCATTTTCCTGATGGCATGTGTACGTGTAAAAGTTTTCCACTCACTAGAGAGGACACAAGCTCACTAGATCCCAGCAGCAGCAACAACAACAACAACAACAACAACAACAGCGACGCTGACGATGACTCTTCAAAGGTGCAAATAAAGTAAATTATTAGTTTCTTCTTCTTCTTCTTTTCGCCTCCCTCGTTTCACTCTTCCCTTCGTCTTCTTCTTCGTCTTCAGCTGGGGCTGCGGATGTTGTTGTTGCTACTTGTGGATTTCCGCTTCAATTACTTGCGCTGCTCGCATAAATTTCATTTGACAAACTTGTTTGATAGTTGGAGCAAGCTACACACGCGCGCGCACCTACACACACACCCACACACACACACACATATACGTGACAAATTAAGAATTTCCTCCGAGTTTAATGTATGACTCTCCCCAAATATGTCTGTATATATATTTCATGTCTTCAAAGCAATTCAATTAATTTGTATACTTTCTTGATGGATTTCCCATATTCCTTTGCCAGTGCCAAAGTCCAGGTTAAGTAAATGCCTAAATAGACATTCAAAATGCTCATTAAAAATGAGCAGGTGAGAGATTTGTCTCATATGTGCTAAGCTAAAGCTGCGCTTTGAAATCAGAGACGTCTTTAAGTATAATTTCTCAGGCATATAAATAAATCACGTTGTCTGAAGATAAAAAGCTTTATTGGCTTCATTTAGGCAGCAAGAGCAGAAGCATGAGCACAAACAACAAAAACAACAGCAGCAACAGGAGGTATAGCTACACAGGGGGCAGCGGCGACAGGGGTGGCTTAATGAGATATGCGTTACGTATATGCCGCATAGGCAGCAACCGTAGTAGGCGCCGTAGTCTGCTACAGTGCGCATAATAAATTTTCATTTTAATGACTTAACGCATAAAAACAAGAGCAAGAGCAGCAACAGCAACAACAAACAGCAAAAACGGCAACTAAGATGGAAACAATGCACAGGTTTACAGGTGTTGTTGTTTTTATTACCATTTTGAGTTCGTCCCTTGTTATACCCTGCGACAGGAATATGTTAACTCTCTGCAAAAAGTATGCTGCATGCGTCTGCATGCATATGTAAATGTGTATAAAAATGAAAAGGTCAAAATAATAATATACAATATTTTATAAAACAAAGTATGTCCAGATGTATATAACGTAAATGAATTAGCTGCTAACTGCAAAAAATTTGCTATTGCTCTTCTCATTGCGGTGAGCTTTAACTGATCACACACACACAGATATTGCTGTGAGTAAGCACTTCAGCGTTCTCACTCTGAGGAGTTTAGCTGCTCTCACAAGCGCCCGCATATGTGTGGATGCTAAATGCAGAGAACTTGCACTTGCCCTTCTCCCTGCAATGAACACGCCTTGTTGATCACACACACAAGCATAGACAGTAATATAGCGGCAGCTCTCGGCAGCGCTTACTCCCTTACTCGCTATTTCTCATTTGATTTGAGTGCCATTAACATGTTGTTTTGTAGTGCAAGCACAAATGTTATTATATTCTTATAATAATAACATTAAATATTCTGCGGCGGTCAGCAGAAGTAAAAATTCAAATATAAGAATTAAAAAAAATACAATGTAATTGAATTAAAATTATACAAAAATATACTACAAATGTAATATATTTTTGATCATTTCATTTATATTTATGTATGTGTTATTTTATAAATATCGAATTACTTTAATTGTTATATGGACTGGCACAGGGTATTATACTGCCGCGTGCACTCGAGTGATCTGCTTGTTTAGCATTTGTATGTGTGTATGTACGGTGTTGTTGTTGCCGTACATATTTCTTTACTTCATTTGTTACGCATTTCTCCATCTCTCCATCTCTCCATATCTCTCCTACACCGCACACCTCCTGAGGCAGCGTTGCCTTCCTTCATTCGTGTGCCCAAGAGGTTTCACGTAAATGTGTTGGCAAAACATATTTATGATGACGTGCTAAAGGGATCTCAGTGCTCGCCTCGCCTACCCCCCACTCCTTTCGTCATCCCGTACTCACGACTTTAGCGCTTTGCAGCAAAAAGTTAATTAGAAATTATGCTCGAGCTGGTATAATACAGCACACACGAGGCAACAACATGCACACAACACCTTTGGGTTATTAGACAGATATTCTCGAATATACTCAGGCAAACACTCATGCACACACTCGTTTATGTACACACTCCCACAGACACACTGACACAGACACACGTTTGCTGCATTAAAGGTAAGGCTAATTAATGCCACATTTGATGCGTGCTTAAAGAGAGAGCATGTCATGCTTTAAAATGCAGGTGTGGCTCTCTTATGCATCTTGAATTGGACTTAAGATTGGCTTGGACACATGGGCTTGTTGACTTACACATGCCATAGTTAGAACCTACGCTGGCTAATCCCACAATCACTGGCTGGGACATCTATGCATTCGTTATTTGCATAAATTTTGCTGCTGCCTCGGTCGCAGCTGTCGCATCGGTTGCACTTTTATTGCCGCTGTCGCAGTGGCAACTAGAGGTGGACACAATAATGCTAAGGGTACGCATTGCAGCAATAATTCCTATGCAGATTTGAAAAGCTCCACTCACGACACGATGTCATCTCTAACTAGATTTGCAATGCACTGTTGTTGTGTATTGTTTTGCTTTTGCATTCTTTGTCTGCGATTTGCAAGCAGCCGGGCAGGCTATGGTCCCCGTCCGGCTGTATCTTGAACTAACTGTGTCGTCGACACAAAGCCCGGCATAAATCCCCAACATGACCCCGCCTCGAAAGCTTCTGCTGCTGCTGCTGGTGCTGTTGTTGCTGCCATTGTCACTTGGCCTGGCGTGGAAGCAGGCGAAAATATGACAAAACTTACACACATATTCACAGTCTTAGTAGTGTTCGTAGAGAGGGGAGGGGGGCGGCACGATTCTAAATTAAAAATTTTGCACAACGCAAAAATCAGCGATAAAAAAAATAATCACAAGACAAGCAGCAAGAAGAAGAACTTTGTGGGCGGACAGCTCGCAAGGGAAATATAATATTCGCAGTCAATTTCTTTTATGTGGCATACACACACACACACACACACATACATATGTAAGTATACACGGCGCTTTCTTTTTTATAGCGTCAAGCATATTCCACACTTGGCATATGCTCTTGTGTTTGTATTTGTTTTTGTGACCCGGTTCTGAATGTGCAATTATTCGCCAGGATAGGGCTCGCGACAGGAGGGAGTGCTGCAAGTGGAACCTGCATAGCCGGGCAACAGTGTCAGCTAGGTATGTAAATATGCCTGTGTGTATTTTTAATACATTTACTGTTATGCCAAAGTTACACAACATCAGGCCAAAAACAAAAACACAACAAAAAATACCATTGTGCCCTTATCAACAAACACATCAGGAGTGTTTTGCTTGATGGCACATTGGGGAGCAACTCCATGAGCGGCAGATGAACGGTGTGTGTGTGTGAGTGTGTGTGTGTGACAGTGACTAATAAAAGCGCTCGAATGGCCATCGACCGTACCTCCCTCCCACCCTAAAAGCAATATAATAGTCAAGCGGCGGTGCGCGTATAATATGCATACAATATTTTCATTTTGCCGCTTTATTTTTTCACAGTTTTCATTTGTTACTGCAAAAACAGAAACAACACCAACTACAAATGTTACCGTAGAGTTGGCGCTCGACTACGAAGTACCCTGTTGCTGTGCTTTAAGCTCAGCAACAACACCTTCAATCGTTTTGTTGTTGCATTGATCGGAGACTGGGTGCAGCTGTGCTCCGTGAATAAGAAGAAGGCATAAACGAATTGCTTAAAGTAACGGAGTGAAATTCATGAGTACTGTGAGCCTATATGTTTTATCTGTAACTGCTGCAAGAAATGCTCCAAGAGAATACAAAAACAATTTTGAACTCTTCTATCCTTCACTTCAGTCGCTTTGTCTATGCCTTTCGTACGTTTTGTTGTTGCAATGCATTGAGGGTGCAGCTGTTGTGCTCACTGACTACGAAGAAGCCATAAGCAAATTACGTGAAATAACGGAGTGCGTTTCATGAGTCAATATGTTTACTTGCATTTTGGTTTGTAAGCTACTCACAGCTGAGCATAGTATGTAAGATACGTATCTATGAATTTACCAATAAAAATGTTTCTAAATCTTCGCTATGTATGAATTAAAGTCAGAGATATGTTCCTACTTCAGCCTGTTACAAACAATTTCTCAAGTCATATTACCCTTTTTTACCCATTTTTAATGGGTATAACAACAACAATTGCTATGCTGTTATCTTATTTTCTCGACTTTCGGTTGGTCTTTCATACAAATATCCTATAAAACCGTTGGCAGGCAGACTCACACACACACACACACACACATGGACAATACATATGCACACACTGACGGCAAATAAACTGCTCATAAAGCAGAAAAAAATTGGTAAAAACAACAACAGCAAAGTCGTAAGTGACTAGTGTTGTAAGAGAAGGATAGAGAGAGAGAGTGTGTGTATATGTGAGAGTGAGTGACTGGAGAAGGGAGAAAGAGTATGGGGCATGCGACTTAATCTCCATCTAAACGCAATGGAGTCGTAATAACAACAGAAAACAAATAAAAATACGAACACATACAGACACACACACACACACACACACACACACACACACATATATAGACACATATTGCCACACTCATAGTTTACGTTTTGCCACTTCATTTTATATGGTTTGCTTTTTTTTCAAGTTTACTTTTCGACTCATCTTTGTGGTGGTTCTTCTTGTTGTTGTTGTTGTCTTTGCGGAAGCTACGTACATATTTTTGTTGGAGTTGTTGTTGTTGTTGGAACGGAAACGTTGGAAAAGTTGTCATTTTGTGTGTGCTTTTTGCGCCCCGACTGACGACGCAGTGTCCGACGGGCTGCTCTATGAGAATGGCACTCCAGCGAGCTAAACATGTACATGCATGTGTGCATATGTGACTGTCTGTGTGTGTCTGTGTGTGTTGTTGCTCTGCTGATTAGCTCACTTGGGTGCCATTGGTGAGCTTCATTTGCTCCTTGGCCACAAGGCCACGCGGCCACAACTGCGCCCCTGTTCCATGTACTCAATATGTACATAGTACATGTACATACTTACATATACATACACACATTTGTATATATGTATATGTGTTGTGTATGTGTGTACTTTTCTCTTTTTTTTATTGCTCACTCGCCCTGTTGTGACACCGCATGACCGCAAATATGAGAGTATTGGGGACAACAAAGAACTCAATATGCTGGTCATTTGTTTCTCCTGCCTTGCAATTGCAGTGTATGCTTAGCTTAGAGCATGTTGGCTTTTCTAATATGGATATAAGTACTGGATAATACAGCTGAATGGAATAGAATGGCAGTAGAGTATACGCATGTCGGTGTATACCATGAAAGTTCTTTTGCGTGTCTTGTTTGATAAGTCAACGAACACAGTCAGCCATACTTGATCACGGTCATTGTGCAGCCCTCCGTCTGGTCAGTTGACTTCTTGGCCATGCGCTTCTCTGGCCAACTCTAATTTGTCCATTACCTTCGTTGATTAGCTCGTAAAATGTGTTTGTTAGTCGAGCGTACTTGAGTGCCAACAAAAAAGGGACACTTTTCAGGTCATTTAATTCAAAAGTCATATGCTGCGGGTCGTAATTGAATCCCAAATCAGCATCAGCACCGCAACGAATAGAGGAAGATGAAACCTGGGAATGCGACTTGTGTTGCTCGGACAACTTGAGCCCATGAGCAGCTCAGCATAATTTAATTAAAATATGGCTCTGTCAGCCCAACGAGAAATCACGTTTCATTATGACCCACACAAATGTTGTAATGTTTTACTGTGGTTGGCCCCACAGCAGCTGCAAATGTGGCAAGCAAACAAAGTGCCCAGATCTAGCGAATACCCTAAGTAGAGAAACAATCTATTCAAAGTGGGTGGTTTAAGCTTGAAATGTTATCGTTTAAATATGAAACTCATTTGGCATAGTTCTTTAGTAAAGCTTGTATAAGATCGACTCCGCATTCATTTTATTGTTTATGGAAAGAGAGACAGCGCAGGGCTAAACTGGAGAGTAAATCTCATAGCAGATCACAGCCTCGCACAAGCGGATCAGTCGAGGGCTCCCGACAGCATAATACCCTACACAGTTCTCTATTAGAATTAGTTTTGTGGTGAGTTATCGATCCGATTCGATGTCTGTAGCTCTTATGGTCACTGCGATTGGGGAGTTCAGACAGACAGACGGATGGACAGACGAACTTAGCTCACTCGACTCGACATTTGATTCTGAACAAGAATATATATAATTTATAGGGTCTACCACGTCGCCTTCTGTCTGTTACATATATATGCACAAAGCTATCATACTTTTCTCTGCTCACTTTTAATGGGCATAGGGTATAAAAGCAGCAACGAATGTCTGGCTTGAAAAAAGTAGACAAATAATAGCCATAAAGTAGTTTTGGTGTAAATTTACATTTTATATTAAAGCCCAAAACAAGAGAGTGAGTGGGGGAGGGTGGAGGTGGATGGGGGTTGTTGTGGCACAGTGGAGAAGATGGAGAAGCTACGCAGCTGCTATTTCCACTGTGTTCTGCTGTGTTCTGGCTAAATGAGATTTTAAGCACTCAAAACTCTGCACTCTGGATACAACCACAAAAATCAAGGCAAAAGGCAACATGTGGCTGCGGTTCAGCACCACATCTGCAACCAAAAAGGAGGATGAGAAACGAAGCGGGTGGAATCTAGGGAGAGGGTGAGCGACACAATAGCTTCAGCTAGCAGATACTCTATCTTTTGGTAAATCATAAATCTTGGATGCCCTTTGATAATTAGTGGAAGAAACGCAATGTCGCCGGGGGAGAGAGGTGTCTCAACGGTGTCTCCATGTTGTCTTGCTGATATCTCCCAGTGTCATTGGCTTATTGTGAGCTTTATTAATTGCATGCCTGCATATAGTTTGTTGACATGCTGTTGCCATTTTGGCCAAGCGCTGGCAGTGCCATTGAATTGGCCAACAGGAACAGCAACACCGAGCAGCAACAGACAACGTCTGTGTTGTCTGGAGCTGTTTGCTCTTTTCAGTTTTGCAGCTACGTATGAATAAAGCACGAAAAAATGGCATTCAAGCCAAGTGACGGCCACGCGGCACATGGTCAAACAAGCTGATAAAGTTAAGTGCAGTCATGTCACTGTGTGTGTGCGTGTCACTGTGTGTGTGTGTGTGTGTGTGTGTGTGACGGGCACAAGCGACAAAGCACACGATTAAATTACAAAATGTCAATAACGATAACGAATGAAATTGATTGAAACGAGCAGCGACCACAATGGCGCTGCCTCAACCCCTCTCACTCTCTCGCATCTCTCACTCACTCTCTCTCCTTGCTCTCACTCTTGCTGCTTTCATTCTACTCGTTGTTCCCGCTCTACTCCCCTCTGTCTGCCCTGTCCATGTCTCTCCATTGACGGGCGTCGTGTGATAAATTATGTGTGTGGTTCTCTGCCATTGTGTGGTATTGCTGCACTCTAGGTGCATGTGTATGTGTGTGTGTGTGTATGTATATGTATGGGTGTGTGACACCTTACAGATAGATAGATCGCCACACAATGGCATGTCAATTAAAATGCATGATGTTGAAATCATTCGCAATTAATTCATAATTAAAACGCGACACATTATCAAAAGTGTGCAATGGGCATTTACATAAATAGCGAATGAATATTCATAAGTGTAGAGTGTATGTCCTCGAATGCGGGTCCAGGTCTCCCTCCTGGCTCCTGCCGCCTGCCTCCTGTCGCTATGTCGGCACGGTCAACGTTGTCCAACCGAAACGTACACACAACTTAGCTGGAGTGGAAGAGAGGAGAGTGGAGTGGGATGAAAGGGAGTAGAGTGGAAGGGAGGCAAGTGAAGTGGAGGGGAGTGGCGTGAAATGGCGCCTTGGCAAACAGACATTGTATTTAACTGATGTCCTTTAATCGCTGAATTTATCGAGCAACTCGCGGCAACTCTTGCCATCTCCTGCCATCGGTTGGCATACCCATTGAGCTCGAGTACGAGGTGTGTTCGTTGCATTGTCTTGCTCATAACTTTGCTCAACTTTAGCGCCCACACACCTCAAAGCTGTCATTCGATGCAAAGCTCGTTTGTTGTTTCTATGTCTGTTTGTCTCCATGTTTGTGCTTTTCGAAAATTTAAAAAAAATGTCAATGCAAAAAATGGAAAATTTTTTAAATTGCCTAAATAAACAAAATGAAGATGCTAAATCAATAAAGAGGAGAAACAATGGTTAAAACGAATTCGTTTATCGAAATCGGTTGAGTTTTGCCAAAGGTATGCGAATTGGAAAACTTCGAAAATTTCAAAAATAATGTCAAGGGGTAGGTATGCAAAAAATGAAAAATTTTCAAAAAAATTTAAATTGCCTAAATAAACAAAATGAAGATGCCAAATCAATAAAGAGGAGAAACAATAATCAAAACGACTTCGTTTATCGAAATCGGTTGAGTTTTGCCAAAGGTATGCGAATTGGAAAACTTCGAAAATTTCAAAAATAATGTCAAGGGGTAGGTATGCAAAAAATGGAAAATTTTCGAAAAAATTTAAAATGCCTAAATAAACAAAAAGAAGATTCCAAATCAATTTAGAAAAGAAACAATAATCAAAACGACTTCGTTTATCGAAATCGGTTGAGTTTTGCCAAAGGTATGCGAATTGGAAAACTTCGAAAATTTCAAAAATAATGTCAAGGGGTAGGTATGCAAAAAATGGAAAATTTTCGAAAAAATTTAAATTGCCTAAATAAACAAAATGAAGATGCCAAATCAATAAAGAGGAGAAACAATAATCAAAACGACTTCGTTTATCGAAATCGGTTGAGTTTTGCCAAAGGTATGCGAATTGGAAAACTTCGAAAATTTCAAAAGTAATGTCAAGGGGTAGGTATGCAAAAAATGGAAAATTTTCAAAAAAATTTAAATTGCCTAAATAAACAAAATGAAGATGTCAAATCAATAAAGAGGAGAAACAATAATCAAAACGACTTCGTTTATCGAAATCGGTTGAGTTTTGCCAAAGGTATGCGAATTGGAAAACTTCGAAAATTTCAAAAGTAATGTCAAGGGGTAGGTATGCAAAAAATGGAAAATTTTCGAAAAAATTTAAAATGCCTAAATAAACAAAAAGAAGATTCCAAATCAATAAAGAGGAGACACAATAATCAAAACATTTTCGTTTATCGAAATCGGTTGAGTTTTGCCAAAGGTATGCGAATTGGAAAACTTCGAAAATTTCAAAAGTAATGTCAAGGGGTAGGTATGCAAAAAATGGAAAATTTTCGAAAAAATTTAAATTGCCTAAATAAACAAAATGAAGATGCCAAATCAATTTAGAAAAGAAACAATAATCAAAACGACTTCGTTTATCGAAATCGGTTGAGTTTTGCCAAAGGTATGCGAATTGGAAAACTTCGAAAATTTCAAAAATAATGTCAAGGTGTAGGTATGCAAAAAATGGAAAATTTTCGAAAAAATTTAAAATGCCTAAATAGACAAAAAGAAGATTCCAAATCAATTTAGAAAAGAAACAATAATCAAAACGACTTCGTTTATCGAAATCGGTTGAGTTTTGCCAAAGGTATGCGAATTGGAAAACTTCGAAAATTTCAAAAATAATGTCAAGGGGTAGGTATGCAAAAAATGGAAAATTTTCAAAAAAATTTAAATTGCCTAAATAAACAAAATGAAGATGCCAAATCAATAAAGAGGAGAAACAATAATCAAAACGACTTCGTTTATCGAAATCGGTTGAGTTTTGCCAAAGGTATGCGAATTGGAAAACTTCGAAAATTTCAAAAGTAATGTCAAGGGGTAGGTATGCAAAAAATGTAAAATTTTCAAAAAAATTTAAATTGCCTAAATAAACAAAATGAAGATGTCAAATCAATAAAGAGGAGAAACAATAATCAAAACGACTTCGTTTATCGAAATCGGTTGAGTTTTGCCAAAGGTATGCGAATTGGAAAACTTCGAAAATTTCAAAAGTAATGTCAAGGGGTAGGTATGCAAAAAAATTTAAATTGCCTAAATAAACAAAATGAAGATGCCAAATCAATTTAGAAAAGAAACAATAATCAAAACGACTTCGTTTATCGAAATCGGTTGAGTTTTGCCAAAGGTATGCGAATTGGAAAACTTCGAAAATTTCAAAAAAAATGTCAAGGGGTAGGTATGCAAAAAATGGAAAATTTTCGAAAAAATTTAAAATGCCTAAATAAACAAAAAGAAGATTCCAAATCAATAAAGAGGAGACACAATAATCAAAACATTTTCGTTTATCGAAATCTGTTGAGTTTTGCCAAAGGTATGCGACTTGGAAAACTTCGAAAATTTCAAAAGTAATGTCAAGGGGTAGGTATGCAAAAAATGGAAAATTTTCGAAAAAATTTAAATTGCCTAAATAAACAAAATGAAGATGCCAAATCAATTTAGAAAAGAAACAATAATCAAAACGACTTCGTTTATCGAAATCGGTTGAGTTTTGCCAAAGGTATGCGAATTGGAAAACTTCGAAAATTTCAAAAGTAATGTCAAGGGGTAGGTATGCAAAAAATCTAAAATTTTCAAAAAAATTTAAATTGCCTAAATAAACAAAATGAAGATGTCAAATCAATAAAGAGGAGAAACAATAATCAAAACGACTTCGTTTATCGAAATCGGTTGAGTTTTGCCAAAGGTATGCGAATTGGAAAACTTCGAAAATTTCAAAAGTAATGTCAAGGGGTAGGTATGCAAAAAAATTTAAATTGCCTAAATAAACAAAATGAAGATGCCAAATCAATTTAGAAAAGAAACAATAATCAAAACGACTTCGTTTATCGAAATCGGTTGAGTTTTGCCAAAGGTATGCGAATTGGAAAACTTCGAAAATTTCAAAAATAGTGTCAAGGGGTATTTAAGCAAAAAATGAAAAATTTTCGAAAAAATTTAAATTGCCTAAATAAACAAAATGAAGATGCCAAATCAATAAAGAGGAGAAACAATAATCAAAACGACTTCGTTTATCGAAATCGGTTGAGTTTTGCCAAAGGTATGCGAATTGGAAAACTTTGAAAATTTCAAAAGTAATGTCAAGGGTAGGTATGCAAAAAATGGAAAATTTTCGAAAAAATTTAAATTGCCTAAATTAAACAAAATGAAGATGCCAAATCAATTTATATTTTTTAGGGGGAGGGCAACTTTGTCAATTTCTACGCCTGCCCAACCCCCTCCCTCCATCCACTCTTCGCAGTTGCCCGCACTTGGCCACAGGGGCTGGTAACAGGGAAATGCACTTAAAAGCATTTAGTTGTAGCGACAAAATTTGCAACATTGAAATGTGGTTGGTGGTTTGAGGCTTTGTTGGCCAGCTGCCACTTGCATTTACTTCCCTTACATTGCAGACCCCGTCCCCCCTCCTCTCGAACTCCACGCAATTTGGCCATTGCAGCAGCCCTTTGAAATTAATGTGCGTGCATAAACAAGCAGCATTAAGGGGGAGTGGTGGAAGGGGGGCGTTGGGGAGTGGGTGGGCACAAAAGTCTTAAGTTTTGCAACATGGCCCGTTATATAAACGAGGTTGCGCCCCAACTCCGTCTCCCTCTTCGTCTCAGTCTCCGTCATCATCTTCGTCTCCATCTCCGTCTCTGTCTCCGCCTTCGTCGCTGTTTCCGCCTCTATCGCTGTCCTTGTCATTGGTTATGGCCTGGCTAGTGTCGTTGGCTGTTAGTAGTACCTAAATTAGCGCCATAAAGTATGCAACAAGCTTTTGCCAGCGCTTTTAATTTGTTTTCTCGCTGAGCCATCAAATATTCATTTGAGCTCCAAGTCTGTGGGCCTATCAGAGTTCAAGCTGCCATTCTGTACACACACAATTTGCCCCCGCCCCCTCCCCCGACTGACTCCCCTGAGCTCCTTTCACCACTGCTTTAACTGGCCGGCGGGTAAAAGTTTCAGCTAATTTGCGTGCGGCAACTAAAATATTTTCCTAGTAGGCTGCGCTACACTGGAAGGGGGGCAAGCTGGTTGAGAGTGGGAGGTGGGAAGAAGGAGACGTGATGCTTGTTGTGTGAGGGAAGAGGGAAAAGTCGCCGCTTTGTTTAAAACTAAATTCCTATTCAACTGTCATTTGCGGCGCATTGCCTCTGACATTCATTAGAGCTCGGCTCTAGTGAGGCGCTCTTCAAATTACAGTGGCGGCATAAATAATGCGTATACCTAGTTTCGCCAAAAACTTTTGGCAGCATTTGAATGTTAATTTCCAACTGTTATTGTTGTTGTTGTTGTCATAAGTAAACTGACTTTGAAACAGTGTCTGACTCGGGCTCTGTTTCTGTCTTTGGCTCTGACTCTGTCTCTCTCTCTCTCTCTCTGCGTTTAGCTCTGTCTCTGTGTCTTTTTCTCTCTGTGCCTTTAGTTCTGTTTCTGTCTTTAGCTCTGTCTCTGTCTCTGACTGACACATAATTAAAAGTGCGATATGAAATCTGAAAACCTTGTGCCACAACGTTGAAAGCACTGTGCTGACAAGTGCGTCAAAATGTTTACTATCTACGACTTCTGCTGGAGTTTCTGACGAAGCTGTTCGATGATCTTGATTGGACCCTTCCGCCCCTCTCCCTCCCCCTCTCAAGCGAACTGAACTTGGGGCTCATCAAATTAAATAAACGGCAACAAAATTTACTATCAAATTCAATTTGACAATTTGTCTTTGGACTTTATCTTTGTTTTCTTTTCTTTTCTTTTATTATGCAAAGGCAGCCTCAAACTGTTGATGTTGCTTGCCACCATAAAAAGTGGTCTCTGAACCACTGAGCTGTGCGGCTGGAGGAGCAGGAGGAGGAGAAAGAGGAGCAGCAGGCGGGTTTACTGGGAGGAAAGGGACTGCTGAAAATCACATTTTGTTTGTAAATCAGCAATTTACGCCGGCAAACCAAACGATGTCGCTTCATCCCAACGACTCCGTCACACACACACACACACACACACGCACACATATCCAGACACACTTTTAAACGTTCAATAAGATTGGGAAATTGATGGCGGTAACGCTCATTGGTTGCCTACCCGCCTGCCTGCCTGCCTGGTTGTGTTCTGTTGTTGTGTGTTGTTGTGTACTACCCGTTCAGTTCCATCTGCAGCAACATTCAATCTGCTGCTCCACTTGGCTCGCATCGGCTCGCTCCTCGTCGTCGCTGGTAAATCCCTCATTTTCAGTGAAAATAAAAATTGCCCCAGCGTAACGCAAAATAAACACATTTAAGTTGCAAATTGAATTTTGCATAATCCCAGCACTGGAGCTGCTTTTGCTTATGCTGCTGGGCTGCCTCTTAGTACCTCTGTTCCTCTTCTCTCTACTCCCTACACTCTACCATCCGCCATCCATCCCGCTGACTGTCCGTCAGTTCATCTGCTCCTGCGTCTCTCCATTTGACTCGCTTCTGAGTACTCGCGACGCTCCAGCCGAGTCGTGGCAATGGTCGCGCATGAGACGGAATTTCTGATTAGTTGCCATGGATCCAAACACCCGGACAGATCTCTTCATCCCCTTATGCTGGCAACCTCGCATACCCCTGCCCTCCCTCACTCACTTCCCTTACCACTTGCTTACTTGGCTTTGACTTTAGCGGAATTCTATTTATTTTCAAAATTTCTTTTGGGACGAATTTCGCACTCACACTTGCACACACACGCCTACGCACACCCCTTCATTCAGTCTACATGAGTATGTAAATAACGAATCACACACACTCGCACGCACACACTCACACACACATTCACACACACACTTTGCGTATGCCAGCCGTGTGATCCTGGGGATTTACAAAGTAGCTGCTATTCGCCGCGTAATTGAATTTACTTTATACTTTGCTGATTAGAAAAAAAAACAAGAAAAAAAGAAGAAGAAAACGTTGATTGGATTTTGTCAGTTTGTTTTTTTACTTTTTATTTTTTATTTTTGCGTTGCATACATGTGTCTGACTGGGACACACAACTTCTAGGTGAGTGTACTTCTAGTTAAAGTAGTGACAACTTAATGTTGCAAAGTGTGAAACGAAATGAATTCAATTTAAATAAACAAACTTTTGATGAAGACCAGCAGCGAGAGAGACAAGCTAATTGCAATCCATTTGAGAACTGACCTCAAATTCGAATTGAATGCAAAAATTGGTGACCAAAATGATTCACATTGCGATTACAAATGCAATATCATGAATACATGTGTATTCATTTATGGTTATCCAGCCACAGGCCACAGTGAACACTCGAAAACACCTGAAACCTGAAACCTGTCGCGCCATTATTAACAAGTTGGAAAGCTACAGCCGAGCTGCTCAACAGCATAAGTCCAGGTATTCATATCTAAACACTCATAAACATATAATACTAATTATTATAATATAAATATATTAATTTAAAGATTTTAAATGACAAGCGCGAAGACTCTTGCCTAAACAAAAAAAAAAAAAAAAAGGGGAAATTCACTACACATCAAAAGCAAAAGGAATCGACTGGGATTTGAAACCAGGCTCGACTCTCTTGAGTGATAAGCCAACTCTCTGGCAATTGCGTCATTGCAAAGGAAGTCAGCGATCAGCAAAAGCAAAACCAATTCTCCCTTCCCTTTCATTGTCCGCTTTGCAAGTCTTTATTGTTCCAGTGATGCTCTCTTAATATCGTTCACTCTTAGAAGAGAGGCGAAATAGAGAACGGCGCCAACTGAGCGCAGTGCCGTTACATTTTGTGCGTTGCTGCGTATGCATGTACGGACATATTTAGCTATCTCTTTTTGACAGCAGCGAGACTTAAACTCGCGTCTTCTTCTTGTTCTTCTTCATCTTCTGTGTTGTTGTTACATTAAATGTAATAATTTGCCGGTTCAGCTGCCATCTGCTTGTTGAATACCCATTCCTTCTTATCTAATTACATACATTTGTACAAACTTATAAGCCCCTGTATCCTTTGGATACCGGGTCTGAAAATCAAATGCAAATGCAAAATATCTGTGGCCAAATTGAACAAAAATTATGCTAGTTGACAACGTTGTTTATATTGGGTTTGTTTGTTTGTTTTTTTTGTTGTTGTTTTTTTTTGTGTTGTCTGTGTTTTCTGCGTTGTTTTTGTTGTTAGTTTTGTGGGTAGCGGACGTTTTTCAATTATTACGACAAATGCAGCGAAATATTGTGAATGATAACAACCGCAGCTCGATGAGGCTTGACTTGATACTTGTCCCCATTGGTGTAGTTCTCTCTGTGTGTGTATGCGGTGTGTGTGTGTGCGGTGTGTGTGTGGTGCGTATGTGTGCTGTGTGTGCAGTTGTGCGCATAATTAAACTAACAAACATGGCAATCATTGAATGATGATGGTCTGCTCTTGATGAGCACTTGCCTAACGATAATGAGTGCCACATTTTGACTCTGACTCTGTCTCTGCCACTGCCTCTGACTGCTGTTGACTCTCCTTGCTGTTTGCATTTACGTTTTTGTGGCATTTTAATTAATAAATGCAGCTGGGTGTGGCAGGCTGCAAAAGGGCGGGTGGGCCCAGGGCCCAGTTTGCATTGTGGTGAAAATTAGCGACCGAAACCTTTGCTGTTATTAGCTAGTCATTCAGCTTTATCAATAGACTTCTAATTAACTCGCCTGCACTCACATACGAATGCCTGCTTGTCTCTCGCTCTCTCTCGCACACTCTGCTTGTGCTGTTGAGTGGCATGCTGCAGCTGTTGCAAGTTGCAAGTTTGTACTCCTTTGATGAGCTTCCTGATGTGCTTTTTCTTTATGTTTAATCAATTCAAAGAGCACTCACAAAAGGAATCACATAGCACAGCAGAGTTGCTGCTACAAATTTATTAGAGCGTCACGTACTTCAGTTTGTTTGTGGATAGTTTGGATGGCTGGTAAGGCCTGGGAACATGGCGAGAGTTTGGATAGTTGGTAAGGCCTGGGGGGCAATATGCCACAAAGTATGGAAAATCAACTTTGGAAAGTAATTATTTCAGAACTAAGCCTCGAAGTGGCAGTTCAAGCAGCAGCAGCAACAACAAGTCAACGAAAGTTTCCAATCATCATTTTGCCTCTCTCCCTCTTTCTCTCTCGCTCTCTCTCTCCCTCATCTGCTAGTGCCAGTGATAGCTTTAGTCTCTTTGGAAGCATTCTCAGCAAATACTCGTATTTATTTAAGTGCTCTCCAGTCGACTTATTTTTAGCGCTTTTATTAAAAACGACTGCGAAAATGCTCGTAATAAACAAAAGAAGCACATAAATTTATGCTCTCTCTCTCTCTCTCTCTCTCTCTGTCTATCTGTCTATCTCTTTATGTGCGGCTTTCTTTAAGTTTAGTATTTCGTTTTATTTGGAGGTTTTTCGTAATAAATAAGTATTTTGTATTTGTTGTGGGAAAGTGGCAAATTAAAAGCATTTTCGTGCTTAAACAAAAGACCATTCAATGGGCATTCCCTTACTCGTCTGATTGCCCAAATGCGGCTTAGCATTTGGATGCTTTCAACTCATAATGGCACAAAGCCCATACTTCCTCCCCTTCCTCCCTTCCTCCTAGCACTCAGTTACTTAGTCGAGTGACCGTCGCTTTCGCATTATTTACATACTCGTTATATTTGCCCACAAGTCTTTGGCTCTTCCTTTTGTGCATTTCCTTAACTTCTTCGTGAAACACTAAACCTTTTATGACATTTGCTGGAGTCGGTCCCCCTCCCGCACTACCCCACCCATCATCCCACTGCGCGTTCAAACAAAGCGTTTAAAATATTCATAGAATTGCTTTAATAACGCTAAATGAGCAAGCTAGTGAGTCAGTCAGTCAGCCAGTCAGTCAGTCAGTCAGTCAGTCAGTCAGTCAGTCAGTCAGTCAGTCATTCAGTCGAGCGACTGTCAGCCGAAAAATGCCATAGAAGACAGGCCCAAAGTGTGCCCAGCCCGTTGGCAAGTCGTTCAGTGAGCTATCAAATTGACTCTATTCATTGATGGCCGCAGCAAAGGGACGAAGGGATGGGGGAACGTTGGGGGAAGGGATGGCAGAAAAGGCGGCACAGGTTATGCGGCAAAAAGCAATTTTTATTTACCAAGCTGGCGGAGAGACAAGAATGCGAACGGGAGCGGGTGCTGGGAGCAGGAAGAGAAACTGGCTGAGCAGTGGCAGCAGCAATGGTTGCTGTTGACTGATTGGCGTAGACGGCAACGGAGTAGGGCAAATACTGATGACGGCAACAAACACAGCAACTCTGTGTGGCGTCCATCTCAAGATGCGGCGCCACCTCATCGCCCCAGTTGAGTATGCAAATCAGTACCGCAATGGCAAGGCAATGAAGGGAGGGTGCGCCATGGCGACGACGACGACGACATCAACGATGACGACAGTCAAGCAGGAAGTTGATTAAATGACAAAATAAATAGAAAGTGAAGGATAATGTCAACATTCTAAGTGGTTTTCTTTTAAAAAGCTTAACTGACAATGAACCGCAGGGCAGTCATCGACCAACCGTCGACCAACCGTCGACTAACCGTCGACAGCAACCACGGGATCCACATCCAGTTGAATAAATTATTTTTGCGAATGTCGAGCAGGAGACGAGACTCGATGACTGCTCTGCTGCCCAGCAGGCATTTGGGCGTTGTTCTTCCTCCCCCTTTCCCCTCTGTGACAGGGCAGGCTGACAGGAAATTGACTTTGATAGTGCATGAAATTTGATGATATCGCTCTGCGTGCAGAAATCATTTTACGTTCTTGATTTTCATTTATGTTCCGCTGGGCCCTGAACGGAGGCATCTAGGAGGAGGCTGCAAACAAGCAGCGTGAATTTCCATGTGTTGGAAGTTGTTGTTCCAATTCTAGCATCGTACTCCCGTTTCGTATCCCTGCGTATCAATTATCTCCTAGGCAAGCACTTGATTAGTCGAGTGAATATAACCGTGTCTGTCTGTCTGCCGTCTGTTCGTAGGAACACAAAGATCTCAGGGAATATTAGAGTTGAAGTGTGTTTTAGAATTTTGGACAACACACATATTTGGCACACACTGTGTGTGATTCTCTGCGAAGGTTATCTAAAAATTTCATGACGATCAGAGCATAAACACAGAAGATAATAAGGAATGAGTATCTAACAAGCTCATACCAGCTGCAGCGGCAAATAATTGCATTAAACAACAACAACAACAGCAAGAAGAGCAAGACACTCAGCGAGTTCCTAGTTCAAGTTTCGTTGCTGCCAAAAAGAGATAGCTAAATACGCGTGCACATGCATAAGCAGCAACGCACAAAATGTAACGGCACTGCACTCAGCTGTCGTCGCTCTCTATTGCGCCTCTCTTCTAAGAGTAAACGAAGCTAAGAGAGCATCACTGAAACAACAGACACTTGCAACTGCCAGAGTTGGCATCACTCAAGAGATCGTGGTTTCGAATCCCAGTCGATTCCTTTTACTTTTGATGTGTAGTGAATTTCTCTCTTTTTGCTTGTTTAGGCAAGTGTCTTGTCATTTAAAATCTTTAAATTTTTTTAAATTTAAATTTAAATTTATATATAATATTAGTATATGTATATGAGAGTTTACTTATACATACTGTCGAGCTGAAAGTTGTTTCAATTCTAGCTTCATACTCCTATTTCGCTTCCTGTTTCGCTGAGTAATATGTATTATCTAGGCAAGCAGTTGATTTTGTTCTTGGCACTGTTCCTAATTGGTTTTCAACTGCCGCTTTGATAAACTGGCCATAACAAATGCTGTCGCCACAGATGCATCATTAAGCAATTGGCCCAACGCCAGCTGATACGCCAGCTCGACTCTCCACTGCCGACTGATGATGAGTGGGGTTCCGCCTATGACGGAGCTATGTTTGAACACATCGTGAAAGCTTTGACCTGCAAGTCACATCAGCTGCCGATAAGGAGCGTCTCCGATGAGCTGACAGAGCTTGACTGTCAGTTGGTTGTGAATTGTGCGCTTGAATTGATTGAAGCTTGAATTCGACAATAAAATGAAATCATATGTGATCTTTGCACTTTTACTGATCTGGCAGGGAAACGCACTTGCCAATGGTAAGTAGACTCGAGTATATCCGTGTATATTATTAACTAATATAACGCTCTAGATGACACAAACATTGATGGCGTTGTGAACAGTCCTCGCATTCTGGTGACGCTTCAAAATGCAGTTGGGAATCCCGTCGATTTGGCTCGAAAGCTACTCTACGATCTAGAGCTATTCAATCTGATTGGCGAAGTGGTGCAGGCGAGACACATTAAAGATCAATCCGCACACCGTCTGCTCTTCGAGATGAGCAATGTCCTCCAGGCCAAAGAAGTGGTGCAAGCGTCGGCTGATCTCAAAGGGTATCAGCTAGTGCAAACCGATTACAATTTCTTCGATTCCTTTGAGAAATGAAATGTTATTAACCAGGGAGTGAGCAGAGAACTTCCCTCCAAACTCTCTTTCTCTCTCTCTCTCTCTCTCTCTCTTCACTGTTATCAATAAATGCTATATATAAAATAACTAACAACACTATCTCTCTTTATAAATTGGATCGTTTATTGCGGAGAATATACGTAATCTGTTTATACATATATCGCTCTCACCTTCTCTTTGAAGATTAACATTATCTCACTGCTCGCTCAAGACAGCTTTCTCTGCCTATCTCTACATCGCTTTGTTGCTCTTTATATTGATATTGCTATTCTATGCTCTTAATAAATGTCTTCGAGAGAGGATTGAAGTGAGATCTGTTAAGAAGTTTTGCTCTCATGCAATCTAACTCTCTTTAGCTATATTTGTAACATGGATCATCATTAAGATTTATTTACTGTCTTATTTTTCTCCTGTTTCTTTCTCTCCTCTTTCACTACAAAGAAGACAAAACATGCCCAAATTTCAACTCTATCTGATAAGGAGACAAGACAAGCCAAGGCGCAACACATTAGAAATACACACAAACATGTGTGCATATGTATAAATCAAATAATCGGATTTGCGGAGCTTGATAACGAGACACATGTGCAGTTTTGCCGGTTGCAGCGGAGCAGCGGGGCAGCGTAAGGCAATGCGGATTTATGTGTCGATTTTTGTCTTACCTAAATATAAAATCCTAAAGCGCGCAGTAGCAAATAGGAGCGATTGGAGGGAGAAGTAAAACCAGGAGAGTGTGGGGGTGGGGGTGGGAGAACGAGTTTGATGCTTGTCAAACAAATGATAAGCCGCTGTCGCGCTTACAGCCGCAAACTAAAGTGCCTCACCGAAAGCGGTTTATGTAACTCGGGTTGTTGTTGCTGTTGTTGTCGCTGTCGTTGTCGTTGATGGTGGTTGGGTGGTGGTGGGAGTTGGTGTGGCTTGGGTGCTGCATGCAGCTTGTTGCCAAGCCGTTGGCCCTGTGGGCGGCTCAGGGGCTTAAGACTAATCCGCATATGGAAAATTATATAATATGAATGAGAATGTGTGTTCAGTTGTATGTGTGTGTGTGTTCGAGTGTATCTACTTTGGATAGAAACGAATGAAGGCTGACAAAGCAATTTGCACAGTGACACATATTCCCTCAACCATACACACACATACACATACACACACACACACACACACACACACACACACAAGCTCACTCCGAAATGAACACATTAAGAGAACTCATACATAAAGTTAAGTACTTCTGTTACGCATAGAATAAGTGTACGTGTGTGTGTGTGTGTGCACTTTACTTTTTCGAGTGCAATTTATTTGCAACATGCACACGAATGCGACTGCGTATAAATATAAATATAAACATAAATAATAAAAGCTTATTAGTGTAGATTTTAATTCGTTGTTTTTTTTCCTCGTCAAAATGGACGCAGGTAGCATGGAATGAGCTGTTGCGGCTCTGCCCACGGCACCTCGAGCATCGGCAAGTTCCGGTTGTTTTGGGCTGGATTGGGTTGAGTTGGGTTTGGTTAGCAGCTTGGCTGGTTACACGACGGACGGGCGGACGAGCGGACGCAGTGAAGTGCGGAAGACGCACTTACATCAGTGCACAATTTTTACATTAACGTGAAATGTAAAGTGCTTCATAAAAGTGAAAAAAAGCGAGGAGGGGAAAAAACACGAGAGAGAGAGAGAGAGAGAGAGAGTGTGTGTGTTTTAACAAGTGGATCAGTCCACTTGTATAATACCCTGTGCAGTGCCTTAAATTAGGTATTTTGATTACAATAAAAGTAAGTAATCAACAGTGTTTAAAGAATTCTCTTTTGAAATACTCATATGTTCAGATACTCGATTAAAAGCTGAGAGCTATGTCACTTCATTTACTTATGCATGTATCGCAGTCATTCGCTGTCTCGCTCGCACACATGTGCTGTCTGCAAAGAACAAAGCGCAAGCTATTCAAAGCGATTTCAGCATTGCTTTTCTACGGTATTATTCAAGCACCTGTTCAGCTAGAAGTGTCTAGGCTGAGAAATGTAGCCATAATTAGTTGAGGTCGTCAACTTCTTACAGGCAGACGGACGGAGGGACAGATAGACAGACGTATAAAGCTCAATCGACTCGACTATTGATACTAAGCAAGAATATTTTCACTTTAAAGGGTCTGTCACGCTTCATTTTGCCAGTTACATGCTTTTTCACAAAGTTATTATACTCTTTTTGCCAATTCACAATGGGTACAGGGTATGTAAACAAGGAGAGAGCGTGAAAGAGAGAGAGCGAATGTTAAAAAGGCCAAAAAGTGCAATGCATCTCTCGCTTCTCATGCCGCGTCCCCGTGCGCTGTCGTGGGAAATTAAAATAAAAAGCAAACATATGCACACACATGCGCACACACGCACACACACACACACACGCGCACACACAGGCGTAGTGATAACCACTACAACAACAAGCACATATCGCATATGGTGAAATGCAATTTCTGACTTTTTGCGGCATGTCCAAAATGCGCAATAAAAAGACGAAACTTTGGCACTCGACGTCGTGCAAAACCAAGTGAATTGCGGTCTGATGGATACTGTTTTTTTTTTTGGTTCTCAACTTTATTTCATTTCATTTTATTTTCTCCTCTTTTCTTTTACCTGTGAAAAACGTGTTAAGTGCCGTTTGTGCATTTGTTTTTATTATTTTTGCTGGCATCTGAACGATTTGTAGTTTTATTATATACACTTTGTGTCTGCTGGCAACATCAAATGTTGTTAGTTCCCTGTTGGTCACTGGACTATGCTGCCAATTAGCCCAGAAAGAACAATCAGATAACTAACTGAGGGATGCATGGGGTAATGTAAAAGGGGAGTGGGGGACAGAACACTCCACCTTGAGGCAGGCACTGACAGGTATAAATTACTTGCTAAGTGTAGCATGAAATAAGTGCGCGATATATTCATAAATTATGCGCTTTTCATTGCCAATTAGAAAATCCTGATTGCCATACACTCACACACACACACACACACTCATACACACACACACACAGAGGACGATGTTCCCTTGCAGTTGTCGTCGACAAAAGGAAAAACGCCGCATGGCAGCCACAAGGCAACCCCAAATGAAGCCAATTAGTTGACGTAATGCTAACGACGAGCGCTGTGAACGGAATAAGCAGAGGAATGAGTATGAAAATGAGGACAAGGGGCGAGGGAGCAAGGGAGGAAATGAGAGAGGGAGGGGAGGTAGGGACGACAGTTTTTGAACTGCCTGCAAAATGTAACATTCGAAGCTGCCTTGCTTGCTCCAGCAGCTTCAGTTTTTTGCCTCGCTCCCTCGCTTCCCTCGCTCCCTTGCTGCCTTGCTGCGTCATGGTGACGTCTACCTTTGAGCGTGAACGAGGAGAGCAGGAGCGTTGAATGGGGCGGGCGGTGGCTTCGAGTGGCTAATTAATACGCCCCGTTGCACCAAAGAGTGACACAACTAGCCACCCAGCTCACAGCTCCAAGCTTCAAGCTCCAAGCTCACAGCTCTCAGGCAGCCTGTAATGAGCGTTCAGAGTTAATTGGCGTGTAAGAAAGGTAAAAGGCGCTGACTGACTGACTGACTGTTGTCGGGGCCAAAACTGAGGCAACGCAGGCAACAGAGGCTGTGGCTAGAGCTATGACTGAGCCAGGGCCAGCATGCCACTGGGTTGTGGCAGCAAATTTAACAAAATTTTATGCTTTTCAAAGGCATTAATTAGAAGTAATTGCCGCTGCCTAATGAGCTTGTTTGCCGCCTCGAACGTTGCCCAATAATATGAGAGAAAGTCTTCGAAATTTGCTACACTTTAGTATAACCAACACTCAATGTGTGTGTGTGTGCGAGTCATCGATGTCTACTGTCAATTGGCTGTGCTGTGCTGCGCTGGGGCAATCAACTCATATTTCATGGCATGCTCGACTGTCATTAGAGTCGCGGACGCGGCAAATTGAAACGCGAAAAACAATCAAAACTTTTACGAAAATGTTGTGCCCAATCCAAATCCAAAGGATTCCACGCAACTCGTAC
Organism: Drosophila macrospina; assembly: GCA_035042075.1. Lineage (NCBI taxonomy): Eukaryota > Metazoa > Arthropoda > Insecta > Diptera > Drosophilidae > Drosophila > Drosophila macrospina. Next base: position 413,588 of record JAWNLW010000487.1, on the reverse strand, counting down.
TATCGAGCGGCAGAACTTGTGAATTGTGAATATTGTGAATGGCAATGCACAGCTCAAGTCGAACTGTACAGTCGAACCATGCAATAAACACGCCCAACTTTGAGGCTGCTTCTAGCTGCTGCTTTTGTTTTTATGCGATTTCAATCAATGGCCCAACAACAACAACAACAACAGAAACAACAGCAACAACATTGGCAACAATTTGAAGCGGCGCCGCCTCAAATGACGCGCGAAATGAAATGAAAATTTCTTACCTTTCTTACCTTTCTCTGCTCCTCTCACTCCCGTCTATAGTAGTAACAGTAGTAGTAGTTGGAGTTAGAGTTGGAGCAGAGTGTGTAACACTTGAATGTTGTTTGTGCTTGTGTTTGTGTTTGTGATTGTGTTCTTTCGTTTGCGCTTTGCCATATTGAACTCTGACACGCAACACGCAAGGCATATCCAGGATTTGCTGCTGCATATCGATGTCGAATGAAATGAAATATGCCAACATTGATGATGTGTCATATCGCGCGATTGAAATGCTAACCAAGCACCGAGTACCGAGTACAGAGCACCCAGCACCGAGCAACGATTACCCAGCACCTAGAACTGCCAATGTTATTGCCATTTTGATTCATTAAAACATTTCGACAATGCGACTTGCGCCACACTATATCACATCAATCGATGGGGGGAAGCTCTCAGCTCGAGGTTGATATAATATATGCATGTATATATATAACAAGCGCAGGTAGACGACATTGAGTCGTTGAAGTTACCCCTGACAACAAATCGGTTTAAATGCCAGGTTAAATGGACCTTCCCTCATGTATGCGTAATGTGAAGTAAGATGTTGGCAGTGTTTTCACTGCATATGGCGAAACGTCAAAAGCAGCTTATGATATCAATATCATCATCATCAGTATCAACATCATCATCATCATCATCATCATCAGTATCTGCAGTATTGTTAGCAGCAAAAAAAAGAATTGATTTCTTTCTTCTTGCCACTAACGAGCACAAAAGTTGTGATAACAAATTGGCAGCGAAGTGAACGACTTTGAAGTATCGGAAACAACGGCTCAATAGAAGCTCTCTCGAGAGAGCGAGACAGCGACACAGAGAAAGAGAGGGAGCGAGAGAGAGTGGACAGTTGTTTGCGCTGCGTGGCAAAGGATAATAATAATGTTTCTGGCTTTTCATTATAAATACAACAAAAAATTAACATTTTATTGCTGTTTTCATGTCAGCGAAGCGGCAAAGTCCGCAATTTAATTTTAATTTTCAACGTTTTCACTTGGCCAGCTCAGCTCAGCTCACCTCACTCTCTCCCTCTCTCTCTCCTTACCTCTCTCTCTCTCTCTCTCTCTGTCTCTCTCTCAGGCAGGCAGCTACTTGTTTTGGTCATTTATTTCATGCCACAGCAGCGGCTTTGTTTGCTTGCGAGCTGCGACTGCTTTTGACGTGGTCGTAATTACAAAATTTCGTAACAATTTTGAGCTGGCCTTGTCAAGTTGACGTTAGTAAGTTAGCCCAGAGCCTCTGCAAGGCCTTTAAATATGCAAAAAACGAAAAAACAGAAGAAAAAACGAACAGAAAAGAGAAGAAATAACCGAAAATGTTTTGCATTTGATGTTCGCCTGGAGCGTTGAGGCGTTGAGCACTCAAAACTTGTGTGTGTGTGTGTGTGGGAGTGTGTGTGCGAAAGGCAGCAAATAGACTGGTTCACATAAATAGCGGTTATTGCGTATGGTCTAAGCCATAAGCCATGAGCCATAAGCCATAAGCCACATAACCCACTTCGCATCCAATCGAGTTGCTCGTCCTAGTTGCCACTGCTCTCTCCTGCAGTCGTGCGGCACATACAAATGTTCCGCATTTATTTTAATCCTCCAGCCAGGCGACTACCAGCAGCAGCAGCGGGAGCAGGGGGAGTAGGTGAGCTGGTGGCTGGTGGCTGGAGCACGGGTCGTATTAGTAATCGGCATTGGCATTCGTATGAGCTACTGCGCCAAAAGCGCTTGGCGCGGGGACGGGGTGCGGGGTGCTTGACTGATTCTAGGGCCAACAAAGTTGCGGATTCATAACTCTTTCATTTGGCCATATCTGCACTTTTCTTCGCTCTCTTTCCCAGTCCCAGTCCCAGTTCCATTCCCATTCCCATTCCCAAAGTCGTCCGCTTCGATGTCGACGTCGTCGTAAAAAGCGCGCTGAGATTGGCATTTGGCTGGCTTTCGTTGCCAATATTCTGGCTTTTATATTGCCTGCCCCCTGCCCCCTGCCGTTGGTTACCACCTTGCTCGGCTGGGCGGTAGCATCAGCCTGCTCCAGCCAGCTCCAGCCAACAGCTCGTGGTCGCTCGTGCCTTGCCAAGGCATTCATCAAATTCAAGTCATGTTATCGTAGAAAATGAAACAAATTTTTGCAATTTGATTGCTTTTCGTGTTGATGTCGAGCAGGAGAGAGATAGATAGAGGGAGAGAGAGAGAGAGAGAGGAGAGGGAGGGAGGCTGCTGCCGATAACTTGCCAATGTACTTCCTGCACTCCCTCTGCCTCTGCTGCATGTGTGCATAATATGTATGACTGTATCTGTGTGTGTGTGTGTGTGTGTGTGTGTGTGTGTGTGTTGTCGTCGCCCTGCTGAAGTGGCTCTGTGGTGTGGCAGGGACTTGCTTCTTTTTGTATTTAATATGCATGCCTATATATGAGGATTCGAGGATGCGAGGATACGAGATCCTTGTGCGCGTTGTCCTTCGCGCTGCGATTTCGCAGAGTTATGAACTTGCGTATGCGAAATTTTTCATATTTTTTACGTGCCTAAAAATCAAATGTGATTCGGCGAAAAAGGTGTGCAACACCCACAGGCTGCCACGCTGCTAGGCTGCCACTCAATGAGTGAACACGTGTTGCCTTATTATTCTTCCTCTTGGCCTGGCTGGGTTATCTGTGCAGCCTCTTGGCCAACTTCATTTCATATACATATGTACGCCTCTTGTTGCTTGCCTTACTTTTCATCTTTTCACGCAACGTTGCTTGTTTTACATGCAGAAGGGGGCAGGTGGCAGGTGGAAGGTGGAAGTGGTGGAAGTTGGAGGTGGAGGCTCAGCACCTATCATTGCCTCGAGGAGACGGTTGCCCATTTGAAGCTCAAGTTGCTTTTGTTGTTTATTTCAAAAGTTAATTTTGTACTTTATCATAGCAGCAATAACAACAGCAACAACAGCAACAGCAACAGCAACAACTACAACAGCATCGGGAGAAGCACCACAACTGGCAAGCATCGTATGGGAAATGAAACTTTTCAACGGAAACGGATGCTGTACACGTTGCGCCCAGCAGGCAGCTGAGGCAGCAGAGGCAGAAGGCAGCAGGCAGCCAACTTTCAGCGCGGCGTGTGAATAAAGTGAAACAAATGGAAAAAGCAGCCACAAGCCAACAACCGGCAACCCAGCAATCCACCATTCTACCACCCACCTTTCCACCTTCCCACCGCCCAACGTCCAGATGCCTCTCATGCAACTGTGGCGCTCCTCGCTTCGTCTGGTTTTCTTTGGCAACAATTGCATTGCGGCAAACAATATTTTTGTTATCTTTTGCAATACACGCGCGGGCGTACAGCTGACAGAGGGGTATTGGTGGAGGGGGAGGGGAGGGGAGGCATGGAATTGGCCACGGTATACTTTACAGCGACGCGTCGTTTCCGTGCCCATTTTTTTATTGTTGGCGCAGCCAAGTGTTCAATGCACAACTTTTAGCGCTATTGTTAAAAGAATTAAAAGCATGAGACAACAGAAATGAAAACAAAAGCCAGCAATGATAACAACAGCCAACAGTTTGCTGCAACTGTGAGAATCGCTCTCGCTCCCTCTCGCTCCCTCTCGCTCACTCACTGTCTCTGGGCTGCTGCAAAGCAGGAAACGGAAATGCTGGCATATACTGACTCTGGTTAGTCGACATGTGAGAGAAATGTGCCGTGACGTGGCAGCAAATGTAATGGAAAATGCTGCTAGGAATCGTCGCATTGTGCAAACGAAAGGCGCCCATCGACCACGCACCCTCTCTCCTCTCTCCACTCACCACTCTCCTCCCACCCCTCACATGCTGTAGCCCCAATTGCAGGCTCTTATTTTTATGCAGCGTGTCAATGTGTGACGCCGTGTCGAAGCACCAACAAAAACTGGCACAAACTATTTATATATATATAAATATATGGACATATATGTACATTTTTGTATGCGTATGTTTGTGTGTGTGTGTGTGTGTGTGTGCCTTGTATGTTTATTCTCCATGACCATGGCTATGGCTATGATTTCTGACTCAGAAACAGAGCTGCGAGTTGCGGCTGCGGAATGCGGCTATAACTGTGACTGCGCGACTGCGACTGTAGCATTCAGTGCCAAGTGCGTAATTTCCGCACTCGAATTCTTTTTTCTTTGTATACCCTAACTGTGAGTACCTTCCTCTACTCACACAATTTGTGCAATAGAGTGTTAGACTTTCCGTTCAATATGTATAATAGTTTGTAATACTTTGAAATTTGTATTGAAATTGTGAACTTCAATTTAAATTTCATTTGTATACCCTGTACGGGAATATATTTGAGTTTTACAATGAGTATGTAACAGGCGGAAAGGCGCGTAGCAGACCCTAGAAAGATTCTTCATTATCAGTATCAACAGCTGAGTCGACGTCTGTCTGTCTGTCAGTCTGTATGAAGTCGTCGATCTTGAATTTTCATTGAAGCTCAAATGCTTAAATAAGAGTATGCACTCTTCGTTGGATCAATACATCCCTATTTTGCTCAGTTTTTTGTGCGTTAGTTTGCCTGCTGGCTGCTGTCCCTATTGCTCGCGGGGGAAGGGGGAGCCTCTGCGCTAACAAGCAGCGTTTATTGCCATAAAAGTTTACGACAAAAACTCATTTCCGTCACCAAGGCAATAAATGTACATTTGCAATACAACGCTGATTCTCTCTCTCTCACACACTCTCTCTCACTCTCTCTCTCTCTCACTCTGTCCAGATCGATTTTGCTAGGGATCTGGCCAAGTATATAATACAACTGGTAAGTTTTCATCCACCCAAGAAATAATAATAGAAGAGGCCACTAAGTCGACATGTCGTAACAACACTGGGAAAAGTCACTTCCGCAACGGAAACGCAGCACTCAGCCAAAACGGAAGTAAGCATTTGTTGGATGCGATAGCAAATTCTCTATGCAAATTGGGGATCAGGCAAAGTGGGCATAGAAAAAGAAAACACACGAAATAATAATAATAATAATAATTTGGTTGACACCAAAGTCGAGCCAAGCGGCAGGTGACATACGCAGGGATAGCGGATATTGGGCGGAAGTAGAAAAAAAGTGGAAAGCAATTTAATTATGTAGATGGTCTGGCGGCCGACTATCACAGGAGGTCTTCGCAGCCCGGCTGGAATTACCTCTTCAGCAGCAGGAGCAGCAGGAGCATCAGCAGGAGCAGGAGCAGCAGGAGCAGGAGCAGGAGCAGCCATTGCTCATTAGTGTCAATCTATTTAGCATAAATTTCAATTAAAGCAATATCCTGCAGCAGGCAGCTGGCAGCAGCCAGGCAGGCAAGTTAGCCAGACAGGATCCGAGGTGGGGGATGGGGGGAGCTGCCACAGCGACTTAGCGCACTTTCTTAGAATAATAGAGCGGAAAAAGAAGAACAGAGCGAACGTCTGAGAAAGAGATGATGCGGCCCAGTGTCGACAGTGGCTCATATTTCAGGCCGCCAAGTCGTTGAGCTAAACTCATTAAAATGCAAAATGAGAAGGAAAATATATTGAAGAATGCCGACAGCAAAGACGTTACCGTTGCCGTTGTCCCACGTTACCATTCCTATATATATCTATATATATCTGTATATATACTATATGGCATATATATACACACATATATATTTGTATATATTGAAAATGCCACAAGCTAATGGCAGGCGCTGTCATAACCAATGCCTGGACAGAGAGCAGCTTACCAAAAAGGAAAAGAAATAGAAAAATATACAGATTAATCCTGACAACCAAATGGAGTCCTGGAAGACAGCAAGACAGGAAGGCAGCAAGACGGGAAGACGGGAAGACACTCGGCATGTTTTGGCAGCATGAAATAATAAAAATAAGCATAAGCTTTTCGACTGCTCCCTGCTATATTTTCGCAGAGCTTATGTGCCACACACACACACACACACACACACACGCAACCATGCCCAGCAAATCCCAGCAGCCTGCAGAAACTAGCAACTATAACTGGCAACTGGCAACTGGCAACGCTTAGCAACTGACATTTTTGTAAATACGTGTGCATGTATGTGTTCACCCTGGACTCGGCGCTAGTTTTGTACACCTCGGTGTATGTGTGAGTGTGTGTGTGTGTGTGGCAGCAAGCTGCAAGCGGAAGGAAACAGTTAATACTTCTGTCTGTTATGCGCTTACTTCCTGTCTCCATTAAAAGTCATTCTTTTGGATAATCCTTTTGGCAACATTATGGCAAGTATTAAAAAGTTTTTTGCACCAACTCGGCAGAGCATCAGCAACAGCATTAGACCAGAACAGAACAGACCAGACCAGACCAGCTTCCACTCTTTGCCACCCCTCTCTAACCACCTATCTATCCCCCTCTTTCGGTGTGCTTAGACCGCGCTCTTATTACCTAGCAAAAGTTTTGCACATTCTTTTGCTGTTGCGGGTTGGATTTGAAATTGTTGTTTGTCTCTCTGTCTGTTTGTCTCTCTGTCTCTCTGTCTCTCTGTCTGTTTGTCTCTCTGTCTGCTTGTCTGGGCCCTCCTTTTTCATACATGTTGTTTGTTGTGCTTGCGGCTTTGCCTCTGCATGATGATAACCATAAATATTGTGTGTGTGTGTGCCTGTGTGTGTGTGTAATAGGAAATGTTGTGCAAGTGCTTTGCTCTGTCAATTTTTTACGCGTTTCATTGTTTCGTTTAGTTCCGCAATTTCTGTTTATTGGACGCGTGAAACTTTTGGCAACTTAAAGCTGAATCTATCAAGCGTTAGCAGCATTAATCACAATCAAGTTGGAGGCGTTGTTTGGTTTGATATGCGACTTTCGACAATGAATATAAACGGTTTCTTCTGGCTTTGCCAATCCACCACTTTCGGCAGCCTGCTACCTGTTGGCCTCCGTCGACAAATTATTCAAATTTCGACTGCACTGCGGCCAAAAGGTTCAGCTACAGCTCGAAACGTGTTTGGCATCAGTAAAATGCTTCAGGCCAAAGGCTAAAATGACACCAGCGGCCCATATTGTTATTTACGCGAGTGTGTTGTGTGTGCGGGTGTGTGTGTGCGTGTGTGTGTGTGTGTGTGAGTGTGTTTGTACACCCGCACACCATTAAAATATGTTAATGTGAGAATGTATGTGTGTGTGTTTTTTTTAGTGAATGTGTTTTTTATGCAAATTGATATTGTTGACAGCGTTTGTCGCCCTTCTTCTTCTGCTCCCTTCCCCCCTATGCTTTGTCCTTGCCATTATCAACGAGTTCTTATTGAGTTTTCCTATGAAAAATTGACACCTCATCAATTTTCAATAGAAATCAATGTTCCACAACCACACACACCTCCTAAACACACGCACACACACACACAGTCGAAATTCGTTTTGCAGTCTGATTGAGTTGCGCCCCTTAAGGACAATAGTGCCGTTCTGTATTGACATGTCCAAGACCCGCATCTGGTAGCCCCCTAGGGAGCTAATCATTGTACATTTTATGGCTTCCCATTGACCAAAGAGTTAGTTGACAGTAATACTTAATACATGTGTTACTAGAAGCCAGCGGATATGGGGTCTGCCACGCCTCCTTCTGCCTGTTACATACATTTGCACAGAGTTATCAGACTCTTTTCTGCTTATTTTTAATGGGCACAGAAGCATAGAGCATATGATCAACCATAGACAAAGCATCCGGCTAAAAGCTTTTCCAAAACGAACAGCTGTTCATTCACTCCAAGTTTTCGCGACGATCTGTGGATGGAAATGGAAAAGCTAAGAGCTAAGGGGCAAAAGCTTTGCAGTGCTCGGTTCACACTCAATGAGTTCGCAACGTAATTCTTAAATATTTTCGTTTGGCTGTAAAATTGACCAAAATTGTTGCAGTTCATGTGAAAATTCCAGACTTGGGTAAAAATGTGGCAAGGAATTGCGATTATTTGGTGCATGTGGAGTGCGAGTCTGGTGCACAACAGCCTGCAGCAGCAAATCAACATTGGTGAGCACAACAAAAACAACAAGATGAACAGAAACAACAACAACAATATGTTGCAACATTCTCACATTAAATGGGAATGTTGTGCCCCCTCTCCTATTCGCTTAGGTGCTTTTTTCTACGACAATGAACTGGAGTTGGAGAAGGAGTTCCTGGATGTGGTTAATGCCATTAACGGACCCGAGTCAGAGGCAACTGTCTCATTCAATCCACTGATAAAACGCCTCAATCCCGAAGATGGCAGCGTCACTCTGCAGGAACACGGTGGGAATTTAGTGCTTTTTCCTCTACAAAAATTGGAACAATTCTAACGAAGAAAAAACAACAAAAAACTCTTCGCTTTCAGCTTGCGATCTCATAGATAATGGTGTCGCCGCTATTTTTGGACCAAGTTCAAAGGCGGCATGCGGTAAGTAACAAGGGGGCAAGCGAGAAGAACAGAAAGAGAAAGCACGCGGCAGAATCGTGGAGAACTTTGTGTAGAATGCGCAAGCAAAATAAAAATAAAGAAACGATGAGCGGAAAACGGAAAGCGGGGAACTGAAAGCTTGCAAAGGGCAAGCAAAGCAGACAGAAGAATCGATTTGTTTGTAAACAGAGAGAAACTAGAGAAATATTCGCTCAGACTTATTAGTATACCCTGTAGTATAGAGAGAAGAGTTTGCAATGGGTTGCTGTATAATTTCGTCAACTGTATCTGAGTTGTTATCTTGGATAATCTCATATTCATTTTCACCTGTGTAGATATTGTTGCACTGGTGTGCAACAACACGGGCATACCACACATTGAGTTTGACGTTGCGGACGAGGAGCATGTGGCGGAGAAGCCCAATCACCAGATGACTCTCAATCTTTATCCCTCCCAGCTGATACTCTCCAAGGCCTACGCGGATATTGTACAGAATCTCGGATGGCGCAAGTTCACAGTTGTTTACGATGGCGATGATGGTAAGTGCTTTCAGTCTGGTTCTTCCTGGTGTTCCAAATTGTTTCCGGAGATTCTCCCTTGTAGCCAAGGCCACAGCTCGACTGCAGGATATCCTGCAGCTGAGGGAGTTGCACAATGATGTGGTGCGAGTGCGCAAGTTCAAGAAGAATGACGATTTCCGTGTGATGTGGAAGAGCATCAAGGATGAGCGTCGCATAGTCCTCGATTGCACTCCCGACATCCTCGTGGATCTTCTGAATACTTCCTCCGAGTTCGATCTGACTAAACAGTATAATGTGAGTAATATTCCTGGACATTTGTCGCCTTAACCAAATGAATCGTGTCTTGAACAATTGCAGAACATCTTTCTGACCAACTTGGAGACGTATAACGATAATCTGCAGGAGCTGACCGCTGATAATGAGACGTTTGCGGTGAATATTACGGCGACACGACTCCTGCTCAATCCCGATCCTCAAGCAGTAAGCGCTTCCCATTGATTTCTATACGTAATGCAGACAGATTCTGATGGACGATCGATCCTTTCCACAGTATATACATCAGTACGGCTATGTGACGCAACAGGATAACGTTGTCTTCGAGAGCACCGAACCGAGTCGGACGCTGCTCCACGACCTGGTGCACGACAGCCTCCAACTGTTCGCCCAAGCCTGGCGAAATGCCACGTACTTTTATCCGGATCGTATGTCTGTGCCGCGCATGAATTGTGACTTTGCCGCCTCGGGGGGTCGCACCTGGCAGATGGGCCGCTATTTGACGCGTCTAATGAAGGGGGTAAGTGGTCTGACCTCGGTCGAATGGGCTGCGAACTAATCCCCGCTGTGGCATTACAGACTTCCGGTGTGAATAGCACGAACTTTCGCACCAGCAATTTGCAGTTTGACGAGGATGGACAGCGCATTAACTTCAATATTGAGATTTATGACCCCGTCGACAATATTGGCATTGCCGTCTGGGACACCAGGGGTCAAATCACGCAGTTGTATGCGAAAGCCAAGGTGCAAAAGAAGATTGTCTATCGCGTCGCCACACGCTTCGGTCCGCCTTATTTCAGCCGCAAGGAGAACGCCATGGAACTCAATCTGACTGGGAATGCCATGTACGAGGGCTATGCCGTTGACTTAATCGATGCCATTGCCCAGGAGGTGGGCTTCGACTACATCTTCGTCCCGGTGGCGGATCAACAGTACGGCAAGCAGGACAAGGACACCAAACAGTGGAATGGCATCATCGGTGAGATTATCAACAATGTGAGTACGTTTCTTTGACTGTATTCAGTATTCACACTCGTGATTCACTTACTCGCTTAGGATGCACACATGGGTATTTGCGACTTGACCATTACCCAAGCTCGTCGCACTGCCGTGGACTTTACGGTACCCTTCATGCAGCTGGGCGTGAGCATCTTGGCCTACAAGAGTCCACACAAGGAGAAGGAGCTGCAGGCCTATTTGGAGCCCTTTGGCGGGGAGGTATGGCTCTGGATCCTCATCTCCGTATTTGCCATGTCCTTCCTGAAGGTCATCATTGCGCGGTGAGCACAAGTCTCCTAATCGCTTTCCCCAATCTTCAATTGTTCTTTGTTTGTAAAGCATTGCCAAGGCGGAGTGGGAAAATCCTCATCCCTGCAATCGGGATCCGGACGCATTAGAAAATCAGTGGCATCTCCATAATACTTTCTGGCTGACAGTGGCCTCCATCATGACAGCAGGTTGTGACATTTTGCCACGGAGTCCACAGGTGCGGTTGTCCGAGGCAACTTGGTGGATATTTGCCATCATTATAGCCAACTCCTACACGGCCAACTTGGCTGCCTTTCTGACCAGCTCCAAGATGGAGGGCAGCGTGACGAGTCTCAAGGATCTCAGCGGCCAAACGCAGATCAAATTCGGCACCATCCTGGGCGGCAGCACCTACAATCTTTTGGCCGAGTCCAACGAGACCGTCTATCGCCTGGCCTTCAATCTGATGAACAACGATGATCCCTCCCCGTACACAAAGGACAATGCCGAGGGCGTTGAGCGTGTGGAGAACAGCTATGGCGATTACATGTTCCTCATGGAGACAACCACACTGGAGTACCATCGCGAGAAGAACTGCAAACTGCGCTCAGTGGGCGAGAAGTTCGGAGAGAAACATTATGCGATTGCCGTTCCCTTTGGCGCCGACTATCGCTCCAACCTGAGCGTGGCCATCCTCCGGCTTAGCGAGCGGGGTGAGCTCTATAATCTGAAGCAAAAGTGGTGGAAACGCAACAGTTCCAATTGCTTCGAGGAGCCCGATCCCGATGCCACGCCCGACATGAATTTCGAGGAACTGCGCGGCATCTTCTACACCCTCTACGTGGGCATACTGATTGCCTTCATCATTGGCATCATCGAGTTCCTGGTCTACGTGCAGCAAGTGGCGCTCGAGGAGCATGTGAGTCGACCTGGATTCGCAGCTCATTTCATTGTTTATTTAATCTTGTTGCCTTGTCGTCCTGCTGTCTGTTGTTGCAGCTCACTTTCAAGCAGGCCTTGATTAAGGAACTCAAATTTGTGCTACGCATTTGGAACAACAAGAAACCCATTACGTGTCCAACTCCTGTCTCTAGCTTGCGCACTACGCCCCGTCGCTCCATCGAGAAGTCCATGGAGCGCACTCCGAAGTCGGCACGTCGCATTGTCCTTGGTCGATCCTCGGAGGAGATGCGAGAGTTGCCCCCGCCACGGGTTAACTCTGCCCGTTGCAGTGGCAGCGTGGAGAAGGCGGAGGGAGAAGCCCGCGTCTGATGTTGTTATCTGTTATTTGGCGCTCTTCAGTTATTTGCAATAAAAACTACGCCCATCATTTGGCTCATAATCAATTTTGAGCTTCTTTAAGCTTGAAATTACTTGGCAGTCGACGCTGCAGGGCAACTCAGCGAGCGAGTGAGCGTTTCTCTCGATTGGATGGCCCCGCGTGGCATCAGTAACACGAGCCACATCATGTTGCATAGCTCTGCACGAACTTGCCACTCGCTTCGCTGGCCAGCCTGCAACCAACTCACTTCCCTCCTCTCTCTCTCTCTCTCTCTCTCTCTCCCTCTCTCTGCTTGTATCTCTGTTTCTCGTCATTTTCGTTTATTGCTGCCTTTTGCCGCTGCCGCTTGCCACAGCGCAGCTACCGAGGAAGCTGCCTCAGCTTGTCAATTGCGTTATTGGAGCTTATTGACATTTTATATCCACCAGCAAGTGACGGACGTTATTCCCCCCACTCTCTCCCTCGCCACTATGTGCGCCATCATGAAAATTATTAAAGCAGCTGCCGGCGAAGGACAAATGAACCTGCAGCAGCCAGCAAAAGAGCTTGATGACAAGGAGGGGGCGGAGATGGAGATGAAGATGAGATGAGTTCAGTTGAGTTGAGTTGAGTTGAGTTGAGGCTTGTATCGTGTTGTGTCGCCTTTGGCCTTTGTTGTTTGTTGGCTGCTGTAAAATGAACAGCTTTCCACGGCCGTCGCCAATGACAGCAGCGACCTCGCCATGGACATCGAAGTTGACATCGAAGCCAACTGCATTTTGGGCTCATATTGCATTCCACGACCAGGACAAGTGTCCTTTGCATTGCCGTTGCTTGCGTTCGTATTTGTGTTTGTGTTTGTATTACAGCTTGTGTTCTTTTTAATTATTTTGTTGTGAAGTGGCTTCACGCTACGTGTGCAATTTGAGTAGTTGCCATTCAGAGCCAGAGTCCTGAGGCTGCTTGGGGTTGGGATTGAGGTTGGGCATTGGTCCAGCAATGAGCTTACATACATATAGTGCTGCTCTGTTCTTATAACTGCTTGTTAACAGCGCACTGTTAGCATTTACAGCACGCTGCTAAAAGTCTCCACAGCTGGCGTTCAGTGAGCGTCTGAAACTCACCCCACTTGTTGCGTTCGCCATCCATGCGCACAAGCCGCACAGGGGAGGCAACAGAACTCACCACCGCTGGCCAATGGCTGAAGGCTCGGCGACAAAGCGACAAAGCGACAAGTTCCACACGTTCCAGCAAGGCAGTCGAAATGCAACCCCTAAACCAGAGCAGCACCCTCTGTACGGTGCTCTTATACGACGGGGCAAGGAGAGAGGCGTTTGGCAAGTAGTATACTGAATGTCATTTGTTAATGCCACGCACGTAAGCAATTTCCGCACGAAAGCGCATTCTTTGAGCCTTTAATGTACTTTTTGATGTTAACAAATTTTTGAACATTTGTTGTTGCCTGTCACCAGCGAGCCGAGCAGTGCTCTGTGGACCGCAGTGGGGCTGGACGGACAGACGGACACACGAGTGAGTTGAATGCTAAGCGACATTCGGTTTAGGTTCATCTGCGGCTTTCCCTGATTTGCTGTTGACAAGAGCACGAAGGCAAGGAGATGGTAGAAGGGATTGCCAATTGAGTGTGAGTGATTAGAGATGCATAAACAAATTAATAAGTTTAGCTGTGTCTCTCCCTCTCCTTCTCCCTCATACTCTCTCTATCTTTGTTGCGTTCAGCAATGTGTGGACATTGATTAGAACGTGTAAGTTTCAAAGGCAATCAACACCTTCAAAAGTTATAAATTGAGCAATTTTCCACTTTAGAAAATTTATGAGCTCAAGTCGAGGTGCAAATTGTCTCAGTCTGTGTCTATGTGTGTGGCCAAGTCCAGGACAGGACAGCACAGGACAGCAGAGGATAGGACAGGACAGCATAGCACACAGGGGATAAGAAGCCACGTCTAAAAGGCCATCGTTCGCTCTTTTGGCCCTGACAAGCAATCACAAGGCACACACGCACACACACAAAGAGAGAGAGAGACATACACACACTGGCATACACACTCACAGGACATGGCTTCGTTGCACATTCAGTTGATGGGCCTCCCTCCCATTCACCTCTCCCTCCTCTCGTTGCACCTTGCAATTTGTAGAACAAATTGAAATTGAAATTCACATTGGCAAGTCTTGAGCCGCAGCCGCAGCCGAAGAAGAAGAAGAAGAAGAAGGCGGACAACCTGCACCGTTAGACGGCATAAATACTCGGCTAAAAGACTGAGAAATTGCTGGCAACATTTTTAATTAACTGAAGTCGAGGCGAGCAAGTGATAATGTCCAGATATATCGTGGCTTTTGCGATTTATAGCACGTACTCAGCCTCGAAACGCTCGATTGCTTCCATTGTGCAGCAACACGGGAGTTGTGTTATTAACTGTGCTTGCCACAAAAAGATGCAAGTGTGCACTAGGCAGTGCTGCGAGTGCCTTAACGACCGTGCAAAATCGATCACAACTTGCCACAAATTTCAAGCTAATTGTGCATGAAATTGAAGCCCAAAGCTCAGCTGGCTGTGGCAGCCTGGGCCTGTTAACAAGTTTGTGTTAATTACTCAGCTGCCACAGAAAGCGGCAAGTTTGAAAAACGAAAACACAGAGCACAGAAGAGCAATCAAAACAGTTAACAGTTACTAGCTGGGCTAACAGGCCAACCAGCCAACAACTCAGTCTCGGCCAACTCAGTCAGCCTGGCCCCAACTTGGCACTTGCATGACTTGTCACAAGTTAAGGCGATTCGTGTTTGTTTTCTTTGTTTGCTTTGTTTGTTTTGCTTGTTTGTTATTGTTGGCTTGCACTGCTGACACAACGAAGTTGCCCGCTGTGTCTGTGTGCCGTTCTTGCATCTTAACTGCTTGTTTTGGCCATTGTTGGGGCCAACTTTACATGCTTTGACTCATAAATTCATACGTTTGCTTTCAGCCGAATTCAATTTTCCACACAATTGAAGGACGCGCAATACTCCGACTGTCATTCCTTCCCGTTCCCCTTCCCCTACCCCTTTTACTCTAACTGCCCCTTCTTTGGGGTATCTATCTGTATTATTTGAAGCTCAGTTCGTTGGCAAACAAATAGCGATTGCTCCACAGCGCACGATCACATTTTACATTTCCCAAAAAGAAAAACAATTGCAAACCCATTGCAATATTTCTTATGCCACGTTTTAGCTTCGGGGGGATCAGGGGGGCAAACTGCAGCTGCCAAGGGAGAGGAGTGTATGCAGGGGAGAGGTTAGTCTCTCGTTTGGGGGCAAAGACAACACCCAACACCGAAAACAAATAAACGCAGATAAAGAGCTGCGAGCTGCGAGCTGCGAGCTTCGAGCTGTGAACTGGCAACCAAGGCAAAGAGCAAACAATGTTGTTGCTCCTCCTTCTCCTCCTCCTCCTCCGTTTCCCTTCTCGCATCATTCTCAGCTCTCAGCTGACGACGCCACAAGACGGAAACGGAAACGCGTCACACAATGTCGATGCGAGCTTGAAACTTGGATAGAAAGATGGGAGCGGAGTGGCGGGGATCTGCTCTGGCAGCGTGAAGCTATTAGATATTTATTTCTGCGGATGTTTGTCTGTGTCCCTGTCTCTATCTCTCTCTCTCTCTCTCCGTCGCCCTCTCTCTTTCTTTCTCGCTCTCTGTCGAGTGTGTACATATTTGCACATGTTTCGCATTTGTATTCCATGCGTTATTGAGCTGAAAATTGATGCACATTACTTACTCTATTGAATTACACATTAGCTATTGCTTTGGCCCTTGCTGTATGCCCCCCGCCCCGCTCCTTTCTAGCTCCATGCTCCTCTCAACCAACCCCCCGCCGTGACCAATAAATAATTTGAAAATAACAAAATAACAAAGTGAAACAAAGACAGGACATGCCGCCAATGCGCTGCTCTTGCCTCCTACAACAAACGTCAGTTCTCCCGACTCCCCACTCCCCCTGCTCCACACTCGACTGCAACTGCAACAGCCATCGACATTGCCTTGAATTATGCATGTGTGTGTGTGTGTGTGTGAGTGTGTGCATGTGTGTGTCTGCGTTACTTCTAACGCTGCCCTGCTGCCCCATAAATTGCCCAACTAAATACAATTTATTTCTCGTCGTCGCTGGTGACCCGTGTGTATTTTATATGTACGTTCCCAGCGTACCATGCGCGCAGTGTCGTTATTTATGCGCTGCTTTTAGCATTGCCATCCTTCCCCTCTTCTGCGCTCCTTCCACTTAGGGATCCTTCTATTTTTTCATATAGCAGCACTACATCTTCAATATAATATTTATGTTGTTTTAAATAGTTTGCAAAATGTCAGTGTGGCATGTGGTTGCAATTCACGACGTCTCTGTTGTGGCGCAGACACACAAATGTTAACTGACAGCTCTTAATCGCTTAACAGCTGTTAGCTTGAACATCCCCTGCAAACGAATGTTAACCGTTTCAGCCTGCTAACTGTGCTACAAAGCGACCCCTACAGCTGAAACGTTAAATAACAGAAAACTGTTAAGTTAGTTTAACAGAGCTGTGAGCTATATGCGGATAAGTTTTATAGCAATGTTATGGCAAGTGATTCTCCTGCGAGTGGATAATGTTAGACGATGTATGGCAAACTGTTAGGTAATATAACGAATATAAATATCAAATTAACTTATTTTCTATTAATTTCAGAACTTATAGAAGAAATGATTGCAATTTGCAATTTCAATGCATTTCATTAAAATAGAAATCAGTTGACTTGATCACAACGAACTGTTGCATTCCCAATACTCATACTCATACTTATCTGTACTCACACTCGTTTTCACATTCATAATGCATATTCAAGCCAAAGCCGAGTGTATTCGCGTCAAACAAACACAAAACATGTTGACTGTCACAAGAGAACAACAACTCAATCGGCAAATGCTACAAGGCATGCAAATGTTACCGAAACTCACCACGAAATCCTTGCGGAGTCTGTTAACAGTCGGGCGCAGGATAACTGTAATTGTCGATGTGCGGTTCGAGTCCGAGGCGACGAGCGCCAGAGCGTATATATAACAACGAGTGCGCCAACTGGCGGATTTCAGTCTTCGTTTTGCCTCTGAATCGTGCGGTCAGCAACTGAAACTGGACTGCGAATCCACGCGCTGCGTCGGCCGCGCCGCGATTGGCTGAAATGAGCAAACAAAATTTAAATATTGAAAGGTTAACCACAACAACAACAAAGGCAAACTACGTAAGCTGCAAATATAATTTAAATGCAATAACACGAAATTAGCATTGAAATCGAAACCTACAACAACAACAACAACCACAATAACAACCACAATAAAAAGAGCCGCGTGAAATAATTGTTTTCTTCTAACGGTTAACGGTGTAAAGCGAATCGGAGCAAAAGCCGCGCGTCGTCGGTTTAAAGCTGCTTTTAAAATCGACATCGCAAATTTTCGTGAGCTCGTTTTCGTTGCTGTTGCTGTTACTGTTACTGTTCCCGTTACCCGCTAGCCGCTACCAATTTCAGTTTCAGCTTCTGCTTCTATTTCTTCTTCTGTTTCTATTTTTGTGGTGTGCGTGCATTGAAGCCGGGCCGGAGTCACAGCCGGAGCGTTTGTCGGAGTCGCTGGAGTCGCCGGCGTGTGTCTGCATTTTTGCCTTTGTGTGCATCGTGTTGTCGTCTTGTCGCTGCGTTCGTCGCCCAAAATCGGGGATACATTTCCGAAAACGTTCAAACAAACAGCTCGAAGCTGCTGTGGTGCAATAATTGATACTGCAACTGCAGCAAAGTGACTAACTAAAGTGACAGCAGGCAAGTACTGAGATTGGCTTTAACTGTTCTCTGACTTTGCACGGCAATCAAACGAGGCCGAGACAACATTTGGGCAATGCAATTTGTATGCACACAGAGAGTTGAGAGTTTTTCGTTTTTATTATTTCTGCATTTCGCTTACATTTTCACAATTTCCTATCTCTCTCTCTCCCTGTCTCTCTGTCTCTCGTAGAAACTTTTCTGCAAGATCTATAGAAACTTTGAGACTTTAGCTCGTGACGCCTGCAAGTATGCAATAGAAATTTTGACTTCCAGTTAGGCCTCCACAACTTTCAACATGTGCGTGATTCGCAGTGCGTGTGTGTGCTAGTGTGTAAGTGTGCGAGTGTGTGTGTGTGTGTAAGCTTGCAAATCCGTAGCGCGTTTTATTTTTATCCTGTGGCGCTTTTCATGTATAAATTTGCCAGCATCAAATATTTTCATATCAAATATTTTCACAATGCGAATTTCATGTGCGAAACGCTGGAATTTGCTATGCAAATGAAGTACTAGACCAAGACTAGGAAACGGCTAAAAACACATAAAAAAAAAGACGAATTGAAATTATATTTGTAAGCCACTCAGCTGTGTGTGCCAGAGTTACTCTCTCTCTCGCTCTCTGTCTGTCTCTGTCTCTGTTGGTCTCCATGTCTCTCTGTCTGTCTCGATGTCTGGCAAATTTAATTCGGGTTAAGGCCTTTTGCGGGCAGCTTATGAAACAAAAACCGCGGCATTGGGCTAACCCCAAAAGCCGCGCCTTGTGGCACATTTTGTTATTGTTATTGTTATCGTTGTTGTTGTAGTTGCTCTTGTTGTTAGCAATTGTGTGAGAGATGCCTGCAACCAGCTTCCACCACATCGCATATCCCAGGCCGCTTCTGTGTTTTGGCGCACACTTCCGTTAGCTGCTTATGCCTGCTGCTTAATGCTGGCTTCACTGTCTGTCTGTCTGACTGTCGGTCTGTCCGACTGCCTTGCTGTCTGTCTGAGCCTCGTCGCTGAGCTGCTGCTGCTGCTGCTGCTGTTTCGCTGCCTCGCTGAATCGCTGCCATATGCGGCAGCCGCAAAACTTTTGAATTTTTAAGTGGCAATTCGTGTAGCCGCTTCCTTTTCTACACACACACACACACACACACACACACACGCATAGAGAGAGAGCATACACACAACCTTATGAGTAAAAATGAAATGAAACAACAGGCACTTGTCTGACTGGCATATAACTTTTTAAAGCCGCCTGCCGTTCGCCGTTCGCCGTTTGCCGTTTGCTGTTTGCCCTCTCTGCCAGCGTCATTTTATTTAAATTTTAATTTGGCCAAAACGCAGAGTGTGTACATTATATGTTTTATTTGAATTTTATTCTCTGATGCTGCTGCTGCTGCTGCTGCTAATGTTACCTCATGCGCTAATAATGAGATAAAATTGCGACGTGTGCCGCCTGCCACTTGCCGCCTGCCTCAGCCCCTTTGCCCACTTGTTTGTGGTTAATTCCTTCCTATTTTTTTTTTGTTTTGCCGGATTTGCTGGGCAGCTGAAAATAGCTGCCCCATTTATGTTTTTTCCTATTATTTTGCTATGTATTTATCAGAGGCGCTTTGCATTTGGGCAGCCCCAGCTTAGGATTGATACTCAAAAGTTGTCAACTGCATTCGCTTATTTAAGTTGTTTTTGCATAGCTTGTGCAGTTGAATAATGTGAATTGTGTGAATCATGTGCATTAGTGTGTGCGTGAGTGTATCTGTGAGTGCGTCTAATATTATGCAAATTAGTTTGTTTGTTTGTTTGTTGCTTGTTGGCCGCATTGCGTTTTTATACGCCTAATGAATAAAGCATAGCAAAATTATTGTATGGAATTCAATTAGCATGTTTCTCTACAGCCAAAGTTCCCCATTTTCGTTTTCATTTTCATCTACATTTCCATGCGCTTTCCCCCAAGTGTCTATGTGTGTGTGTGTGTGTGTGTGTGTGAGGCAAGCACAAAGTTTTTTTTTGTTTTTTGTTTAGACGCACATAAATTAGAGTTTCTTTTGAAAGCTGGCGAAATCCACTAAATAAATTATGCGTGTAATTCGCCACGGCCAAAACAACAATTAGGCAAAGTTTTTAAGTGTTTGCCAGAGCTGAAAATTCTAATTACAAGCACAAAAAGGCCACAAAAACCAAATAACAAAAACAAAAAAACCAAAAACAAAAAAAGAAATAGTATTTTACATAAATTGCGATAACGCTACAAATCATTGAATTAGAAATTCAACCAATTTACAATCCACTTTCGAATGCACTTTATGAATACCTTTAGTCGCCCTCGTTGCGGCAATACAAATTCCTGGTATCAGTCGACGGAATGTGAACGGTTTGCAATGTCAACGCTTTAACAGAATTTCAATTTTGAATCGCATCGCATCGCATCGAAATGAATCGAATCGAATCGAATCGAAACGAGATGAAATGTGAATGCGAATGCGAATGCGAATGAACTGAAAAACCAGCCAAGAGGGGGAAGTTCAATGGAACTTTCGATTTTGGACTAGTTTATGAGCGTTGCGAGGCTGCAGCAAAGCCAGTTCGATCCCTGTGGTATTCCTTGTCCTTCCATCTCCCTTCTCCCTTCTCCCGACTTCTTTCTTCTTCCTTCATCCTTCCCGTTTGCCTGGGCCAGTTGCAGTTGCAACTGCAGTTTGTAGTCGGTCGCTCGATTGGTAGTAAAAGTGCAACTTTGTCTGCTTCATGTTTGCGGTGTAGAGTGTAGATTGTAGAGTGTGGAGTGTGGAGTGTAGAGTGTGGAGAGGCGGCAGCATTGGTTACGGCTCCGTCAGCTGCTGTAAATTTGCAAACTGCTCGCTCCTTACATCTGTTCAGTATTCTCTCTCGCTCCTCTGCTCTTTTTAAATGCTAACCTTGGCTCAGGCTGAGTATTTATGTGTGTGTATGTGTGTGTGTGTGAGTGTGAGCATTACCACAGTGTGCAACCACAACTAGCACACACCACACACCCTATACCCCATACTCACACTCACACTCACACACACATGCACAGCTGACTGCTGGCTGATCGGAGGCAGGCGTTAGCCCTTTTGCCATTGTTTTGAGGGCCCTGGCAGCTGTTGTAACCCATTCCTTGCCTGTCCCATGTCCCATGTCCCGTTCACACTCCCGCACAGCAGCAGCAGCAGCAGCAGAAGACACTTTCAAGTGTGCAGCCGGCGCTGGACTCGGACTGGCTCTCCTCGCGTTATGCAAAACTAACTTTTTCCATTATTTTTCTGCGTACCGCTGTTGCTTGGCAAAGCTGCTGCTATGGCTGATGCTGCTGCTGTTGCTGTGGCTGCTGCTGCGGCTGCTGGTTGCTGGCTGCTTGTGGCTTTTATTTATGGTCTATTTTTGTTTTCATTTTTTAGTTAGTTACTCGACTGGTTGCACGTGCCCCTCTTTACTCTCACTCTCTATCTCTATCGCGCTCTCTGCCGAGTAAACAAAAAGCCAACTGCAAAGTTTTGACAACGCTTTTCGGTTATGCACAGCCGATGTTGCCACGCCCCACGCCCCACGCCCCACGCTGCACTGTCTCCTCCTCTTCCAAAAATTGGGTCGGCAAAAGCGAAATTTATGTCGCTGCCGCGTGCAAAGTGACAGCGAACAAATTGCCGCGACACAACAAGCCATGTAAAATGTAAAATGTAAAATGCAAAATGCAAAATGCAGCGGCAAAGTTTTCTGGCTGGCGCTAATCAAGTGCCGGCAGCAGAGCGTCAGCATCTCCTAATTTGTAGTGCTGCATATATATACTATATATATACTATATATATATATATATATATATCTTCTATATATATATGTATCTATATGCTCTTGCTGCGTCTGGCCAACTGGCGCAATCTGTGTCTAAATGCGGCCACAAGTTTTTCTTCGTTTCTTTTTTTAAACCGAACTTGAATTATTGATAAAATACTTTGACAGCATGTGCTTACATTGCGTTGCCTCCGCTCTCCTCACTCCGCTCCCCTGGGCCTCTTGGGTGCCACTAGCTGCAGTAAGCACTGCCACAGCCACTGCCACTGCCACTGCAAACAAATTTCCAACTCGCATGCTCCAACTTATTTGATGCACTTCAATTCAGTGCGAAACCAAACAGAGCGTCTGACAATCGCACAGTGTCTGCTCCTCGGCTTGCTCTGCCTCGCTTTGGACATTGATAAATGTTATTTTGCTTAAACTTTCTTCTATTTGGAACAACATATAAACAAAATGTGGCCGGAAATGTAGAAAGCTGTTTGCAGTTTGTTGCGGAATCGACTTCAAGTTGACCATGCGAGATGTACAGATTTTGCAGATTGGCAATTGAAGCCCGCAGTTAGCTGCGTTTCTTTGCACACTAATTATACTCTCGAAACGTCAAGTTATTAAAGAATTAATTAAAAACTCGCAGCAGCAGCCGAAGCAGCAACAGCAGCAGCAGAAACTTCTGTGAGAAAGTGTTAAGCACAAGCGGTTACCAAAAAATTTGTTGTTTGCCCCCCAAGAAAGTTTGGTTCGCGTCCTGCGACACAAGTCACAAGTCGCCGCAAAAAGTGAAGTTTTCCCTCTGTGCGTCAGACGGAAACTTTACAACTTCTGCAGCGCATGACCTCAGGAGGCTGCCTCGGTGTCAAGTAACGGCAGCTGTTGCAACACTCACTCTCTCTCTCTCTCTCTCTCTTTCTTTCTCTCTGCCACATTCTCTGTCGCTGTCACCGCAGCGCAGCTGACCAATGCTTTGTCATTTGCCAAACGACTTTGCTCTTGTCAAGTTCACATTCTCTTAGTCGTCTGCCCGTCTAATCAATGGCTCTGCATATACAACTTGGCTAAGGGCCACTGAACAGTGGCTAATGGCAACAGTCGAGGCCCAAAAAAGCTCGAGTCCGCCCACATATAGACGTCTAAGTACTGACGAGCAATGCGGCGTATGCGCGATATGTGTAATTTGCTGCCGTTGGCATACGAAGCTAATTATAGCCAAGTGCGCTAATGATATTCAAATTTCAACAAGCCATAAGCAGCTCCCCAATTCGCATTTTGTCAGAATGTCAATGCATGCGGCCAACAAAGGGCTATAACCGCCAACAGGCAACAACAGACGTCAAACTGTCAAAATGCGCGTCAGCGAGACAGGAGACAAGGACAGGTGGGGAGATAGAGAGGGAGAGAGAGACAGTAGCAGCGACAATGACAGCTTTAAAGGCATAGAAATATAGAGACAGGCAGATAGACAGAGAAAGGGAGAGAGAGAGGGAGAGAGAGAGAGAGAGAGAGAGAGAGAGAGAGAGAGAGAGAGAGAGAGAGAGAGAGAGAGAGAGAGAGAGAGAGAGAGAGAGAGAGAGAGAGAGAGAGAGAGAGAGAGAGAGACAGGTAACCGCTTTTAACTTCATAGAGTTGCAGCATGTGAACTGTTGCAGCTGCCGCCGTGAAATGTGAAAAATTATAAAAACCACAATGGAAATCAAAGGCGCGGGGGTATGTGGGTGGAAGGGGGGCGGGGTTCTGTGACAATGGGCCAAGGAAATCACTCAATTGGACGGCTAACTGACAGCTACACATTATCAAATATTTATGGCCAGCGAGCGTGCCGTTGAGCGCCACAATGTGGCCAATAAAGGGGCGTTGGCCGCTGGGCGTGGCGGCGTGGCAGCGTGGCTCATTGAAAACATTTGGCCCCGACGCGAAGGAAACATTGACACCAACGCCCCAAATGACATTTGTAGCCAAGATGGGGGAACTTCCAAAAAATGTTGTTCATAAAACACATCTGCGCTTGTAAGGACACGAGAGCTTTACGAAATAAGGCAGGCAGAGAGAGAGCGGGAGAGAGAGGGGGAGGGAGAGTGGGAGAGAGTACACATGTCTAGCTATAAACAGTAGGCACTGCTGCGTTTCACAGCAACTCACAGCAGCTCATTTATAATTCAGCAAAGTAAAACATTGAAGTAATGAAATTACACCTAAAGAATTTGACGGCGATGGGCGGACGGACAGGCGGGCAGACGGACAGACGGACGGACGGGCGAACAGATGGGAGGGCAGACAGACGATGCGATACTTGGCGTTTTGTCGGCAAATATGAGAGGCGAATAAATAAAAATTTAATGAAAACACGTATACGCAACATGCGTCGCCGCCGTCAGCGTTGTTATCAACAACATCGCACAACATCGCACATCGCACATCGCACATCGCAACATCGCAACAACGCAATAACGCAATTGCCAGCGGCGTTGGCGGCGTGTTTTGCATGCGTGAGGCATTTTGACAACATTTTTGTTAGACTCGCATTGAAAACGCAAATAATTGAATTTCTGTCAACGAAATTAAATTACGCGACATTTTCGCAACTGCGCCCACTTAGCGCCCTCTGCTGGCGAGTAGGCGAACAGGCGAGCAGGCGACTCGTGTTGTGTTGTGTTGTGGAATGGGCCATAATGCATTTTAAATGTGCATAATTAAAATAAATGCAACAAATGATTTAAATTTATTAAAATGTTTGCAAAAAGCCACACACACATACACAGAAACCAAACAAAGGCCAGTAAACGCAGGAGTGCGTGTGTGTGTGTGTGCTTGTGTGTAAAGTGCGAGAGGGCGCACAGATAAATACAATAAAAGTTAATGACAATGCATAAAAGTTCATTACAAATAGTTAAACAAACAGACAAAAGATGTGACATTTGGGAATGCTGATGTCGCTGCCTATTAAAGAAGACAGCACTAAAATACGGTTATATATTAGTCCTGTATAGAGTCCGCTATCATTTATGTATGAATGCAACGGCAAAATGACAGCAATCAAAATCACACACTCACTCATGCATTCACAGTTCACATTCACATTCACCATCACATTCACATTCACAACTCACAACTCACAACTCGCAGCGAAGCAAGGCGAGTTACATAAAAAAGTGACCACTAATTAACCTAATTTCTGGTATGAATACGATACAAAAAATAGGTTGACTCACTAATGCATCGATGTTAGTGCGTGTCCCACACGTGTACTTAGTTAGATAGACATACACATGTGTGTGCTTTTGTGTGTGTGTGTGTGTGTGTGTGTGTGTAGATGGGTTGATAAAGCAGCCGCAACATGCGATTGGGGGGCAAATCGAACAGGCAACTACGCCCACAAATGGAAACCAATGACACCATTTATTTTATATTATTATATCGCATTTTAGCTCCAACGTTTTTGGGTAATTATTTATCAATATCAAATTATTTCAATATTAATTCAAACAAAAATTTCAATAAGCCGTAATTATCGACGAATGTAGATCAAATAATCACATTTTAGCAGCAACAACAACCACAACAACTACAACAACAGCAACAACAACAACAATGCGGCAAGAAAATTAATTATGAAAATACAAATAGCAATAATTTACCATGAAAATAACAAAATCATTTTCCCGACCCTCTCTCTAGTATATTCTCACTCTATAAGTGTGTGTGTGTGTGTGTGAGTGTGTGTGTGTTGCGACGTGTTAGTATGCGTGTAATTGAGGTTAAATGGACACGACATCATTTTCAGACTTTTGTTTTTATTTCGTATGTAATTAGAAATTTTACTAATGTCGCTGAAAAGTGTGCTACACAATTGTTAGCTGGGGAACTTGAGCTTTCACTTTACAGCGTATATTTATATATAAATAAAATATTTATATTTATATTACATTTATACCCTGTACAGGGATGTGTTAGCTTTGAGCAAACAGTGTTTGGGAGGCAGATGGAGGATGCTTGATCAGCATCAAGAGCCGAGTCGATTGATCCTTGCCTGCCTGCATGAATGCGTTGATCTAGAGATACCAGATTCCTCTCCAGGTCGAGTTTAGTTAAGATTTGCGTTACTTCACTCCCCATCCTCCGCAAATCGAAATAAACTAATTATGGCCACATTTGTCAGCGTAGACACTTCTCACTTAACATGTGATTGAAGATTATCTTAGAGAAGCAATGCTGAAGATAAGAAATTATTCCATTGAATCGCTTGAGTTTCGTTCTTTGCAGGAGTTGCCAGACCTGTTCATTTTCAAATTTGCGTTCGTTTAGAGATGCTGCCACTTAATGTGATATAGATTCTTGGAATTGGGTTATATTCAGTTTAGTAAAAACAATTATCAGAATACTTTTATTATAGAGAATTGTATAGAGTATTATGCTGTTGCGTGCGCTCGACTAATCCACTTGATCTTCTTCTTCTTCTTCTTCTGCTACTTATAGCTCTGCTGTTATGCAACCGGAAGCCTCAGCATCTGTGCGTGTGCAACTGCAACTGAAACTGCAACTGCAACAGTAACTGCAACTGTGACCGGCCGCAGAGAATGCAAATAAATGCAACGAATACGAAACTCATATAAATTAGGAAAATCAACAATAACAACGGGCGAGCATATATACACTCACATAGACCCAGACACACACACACTCTCACACACACACAGACATATGCCCGAGACCGAAATAAAATCACATAAAATGCAACGAAATCTGCTGCATGAATTAAACAAGAAGAAGAGCAACAACAGCAACTACAACAACAACATCAGCAACAACAACATCAACAACAACAACAACAATTGCCAGCAGAAATACATGAAATATTCAAACTAACTAAAAGCAAGGCAATTCATAAGAAAATTCTTGAAAATCCAAGCACAACTCAAGTGTGCTCTTGGGCATGACGCTAATGGAGCATCGCATGGCTACAGCTCCACTCGCACCACTGGCCGCACCACTGGCTGCACCACTGGCTTCATTGGCTTCCCCGATGCACACGAAAATGTTTGCCAAATTGTGGCCTCGGCTGTGGAACGAGGTGTGGTCGAGGCTGCATAAATCTAAGTAAGTTCCATTTCTTGCACTCTACCAAAAATTCTAATTAATTTTAATAAACACACAAGCACGCACACACACACATACACACACACACACAGAGTGAAAAGTGTTTAGCACTTGTTGTTTCTATTGCAAGTTTCTCGACAATTGCAAAACTTGGACACAAATTCTCTCATTTGATAGAATAAGTTTATAATAATAAATGTAAAAGAATTCAAGAATTTGCTGTTCTATTTATAAGCTTAAGCGTTGGCGTATTAACGTGGCTAACAGCGAAACCCAATTGTAATCTAATTCTGTAGTCATGGCAATGACGTTAACGTGGCTTATAAATAGCTACAGTTGGAGCGAGCCAAGCATTTGATTTGGGTTGATTTCGTTGATTTCGGAATCTTGACTTGACCTTGCACTCAAATATGCAAAGACTTTAATGTTATAAATTAATAATAATGTAGCTGGCTATAATCATCTACAGTTAGCTGCATATGAGACCCAAGCAACTGTCAAAAAAGTGTCCTAAATTAAAAGCCATTAATGTGCCCAGCCGAAAAATCAATGCGACCAATCCGAGCCAGAGAAACGACCAGCTGCGGCAACCTCCCACTCTCCCCTCTTTTGGGAGTAGTACATGACCAGCATCAATAAGTTTCGAGGCGCTCAAACTTCAGGACAAACAGCTGCTACTTCGGTGCTGGCGCTGCTTATTTGTAGCCACTGTGAAAATGAGCAAGAAAATTTATTTACACACATACAGAAAGAGCCAACTGTGTTGCAAGGAGCAGTTTAAGTTTTGAGGGGAAGGGATGGATCGAAGGTTGCCTGGACCATAATCACAGCGAGAGAGAGAAGCGAAATCGAATTGGACTCAACAGTGCAAATTTGAGGTTAATGCACAAATAAATCTGCCACAAATTGAAAGACATCAAAAAAATGAAAAAAAAAATGAAGAAACTGGCTGGGCACGTAGTCGACAGTTGTTAGTTGAGCAACCACTTTGAGCCACACGCCAGCACCACCGAAAATGAAAATGAGAATGAGAAGAGAGGAGAAAAACAGCAACAACTGATAATTATTAACGCTCAACTGCGTCTCAATCAACAACATTTTATCTGGGCACACTCAGGCGCGGCCTGGCTGAGGCCAAGCTCGAGCAGACAGGCGACAGTTAGATAGAAGAAGGGGGGAGGAGCATGACAGCAAGGAAACCGCTGGCTGATATCGTGTGCCTGCTAACTTCCGATTTCCGTTGCGCGCTGTGATTGAGCGGCGCTTTATTTCCTGTCAAAACGGCAACTCTAAGATAGGCGCCACACAGCCACACACAACAGGGAAGAGGGGAGCGGGGCGCGGGGAGCAGCACTCTTACCGTTGCTGGGGCCATGATAAACTTATTATGTATAGTCTTCACTTTTTACGCAACACGCAGTGTGGATTGTGGGCTTGTGGGCTTGTTAGCCAAAGCGTGACTGCCTATTTCGAGTCGGTTAAAGTTTTTCGATGTCACCGAGGAGAGTGAAAAAGGAAATTGTGGAAATGGGGAGAAAAGGAGAAAGGAGAAGGGGGAAAGGGGCACAAACTGGTAGTCGATGCCTGTCGGCATCAATGTCAGTGATTTATCACAAGCCAAGGCACATAAATAAACACCGGCCTGACAACATTCGGCGGTCTCGGGTATTCGGCATTTGCTGCTGCTACTTTCTTTCTCTCTTTCTTCTTATTTTGACAGTGCGTTTGCTTCGATTTGCTTTACGCATCAATGGATTTAGCCCTGGCCATGGCTACAGCTACAGCTACAGCTATAGCTACAGCTGAAACTGTAGCAGCAGCTCCTTGCGTTTCCTTTTCATTTGACGCTTTGTGCACTTGACTTTGGCTCTGCTGTTGCTCTGCGATTTGCTGCCTCTCTAACGACCCTCATTGTTTGACACTTGGCGTTGATTTTTGAAATAGCAGCAGCAGTAGAGGCAGCAGCAGCAGCACCAGCAGCAGCAGCTTCATTTCGTCTCTTATCTTATCGCCAGGATAATGGCAGACCCGCGTTCCTGTTCCTGTTGCTCATGCTCTTCTTATTCCTATTGTTGTTGTTGTTGCTGTCGCTGTTGCTGCTGTTGTTGCTGCTGTTGTTGCTGCTGTTGTTGTTGCTGTTGTTGTGAGTGCTGCTGGTTTTTGGCTTGCGACATTATTTTCACTTTATTGAAAACTTGTAGCCGAAATTGATTTTCTGCGTCTCCTGACGTGGCATTCCAAGCTTAGGGATTTGACATTTTCGCTGTTACCCGCTCGTGTTCTCGTGCCACCTCCTCCCCACCCCCTTATTCCGTTCCTCTTATCATCAAGCTGTGTATCTGCCGTATCCCAAAATACCAGCTCGTGCTGCTCTCCCTCCCTCTCTGTGTGTGTGTGTGTGTGTGTTCTTTTTGCTCGTTTTGTTTTCTACCAAATTTATTTCGCATTTAGTTGAATACTTTTTGGCATTTGGCTTGAAAATTTCGCATACATTTATTTTAAAGACTGTAATTTCATTTTATTCTCATGCTAATGTCCTGGGCTGGCTTTGTCTGCTTCCTCTCCCCCCTCTCTGTCGCTCTCTCTGTCAGTCCTTGCGGGGCGTGAGTATGACTTGCAGTTGTCGAAATGGATTTGGGGTCCCGACTTCATTCGCTGGTGTTATTAAGTATTCATTTGCGCACATTCCGCTCGTAATGTGCTTTAGAAAATGAAGTGAAAATGCAATTTTTTGTACACTCAAATGCCCAATGAAATCAATTGAATCGCCAGGCGATAAACACTCATTGTCTCTCACACACACACACACACACATACACACACACACACACACACACACACACGAATTATTACAGACAATTGTCAGATTCTTGATTCAATTTTTGTTTTCAATTGAAACTCGATCCACAAAACAAACAACACTTTTCCGTTTGCCGCGCATTGTGCTCCAAAAAAATGCAATTTCGTGCAATTCAAAAGTTGAATATCAATAAATTAATATATGAGTGTACTTGTATATTCACAATATTCGCTGGCTAACTGTAAGAGTTGTCGCTTTTTGTTCCATGCAATTGTTGTTGTGGTTGCTCTGTTGCTGTAGTTGTTGCTGTTGTTGTTGAGGTTGTTCTATGGCCTTTCCGACTGTTATCTATTTTAGAATATTTTATATAAATTGTATTATTTGGTCGCCGTTGTTAGCCTGACCAGGAGCTGTAGTAGAACAATAAAAGCAATCAGTGCTTCAAAATCAAATTCAATTTGCGCATATTCAGCATATTCCATATTCGCATCCTCCCATTCAAGTTGTTGCTGTTGTTCCTTTTATTTTCATAAATTTTTTACAAAATTTATAACAAAAATGCTTCAAAAAATGTGGAATACTATACTACAATGACAGAGATAGAGAGAGAGAGAGACAGAGAGAGAGAGAGAGAGAGGGAGACAGACAAAGCGGTAGTAAGCGAAAAAGAAAGGTTAACGTGGCTTGGCTGGTTTGGGAACTGGCAAATCATAAATATTCCTGAATCAACAGAATATGATGAAAATCCATAAATCATTGTGTGGGCGTGGCTGGGCGTTTGTTATGAATTCCTGTGTAAGAGAAGCTTTTGCAAGCATTTCGAATGCAAATCAACTGTGCCAAAACTTTTACTACTACACCAAGTGCGCAGCAGCCGCCACCTCTCACTCTTGCCCCTGTCTCTACCTACTCACGCCTCCTTCATCGCCACCTCCATCGCCATCTCCATCGCAGTCACTCGGGCCGAGCAAACAAATAATGAAGACGAATGCAAACAGCAGACAGCAAAACACCAAGCAAATAGCAGTCGAGTTGCCGAACTCCGCAGCTTGATGACGAATGGAAGAGGAGTGGAGTGGAGTGGAGTGGACTAGACTGGAGTGGAGTGCAGGAGGAACAGAAAGTGTACAAATTTAAGCAAACAATGGGCCGAAACCGAGCATCAAGTTGAGCCGCCAAAACAGAAGACTGAAGTGGAACGCTGTGAAGGCCAGTTAAACTCGCAAAAGCAAAAGTGGGGAAGAACGAACAACAACAACAACAAAGACAGCGAAAAATTAACGAACAACAAGCGGATTAGTCGAGCGCACGCGGCAGTCGAATACCCTGTACAGTTCTCTATAATAAAAGTATTCTGACAACATGACAATTCCCAAAATGAATATTACAAAGATACACTTAAAGCGGCAACCTATCAAAACGAACGGTAATTTGAAACTGAACAGGTCTGGCAACTCCTGCAAAGAACGAAACTCTAGCGATTCAATGGAAGAATTTCTTATCTTCAGCATTGCTTCTCTATGATAATCTTCAATCACATGTTAAGTGAGAAGTGTCTACGCTGAGAAATGTGGCCATAATTAGTTTATTTTGATTTGCGGAGGGTGGGGAGTGAGGTATCGAAAATCTAAACTACACTCGATCTACGGAGCGTATACAGGAACCTTCATGTAGAATTTGGTGTCTCTAGCTCTTAAAGTTACTGAGATCGTTCAGTTCATATAGACAGACAGTCAGATATGGCTCAGTCGACTCCGCTTTTGATACTGATAAATAACATATATATTTTATAGGGTCTGCCACGCCTTCTGTTGCATGCTTTCTGCACAGAACTAATATATCCATGTACAGGGTATAATAACAACGAAAAATTAACAAATAAAAAACCGGCTTTTCTTTGGTTTAATGCGATAATTTCATTTGCAAGAATTTGCGCTATTCGCATAACGCTTTTTGGCATTTCTTCTATATTCAAACACTTCAACAGACGAAACTTGTCCCTCATTCCCCCGTCCCCTTCTATTTTAAACGCTTTATAGCCCAGACCAGACTCAGTTGAGAGAATGAGAACTTTAATCCAAATGTGAGCGAAGCTCGCTGCCCAAAGTGGAGAGTGCGAACGCGAATCTGTTGCAGAAAATTTACAATGGAATTTAATTGTGTGCTACGAATTGGATTCGTATACGAATTCTGGTAGTTGGGATTTGTGCCAACGTTATCAAGCGTAAAATTAAACGATTGCAGACGACGGCTAATGTGGAAATGTAGTTGAAAGCAGTGCCAAGTGGAAGGGGCTGGCAGGGAGGAGAAAGATGCGACGAAGCGTGCTTGAAGCCACACTCAATGGTCACCTTTTGGCTATTTTTCTCTTTTTTCGGCTTTGGTTTTGGACAGGTTAACTAAATTTTGGTTGTTGTGCTGGATTAACACGTGGCTTACAGTTGGCTGCGGCCAACAGAAATTTAAGAGACATTAAAGCACGTCTGGCTGTGGATTGCATCAGGAATTGTGAGCACGTAGCGGGAAAGAAATAAAATAAAGCAAATTTACGCAGCTTCGCAGCTGACGGCTACTCCACAGACCTCCTGGTCTGGTGTGAACAGCCGCAATTGGCCAAACAGCACACAATTTAGAGGCAGAGCATGGACACAGCAGCAGCAGGAGGAGACAGGAGTAAGGAGGAGACAGCTTGGCTTTGTGCTTAGTATGTGGTCGTCGCGCGAACTTGTCGCCATAAAACTTGAAATTGAAAAACTTTTACTTTAAATTCGAAATATGTACGTATGTGTGTGTCTCCCTGTGTGTGTTAGTGTGTGTGCAGTGCTCAATTGAGACAAAGGCAAACAAAAGAAAGCAAACTGAATAGCCAAGGCCAAAAGGGAAGTCGAAACACTTTCGCCTGATTACAAACGCGCAAATGATGCGTGCCTAATGCGAATCGGGACCAATTTGAAGGGGAGGCGACCCTACACCCAACTCTCACTCCCTCTCTCAGTCTCTCTCTCACTCTCTCTCTCTCTCTGTCTCACTCTCTCTTGAACGAACACTAACCGCAGCCAAATTGACTTTGCAGCAAGGGCCACAGCACTTTTTTCCATATGTCTGCGTCCGCCTAAAAGTAGGCAACATGACAGCGCAATGACAGGCACAAAATGCCGACAGCAATTTTTTAATAAAAATACAAAAGCAAGAAAAAACAGTAGCAAGAGCCGCGACGACTGTGAGATATCCTGTAAAATGCGCAATATATTTTACAGCAAATTGTGAACAATTGCAGGCGAACAAAGAGTGTATACGGCTATGTCGGTAATGCTCCCAAGCAACTGCTCCTACTGCTCCTACTCCCACTCCTACTCGACCTCCTCATCCTTCTTCGCTTATCAATTTATATGGCATGCATGGAAAAATAGCAGGAAAATGTTGCGTCAGGCAAATGTTGAACATATGGCAGACAGACCGAAGCAAAATGACAGAGAGAGAGGTAGAAAAGGAAAGAGAGAGAGAGGAACACTAAGACGAACACTAAGCCCCGGAGTGAAGGCAGGAGCTGAGAACGACGACGACGACGACGACGACGACGTTGCCACAGACGTTGGCGGGCATCATATTAAACGCGCCAGAGATAAACACAGACAGTACTAAATTAATTCTGCTCAATTTGCATTAAAATATATGTACAAATGTGTGTGTGTGTGTTAGTGTGTGTTAGTTCACACACACACAGAAACTAGCTGAGAAAAATGAATCCGTATCTGTGCTCAGGCTGTAAGTGTGTGTGTGTGAGTTTGTAAGCATTTTAGTTACATTTCCACATTTCCGTGGCTGCTTTCTTCTGCTCACTTCAATTTATGTGTGTGTGTGTGTGTGTGTGTGTCTGTGTATGTGTGTGTGTCTGTGTGTGAATGTGTGTGTTAGTTTATTTAATTTAAAAGCCTCAGGCCTTGAGCAGCAGAGCAGAGGGGACAGAGCGACCAAATTGAGGTCCAAGATGAAACTTTCCTCTTTCCTCTCTTCCTTCTGCTCCCTTTTCCTCTTTGCTTTCTTGTATGTTTTTTGTGGTGCACCAGGTGGTGCAGAGCTTTGGCACAGTTGCATTATAATATTAGAAAAACTGCGAATCTTTTAAGTTCGGCTGCCAGGTCAGCATCAGGCTTGGCCACTGCCTTCGCTCTCGCCTTCGCTTTCACCTGACTCTGACCGGAGGGAAAACAATAAATGTTAAACGTAAACATAAGGATAACAATATTAAAAGATACATGCAAATGAAAACAAAACCGAATACAAATACGCAAACGAAAGCGAATACAAATATCAAAGAAGTTTATTCAAAAAGAAAATATATATATAAATATATATCTAATATATATACCACAAATATCAACAAATTTCTGCACACTTTATGAAATGCCTCTGCTCGCTGCGGGGAGGGTGAGAGGCTGTGGGGAGTCGGTAGTCGGAAGCTGAATTTGTGGCCTCCGCGGATTTGCTTACTCGCTTTACACCACCTCCAACTCATGCTCCATTCGGGCCAAAACGTTATTGTCTTTTACATCATCGCTTTACTTAGCATAAGTACACGCAAAAACCAACAACGAGCAACAACAAATTGCCGCCGTCGTCGTTGTCTTCGTCATCTACATTTCCCACTCCCTCTCCGCCCCCACCCTCGTTTCGCCTGGTAGCGGGAACAAATGTTGTTTCGGGTATTTCATGCGCCGCATGAGGCTGACACCGCCGGCAGCTTCAGTTGCCTCAGTTGCCTCAGTTGCCGCAGTTGCCTCAACCAGCTGAACGCCTTTTGCCATTGTTAACATTTATTTTTATTTTATGCACTCACCGCCCACACCGCCCCCTCTGCCGCGCTGGCCCCTCACTGGGCGCCTTGAGCTCCAAATAAGTATGCACAGCACGGGGCAGCCTCAGCCCGAATCCATTGGCAGTATCCACTACCCAAGACTTCAACTGCTGGTTAATATTATTGACTGCTTTGAGCGCTTCCCCAGCTCCTTGTGGGGCAACGGAGAAGGCGCAAGGGCGGAAGACTACGCCCCCTGATTGGGGCTGTTGTGGTGTGCGTGCGCGTGCCAAAGCCAATATTTAGCTAATGGTCTTCATATTTTAAATATTGGCGCGCTGCGTGCAGACTACGGGCAGCTGGGTGAAGGGGAAGGGGAAGAGGGAAGGGGGAGGAGGGGAGAGAGAGAGTGGATTTGCCTCGCTTTAGACGTGAGGCAACTTTAAGCAGAGCAGAATCGTAGACAGCGAGTTGAACGTGTGAATCGATGCGCTGCACAGTCAAAATAAATGTTTCACGGTCTGACTGTGTGCATGTGAGTGGGTGTGTGCGTGTGAGTGGGTGTGAATGTGTGTGGTGTGCGTGTGAAATATTTAAATTAAACTATACACACACAGAGACACACACAGAAACACACACACACGCACACTCATGCAAATACACAGTCGTAGTAAATGCAATTTCATTTGCGACCATAAATTGAAAGAGCATATAAAAAAGCGGAGCATTCGAGCGCACGCGACAGTGTAATACCCTGTATAGCTGATTATCTTTCTTATTTATAGACCGTTCTGGATGAAACTCTGAGCATTGCTGCTGTATGATGTACTTCAAGCACCTATTAAATTAGAAGTGTCTGCGGGTATCTAGATCTTACAGTTACTGAGATTCAGGACTCAATCGACTCGATTGTTGACACTGATCAAGCATAGATATGTTTTATAGGGTCTGCCACACCCTTTCTCTGCCTGCTACATACTCTTTGCACACAGCTAATATATACCTGTACAGGGTATTAAAAGCGTTGACCCCAATTTCTTTTCTTTTACTCCTGTGTTGTGTGAGGAGGGGTTGGGGGGTTATTGCTATTTATGTGCCAGTGTTACGAGTTCATCCTATTGTTGTGCGGAGATAAAGTTGTATTTGTTGTATTTGTAGCTATTTCCGTTGTAGATGTTGCCACACTTAAGCGACATAAATAATTGAAATGCAGCAGACAGTGAACTTTGACCGCAGATTAATTGTAAAGCCAATGCAAGTTCGAGCTGGACTTAGCCTGGGATTATGGCCCACTGCTGATGCCTAAATCTGAGAACAGCAGCCACCAATAGGAGTGTGGCTGTGTGTGTGTGTGTGGAGGGGGGAGTGTGTGTATTTGCGTGACTGAATCTTTGTAGAGCAAACATCAATAAAACGCAACGTAAATAAACCATAAACCATTTTAAAGCCGCAACTAAATAAACGTGACATACATACTCAGGAGGAACAGAGAGAGAGAGAGAGAGAGAGAGAGAGAGAGAGAGAGAGAGAGAGAGAGAGAGAGAGAGAGAGAGAGAGAGAGAGAGAGAGAGAGAGAGAGAGAGAGAGAGAGAGCATGAAGGCTATAAACATATGCAACTAACTGTAAAAACAACAACAGCTGACAATTTCAACAGTTTGCAAAGGCAAAACGCAACTCTGCATATTTGGACCAAGTGAATAGAGTTAAAATTGCACACACACATACACACACACACGCACACACACTGTTACACACACTGTTACACACGTGCGAAAACAAAGATGAAAAGTAGCAAACGACGAACGAGTGAAGTTATATTGATGTCAAACATGCACAAAAAATACCAAGTAAATAGAAAAAAGAAACAAAACAGAGAAACAAAGCGAAATAAAGCGAAATAAAGCAAAACAAACAAAACAAAAGCAGCAGCAAGCAAAGTGAACACAAAAGCCGCACACCAAATAACTGGAACACAGCAAGAGCCTGCAAGAGCTGCAGGAGATGGGGAAGATGGGGGAAGGAGGAGCTGCAGGAGCTGGAGGAGATGGCTGTGGAGCGGTGGCGGGGGTGGAGTAGATTGATGGCTCCTGCTGCCACCAAGCGAACCGAGGCCGAAGCAATGCAAACGATTTTCAAAGTGGGCGTCCACGTAATCTGCCATGAACCAAATATGTGAAGCGCCACAATGGGAGGCCTTTTAGCCACCATTTGGGTCCCTCTGCAGCAAGAATTGAGGACACATACGCGGTAACAATTTGTGCTCACTCAAAAAACGGAAAAAAAGAAAAACATCGAAAAGAACAACTAAAATTGTGGGCTAAATGATTTGGCCATGGCTCGATGGATGGATGAGGGCGCCAAGTGCGAGCCTGCAGCTATGCAATGCTTCTTTTTGTATTCTCCTCTCTTTATACCCTGTTTTTTTGTTGGGTTTCTTTCGCTTAGCTCGCTTAATTGCTTACCCCGTCAAGACACACACACACACGAACACACACACAGAGACACACACACGTACACACATGTGGTGTTGTGCATACATTTTAATTTGTTTACTTTTTGGCATTGTTGTGTGGTGCTGAGCTGCTCAGCTGCTGAGCGGCTGCGGTGCCTGGCACCGCCGACTTTTGCCTAAAACTAAATACACTTTTACGTGACTTGGCGACATCAACATATGATTTGATGGCAGCCAGCGCCACGTGCTCATTAATGCGCCACAGGGGAGTATGTCAAAGAGGGTGGAGGGGAGGCACAGCTATTGCAGGAGTGTGAGTGGGAGACTCTCTTCGTCTTGGTCTGATTGCTGCTGCTGCAATTGAACTCCTCGTTTTGCATGTTGTGTTTTCATTCCAGGAATGTGAACCTTGTCCCTGGGCTAATTTCCAAGCTACGGTGTCTCTGTTCCCACTGTCCAACTCAAGCACTTTGTGCTGAATGTGCTGAGCGAAACAAATTTCCTGCCTACATTGACACTGATTTCATTTCATTTCCACTTTAATGCCAGTCAGATGGCAGAGGTGGCTGGCGCTTTTCAATGGCAGCTGCCATAAAAGACACCAAACAGCAGCGAAACGGAAAATGCAAGCAGATGTGAGCGAATGCAAAACGCGGCATTTAACACTTTTGAAAGGAAGCGCACACAAACCGCTCAGGTTAACGGATACGCTGACGGTGACGGTGCCGGAGATGGAGAGGGGGAGGGGGAGGGGGAGGGGGAGGGACCCAAACCATAGCATAGCATACCATGCCCGGCAGCTCCTCGCCACCCGCTGAAAAGCATTCTCCATTGCCAGCCAAGCAGCCAACCATGCTCTGGCCCAGCCACAGTATGGTCCTATAAAATGCTTACAAAATGTTGTTTT
This sequence comes from Drosophila macrospina, assembly GCA_035042075.1. Taxonomy (NCBI): domain Eukaryota; kingdom Metazoa; phylum Arthropoda; class Insecta; order Diptera; family Drosophilidae; genus Drosophila; species Drosophila macrospina. Next base: position 375,990 of record JAWNLW010000487.1, on the reverse strand, counting down.
ATATGAGCCAAAGAGTGTGTGCGAGTATGTGTGTGTGCGTGTGTGTGTGAGTGCGTGAAGCCTTGCATTTTACATGTGGCACACGTGTGCAGCAAAGCAGCAGCAACAACAACAGCGAGAACGCTCACTGGTAACGGGAGGGACGAGGAGAAAAATGCATAAATCGCTTCACATGCGCAAACAAACTGCCTGCCTTGTTCCCTCCTCTCCCCACCCCTTCACCTAGTACAACCTCTACCGCTTGCGCTCTTTGTCTCTGTCTCTGCCTTTCTCTTCTCTGTCTGCCTCTGCCTCTGTCTCTGGTTGTGTGTGTGTGAGTGTGTGTGTGTGTGTCAGCACTCATTAGGATTAATTTTCCGGTTGCAGCATAAACTGAAGCTTACAGAAGAGAGACACAAGAGAAGTTGTGGACACGACAGCGGAGGGGGCCATGCCAAAGGGGGAGGGACAGGCGCAGTCGACTGCGCTTAAGTGTTGAACGCGGCCGTCCGTCAGCCAGCCTTCAAACGTAATAAAAAGCAGTGTATGTGAATTCTCCTCACACCCCTCTCATCCCGCTGCTCTCTTTGTTACTAGAGTGGAGGTAACAGCAGAGAGAGAGAGAGAGAAAAAAAAGAAATAGTTAAACTGCATAAAATTTAATCAAGAGCGTTGAATGTCAGCTTGGCCCTGGCTGAGCTGCGACTGAAGAAGACGCACGCACATACCCTGCACTCTGCACCCCATACCCAAGCCCATGCCCATACCCTGGCCTGACTGTGCACAACCAGCACGTAAACGAGCAAAATGACATTTTATCATCAAAGGTGGAACAAGCAAGCGGCAGTTGCAAGCGGCAGTTGCGAGCGGCAGTGCCGGCACAAGCAATAAAATGAATGAGCAACCGAACGCAGGAGTCGCCAGCCAACATGCATACGTACTACATGTCGTCGAGGGGGGATGGAGTGGGGGAGCAGGGGAGCAGGTTAGGGGAAGGGCGGTAGGTAAGCATTTTGTGTGCGCTGAAGGATAACCTACATTTTACTTTTCATTTTTAGTTTGCCTTTTTATGCACGTCTGCATTGCTGCGAGTTCCCATGTGTGTGACCGTGTGTGTGTTGGTGTATGTGTGTGTGTGTGTGAGGGTATGTGTGTGTTACATTGCAATGACAAAGCAAAACTTTCCAATTAACTTTGATTAAAAAGTTTCCACTATCGCCATACAATGTAAACATGAGAAATTTGTTTGAATCCAACTCTCTGCTGGCAGCCGTTCGGTCAGGGCCAATCAGCCGATCCCGCCCCCAGTCAAATGGGCGTGGCTCGAGACCAGCAGCAGCAACTGTAGCCGAGTCCATGTCCATACCCATGTCCGTGTCCGTGTCCGTGTCCGTGTCCGTGTCCATGTCCGTATCCGTGTCCATGTCCACGTCCGTGTCTGTGGTCTTGCCCAGGTGAGCTGCAGTTGAGTTGCACATAAAATCAATTTGCAATAAAATCAGTAAGTTGTATTTGTTCAGCACAAACATTGAGAGCGTGGCTTGTCCAAGCTGTAGGCGAGTTGCTGGTGCTGGAGGGGGCGTGGTCGAGCACTGGTGGGCACAATGTGGTGGGCAATGTTAACTCGTCATTTATACGATAGTTCAATCGAAGCCGTCAACTAGACAACGATTGCTGTGCAAGCTGACTTCAGTTTAGGCATTTACTCTCTCGCTCACTCTCTTTCGTTCATTCTCTCTCGCTCTCTCTCTCTCTCTCTCTGCACGTTTCATCTTGGGGCTCGTCAATAAATCAGCAAACAAATGAAATGAAATGAAATGAGTGCATAAATGCATTACGAGTACAAACGCAGCGACAGCGACAGCGACAGCGACTATAAGTTGTGGCTGCCACACAATGACCGCAGGCAACCGCAGGCCAGCGTGCAGCGGCCAGTGGCAACAACAAATCAACCAATTGGCAACTTCATTCAGCTGCCCCATGTACACATGTATGTGTGTGTGTGTGTGTGTGTCTGTCTGTGTTTTACAATGAATAAATTTGCAATATTTGTTTTCATTTCATTCACTTAAAATGTTGTGTTACTTTCACAATGATTCAACGACAACAACAATGATGAGCAGGGAGCGAGAACGAGAGAGAGAGAGAGAGAGAGACAGCAGTGCGAGAGAGATGGGTAATCCTCGCGTTTGAGTCAACAGCATTTGAACGCTCACATCGCCAAAGTATTCAATTCACCTCAATCAATGATCCAACCAAAAACCTGTTCATATCCCCAACATATCTCTAATCCCCCCAGCTGCCATGGCGAATCTTCGATTCCGTATTTTGAATCCTATAACGTTTGCCAATTTCTATTGATATTCCTGCATTTCCCTGCAGCTTTCAATATGCCACAAATGGCACATCCATTACAGATGCAGCCACATTGCAATATACAAATTTGCAACAGCAATCCGCAATTTGCTTATAAGCAACAACAGCAGCAGCCACCAGCAGCATCTCTGCAACCCACACACACACACACAGCAGGCACACCCACTTTATCATTGCCCCAGCCCCTCTCTGCACCCTTATCGGTGCACAAACAAATTGGGCAACTGTTTGTTTGTGTCCGTTTCGTCTGATTTAGCCCGCACATGACAAAAATTGCACAATAGCAAAAAATCTGTTAGTTGTCAATATGTGCACAGTTGGACAATTTTGCTACGTGCATCATTTGGGGGCAAATGGCAACAACAGCAGTTGCATGAAAACTGTGCAGCAGATGCAGTTCTTCTCTATCTGTCTATCTATCTCTCTCTCTCTCTCTCTCTCTCTCTCTCTCTCTCTCTGTGTGTGTGTGTGTCTCTTGTGTTGTGTTGTAAGTGAGCGCTGTTCGTTTGCATTGCGAATCAATCGTTTTGAATGATTGATAGAAATGTTTGATATACATTTACCAAACTGCCTCACCTCGCATATCCTCTCTGTCTACCCCTCTCTGATAGCCCCACGCACTCTGCACAATATCGATCGATCGCCAGCGGCCGAATTGCGCAAAAATTCCACATACGCCCACCCCCCGTCTTCCCCTGTGCTCGGCGCTGAACGCGCGCGCGTGACAAATTTGAACGCTCTGACGCGCCATACGAATTTGTTGCCGTCGGCGATTGCGAATATAAAGCAGAGCAACCTAATAATTTGAGGCATTAAAAAACCATAAAAGCCGCATACGTTGACTGCCAAGTAATGTCACATTCTTTGAGCAGCTGCTGCTGCTGCTGCCGCTGCTGCTGCACAACCCAAAAGGTCTTAAAGCTGCTTAAAGCCGAAACACATTTAGAGTTTGGGTTGGGGGGAGGTTTGCTTTCTTGTGGTTTTTCCGGCCAGAAACAGTTGAAAATCTTTGCTCAACTCTCTTTAACTGAAGGTCTCCGTCGCACTTTTACTTTTATTTAGGCTCCCATACTCATACTTCTAATTCTTCTGCCCTTTTTCGGGTCTTAATAAATAATTTGGCAAGCAAAAATTTATGCTTCAATAAAGCCGCCTGCCAAAGTCTGTTGTCGGTTGCCGAGGCAGGTGAGTAGGTGGGGATTGCGGGGATTGTGGGGGTGTGGGGGATGTGGCTTGGGTTCACAGCAAAAGCACTTTGCGACCGAGCACCACCAAACGGAAATAATCAAGTTTTTGCGCACCGCTGAAAGCCACACGAAACTCCAATGTCCAAAATACTCTTCAAAAAGTATTTTGCAGTTCTTTTTCAACTCATATTTGTTGACCCCTTCGACCCCGCGACCCTTCGCCTCTTCTATCCACTGCCCCATTGTCCCTTCATTACATCCGGCCGTGTTGCATGCTTCAACTTGCACAAGAGTTGGCCATAACGAGTGCTAACTTAACTTGGCTACGTTTCAGTTTCAGCGATTCCCTTTTCCCTCCATTTCCCTTTCCATTTCCACTTCCACTTCCATTTCCATTCCAATACTAATTTCTCAATTGACAAAGATCTACAAAAAAGTATCAAATTAAATTTCAACAGAGTTTGTTGAGCATGCAATGTGAATGTGGTGCAGTTCATGTGGTTTGCTGCCTGCTCAAACGCACAGTGAAAATAACGCTTAGTTTTCCAGCTCTTTATTTGTGAATTGTTCCTCTTGTTCCTCTTTTCACGTCCATACAATAATATTTTGAGCCTTTTCTCTATTTTCCCCATTTTTTCCTTTCTTTTTTACACACACACCGCAGCAGCCGCGTGAGTTGTGCGTTTGCCTGTGCATAAATTGTGGTGTGAATGCAACCACTTCGCCCCACTGCCCAGCGACCACTCTGGTTGTTGCTCTGAGCGTGTGTATGTGTGTGTGTGGGTGTGTGTGTACGTTAAAACAATAAACAACGTGACTTATCACATTGCGTAACTTGTGATTTAATTGGATTTATACACACGCCGTGTAGTGGGGCCTGACAGGCTGCTCCACCGCACCACTCGGTGTGGGTGTATGTTCGCTCATTTTTATTGCAGCTGCACATTCCCTGGACCCAACAAAAGTTGCATAACACCCCCGGAAGCTGTCATTTCGTAACACATTCCAAACACACAGCAATCGCCATCGCCATCGCAATCGCAATCGCAATCGCATCGAATCGCAATCGAATCGCAATCGCAATTGCCAGCATCAGCGCCAATCGATTGTGGTTGCGCCAAAGTTTTTAATTATGTTTGCGGTTAGCAATTGGATTTTCTTTACATGGACACGTGACACGCACAGAAAACTTATTCCAGCTTGATTATCCCATACTATTTACGTGTATTCCCTCGGTAATTTGGATATTTAAGCATGGCTTTTCCTATTGTGCCCGCTGCATCCAGTCAATATGTTGCTGTCCTGTTTGCACAAGGCCTCAAATTGTTAAATATTGCAGGGCAACTATTAAAAATCGCCTCCCCCACTGCATCAGTCGTGCAAATAGCAGTCAATCGTCAATATTTGCCATGTGCATGTTCTGTAAGATACCATAAACACGCCCATCAGTCCAGCGCACCCGACTGTCTAATACCCTGTACAGCTCTTTACAATTAAAATATTTTTGATAGTCTCGAAACGCAAGCAAACTGTAAATTGAACAGATCTGGCAACTCATGCATTAAATTTCAGCTAATCTTCAGTTAATTTTCTGATTGTTCTGATTTTCTTTCTCATTTATAGACCCATCTTGATGAAACTTTCAGCATTTCCTCAACACTTTATAGGGTCTGTCAGGCCACCTGTTTGTTATATGCCTTCTGCAGGGTATAATAATAATACTACGGCTGAGCAGCTTCTGGGTGTAGGCGAATCAAATGTGCGTCAACATGGCGTATGCGTAATTATAATTATGTAATGCAAACAGCACACAGCACCGCGGCCACACAGACACACACACACACTTGCAGTCGCCGTCATAGACACAGACACACACACACACACACACTCTGACACATGCATGCCTTTTTAATTAGCATATAGAGCATCACGCATACGCCGTGTAGGCTGGACTCAATTTCAGGCACTTGGCATTTGGACATGCCAGTTATAATTGTTCAACAGGCTTAAACAGACAACGCACAAGTGCGAGAGGGGGAGATGTGCGGCAGAGCAGTGTGTGTAGAGGGCAGGGAGGAGAGCGAAAGGAGGCGAGAGAGCTGACTGGATAATGATAAAGTGGGATGGCACGACAGTTGCGCATTCAATTAACGCACACACACAAGCACACACACACACACACACACACACACACAAACACTCGCACACGCTCACAACTAGGCCAAACAGCTTCGTTTCGACCCGCTGCCTAATCCGCGGTCTGCCATGTGCACGATTATCGAGACGCATCGTAGGTTCTCCCTCTCTCTCGCCCCTCTCTCTTTGGGTATTCATTTTTCGGGCGCCAAAATATTTTGGCATTGCAAATGCTCGCTCTTCCGCCACCTCCAGCTAAATTACCCCTCCTCTGCTCTGCTCGGTTCGCGATTGTGCCAGCGACACTGTCTGTGTGAATACATAATTAAACCATTCACAGTTTGAGCATTTAAATTAAATTATGGCGGCAAAGTGTTGAAGTTTCGCTGTGCTCGTTGAGTTGAATGCGCGTTCGCTTCGTTCTTCGATTGGGGGGAGTGTTTGATACTTCTGTGTGTGTGTATGTGTGTGTGTGTGTGTGTGCCACTTAAAGGCATATCGAACTTTGTTAATTGACAGTTGCTAATTATTACCTAATTATTATTTATGTGTCGCCAAGTGGAGGCATCCACACACACACATACACACATACACATACACACACACACACACTTACATATATCACATCAATTGCAATTCATGCTGCGACTGACTGTCAGACCAAAGCGGAAGTTAACTTTTATAACTGACTGAGCCCCATCACGGGAGGGGGGAGGGCTGGCAATTGCCCGAATTGTTGGGCAAATGTTGAACGAGTTGAATGAAAACCTAACCGAAAATCGGAAAAATAAGTGAGCTGTATATCCCAGAACGAATGGAAAGTTTGGCCTGGACCAACCAAATATGAAAAGTTTACCTCGACCTCGAGTGGTTCAAACCATGCACACCACATGGAACATGTGTGTGTGTGTGTGTGTGTGTGTGTGTGTGGGGCGGAGTTGCCTTTTTGTGATTAGCATAAAACTGCCAAAGTCTGTGCAGAGGCCATAAACATCCGTACACCCAAGACACACACACAAACACACACACATGGGACGCTTTTTGGTTTTTAAATACCCAAAAATATTGTTACGAGTGCAACAGCATCGACAGTGGGCACTAAAGCCGAGACCAAAGCGCCGCAGTCCGAGTCACAGTCGCAGTCACAGTTCCAGAGAGCCACACAAACCGGACCCAGTGTCCAGTCACTGGCTGGACTGGACTGGACTGGCCTGGCCTGGCTCCACTCGAAACGACTCGACACGACTCGACTCGAGCTCAGTTGAGCAGGGGCTTACAATGCGTCCAATGGGCCATTGGCCATTGGCCATTGTGGAGTCGGTGGCTCATGTTTGCATGTGTTGCCCACTTGCTCGCAGGCTTACCTTGCACACGAGTACAATTCACACACACACATTAAAACACACACACACACACACATGTATAGGAGGACGCCCACAGCCTGTGCACTTTTTTGGGCTCCGGCCTCGTATTTGGCAAGCTAAACGAGTTTAGTTGGCCAAACATTATCATAACTTGGTCGTTTGCAAGCCGCAATGGTGTAATCGTTTCATTTTTAAAACGTTTTGGGGATTTTTACGGCAGACACACACACACACATATATATATATATATAGACACACACACATGCAAACAGACAAAATGACTGCCTTTCCGTTCATTATTTTGATGTCCGGTCTTCATTTTCCATTTAGTGTTCTTTTTCCAACCCACATGTGCTGCATTTCTTTTGGTTTTTGGTGTTTGGCGCATAATAATAAACTTTCACCTTCTGCATTGGCCCAGAGCACATAGTGCCTATGTATATTTGACTTAATGCCTCAGCAATTCGAGTGGCAAATGATTAGTTTCGCTCCTCGAATGAGTCCTTTCTTGCTGCAGTCCTTTGCTTACATGTCCCGGCTCAAGTCGCCGCTAAACCCTTTTGTGTATCATAAGCTGACCTCCTGTATAATTAATTTTATGCATAACAAAGCAAATGAAATGAAAACGCCTATTAATTATAGTTTTGGAAGCATACACGTGTCCGCCACCCCCCCACCACCTTCTGCCTGCTCCTTCCTCCCCTACCTCCAGCAAATGACTTCATTTCGTACATCAAAGCAATGTGTTGATGTATGTGCGCGACATTGGACAATGAAATTAATTCAATGCGCTTAAATTTCACGTCTATTAGTCTCTTGAGTGCGACGCCAGCGTCTAATTTCCATACATTTTCTTCTCTTTTATACCCTGTTCAGGGATATATTAGCTTTGTGCAGAAAGCAAGTTACAGCCAGTAAGAGGCGTGGCAGACCCTATAAAGAACAGAAGCAATGCTGAAAGTTTCATCAAGTTCGTTCCATAAATAAGAAAGATAATCACAAAATTAGCTGAGAGTTGTGTTGCCTGAGTTGCCAGACCTACTTGCTCAGCTTTAAATTTGCGTTCGTTTTGAGAAGTTGCCACTAAAAATGATTTTGGGAATTGGAATGTTCTCAGTTTAGTTTTAATAATTATCAAAAGTGCTTCTTTGTAAGGGTATTATGCTGTCGGATGTGCTCTACTGATCCGCTTGTTTTTCTTTGCTTTTGTTCACTTTACTTTTGCCGTGACACTCCTCTTCCCCTGGCTTAGCTAAGTTTTTGGATTCCGTTGCCACCGCTGTGTTTGGCATGTGCCGTCCGACGCGGCAGGCAATTAATTTAGAATTTTAATACCCCAAAGTCACTGAGCGCGCATACAGACACGCGCGCACACACACACACACACACACACACACACACGCACACACCTTGTGACATAGTAAAATGCAGTCCCTTTGTATGTTGGCGTGTAGTTGTATGGGTAATATGAGAAGCAGGGGGGAAAGAGCAGTGAGGGAGTGGCAGAGTGAAATACGAATCCGTTGCAAATTGAGACGGTGACCTTCGGGCACAAGTTTGTGACATGAGTCACATTAAAAACAACATGGACATTGCATACACCTCAGCACCGGAAGCGGAAACATCGCAAAATGTCAAAGGCACAACAAACTGCGCACACAGAAAACAGAAAACCATTAGGCGACGCTAACTGGGTCAGGACGACAGAGACGACAGTTGTGCAGGTGGCAGGTGGCAGGTGGCAGGTGGCAGGTGGCAGGTGGCAGGTGGCAGGCTAATAAAAACAAGTGGCAAGTGGCAAGCAGCAAGCGGCAAACTGGCAAACTGGCAACGGCAACCATTAGATACGCTGAGTGGCAAATTGTGTCAACAGTTTAAAGTGTGACCCAATAAGACACAGGGCCAGCAATTTAATCAACAATGAACGTTAAAACAGTTAAATAGCAAACAAACAAACTTTCAACCCGCTGTGTGGCCCGCACAGTCTCCCAAGCAGTTTGCCCAACAAATTGTGGCCAAGACGACGCTTCCAAAAAAACGAAATTGAGACAATGAAAAGCCCGTAATTTATTGTGTGGCAGCGCTAATTGCAAAAATAAAACATGATTTATGGCCAACACGATAAAATGCCGACCGCCTGACGCAGCCAGATGCCAAAGCCAGCTGCCGCTGAGGACTCAATAGGCCATCTGACCATGTGTGTGTGTGTGAGTGTGTGCGTGCGCGTGTGTGTGCGGGCCAAGAAAGTTAAGTTGTTAGCCATAATGTGCGGGGTAAATCAAGGAAATGTATGACCACGCCTGGCAAACAATGAACGCATGCTTCAACCTCCGTTTTTCCTCTCGATTTCCCTTCGATTTCCCTCTGGGCCAAGTTCATATTATGGCCAGACGTTGGCCAATTATTTGTAGATAATTGCTATGCGAGCGGCTTTTTAAATGAGTTGACAGCGAAGCGAAGCGGATGCTGTTGCTGTTGCTGTTGCTGTTGCTGCTAATGATAATTATCATCAGCAGGCTGATGATGATGATGAAGATGAAGATAGTGCTGATGAGTATGTTAAGCAGTCCAGGCAATGGCTTGGAAGCAAATCAATCAGGCGCACACAAAAGCCCATTGCAAACAAGTTGTTGTCCACTCGCTTCATCTTCTTCTTGCTCTGCTCTGCTTCTTCTGCTTCTTTTGGCCATCTTTGCTGACACACCATACAGCGGACGCAGACCAAAAGCAAAGCTCATCATTATGGCTCATTAGCAAAGCAATTTTTGTGTGTTATTCTCCATTATGGCCGAACGCCAGCCCCTTTAGGCCATGGCCTGCGTGCGAGTGTTGGCTATATTGAATGCTGCTGCTAATTTGCACATAAGCCGCTTGGGGGCGCCCTCGTGCATAATGCCCAAATCTCTTACCGTCAGAACTTTGCCAGGACCACTAGCTAAGCTCCCATAAGCACAACGAGGCAACGAGGCAACGAGCCAGTGCCTAATCCAACTGCTTATTACACACATGTTCGTGCGCCCAAAAAGTATGCCACACAAATAGCAAATAGTTGGACAGTCAACTCAACGGATCTAACAACTGGACTACTCATCTCATCTCAACTCATCTCATTGATTTTTATATATACAAAGGCAAAAGGTTGGTCCGACACAGGTCGTGTTGTCGCTGTGCCGCGGGCTTAGGCGGGCAGCAGAAATAATTAACCGCAAATGCAGAAACAAAAATCTGCCAACATCAACACAAAAGCGAATACAGGACTCAGCAGAGCGACAAACTGACAGGGAGACAGACAGAAAGACAGACAGAGAGACAGAGACAGAGACAGAGAGAGCGAGAGAGAGAGACAGTGAGCGAACTTTCAGGCGACTTTCCATTCAACGGGAACGGCTTAATGTCCCGGTGAGCTCACATGATGCGGCATGTGTCCATTATTTGGTACATTAAGAGCTACGGGGCAACAAGGAGACACACACACATACACACACACACATACACACACACACACACACACACACACACACACACACAACACATGCACACATGAACGCTTGTTGATAGCCTTTATTGTCTGTTGCAACTGTTGCGACTTTTAATGTCAACGAACGGCAGGCGGAAGAGTACGAGCGAGAGAGAGGGTGGGGTGAAGAGACAACATGCTTGCCAGGCAGGATGCTGCCACACATGCTGGCGTTGGCAACCGCAGCAACAAATGTGCATAGGAGTCAGCAAGCAGCGGTGGCAGCATCCTGTTGGCCCGGCTGCCGCTCATTATGTGTAATGGCCGCAGCAAGTTGCAACTGCCAAGAGGAAGCCATGAATGCAATCTACCTGCACATTTGCCCATAAAGGCCAAAAAGGAAGGGCCACTGCCGCAATTGTTGATGTTGCAACAGCAGCCATTACAATTGACCGTGGGGCGCAGCAACAGTAACAACAACAACAACAACAACATTAATGGAAAATATAATGTATAAGAATTATTAAAGAAAAATAAACAGAAACAATTGAGAGACATAAGTAAATAGTTTAGTTATTAAATTATAGAAAATACAAATCAGTAAATTAAGTTATACTTTGTTGAGAGCAGTATTAACTCCCTCTTTGTTTACTTCTTATCTTGCAGCATGGACTACACCTCCGTTCTCTGCTGCGGCCTGGCTTTCGTTCTATATTTGAACACGCTTAATGCGGGCTTTGTCTACGACGACAGGTAAGAACAGAGAACAGAGAACAGAGAACAAGAATCAAGAACCGAGAGCAGAGAATCGAGAAGAGACTAGAACTGCGCATCGTAAGAACTTTCCGACAATGTTTCAACTTTAAGGCAAATTTATGTATTTAAACATCAGAGAGCAAATATTCCCACACACACACACACACACACATGCTGTGACAGCCTTAACTGTCACAAAGAAAGAAGTAAGAAGGATATATAACATTTTTGGGATTGGGGTTGCCTTTGGCATGCCTGGGATATTGCAATGGAATTTCAGTGGTACTTAAAATCGAATTTCAAGTCATGCCAGGGGGGAAGGGGGGGGGGCAAAGGGAAGCGCACACTCTTTCACGGCATATGGTTACACTGCAGACAGCGGCGGAGTGACGGACGGACGGACGAACGAACTGGCTGACAAGAAGGCGCTCTAGCGACTTTGTGCGGCATTAGAGTGGCATTTGTTTATGTGAACCACCACAGCAACGCTGGCGACAGCTACAGCAACAATAACATCAAAACGACAACGACAACGACAACAACAATAGCAAAGTCATTGGCAATGCCCGTGCTATGGAACGAGTACAAGCTGTGCTGGCTTCCATTCCTAGTTCCTGTCACGAACTCCACACCAAAATCCTACAAAGTCCTCGTGGTGTGCGTGCAAAAGTGTCCAGGTGGATTCTACCAACAGAAAGAGCCAAAGACCAAAAGACCACGCGTGTGCCACACTCTCAACTGAGCCAATGATGATGCTGTCGTTGGGTTGTTGTGACAACATCCAGACGCCGCATTCCTTTTAGCTCCGGGTGGACCCAACAAAAGTGCACAATTATGCGAGGCAGCTGCAGCTGTTGTCCCCTCTCACTCCTCTCTCTCACATAACACTCTCTCTCACACACGGACTAAAATGTGTGTGCTAACAAATTATTGGCCAGCAAACGAGCAATAACAACAACAACAGGGACATATTCCCTCTTCTCTAACAATCTCAATCACATCACTTTGTCATAGACAAAATCAATTTTCATACTAAATGCCTTTGTGCTCCATATTGATTTGGCTTCTAAACTCGATTCAGTTGTGAAAATGCAATTTCGTTTGACATTTTTCCCGTGCGCTCATCTTCAATATTTTCAAATGTAAATTTAGTTTTCCTACCTAAAATGCCAATAGATTGGGTGCAGTTATGTTTTTAAATGCTTTAAGTTAAGTGCTGTTATCATGATCGCTTAATAAATAGAGAAGGTAATTGAGAGAGAGAGAGAGAGAGAGAGAGAGAGAGTTGAACGACTTGCTTAAAGCCTCATATCAGCTGCAGTACCAGGCAAACAGAATCAGCAACGAGCAAGTTAAGAAAGCAACGAGAATACGAAAAGTCTCTTAGTTTGTATACCCATTAAAAATGGGCAGAGAAGGTGTATCGTCGTGATATTCATTTTGGGAATTGGAATATTTTCAGTTTAGTAATAATAATTATCAAAATACTTTCATTATAGAGAACTGTACAGGGTATTATACTGTCGCGTGAAACAATCTCTAGTGTCGAACTAAAGCAGAAACTCGAATGGAAATTTATTGAATTCTGTGTTTGTTTCTTTTCAGACGCGCCATACTGGGAAATGCGGATGTATCGGGGGGCGTGGCCTGGCAACGTAGCTTCGGCAATGACTTCTGGGGCACACCGTTGACGGACAGCGGTTCACACGGCTCCTGGCGGCCGCTTTGCGTGCTGAGCTTTAGGCTCAACCACATGATGGCCGGCGGTTTTGCGCCGTGGGGTTTTCACTTGGTCAACAATCTGTTGCACTGCATTGCCACGGCGTTGGTGGTGCGTGTGGCACGGACGCTGCTTGCCTCCTTTTGGGCGGTGCTTGCCGCTGGTGCGCTCTTTGCGGCACATCCCATTCACACGGAGGCCGTGGCTGGTGTGGTGGGGCGGGCGGATGTTGCCGCCTGTGTTTGCTATCTGCTCACGTACCTTAGCTACTTGCGTCACATGCGCTGGCGCGAGTCGAGCGATCCTCGACAGTGGCTAGCTCTGGCCGCAACGCTCCTGTTCGCTGTGGCAGCTCTGCTCTGCAAGGAGACAGCGATAACGGCGCTCCTTGTCTGTGCGGCCTTTGACATAATGCGCGGTCTTAGCGGTCAGGTGGACAAGGTGAGTGGCAATAACCCTTAATAGCTCTAACTCTGTAGAGGGTATTACTATTTAGTCATAATGTGTGTAATAACTTGTTTCATCTCTCTCTCTCCCTCTCTCTCTCTCTCTCTCTCTTTCTCTCTCTCTGTGTGTAGCAACGATTACGTTCTATATGCATTGTGCTGGGCGCTCTTTTCTTCAGCACCTACTGGCGCCTTGTCACGGTTCCCGGCCCACAAACCGCATTTTCCAGTGCCGACAATCCCATAGCACGCACAGCCTCCGCGTGGACGCGACTGCTGACCTTTCTCTACCTGCCTGTTGTGAACTTTAAGCTGTTGCTGCAACCGCAGGTGCTGAGCTTTGATTGGGGCATGGACGCTTTGCCGCGGGTGACAACGCTCTGGGATCGTCGCAATGCTCAGTCTGCGTGCTTCTATTGTGTGCTCTTCGGTGTGGCATGGCGAAGTTGCAAGCTCCTTCTCCACAGCAGCGAGCTTTTTGAAGGTAGCGGGGGATATCCGCAGTATCACATTCAGAAGGTTGGCCGCAAGTCTCGCGCCAAGCGCAAGCGAATCGCCAACAACAACAACAACAATAGCAACAGCAACAAAAATAATAATAATCACAACAACAACAACAAGTACCAAGCCTATGAGGCATCCTTTCATCAGGAGGCGCTTCCATTTACCAAACAGCCATGCAGCGACTGCAACAACAACAACAGCAACGGCGTCTACGTTTATGGAGAAGCTGCAGCGGCAGCTTCAGTGCCACAACAACATCCTCAGCATCACCTCGTGTCTTCCGTTGTCAGTTTGGCCTTGCATAAGGCCTTTCGAGGCTCTCGCAGCAGCAGCAGTTGCAGCAACAGCACAACCGCCAGCAACAAGAGCAGCGGCAGCGCCAGTTCCAGTTCCAGCTCCAGCTCCACTTGCAGCTCACTCGACGGACAGTTCTCAGCGAACTCCGCAACCACCTCGTCGGACTACTACATGCTGGGCGGGATGTCGATCGCTGCTCGCAATGCCTGCATTCTGTTAATGTCCTGCGCATTTCTGACACTCCCCTTCCTGCCCGCCAGTAATCTCTTCTTCTACGTGGGCTTTGTGGTGGCCGAGCGATTGCTGTATTTGCCCAGTGTTGGCTTTTGCCTTCTGGTTGGCTACGGGGTCTCCAAACTGTTGGCCTGCACCCGAGCACGAGGCTCCAAGACCCGCTGTGGCCTGCTCCTCTCGTTCAGCGTGCTTCTCGCCGCGATGAGTCTGCGAACCGTGCAACGGAACGCGGACTGGCGGGACGAGGAGAGTCTCTACAGGAGTGCCATTACTGTCAATCCGCCAAAAGGTGAGTCGCACTTGTCGCCGTTAAGTGTCAGCACTTCACTCAACTATTCAATGTTATAACTTTTACAGCACTGGGTAATCTGGGCAGCGTGCTGAGCTCACAGGCTCGCTACGAGGAGGCGAAACAGGTGCTGCAGGAGGCAATCAGATACAGGCCCAACATGGCCGATGTGCACTTCAATTTGTGAGTATCGACTAGTCAGTCCACAGTCGACCACTTAGCGCCCATTTGGCCAGTTTAAAAGCAACCAATCTGAGTGCACCATCATCCTTCGATGGGAGTACTCGCATTAGATGAGATGCTGTGCCACATGACATGCGACACATATACACATACACACATATACACATCGCTCGCTTGCCACGCTTCAAGTGCTCAGATAAATGGCAGCTTTTTTCCCAGGCAGCCATTTTCATTATCACTGTCTGTTTTTCCTACAGCTCGACTGCGCATTTAGTGCGACCATTTCATGCTCAAGGCTTCCGTCAAGCACTGCACTGCAGTTCCAAACAGAGACAGAGCGAGTGAGAGAGAGAGAGAGAGAGAAGAGAGAGAGAGAGATGGAGAGTAATACAATGCCGAACAAGCTGTCAAATGAAGCCCATTTTGTTGTTTTCCACCAAGAAACAGCAGCAGCAACAGCAGCAGCAGCAGCAGGGAAATTCTTTTGCCTCTGCCGAGCTATGCGCATTTCATGCTGCTTACTTTTTCATTGCATACTCGTATACTTTCCCAGCTTTCAGCTCTGGCAGCTCACACAAAAGTCCTTCGCGTTCACACTCGCAGGCAAGCCAAGCCAGAGATCTGTCCGCCTATCCTGGCCTGGCGTTACCTCCTTTCCATTCCATGCCTTTCCATTCCATTCCGTTCGTCTGTCAACGTCTGACAAAGTCTGTAAACGTGCTGTTTTGTCTGTTGTCTGTTGTCTGTTCGCATTGCATTTTTACTCATTGCGCATATTTCCCAGCAATGCAATGCAACGCAACGCGACGCGACGAGACAACATAACGGCAAAAAGAAAAGCCAACAGCGGCAGCAATAACTGCAACAACTACAACAACTGCAACAACTGCAACAACTGCAACAACTGCAACAACTGCAACAACTACAATAATACCATATTATGGCATACAGCAGCAACAAGAACAAGTGCTAGAACTACAACACTGCGAGTTGAGAGACAGAGTTGAGGAAAATAGTGAAAAAAGTGGAAAAAAAGTGAGAAAAGCATAGACGCGGAGTTTCGCTTTGAATATTCAGTGCGTCATTTTTTGCATAACGCTCGACTTTTTGTCTCCTCTTACTCTCTCTCACGTCCCCCCTTTCCAAGCCTTTCCATCTTATCGCATGCCAGATTATTGCATGTATTTTGGCTAAGCAACTCCCTTAATGTCAAAGTACTCAAAGTCAATGGTTCAGAATCAGGTCACATTGCTAAGGCTGCTGTCATATGCAACTACTGCTCCTGTTGAACAAAGAATGCGAGTATTAGCCGCAGGGTAAACACTGAGGTCCCCAGAACCCTTCAAAGTGCAACCAACAACCGAGAAACAACAACAACACTGAGAACAACAGCAACAGCAGCAACAACAGCAACAATAACAATAAACAGAGACGAGACGAGACGAAAGGACAACTGCGTGACATGTTTGGCCCGGCGCTAATCGAAAATCAATGTTGTCAGGCCAACCACAAGAGGAGCAGCTCCCGCTCCCGCTCCCGATTTAGCTTCAGCTTCAGCTTCAGCTCAACATCCTTGTTCCCGGCGGGACTATTCTATTTCCTGTTCGCGCTCAAAGGATAAACAGCTGTTTGCACATATATTATTTACTGCGATCAAGTCATCAATAGCAAATGCTGCCGGCATTCGCTGTTGTCGTTTGCTTGACTGATTACCACCCTCACTAAGCGGAGTCACAACCAAGGACTAAAGGACTAAAGCATACACACCCACACACCCACATCCACACATATAGAAAGACAGACAAACAGACGAATAGACAGATGCTACTGTGTGTAGTAAAAAACAGAGAGCGAACGAGTTGTCGAAATTGTGTGTATTACCGCTGTTTGCCACTGCCACTCAAGGCAAGACGGGGAAGGGGGAGGCGCCACATACACGATACACAGACGCATAGACGATGCCGACTCTTGGCATTCTAAGAAAACGCTCCTCGCAACCAAATACCAAACACCGAAACCAGAAATCACTGAACTGTATAATTTGATTTTTATACCAGGTATTCGTTCACAACAAGGGTATATTGAATTCGTTGCAATGAATGTAACAAGGGGAAATAAGTTGAGTCTCGGTTTGTCTGTCTCTCCATGCGTCCATCTGACCTGAATCCCAGAGACGGTAGCAGCTAGAGCAAGCCACAGACTTTAAGTAACCCCATATAATTGAAATTGATCCGCCATTTTCCGAACTGAACATCTCTTTGATCTCAGGCAATCGTCTCATTAAATAATATGAATATTGCATAAACTTATCAGTAGTTATAACTGTATTAATAATTAACTATTTAATAGCAGCGTTTGCAACCAATTTCTCCACGTGAGTTACAAAAGCATTTGCAATATTTGCTGCAAGAAATGCTCAAAGCTCAAAAGACAAAAACAATTTCGAACATTTCTTCTTCGAGCTCAACCACAACACTTTGTTGTTGCATTGCAATGAGAATGCGTGCAGCTGTTGTTGTTGCGCTAGTTGACTGCGAAGAAGGCGTAAGCAAATTGCGTAAAATAACGGAATACACTTCAAGAGGACGGTGTGCCAATATGTTTTGTTCTTGTAATTGCTGCAATATGTGCTCGAAAGCCAATGAAAAATACAATTTGGAACAATTCTTTCCGTATCTTTATTCTGATTTTCCTATGCTTCGATTTCAGCAACAACAACTTCATACATTTTGTTGTTGCATTGCAATGAGAATGCGTGCAGCTGTTGTTGTTGCGCTCTCTGACTGCAAAGAAGGCAAAAGCAAATTGCGTAAAATAACGGAGTGCGGTGAGCCACTAAGCGGCTGTTGCTGGTTAAAAGAATGCCACGCAATATTATAACGTTTGTTCAGCTATACTAATAGTTCTGCAGCGAAGAGTTTTAATAATATTGGTATTATTGGAATACAATTTAATAATTATAGAAAAGTTTTTATTTGCATAAAGAAAGCAATCAAAGCTTACATACTTATGTATATGTATGGTTATACTTAAATTGAGTGCCGAGTATCTAGTAGTCGATAACTATTGTTTTCTTATCTTTACTAAGAGGTTAGTCGTTGTATCATCCTCAGTATCCTTTGAATCTTTGAAATTGTGCGAGAAACTAGTTAGGACAGATTTAAGCTTTAATAAAGCCAACAACTGTAGGTACTGGGCAAACTAATTACATAAATCTGCGCAAGTTTCCAGTGCACCTTTGCCAGGATTGCACCTTTCATTTTCAGTCGACTGTCGGACACTTGACAATTTTCTAGGCGCCGTCAAGTGGCCCGCCTGCCGCAGGGCGCTCTAATTAGATTTCAAACAGACATTGAAGTGCGCGACAAGTTCAGCAGGAGTCTCTTAATGCCAACACTTTCGCTTTCCCTTTCTCAACCACTTTCCCTCATTTTCACATTGCAGGGGCATTCTGCACCAGAATCAGCAGGACTACAAGTCAGCCATTGAGTGCTTTCAGCGTGCCATCAAGTTTCGTCCCAGCCTAGCAGGTGAGTGAATCCCATGGATAATGATAGAAGAAGCAGAAGTTTAACTTCTCTGTCCGAAATAGTTGCCTATCTCAACCTCGGCATATCATTCATTGCACTGGGAAAGCGACAGCAGGCGATCGAGATACTCCAGGTGGGTTCCACCCTCGACGGTACAGCAGTGCGAGATCGTGGTGCCCACGATCAGGCCAGGAGCTCAGCATACCTGCAACTGGGAGCACTCTACGTGGAGCAGGGAAAGTTACAACGAGCGCTAGCCGTCTACCGTGAGGCCCTCTCCTCACTGCCGACGCTGCTGCATCAACGGGAGGTGCTGTATCAACGCATAGGCGACGTGTTTGGTCGCCTTCAGCAATGGGACGAGGCGGAGCGACATCACCGTGCGGCTCTTGAGCTCCAGCCCAATCAGGTGGCAGCTCATCTCTCCTATGGCATTACGCTAGCCAGAAATGTATGTGGACTTCAGTTTTGGTCTACTTAAAGATGTCTTACAGTTCTTTCTTTCCTCTGCAGAGTAGTCGCGCTTCGGAGGCGGAGATGTGGTTCAAGCGAGCGCTGCAATTGGCACCAGATCAGGCCAGCGTCTATCACCATTATGGTGAGTAATTAACTGGAGTATAGAGAGATTAAATGCTAATCTGAATCTGCTTTCTTCAGCTGAATTCCTCACCCTACAGTCGCGCCATCACGAGTCCGTCGTCTATCATCGACGTGCAGCAGAATTGGCGCCCACGGACTACGCCTTGGTTGTGGCAGCTGCAACATCGCTGCGGCTGCTAGATCGGAAAGTTGAGGCGGAAATTTGGTATCGACAGGTGAGCATCGATGTTTCAACCTAACTGTACTGAGCTTAATTGTCATTATCATTATCTTCTCTCGTTTAGGCTGTCACTTTACGGCCTGACGATGCTCATGCCCACACCAATCTGGGCGCCATTCTGCATCTACTCGGAAGGACGAATCATGCGGCGGCCAGTTACAAGGCCGCCCTGCAACTGCAACCAGGCGATGCCATCACGTTGGGCAACCTGGCCAAGTTGGGTGTGACGAATGTCTAGCTACCACCAAGTGGGAATCGTTAATTAGCCATAGAGCAAAGTTATTTTTATATAAGCAGGCCGGATACAGCCCCTAGATAACTCTACAGAATTTATACGAAGGACTTCGATACATATGTATATCATTTAGCCGAAAGGAGACAACAGACAGCGTGTAAATATCCAAAGCAGCGACCAAAGCAAGTCAAGAAATTTATGAGGCTCTGAGAGGAAGAGAAGTAAAGCGAAGAAGCGCCGAAGCGCCGAAGCGCAGAGAATCGGAGACAGAGAGAACAATAATTAAACTACCTAAGCGTTAAGTAAACCCCAAACCGATAACATTATCGAAACAGTTATCGGACGCAGGTGCTGTACAGTAAATATATATCCATGGAGAATGAAGATCAAAGATGAAAAGATGAAAAGAGGCAACCGTTAAAATCGATAACATTATCGATATTGATACATTAGATATCGCTTAATAATAATGTAAATTATTGTAAATATCGAAAACCACATAAACAAATATAACTATTGACTATACATATATTATAAAATGAAATATATATATATATAGATGATATATATGTATGTATGACTGTATATGGACTATGCCTATCAATGTGGTGGCTTCAAGATCGTTTTGCGTTGTGTGTACATTTTAGTTAAGCAAAATATGAGTATGATATAGAAAGAAATATGATTGTAAAGAGTGCATATAATATATATGGAAAAGAAGAATACATATAATTAAAGAGAAAACCTATTTGAAAATACAATCAACTGTCGCATTTTCATTCGCATTTTCATTTCCGTTTCCCTTCCATTTATTTGTGGTTCAATTGCGCTAAGCTCCTTAGTTAAACCAGAGCGCTTGCCTGTCTTGATATGCCATTCAAGTGGCACATTGAACCCATAATTGTGACCACTTTGCCAGCGTCTGCCCCAAAGCTCCACTTGCCAGGCATTTCACTAGAAACTATACCCATGCTTGTGGAAATATTTTCAGTGCTTAACGGCTTAAAATCCCCCTTCCCCCACTAAAGAACAAACACAATCAGTGTCAAAATTTTCGACTGGGCGACCAAGTCGAAGATGAAAGCAAGGGCGGGTACGAGATCGAGGACGAGGACGAGGGCGAAGACGAAGGCGAAGGCCAAGGCGAAGACGAAGCTGTAGGCGAAGACGAAGGCAAAGACGTTGCTGCATCCAGCGAAGGCGCCACTTAAGCCAATAGCAAACCACAACAAGAAATAAAGCGTTGTGTCTTATGCCAACTAAACCGTAGGATTATGAATTACAATATACTTGACTGCCAGGACTACTGCTGGCAGGACAAGATTCAGCTGCAGCTCTGGGTATCCGCCTGGGTGCTGGGTACTGATTCCTGGGTCTGGCTGCAGTCATAATATTGCCACAGCTAATGCAACTGCTGGATGGTTGGATCGCTGGTTGGTTGGATGGCTGACTAAATGGCTGATGGCTGCTGGCTGCTGGCTGCTGGCTTTGCCAAGCAAGGCAAATAGGCGATGCAGCAAAGCGATAAAGGTGATGACTTTTGACATGCAAAGGCAAAGGAAAACCTCCGGCTTGGTTGGCCCCATTCCCCAAATGCCCCAAATGCTGTGTCAATTGGTTTGGCAAGTCAAGTGGCAGTTTGTTTGTTTGTGTTGTTGTTGTTGTTGTTGTTGTGGCTCTGAGCACGTGCACAAGTGCAATTCCGTGGCGTAGATATGAATGTATCAGTCAAACGGACATTCAGTCAGTCAGTCAGTCAGTCAGTCAGTCAGTCAATGAGTCAGTTAGTCTTCCCCACGCTCTGTCTCTGTCTGTTGACTGAAACCGTGTCATAGTACATAGTAGTGTGCCTCATCAACTGCTTTGACGGCGCCTCACTGGAGCCACTTTGTTGCAGCTACTACAGCTGGCCACTAAATGTGCCTGCCCAAGTGCTGTTCACTAATTGCAGACGCCTGTCTGTCCCAGTCTGAGGCCCCCCACCCAGTCTCTGCCATTGCCTTTTCTTACAAGTGACTCGTTAGCTTTGTGGGGCAAGTGCGGCAGTTTGGGGCAGGGGGCGAGGCGTGGAGGAGCGCTCTGTCTCTCTGAGTGAGCGCGCTAATTACTGACAGCCTCAGCAGCTAGCGCGGATTTATGACAAGGCAACGTCAACGTGCCACGCTCTACGTCCGAACGTCAGGCCACTCAGCTGCATTCTCTAGTTGGCTTGGGTTGGCTGGTCTTGGTGGTGTTCGGTGGTCTTCGGTGGTGTTGGTGGTTTCGTTTGAGTACGCTCAGAGATAACTACTTGAAAATCTGCAGCTCACCAGACAATAACCGGGAATTGCTCTTGCAAATGCTCTTTGCCTGAGTGGAAACTGAGAGCTGGACAAACCCCCACATCACCCCCACCTCCAACCACAATTTCCTTACCCTATTCACTGCTAACTCAGAGCTGGACACAGCTGCCAAACGCAGGCTCAGTTGCAACACTAATTCGAGCTAATTATGAGCCTCGAGCCATTCTTTAACATCAACAAAAGGCTGGCAAAAAATGTTTGATGTGTGTGTATGTGTGTGCGTATGCGTGTGAGTGTGTGTGTAGAACATAGACACACACACGAGCACACACACAGACATGTGACGAAGACAGAGAATAAAGGAAAATGCTTGGTAGTTTTATGTTTTAATTGTGGCTTACGTTTGATTTGGCCAAAGGGCATACAACAGCCATGACAGGCATAAAAACAAAGGCAAACATGCTGGTACAAGCCACACATAATTACACACACACACACACACACACACACACACACACACACATACATGTATATAGACCACTTTTATTTACAAGTGGGTGCTGGCAAATCCAAAATCATTTGTTATTTGCACATTTGCCAAGAGGCAAAGAAAAACTTTTGCCGGACTCGCACTTAAATCGCTTTTGATGAGGGTCCCATCAAATGCTACCAGCCCTGGACATTACAGTGTGTAGGGGTGTGAGTGTGTGTGTGTGTGTGTCGTAATATATATATATGTAGAGCTGACTTCAGCATGCACAACATTTCAGTTGGACAAAAAATGAGCCAATTAGTTGGTAGTATAAAGCAGATTCTTGCAGCACTTGCAACACTTGCAACTCTTGCACAACACTTGCAACACTTGTGCCAATGCCATTTTCGCTGCTCACACTTGACAAGCTGGCAGCTCAAACGTGACAACGTCAACACTTTTGCATTCGCATAATAATCATATTGCGAATATAATGGCGTGAAACAGCAACAACAACAACAACAACAACAACAACAATGAAAAAGAACGCCTGACAGTTGACAGTTGAAGCTGAAGCTGAATCTGAAGCTGAAGCTGAGGCAGCAACAGAAGCTGGCGTTGTCAGCGACGCTCTTGCAACATGATTTTCTTCTCTCTCTCTCTCTTTTTTTAAGCTCATCCCATTCTGTAATTGCACAAAAATAAACTGGCTGCAACATTTGCTAGCCGTTGTTGCTGTTGTTGTTGCAGTCCGTGCGCCAAATTTCAGAGAATCTGTTGCATAATTTTCGGGGCGCTTTTTGCCTTTCGACTGTCGCTGGCGCGTGTTCAAGTGTTGACATCGCCAGCTACCCAAAGTGCAGAGCGACAATTGCAATTGCAGCAGCAATTTATGGCGTTGAAGGGACAGGGTCGGGGAGGATGCAGAGGCAGAGGCAGAGGCAGAAGCATGTTGCAGGCAAAGACGAAGATACGACTGTCACTTGATATATTTCTCTTTTGGCTCTTTGGGCTACAGACAGACAGAGAGACAGACAGACAGCCAGAACAACAATTGAGTTTAATAATATGCAAATTTCATGTGTAGTTTTGTAATTTCGACAATTACAAATCGCCCAACTATTTGTCTGTTCTTCTGTCTGTCTGTTTGTCTGCCTGTCTATCTGGCCTTCTGTCTGCCTTTGCTGCATGTCTTGGGCGTCTGTCCGACTGGTTTAATTAAAGGATGCAAGTTGTGGAAATTATTTTTCTATGCCAGCGGGTTGTGTGGCCGAACAATTAAAAATCAAAATGCCAAATTACACTTATACTACATGCAGCAAATTACACACAAAACACACACACACACACACACACACACACGACACACATGTTCGCATACGCCCATACACATAGACTCGGGCGAGGCAATATATAGAGACATCAGTAAACTAAGCTGACAGTAAAAAGTCCGTCCAAGCGTGTAATTAGAAATTATATCCAATTGCCCTGCGGCCACTCGAGCAACGGAGCAACGAGCAACGAGCGGCGGCTTCTGCCTCACTTCTCACTTCTCACTTCTCACTGCTCTCTTTGCTTCTCGTTTCTCTCGATTTTTGGTTTTTCGAGACAGCCACAATGCCTGTGGATTGAATGTGGGAATGAATGTGTGTGTACGTGTGTGTGAGTGTTGTGTGTAATGTAAAGGCGTGTGTGTAGATTTGCCAGCACACTGCCAACTGATGCTGCAAAATGTTTTAACTGCAGCGGCAGCAGTCTTTCCGGTTGCCGGTTTGCCGCCTATGCCCATTCTCCTTCGCCGAATCCCCCCACTACTCCATTGACCGCCTCTTCGTTTGCCCCTTGGCCTTGCCTTCGTGTTCGCATTCGCATTCGCCACAGCCAACCCTTTGGCAGCTGCCAAATTGTCTCTTGTGGTTGTCACACACTGCGTATTAGTAATGCGCCATACGCAGCTTTGTCGGTTGCCCGATGCCCGATGCCCGTTGCCCGTTGCCTGTTGTCGGCTGCTGGTTTTGCCGGGCTTGTTGTGTTTGCTGGGTTTGCTGGGTTTGCTGGGTTTGCTCGCTGTTTTGTGTCAAGTGTCAATGTCTGTGTTTTCAATTACAAAATGTCAGACAAGTTGAAAATTAAATTCACAACGCACTATCGATTTTAGTGAGGCATTTATTAAAGTTTGCGCCTTGATAAACCTAAGCACCTAAAGGCGCCTCAATGAAGCGTGCCCAAGCAACGGCAAACCAGGTAACCCCACTCCCTCACTTCTGCAACTCGCCAACTGTCAACCAAAAAAGTTGAAGAGACACTTTGGCTCAGACTAAATGGCAAGCAGAGATTAAGCTCACACATGCACAACGACTGGCGTCAGTTTATAAGCCACTTTATAAACAAGCTGCAAATGCTTAAATCACACTTTGCCGAACGCTTTTCCGCTTTTCCGCTCTTGCAAAAGCCACCTAATAGACGAAGCCTTGAAATGTAAAGCTGATCAATGAAAAAGTGTAGATCACAATGAAGCTATGAGGGGGAAACTCACTTACATTCTGACAGCCAGTTGGCCAGACTTGCCATTGGAATTGTATAAGCAAAAGCTGCTTAAATCGTTGAATGTGTAGCGTCTTCAAACTGGTTACAGCTGCAGAGTAGAAGCACATTAGGAACAACAATGCATGGAGTACAACCATTCCGGAGCGTGACAATGGCAGCGGCAGACGCGACAAGGTTTAAGTGCAGCTTTGGACAGGGCGGCAGGGCAGGGACAAGCAACAAAAGCAACATCCTTTGCCTTAGCTTCATACCAGACAAGAGAAAAGGGACAACAGACAACAGACAACAGACAAGAGACATGAGACATGAGACAAGCTGACAATGATCTGGGCATGGAGTTGTGGCATGTGTGTGGAGTTAGTAAATTTCGTGAAAGGGAATGCTCAAAAATGTAAGCGGCCAGGGCACAATTCTCTTTGTCTCAATCCCCACTCTTCAGTCTCTTTCTGCGCTTCCCCTGCCCCACTCCTTTGACTCCGTTGGATGCTCCCAACAGTCGCACATTTTCAACTTTATGTCATTTTATTATTTTTTATGATTGTTTACAAGACAAGCGGCTTTTAGGCACGCTGCAATGCTGCATGGCGAAGGGGTGTGAAGTGGCATGGGAAGAAGAGGGGAGAGAGACGAGGGGCGGGGTCGCAGTGTCGGGCACATGTTAAAACAAAGTGCTTTTGTTTGGTGACATCAAGTTAAGTACCTGGCCCAGAACTCGAACCAAGTTGCATGAAAACAAACACTCAACATGACGAATCCGTGGCACGGGTGGGTATAAGTAGTATGTGTGTGTGGTTGTGTGTGTGTGTGTGTGAGTGTGTAAAGTGGTGTGTGAGTATTTGTCTCTGCGTCTGTGTGTGATTCCTGATGCTTGACGTGACTCGAGTTCGTTTTGCATTTGAAATTTGCATTTTTAATGAAAAACGGTTTTAATTGCATGAAATTGTTTGGCTTTGTTAAACAGAAAACCAACTGAGCTGAGGCTAAGGGGTGTGCAAAGCGGTAGGAAGGGAGGTGAGGGTACAATAGAGGGAGGGGGGATAGAGAGGTGGCAGTCTGATGTGCCGCAAATAAATTCAAGTAGAAGCAGATTCTATTTACACGCCACTGACTATCAACAGGAAACGGATGCAACACTTGGCAGCGCTGCCAACCACACGCAGCAAACGCCGCTGCCAACGACGACAGCAGCGGCAACGGCAGCGTCAGAGGCAAAGGCAGCAAGTTCGGCAGCTCGAAATTATAGCAAGACACGACGACGACGACGACGACGACGACGACATGGCAGAAAAATTGCTGGGCGAAAAGTTGCCGAAAGTAACAACAAACACGCTGAGGACAGACTGAGACAGAGATGGAGAAAGAGAGAGAGAGAGAGAGAGAGAGAGAAGGGAGACAGACAGAGAGACAAACAAACAGCAACTGGACGCCAACTGATAGCAAATATGTTCTCAAGTACTTTTGGAGAAACGTTTTTAAGCCAGCGACCAAAACTTTTACCTCGCCGGCA
This sequence comes from Drosophila macrospina, assembly GCA_035042075.1. Lineage (NCBI taxonomy): Eukaryota > Metazoa > Arthropoda > Insecta > Diptera > Drosophilidae > Drosophila > Drosophila macrospina. The sequence continues at coordinate 349,669 of JAWNLW010000487.1, read as the reverse complement.
ACCAGAGAGCAGCAACTGTAGTAGATGCCAGAGCAGCAGCATGGGATAGAACGGAGGAGGGGGGAAGCAGGGAGTCCTGCTATCTGAACACCGCCAATGACTCGTCTTTGACTCGCTAAGCTGCTTAAATCTTTCATGTAAACTTTTACACGACTCCCCACGAGAGTCGATCTGTTGGGCTGCTGCAGAGTATTCACCAAGTCTAAGCTACCCTATCTGTGCTCTCCCCCCCGCGTTCATCTTTAATGAAGTCGCTTCCGATTTGTTTTTGCCTTTCCACTTTTTGTGCAATTCTCGACAGTTTTTCTTTTTGTTGTTTTTTTTGTTTTTTTTTTTTGGGTTTTCCTTGCTCATCTTTGCTTTGGCATTTCATTTTTCAAACCAACAAATATTTTTCAACAACTTTTCCAACTGTTGCACAAGCAGGCAGAGCAGCAGGCGGTTGCCTCTTGCCACTTGCGTGATAAAAGCAAATTTCCACTTTTGGCTTCGGCTTTGGCTGATAAGATAAATGCATTCAACTGTTTAACTGACACACGCACACTCACACACGCACACACACGCAACGCAATTTGCTGCAGCCACAATTTGCAAATCGTCAATGATGTTGATGATGATGGTGCAACACACAGAGGTCAAAGGTTGAGATCATCAGCTGGAACTGTTATAAGTATACATAGCTCAAGTTACTATGTTCCGTTAAAGTCTCTCCCATCTCTACCCCCTTTGAGGTGGCTTCAACTTGCCAAGAAGCCACATCGTATCCTTCATTTCAGTGTGGAAAGGTTGCAAAAACAAACCCGAGGCGTTGCCTCTAATTGAAATTACTTCATTAGGCGGCGCGGAATCTTGGTTTTTTTGGAAGCCCCCTCTCCCCACTCTGTCAAACTCTCGCCAGAGTGGGGAAGGGTATTTAGTTCGGCGTGCAAATAGATGACACTTGTAATCAAATTGGACGTGCACCATTAAAAACGATAGCGCCACAGTCGAAAGGAACTCGTTCTTGGCCAGCCATTTGGTTGGCTTGGTTGGCTTGGTCTGCTGGCACGCTCGGTACCGGACCCGGAAGTAGCAGCTATGCTCGAGAGGAGCTGCCCCTTGTTGCCACGCAGTTGCTGCATTTGCTGGCAAGCTTCCAGGCCAGGCCAGGACAGGCCAGCCCAGTCCAAGTCTTGAACTTTCCGACAATTCCTTCTGCTCTGATGCTATGCTGTTGTTCCTGCTGGGCAATAAAACTAAAACGAATTGAAAATTAAATACAAAATTTATAGCATTCGCGCGGGTTCTTGTCACGCAGCAGCAGCTGAGAGCGAAGCTCAGAGCGAGAGAGCGAGAGAAAGAAAGAGGAGAGGGGGAAGCACCAGCAGCGGGACAAACAACAAACTGCAAAGTATCCAGAACGAGACGCTGGTCCAGACCCGCATTTGGAGGATTGGACGATGGGACAGCGATTCGACTGGCAGCCACGACACATTCCCGTTAGTCCCGTTCTTGTTGCTGCTGTTGTTGTTGCTGCTGTTGTTGCTGCTACTCGCAATAAGTGAAAATTTGTTGTACGTTGCACATAAATTTCAGACAGCAGCAAGAGACGACGAGGGTTCAAATGCATTGCCAGCTGCAATTGCAGACGGGGGCAGGCGGGGCCAGCGGCAAGTGGCAAGTGGCAAGCACAGAGGCTACGGCAAATTAATATTTATTCGCAGAGGGTGAGACGCGGGGAGGTAGACGAGCAGACGGGCAGACGGGCAGACGGGTAGACGCTAATTACAAAAGTCGAATGCAGTCATTACACGAGCGATTAAGTTTTTGTCGTGTATTTTTCAAATGCTTTTTTTCTTTGTTGTGCAGCATTTCATTTGCTGCTGTTGTTGTTGTTGTTGTTTGGCAATTCGACATGAAATTTAATGGTGTACTAAAGTGAAAATATATTCAATTGGCTGGCATAGAAGCATATAAAAGTCGTGGCAAGATCTGAAAGTGCCACCCGACAAAGTGGTTTATGAGGCCTTTTGGCCAAATTGTGTTCAGTGAATAAAATGCTGAGAGAAACGGACTTCTTGCTGCTGTGATTATAAAAACATTTGCCACAGCTGATATCCCTCGAATTGAATGAGCAGTGAGTGCTCAAACCTTGGACATTCTACATGTTCCAAGCCTCATGCTCCATGCTCCAGAGCAGCAGCAAGGCGGCCCAAATAACAAAGCAGCAGAGGGGATGTAGGAGTCAAGTGGGAGGAGTATAACGCACTTACAGTTTATTGCATTTATAGAGCTCTTGCGTGTGTATATGTGTGCGATTTACTTAGTCAAATACACACACACACACACACACACTCACGCACACACACACATAGACACACACACACATTCCACGTATCACGTGTGCTGCTGGGCACCCAAAGGGACACCATTTGGTAATGAGATTTAGAAATAAAATCTACAAAGATGTTTGCACGAGCTGTTGACGTTGCCATATTCCTGTTCTGTCCTCTCCTCTGCTCTCCTGTCCTGTCCTGTCCTCTCCTCTCCTTGGTCCTTGCCCTTGTGCGTTGGTGTCTGAATGTGAATCTGTGCGATGTCCATTTGTTTTCTGCTACTATCCATTAGTAACAGATGCTACTGCCACTAGCAGTGGCAACTCCAGCTCCAGCTCCTGCTCCAGCTTCAGCCGCTGCCTCAGTCTCAGCTCCATCTCAAACTCTTCGCCAGATCCACATTCAAATGGCATCTATGCACGCTGTTGCCATTTGTATGTACATATTCTCCACAATATATGCATGGAAATATATAGCAAACAAAATACACAGATGTGTTGCCGTCTAGTCGAAGTCTAGATGCTCTTCCAAGGCAACACTAATGAGTATCTCAATGCGTTGACTGAGAATGTGTATGTGACCTTGACGGAAGAGTGAGCAAATTTGTGAATGTTGCATGGCATTTTAGCTATTTGGTCAGCATGTTAATAGGGTGTGTGTCTCTATGTGTGTGTGTGTGTGTGTGTGTGTGTGTGTGTGTGAGCATCATATTAAACAGAGCTCGACTGGCATTAAATAGCATAGCAGTACTTAGTTCATTCATAGTTTCTATGTTGAAAATCTACTTTTATCCCAAAGTTGAGTGCATGATTTAAACAACGAACTAGACACCCTCTCCCTTCCCGCCTTCTCTTTCTACATCTCTATCTATGTACTCTATATAAACACTTTGAGGATATATCATAAACACGTTTGAATTATGACCATGGCGAAGGCAGAAGTTGCTCTTTTTCACGTTGACTTTTGTTGCAACAACAACGAGTACAACATTAACAACAACCACAACAACACCCACACCAACCACCACAACAATTCGAGCGGCTGCCCCGACTGTCCGACAGTCCGACGCCATAACGAGATAAATCATTTTAGACAGCGTCATTAGTTGGCTGTAATCATTTTGTTGTTGTTCTTGTTGTTGCTTCGTCGATGATGTGGCCGAAGTCAAAACCTGCGCTTGCCCCCTCCACACACACAAAAACACACCGAAGTGGCGCACACACGCGCCAAACTTTTGATACATTAAGTATACGCCGCATGTGTATGCGAGAGTGTACGTGTGTTAGTCTCCGTGTGTGTATGTGTGTGTGTGTATGTGTCAAGTCCAAGTTTCAGCATCTTTTTTCCGTGCTGTCATTGCGAGACGGCAAACGGCAAACGCCAGCGTCGCTTTAATCCTGCTCCCGCCGTGGCGTGGCAACCTTTTTTGGGGGCTGAGGCGCAAGTCACAATGGGTGTGGTTAATGGTAAATTTCTTTTTAATTTGAAGCATTCACTCAAAGTCATAGTCATGTTGGGGATATTAATGCCGGCCAGCGGCTAGCAGCCAGCAGCCAGACTCTTGGCCTAAACGCACACTGGACACTGGACCAGCCAATGACTTATAATTTATGGCGACAGCAGCCGTCGGTGGCATTTAATGGCAGCTGCAAAACACAAAAAAAGGAAAGCAAATCTGACTTGAGCAACCTCCGAGGAGAACCTACTTCCCCTCCTTACTACCTATCTCCCACAATCTCTCTCTCTCTCTCTCTCTGTCTTTGTCCCTCTGTCAGTCTGCTCGCTCTCCTATCGACTTATTGGACCCAAGGTTATCTATTTGTGCTAATGGCTTTTTAATTATATTAGCGGCGGTTCGAGTTCGATCCCAGAGATTTATACGCTGCTGTTGCCGGCGACGTCCTAATAATTGCATCATTTGATCTTGTTTGCCACTCAACAACAGACTGCAGTGACAGGCGAGTGCATTTGTGTGTTCTCCATCTCCTTTCGCAACGGTGCTGCTTCGCCTTGTTGTTGTTGTTGTTGATGTTGCATGCTTCGTCTGCGGCGGCACACTAACATATGCTAATAGCAATTTGTGGTAATGAAGTTGATTAACATTGCAGCAAGAGTGACAACAACACGAACATGACACTGACACTGAGACTGAGACAGACACACACACACACAGCTATTTATAGAGAGAGAGAGAGAGAGAGAGAGAGAGGGAGTAAGCGAGCTAGAGACATCGTGTTGTCCTCGTCCTGCTGCCTGTTTGAGTTTGGTAATTAAATTCATGCCCCGTTGCTTCCATGGCCACCGTATGTCGCGTATTACGGAAATTGCATTCAAGTTTACAGTTTGCAGGTTGCAAGCTGCAAGTTGCAACTTGCAAGTTGCTCTTGCCGCATCCAGCTGCTTATATCGTTTGTATATAGAATGGACTTGGTCTGCGTCCTGGGCTCATTTCCTTTTGACAAGTTTCCAGTTCACATTGCATTGTAATGAATGCACAAGTATCAATTGATGGACATGCCACAATTATGGCCACTAGTCTACACGACTCCACTCGACTCCACGCGATTGTGCCCCACTGCGAAAGCCAATTAATTTAGTTGCAATATCCATCAATCCACCAATCCACCAATCCATCGATCTATTGAGAGATTGTTTGTTGTAAATTGCCCGCTATACATACTGCAATTACGAGTGTATGTGAATATATTCATTGAACTCGCTGCTGCTTCCTCTGCGGCTAAGCGCATTTTTAATGCAATTAAAGGCCGAAACATAAATCGCATTTGGACGAAAGTTGAATTTAATAATGCAACAAAAATGGCATAAATTTTAGTGGAAACAACGGCAGTGTGCCGCATGTCCTGCAGGACATTCAGTTGATTAAATTCTATATCAAATGCATTAATGCCCCAACTGTATTTGTAGTTGAAATGCGAATGCGAAATGCTTAATGCGATAATATATTGTCGAGTGTATACAAAATATATTGAATAAAAATGTACATATATGTACATATATTGTTGGTGGTGGTGTCACGTGGTCACACGTCCACGTGGCACATAGCACGTAGCACGAGAGTGTGTACAGTTAACACGGGGCGCCTTCACAATGGCGAACAATGGCGCAAAAGAGTCGAGCGGCAGCGGAAACGGAAACAGCGCAATGACACAAAAGCAAAGCAGCGCCACAAAATGAAGGCGGTCGGCCATCAACACGTTGGGGCAGGGGTCGCGAGGGGAGGCGAAGCATTAAATATATATTAATGCATATCAGAACTGATTGAAACGGTCAGCAGTCAACGGGTGGTAATTCAATTTGAGGCGCCGCTAACGAAAGTTTCGCAAAAAACTGGCCTCCTCATGCAAATGCGAGTGTGAATGCAATTGTAAATGTGAATGTGAATGCGAATGTGAATATATAAAAGTAAACGCTTAATCGAATATGCACCCAGTGCTGCTCCTGCCTGCTCCTGCCTCCTGCGTCCTGCCTCCTGCCTCCTCCTCCCGCTTCTACCTATCCCATAAAGAGGGGCAATCAACGGACAACCCACGACTCAATTTCATAGCATTTCATGTTCGGCTTATTGCATGCAATTAAGTTCAATAAACTGATGCAACGGCGATGTTGTAAGTTATCAAGCTCCTTTCATCCTTCTCCGCTATCCTTGCGTTGTCGTTGTTATTGTTTTTGAGTAATTAACGAAAGTGCGCTTGCGGTCAGAACGGTGAAACGGGGACTCGACAGCCAGGCAACTCTAGCAAATGGCCAGGCTCAATACAGCTGAGGCCGAGCCATGCAAAGGACGGACCAAGTGTATAATGAGCAGCATATGCCAGCGCGGCTGAAGCGGTTTTCATTGCCAACAATTCACACATACACACACACACATATATCTATACACGCATACACACATACAATCACACACATGCGCACAAAAAGTCGCTCAAATGGCTGCCTAAATTAAATTAAGACCAGAGATCGAGTCGAGTCGAAGGGAGTCGAGGGGAGGCGAGGCGAGGCAAGTCGAGTCGTGCCTTGTCGTATCCTTCGGCGGGCCTAATTCGATTAACAATCATGAAAACTGTGCAAATAACAAATAGCTGTTGGCAGAGGGCGACAGGGCGAGGGGGTACAGGGTGGGTTACTCGGAAGGTGGAGAAGTGGGTGTGGTTTCTGAGGATGCTGGCAACAGTTGACCTCAAGTAATGGCATAATTAAATTGACAGGACATGCGACAACATCTGACCATAAGAAGATAGATAAACGGGCAACACTTTTTGGTTGGATGGAGCAGAACAACAACAACAGCAACCACAAGAAGTCCATGTGCAAGTGGGCGGGGTCATTATATAACGCCCATTTCTCTTAAATTTTACAGCATTTGGTTGTTCTTGTTGTTGTTGTTCTTGTTACCAATATTGATGTCTACAACAACAAAAGCACATTGAACACATTACAAAAATTTGTTTGGCTGTTTGCGTGTAAAATTTTCATGTAAACAAGCAAATTTACAAGGACACCAAGCAACACAACAACAGCAACAGCAACAACAACAACAACCGCACAACAACACCATTAACAACTGCAACAGGTGGCGCAAGTAATCAGAAACCTAATTTTGAATTATTGCAAAACATTTGTTGCTTCACTTTCACAATCAACAATGACAATACAAACACATACTGCAAAGAAAAAACAGCGGATCAGTCGACCGCGCGCGACAGTATAATACCCTGTAATACGCAGTCTATTAAATGATCTTTTGATCATAATAGAAGTAATCACAGCACATGAACTCGCTGATTGCTCCGAGGCAGCAAGCTTAGAACTCGACCTAAAGCTGAGTGCTACGTCACTTCATTTACACATGCATGTAACACAGTCAGCAAAGCGCAAGCGATTCAATGCAAATATTTCATTTCTTTCTTTTCTGATTATCTTTCTTATTCATTGAGCGATCTTGACAAAACTTTCAGCATTGCTACTCTATGGTGTTCTTCAAAAGTAAATGTACCCTATTTTGTCCATTTTAAATGCGCACAGGGTATACAAATATCATAATGTATATGAAATGAAATTAATAAAAACTTATGCGACACTTTTACGAGTTTTTGTAACAAAGTTCTGTTCAAATTGCCAACAAGTTGGAGTTCTTTTTTAATCAGTTTAGGTCGCTTGAATTCCACATTTCTTTTGAGTTCAGAAATTAAAGAAATTCTCGATCAGAAATATTGATATACTGAAATTGCAGCTGAAAGCAACAAGTTACTGTATAAAAATAATTTCATTCTATAGTACATAGAATTTTACTTGATTTGAGTATTTTACTGAAATTATTCTTTAATTTGGCAATTCTAAACGCTTTAACACACAATTAGTCTGGTTTGTAAGGCTCCTAATTGGCAAATTCAGCTTATTATGCAATTCACTTAGTCATGGGCCCCCAAAATATAATCCAAGCTATTCATCCATTGTCCCTGGGCAACCTGCCTTGGCAGTTAATTTGGTTTTGCATTCGGAAAATCCCTGCGCCCAAAGCGGCCTTTCATGGGGTCGTGTATTTGATCCAACTGGGTGGTTGATAAGTATGTATAACGTTAATTGAGTATGGTAATTTACTCAAATGCAGTTAGGTTCAGGGGGCGTAGCTCTGGAAGTGGGTAGTAGCGAGTGGGAAGAGGGAGCTAGATGAAGACTCGTTTTAAGTCTGGTCATTCAATTTTGCTGCATTTTAGCAGCCGCCTGTTTATCGCGAGTTTTTAATCTTAAACGATTTTGTTTTCTTTTTTACACGCGCTGATGTTGGGTGTGGGTTTATATGGGTGGTGGGGGGTGGGGGGTGGTTATACTGGTTGCCACTTTTGTCCAGCGGGAAATCTGTGGAACAAATTCATCATGTTTGCCTACAACTGTGAGCCAAGCAGTTGCCGTTGGCGCTGGGAGTCGACTTCGGCTTCAGCCGTTGCAAGGACAAGCACGAGAAGGAGCATGAAGATGGAACAGGAAGGAACAGGAGAAGGAAAGCGAACGCTGGGCCAGCCAGCAGCAGGACATTTTTAATTAAATTGCATTTCCGCTTGGGAAATTTTTTATGAAGCAACAAAAAAGGCAGGAACTGGAGGAGGGTGAGGAAGGAGGGAGGGAGGTTGGCGAAGAGAAGTGCATTTTACTTTGCTGTCTTTTCGTTGTTGCTTTTGTACTTATTTTTATGCCGCTGCTTTATCATATCCGCACCAGCCACGCCCATACGCGCCCCCTGCACGCAATCAGAGTAGTTTTGCGCCTGCGGTAACTTGAGGGATCTCGGTTGGGAGCTACGGATTCAGATGGGGTATGCGGCATGCGGCATGGGGCATGCAAGCCGTAGCCGTTGCCGTTGCCGCTAGCTTGCATGTAATTCAATTTTTTTCGCTAGCTCCGAGTCTGCGTCTCTGCCGAAGCTGCTTCCTCGTCCGCTGCGCAATCCAACAAAGGAGCATTTATTTTGCGCCCGGCTTTGTATGCGCTTTTCTTTGTTGCACACAAAACTCAATATCCCGACTTGATGTCCTTTGTAATGCATCCGCTTTTGGCTGCCTGACTGACTTGATGACTGGATGCCTGCCTGAATGACTGTCTGTCTGACTGACGGCTGCAGGAAGCAACTGACTGTAAATCTGCCCGTGGCAGCGTCGCGACGCTAGAAGCGCAAGTTGCCAGTTGCAAGTTGACATGCCCAACCAGGAACAAGCAGCTCTCCGCTGGATTTAACATCAAACTTAATGACTTTGGCCAAAAGCTAAATTGCGGCCCAATGTCCGTATCCATTCTATTCATCCGCTCTCTCTCTCTCCTCTCTCTCTCTCTCTCTCTCTTTCTACGCTAAAGGCACTTGCTGCAATCAACGTGAAGCAGCTTTTAGGGCCATTAGCCCAACAACATGGACATTGGCACATACATGTGCCTGTGTATATGTGATTTTTTTTCTTTTTTGTTAGCTAAGTAACAATTTGGCCCACATTAAAATCAAATTACGAACAGAGCCCAAAAATGTTCCAGGAATTTCAATTACAATAGTTGATTTGGCCTCGGCAAATGGTAAATTGAAACCACAAATTATTTCCTAGCCAAATAATCGACGTTAGAGATTTTCCCAGAACAATTTCCCACCTATGCCGAATGAATAAATATACCAACTACGTAATTACAAATATTCCCAAATAAATGTCCCCGCAAATACACACATTTGTGCACTCATACGCATACACCAAGGTATGTCTGTATGTGAATGACTATGCAACTTTTGTTGCTCATAAACTTTTTGCCCGATTTGCCGCAGCACCAGCGGAACAGGAACAGGCACTCACCACTCCCCCCACCACCACCACACCCTCACAAAGAACATGAAAACTGAAAACGTTTACATACCAGATGCGTGTTTAGTTTTGTGTCCCGGCATTTCGTTGTCATTTTTCGTTTAAGTGCTTGTTGTGGCTCCTTTTGCTGATTCCGTCGTCTCTGTCGTTCGCTTTTGGCTGTACATATGTATGAATGTGTGTGTTTATCATTTACATATGATTTCTTTAAGAAATATAACACGGCTCAAAAGTAAGACAATGTGGCAACCGTGCGTGTGAATGAGCAAGAGAACGAGTCTGATTTGGAATCAAAGTGAGAGGCTGAGAGCGCGAGAGAGCATCGCCACGATGAACATTCATTTTCGGCAAAAAACCGTTAAAATTAACTCTGATGACTTTTGCTCAAAACTATATTGAGTGTAGATGAGAGAACCACTCCCTTTCACTATTTCACTAATTATTTAAAATAACGGATTCAGTTCAAGCAGCAAGCTAGAAACCTTATGCAACTTAAAGCGATGCCAAGGGAATACTAATTCTTATATACTATATTTCAATGAAAAAAAGTATATTTGAGCGGTGAGAACAGAGGTAATGTCGAACTTTCAAATGAAAGTACAACATATATTTAAATTTGAGATATCAAGATAAAGCTGTATTTATGATAATTATTTGTATATCTTAAAATGGTAAAGATAGAAAAAGAAACAAAATATAATGTCGAAATCATATACAAACATATGAACATATTTATGTATCTGTAAATAAAATGAAGTTTTACTTACCCCGTCCACTCCTCGAACAGTCGAGGCACCAAATATAATCCGAAGTTGCACTTGGCACAATAACAAAAAACACATAACAAAAACAAAAAAAAAACATTTGAAGAACTATTCCGATGAGAGCTGATAATAAACACTTCATTATTAGAAACACACATGAACTTGTATTTCGTCATAATTAAATTTTTCATATTTAATATTTCATATTCTTCAACGGCAAATATAACTGTAAATGCCTCTCGGAGCACCCGGCAGCTGGCAAAGGAATTGAGAAGCAAATGCGAAAATGCAAAATTAAACGAATACTAAAAACTCAAAAAATTTGTATGCAAAAAGGATATTTTCAGCAAATTGTAATTTTTGTATTATTCCAGCTCCTCTCGCACATCACACCGCATAAATCAATCGGTTTTATTACTTTAATTGCAGAACACAAAGCCGAATTATAAATTTTTGCGACGCGTACATATCGTGATCGGATTTGAACTGAAGTGCAATAGGATAATCGAGTAATTTAATGTCCATGCATTTCTTAAGCTAGCGATGATTGCGTGAGCCGAACGCAGACACGACTCAAAGATTCGAATGCTTCAATTCATCGTATACGTGCTCACGATTCTAAATTGTAGTTGTTGTAGTGATGAAAGCATAGTCTTTTATCTCATGTTTTCCTCATAAAACAAATTGTAAAAATTTGAAGACAGTAATCAAGATAAAATAAACAATATACCAGCAAGCAAGAAACTGGACACTTTTCGGTCTCGTGATGTATTGATCAGCACATATATGCACATTCCTAACTGCATTGCTGCAATACCAAGTGAGGCAACCGTGTTGAAATATGGTTTCATTGTGAAAGAGAACAACTTAATTCACTGCCCAAATAAAACAGAGCAAGAGAATTGTTGAACAGATTTAATTAATCAATTGGCGGCCTAGCTTAAAGTTTTCAAATATACATTTATCAAAACAAAACAAAATACTTTTATTAAAAATTATTTGAATTGAGCACTCTTTATTCATGTGTCCTCCTCTGTAGAGCACATTTCCAACATTCTCTCTTAGCTGTACTTATGCATGTGTGTGTGTGTGTTTTAATGTTTGCATGCGTTGCCTTAAGAGAGAGTATAACAACTTAGTTAGTTTGCTGCAGACAAATGATAAGACGCAGAAAAGTAAAAATATTCAAATAATATATTGCCGGCCTAACTTGCTGCACAGGCAAATCAGAAATATATTGCTGACATAACTTAAGTGTGTTTTAAAATATGTTTACATAAAGTTTTAAGCGAAAACTTATATTTTGCTGTGATTTTTTCATTTAGGGTTCGTTGTGTTCTCTTTTTCGTCGTCTCCGTCGTTCGCTAATAGAAATACAAATACAAATACATGCTAATGTATGTACATGTGTACGTGTGTGTGCTTGAAGAGAGCCACTCATGTCTTATTGAATGCTACTGAGAGAGAAAGAAAATTGTGGAATATTATTTGTGAATAATTATTAAATTGCAGTGTTTTTAATATATTTATATTAAATATAAAGTTAATTCTCGTAATACCTAGATACTCTATTGAGCCCATGCTGAATTCTTTGTACGAATATGTGAAACTAATGTTAAATTGTGCGAGTGTGTCTTCTTCAACAAAGAGAGCAATACGAGATAAATTGTGATTTTATTAATTATGTGCACAGAAAAAGGCGAAATCCTGGAATATCAAGGAATTTCGATTAATCGTCTGTTAACCAATTGCCTGCTTAAATTGGGTGAGTTCTAAATATGTTTATATTAAATCTAAACAAAATTCTCGCTTTGAATGAATACTTAAATGTATTAAGCTGGATTTACTGTACGATTATGTGAAATAATAATAAGTTTTGTTGTGTTGTGCGTGACTGGAAAACAACTGTCAAGTTAATTGTTGGCGTTTGAATGAATTAATGTATATACACATGGATGGTTATTTATTAGCTCAAAATGTTCATTAAATTACCCTTGTAGTTGATACAATTACATTCTTGGTGCCTTGCCAAACCCAATAACTAAACAAAAGTCACATAAACGTAATGCCCTCTGTCTGTTTCTGGCTCTGAGCTTGCAATGTGAGAACGTAATGAAATACTCATAACCTGTGGCTTTTTGCCATGCGGTCACACGCGCAGACAGATAGACAGACGGCCAGACAGACATACAGACACGCAGGCAGGCAGATAGACAGAGATGGCAAATTGACAGGGAGTGAGAAAGTCAACTCTGCACGCAACCCAAGGCGAGGCGTTGAGGATCTGCCAAAAACAAGAGACAAGTTTTTCTTTCATTTTGCTTTTCGTTCTGCTTCTTTGCTTTTGCGTTTGCCTTTGCTTCTGTTTCACATTTCGTGTGGCCTGTAAGTTCAGATGAAATTGAAACCAAAGAACCCACAAAACGGAATATTCTCCTTCCCCTCTATGCCTTTGGATTCCTCGTTCGTGCCTTGGAATCACTTACAATTTGACATACTGAAAAACAAAAAAAACTTCTGTGCCGCGTTGACAACTAAATTCGATATCGATTTGATTTCGTTAAACGCTGAAATGTCCCTTAAATGGGGAACACTGCCGATATCCCGATAACCCGGGGCTGTGTAATTTCGCATGATTCTCGCCTTATGCTGTGAAAACAAATACAAACAACGAAAGCAAACAAATGGCAGCCTAGATAAGCGAAAGATGTGCAGAGTAGAAAACCAAGGCAAATTTAATGTACCAAGACTCAATAGCTTGGTACAGTTCCAATATTAAGCTCTTCGCGCGAGATGCTTGTCTTGATGGTGTTCTGAGAGTATTGTAGGCATTCTCGATACTAAACATTTTTTGGCTTTCCACACATGCATATGCAAATTTCCGTGAGCTCCTTTATACACACGAACTCGGACCCGGACTCGGACTTGGACTTCTAGTCTGATAGTAACTTGAATCTGCCTGTCAGCTGGCTGTGGCCACAGGACATTAGACAATACCTTGGCTCATGTGAATTACAAATGTGTAGCCTGTCCATATGCAAGTTGCGAGGGGATCGTCGACTGGCGGGTGGGCAGGGCGAGGAGGCATTCAAATGTGAATGTGCTTGACCAAGCTGTCCAAGCTGTTGAGTTGTTATCTACACACATTTCTTTTATTTCACTGGCTGCATCATAAACGAGGACAGCACTAACAAGTAACGAGTCACATGTAGCAACTAGCATGCGGCAAGTGGTAAGTTGCAACAACTGCGCCCGGCCCCACAGAGATAGCGAGAGACAGAAAGAGATAGAGAGGGTGAGAGAGAAGCAAGAAACATGAGCACAACCAAAAATTAACATAGACTAAAGACTGTGTGCGGCACGCCTACGAGTTTGCAACACGGCACACACCACACATGCCACACACACACACACACATGCATACATACATACACTCAGATACGTATGCAGCCCCAAAGGACGAGGGCAACTGGGCAGCAGTTGCTGTTGCTCTTGTTGTTGTTGCTTTTGTTGTTGTTGTGCGGCCGCAAACGTTTTGGCATAGTTATAGCCAGCAGAGGCGAAGGAGTAGAAAGGGTGCAGGGGGTGTAGGGAGGGTGTATAGCTGCAGCTGGAAGCCAACAGACGCCATCAAGCGAATTAAAACCAAATCACTTACAAGCGGCCAAAAGTGTTAACGTGTAAATTTCCATTTACCAAGATCGAAGCGCTCTGATAGCAACGCAGACACTATAAACATTCAGAGGGCGTTGGGCGGTGGGCGGCGGGAGTTGGGCGTCTCATTGGTAGCCCTGGTTGTAGCTTGGCCATGAGTTAAATACGAGTTAAAAATAAAACTAGTGGAAAATGCCGTGAGTCAGAGCCAAAGAATATTTAGAGGTAGAAGTGTAGCACGTTGTGTTGTTGTTGTGTGTGTGTTTATATATATGTGTGTGTGTATGTTGGGGAAAAGATGTGCACATTTACATGCATAAATAAGTGGATAAGGAGAGGGCAGAAGGGAAAGGCGAGGAAAAGAAGAGGCCGAGAGAAAAGGCGAAGCAGCAACACACAACTTGGCTGCGAACTTCTTAACTCAATGAAATCTCCAGCAATTTCGTAAATTAACACTTCGACTTTGGGGTGTGGGCATGCAGAGGTGCAGACTCTGCAGCTGCTGAGCTGTGAAAATGACAGAGAGCGAGAGAGAGAGACAGAGAGAGGGAGCTCTCTAGCTAGCAAGGGAGTGAGTAAAAGTGGACTAGTGGGAGTAGGAAAAGCGTACAAGTTCTCGCACTTACTTCCGAGTCATTGGTCTCTGTATTTGTGTGCGTACGAATACTGTGCGTGTGCGTGCGTGTGTGTGCGTATGTGTGTGCCTGCCAAAAGTCTACAGCTGCGGAAACAATCTGCTAGCTGCGCGTCGAGGCGGCAGCCATAAACAGTTTCCATCCGCAGCAGCTCCAACAGTTTTCCAATCCCCCAGCCAAGCGCACAGTTCTTTCAATTTTGAATTTGCATTTTCACTGAAATTGATATTTTACTGCATGTGAGTGTGTGTGTGTGTGCGTGTGATACCAATGGCAAATTTTAAAAAGCGAGTAAATTATGGGTGAATAGATTTTCAGCGAAAATCACAACCACAATCAAATACCCCCCTACCAACCACACACACGCACACACACACACTGCATACACACACCCATGACAAAGACTACATCGTATTGGCACTTCATTTCAAGCGTCGTTGTCGTCGCTGCTGTCGCTGCTGATATCGAAATCTGTTTTATCGCCACATCTCATTGTTGTTGTTATTGTTGTTGTTGCACGCACACACACACACACACACACACACGCGCGCATACATAAATTTATATATGCGATTTTGTAATTCCCTTTTTGGTTATAAATTTCGCTACTGTTTCTGTGTCGCTTGAATGCCTTGCTCCTCTCCCCTCCCTTCCTTCCGTCATCAGCCCTTACTCAACTGCGGCTGCAATCAGTTTATCAGTTTATTTGTGTCATGCAACTCCGCTGACTGTGTGTGTGTGTGTGTTGATATTGATATTGGTTGTGCGTTTATTTGCTATATGCAAATTGTTGCAAACACGTCGTTGCTCTGTTTTCTTATTGTGTGTGCTTTGCATCTCGTAGTGCTTCTAGGTCAAAATTCTGACGATCAACGCGAATAGTATGAAGTCATTACAGGAGGCAACTTCAATTATCCGTGTAAGCTGAAAAATGGTCAACTAATGCGATAAACAGTGCAATTTAAGCCGATTTTAGTTGCCTTAAAAGAGGAAAAAAGGAAGTAAAAAATAAAAGAAAGCTGCAGTTGAGTTGCTCGATAGCATAAGACCCGGTATTCATATCTAAATACTCATATACATGTACTACTTATTACAATATAAATATATATACTCATATACATGTACTACTTATTACAATATAAATATAATAAGATAAAGATTTTAAATGACTAGTGCGAAGACACTTCTTTAAAAAAAGAGAAATTCACTACACATCACAATCAAAAGGCATCGACTGGGACTCAAACCCAGAATCTCTTGAGTGAAGCCAACGCTCTGGCAATTGCGAGTTTCTGTTGTTTTAATTATGCTCTCTTAATATCGTTCACTCTTAGAAGAGAGGCGAAATAGAGAGCGGCGGCAACTGAGCGCAGCGCCGTTAAATTTTTTGCGTTCCAGCCTATGTATGTGCAGACATATTTAGATATCTCTTTTTGACAGCAGCCAAATTTGCTCTGCTTGTTGTTGTTGTTACATTTAATGCAATTATTTGCTGCTGCAGCTGCCATGGCTTGTTAAATACTCATTCCTTATTATCTTCTGTGTTTATGCTCCGATCGTCATGAAATTTTCAGAAAACTTCCGCAGAGAAGCAAACACAGTGTGTGCCAAATCTGAAGTATGTTGTGGCAAAATTCTAAAACAAACTTGTTCAAACTTATTAGCCCCTGTATCGTTTGGGTGCCGGGTCTAAAAAGTGTGACGGCTTTTATAAATTGCCTTGAGGGCAATTTGCAGCGACAATTTATTAAAAATTAAAAGCACACAGAATCAACCGCACTCCCTCTCTCTCTTCTCTACCCTCCCTCCCCCCTTCCTAACAGCACCCTCACACGGTTTGCTTCAAGATATTGTGTTAATTTGCCGCAGTCATGGCTCGAGTGCCTCGGGGCTTGGGGCTACTTGAAGCGCGTTGCTGCGAAGTATGCAACAAATTTGTTGCTGTTTTAATTTTTTTCTTTTTTTTTGCCAGCTGCACTTGAGCACCTGCTGCAGCCACAGCGTGGACCCCTTCGTTGCAAGCTTTGCATGTAACATGCGAGACTTTCTAATTGTTTGCCGTAGTAGTTGTCGTTGTTGGCGCTGCCTCCCCTCGGCTGGAGTGGCAGCCACTCTTAAGCATAACAAGTCCAGCGTCAGTGCATAAATTAGAAATAGGCACACGAGTCCGTCGTCCTGCGACTTTCGGTCTACATACCCTGTAAGGCAGCTTTGGCAGCTAAGGTATGACAACTTATGACGAGGAATGATGATGTTCGTGGTTCCCATTGTGGCAGAATTCATATGCATTGCTTTGCCACATTCAAATGTATCCCAAAGTATCTTTAATTGGAAGTTACAGGATAACTTGTAGCGTAATACTCCCGATTGTGGCACGTTTCTTTTGCTCGACCTCTTGGGTTTCGCGTTGTACCTCGTTTCCATTGCGTTTTGCCACTCGACGGGTTTTGTGTACACAGAAATTACTGTGAACAACAACAACAACAACACACACACACACACACAGTGCAACAGATTATGTGTACGTGTGTAACTTGAGGTTACTTTGTCTTGCATGTGCCAAAGGTTAACCAGAGAGTAAGCATTGTTAACAAGCCGACTCTTAATTGGCCATCCCTTTGCTGAATTCGCCTGTTGTTCGCCTGATTTTATAATTTGTGTTTAATAAATAAACACATTTTGATTAGCGTGTCCTCACCATGTGCGCCTCTCATGGCCAACCTGCTCTGCTTTTAGCCTTCTAGCCTCAGCTAACTTAACGTCTAACTAAACTTGGCTTAGTAACCCCTTTCCACTGTGTCCTTGCCAATCGCTTGCTCCGTTTTGTTTAACATCATCATTAGTCTTTTCTCACTCTTACTCCAACTCCCTCTCTCTCGTTTTCCCTCTCTCTCCCTCTTTGCGAGTTTCTCGGTCTGGGTTCATATAAAAATCACCATTATTTGTTTTGCTGTCAGATTAGTTTTACTTGTTGACGCTTTGTCTCGTCTTCGTGTCTGTAGGTGTTAATGTTGTTGTTCTCTCTTCCTTCTTCTTCTTCTAGTGATTGTTGTTATTGTTGTTGTTGTGGCTGTTGCTTCGCTTGTCGCTGTCACAGTTACTGAGTAGATTTGAGGTTATGACCATGGCTTATTAATCGATCTTTATTGCTTGAAATATTGCTACGTTCTGTTTACAACTTTATCTATCACCTTCCTCTCATCCTCTTCTCGCTTTCCTCTCGCCTTTCTTAACAGCCGACTTGTCTTTGACTTGGGCTTTTATCCAAATGGGAGCAATGACAGCATTGTCTACGGCATGTTTGCACCTCAGCGGATGCTTGCTTCCTTCGTTTCTCAAGTGCCTGTTGAGGGTCAGTCTTCTATCTCGCTTTATTGCCAGGTATTGAACTTCCTTCTCTCGCGTAATTGTGGTATGACACAGGTGAAGTTGAGGTGGTGCTTTCCACCTGCGGATGAAGCATACGCTGACAGGTTTGGCCGGGCTGAGCTTGATGTTCCACAGTCTACTGTGCTGTATCATGCTCGCAAGAAGAGTTGTACAACATCGCTGCATCATCAGCAAAGGATGGCAGGTCAGCTGTGTATAGAGAGCAGACCAAAGGCCCCAAGACAATCCCCTGGAGGAACTCCAGCCCTAACTGGATGAGTTATAATCTTAATCTTGACTCTCACCAAGTTGAAGTAACACCTTGCCTTGGGTCTTTAATTCCCGCTTTCTCTCCTCTTTCTTCTCCTCTCATTGTCAGCAAATCTCCCGCTTTCGTTTCACGATCTAAAATTAATTTCTGTTTAGTTTAAAGTCTAGAATTTAAGAGTTTTTAGTTTATTGTTCAATGGAAATCGAAGTGTTGCTGCAGGCTTTTGGCTCAGCAGCAGCTTGCAACCTTGTTGCATGCAACAACTGCCGTTTTGTGAGTTTTCCAGCATAATTGTCTAACGTTTCGGGCCCACACAACTCATTTTCCATGCTGTGTTGCCTTTCGTATGCGCAATTAAAAGCGTTGCCGGATTTGCCGTTAATGGTTGCACCATCCATGATTTTTTGCCCCTTGGCGATTATTCCCGTTGTTTGTCCATTGTTCATTGTTGTTCTTGTTGTTGTTGTTGCCGCTGTTGTTGGTATTACGGGACGTAGACAAAACGCCGATAAATGCAGCGTCCGCCACGATTTTGGCCGATTCCAGCGATTTCGTTGATTACATTGCGGCCTCCACAGCAGCAATAGCAGGAACCGTTGTTGCTGTTGCAAGGATGGAACTAACATTTTGGTAGGCTCGTCGAACAATCGAAGCATCTCCAGGGGGCGGCAGGAGGTGTGTCTGTGCGCGTGTGCGTGTGCGTGTGTGCGTGTATACGAGTGTGTGCGTGCCTAATGAACAAAATCGGCGGTGTTGCAGCGGCTGCCATGTGCATGACCAGAAAATTGAACTCAGGACAAAAACTGAGGCACGACAAATGACCAACGGGAGACATGAAACAGGGACAATGGATGCCCCTAACAGTGAGAGAGAGAGAGAGAGAGTGAGTGAAGGGGGAGAGGGGAGAGGCACGGGCATGGCTTTGCGGCTCTGTCACTTCTAATGATCAAAAACGGCAATGGCCTATGCCCAAAAACAGCAACAGGGACATCAACAGGAACAAAGCGTCGTTAATTTTGTTTATTTTTTCCTTACTTTTCGACCCGGTACTCAAACGGTACAGGGTTTACCCAAATGTACTTAACATGCAGAAATAAGCAACTCCGACCCTATAAAGTATTTATATTCTGGATCAGCATTCACAGTCAAGTCGATATAGAAATGTGCTTCTGTCCCTCTATCCGTAGGAACCCATAGATCCCTGGGAATATAAAAGTTAATGTGCATGCAATTCAAGTTTGTTTTAGAATATTGCAACGATCGGAGCCATGTCAGCTGCAGCAGTAAATAACTCCATTAAATGTAACAACAACAACAAAAAGAAGAGCAAGACACTACGCGTCCCGAGTCCAAGTCTCGCTGCTGTCAAAAAGAGATGGCAAATACGTCTGCATATGCATACGCAGCAACGCAAAAATGTAATGACATTGCGCTCATCTGCTCTCTATTGCGCCTCTTTTCTAAGAGTGAACGATATTAAGAGAGCATCACTGAAACAACAGAAACTTGCAAAGCGAACAATGAAAGGGAAGTGAGAATAAATTCAGGTTTTGCCAATCGCTGACGTCATTTGCAATGGCGCAATTGCTAGAGCGTGGACCCATCACTAAAGAGATCCTGAGTTCAAATCTCAGTCGATTCCTTTTGCTATTGATGTATAGTGCATTTTTTTTCTTTCTTAAATGAATATATAAATGCTTGTTTAGGCAAGTATCTTTGCGCTTGTCATTTCATATAATAATTAGTATATATATGAGTGCTTAGATATGAATACCGGGTCTTATGCTGTCGAGCAGCTCGACTGAAGCCTTGCCGCCTGTTTTTGATTTGCGCTGTGGAATTTGAATGTTTGGAGTCCTGAACTGTTGGCAATTTAGCAGAGCCCCGCTGCTAATTTTGACGAGGTTTCAGTTTAAAGCACTTTAAAGCGAACTCTACTGAGTGGTAAATAAATAAAAGCCATTTGATTGAACTGTTGGTCATGCTGCAAGCCACTTAAGTCGATTGCTGGAAGAGATTGCTGGGAGTTGGCAGCCGAGGGACAGTTGAAGGTGCAGGGGCAGCAGCAGGAGCAGGTGCAGGTGCTGGTGCATGGAAAGATGGCTTGAGAATCAAATGGCGATTGGCCTCCGCAATGGCAATTCATTTTTTATATAATTCAAATGCAAATGCTTTCGGTTGCCCAACTGACTTGTTCACTACGTCCCCCGTACTCTCTGTTGCCCACCTTCCGGATAGTTCCGTTTTGTTGAGTTCCGGGCAGTTGTTATCGATGCTTTGCCCGTTTCCTGCACTCCGGCAGTGCCAACAATAAGTGTGGATGTCTGAGTTGGCATATTTGGAAAAATTGTAAGCATCTTGTAAGTGCATCATTTTGGATAAATAATGATGCCCAACTCTCTCCCTATCTCTCTCCAACACTCTCTCTCTCTCATGTGGTGCATCAGGTGTTGCTGCAGTTTTTGCTGTGATAATTTAATATCGACTTTTGCTTTAATGTTTAACTGGAAATCACAACGTGGCTGTAATTGTGTTTTGTGAACATTTCTTTGCCAAGTTGAGCGTAGTTTCTTTTCGCGTTGAAGTCAGACCTGAAGCTGGAGCTGGAGTTGTGGAAGTCTCTGGTGCATTGCAGGCAGCCAACCAACTCGACGAAATCAGTGCCGTGGCACAAAAGTTTCCTTTGCCTTCCACATGCAACGTTCTACCTGCGGCACTGCTGTCGTGGCGCGACCACTGTAACAATTACAGCGAATGCCGCTGCGTCATTGTGTCCAGGTTGACCAACAGCAGTTGCCACGTTCAACAACTTTCAACAGTGCTGCAACAAGCTGGTTAAGCAATGGGTCCATGGGTCGGATGCAGCGAAAAAGAGCCGCATAAAACATGGCCACGACAACCCAGCCAGTTGCTGCAACTTGAGTCAGCGCAAACATGTGAATTAGAATCGCAATGCGGCTGCGAATTGAGAAGCATTCAACTGTGTTGCACACTGTGAGCTGAGACAATGCAACTGCGGCTTAGGCTGTCCAAACTGCAATGTGATGGGAGAAATCCCCAGGGAGAGCAGGGAGAGTGTCGTCTGCGTAAGCCTCATTAAATGAAGCCAACACGCCATCAACGTGAGCCAGCTTTTTATATTACACCACAAACTGCGAGTTTTCCGAGTTTTTCCAGTTTCCCTTCACGCCTCGTCAACTCTAAGTCGGCAGGGATAAAGTCTCATAATTCTTACGTTGCTTCAGCATTATTCGCATCTCTTTTTGGTATTTGATGTAATTAAATTTATTTATAAAGTATTCAGTTTGTTTTTAAGCAAAACTTGAGGCGATCTTAGCAAATAACGTTGGCAAAATGAGCTTATGAACTTATGAACTTATGTATGAGTAGACTTAAGCAATTGCAGTGTCCTTCCTGTGGTGTGAAGTACTCTTGAGGCAGCCCTCGTTGCGGTTGTGCAACTCTTTTGAGTGGGGTGTTCTTTTCAACAGAGTCTGAGGTTGTTGTTGTTGTTTCTGTTGTTGTTGTTGTTGTTGTTGTTGTTGTCTTTTTGTGTGAGCCCCAGAAATCGCATGTAAAACATTCGGGCAAGTGATACGCACCATAAATTCCGGAATTTATAGCGGAAGTGCAAAATACGAAAATAGTTGTGCACTTCCATTGCACTTGGCAAAAACTTGAGAAAACAGTTGCCGTGGCGCGTGGGGCGTGTGGCGTGGCCCCTCGCCCCGGGCATAAGGTGGTGCCACAAGCAGGTAACTGGTAACTTTTTCTTCATGTTGCACGTTTGCAATTTGATAAATGCGGTTAATTTCGCCAGGTTTGTGGCAATTATGCAAATGACCTCAAATGGCCTGCGGCGTGAGTCAATCAGTAAAAGCGGGCAGGGGGATAGTTTGGCATACCCTAGTTATAAATAACAGTTATAAAATGCAATTTAATGCATGATGAAATGTCAGCAAATTCAATAAATCGCTGGCATTCAAATGCTTCTTATCAAATAATAATAAAAACAACGTTATAAACTATTGCCATGGATTCAAGCGGATGCTCTACAATATAATACAGAAATATTATTCCATGTTTCTATTTTGCATGTGTTTAACTACCCAATTGATCTTATCGATAGTCAAATACCCTGTATTGTCTTCCAAACTATGTATGTTGATACTAGAAGTAGTATAGTAGAAGTAAGTACCTAACGGGTGCTTCAAGAATTCTCTTTTGAAGTACACATATGCGACCAAAAGCTGTGTGCTACGTCACTTATTATGTATTGCAGTCTTCGCTGTCTCGCTCGCACACATGTGCTGGCCGCAGAAGTACAAAGAGTAAGCAATTCAATGCAAATATTTGTTTTGTTATTTTCTTACTTATTTACAAACTGATGTTGATGAAACTTGCAGCATTGCTTGACTATGGTATTCATTCAGATGAGGTATATAATATCCTATCCTATATTCCACTTTTGGGGTCTTTATTTCTTATGGTTGCTGAGATCGTTGCCTTCATACGACTGACAAAGAGACTTGGTTATTCTTACTGAACAAGAATTTATATACTTCATAGGGTCTGCCACGACTTCTTCTGCCTGTCCCATACATTTTCACCCAGTTATTGCTTCACCTTTTGCCCATTTATAAAGTATAATAAAAACTCTCTCGACTGCTAGCTGTGTGTCTATATTTAATTGATTTGCAGCGCATTCAACTTTAGAGTTGACCCTAGCTTTATATTTTTATAGCATTTCCAACTAAGCATCCATTGATTGGTAATTGCATTTTCATTAAAACAAAACAAAAAAAAAAAGGAAAGAAAAACAAATGTGACTGCACTTTGAATGTTGTAGTATTTGTTGTTGTTGCCGCTGCTGTTGTTGGCTGTGTTTTGTGTACATATTTACTCGATTTATTTATTGCAGCATTTTTATAATAAATATTTAATTTATTTAAATATGATTAAAACGCATAGTCGTCGTGTAAATCAAAACGTTTTTGCACATTTATTATACTGCGCAAATGCTCCACACACACACACACACACACACACACACACACACACACATACACACACATACACACAGTTCTCTTTGAATCCCGCTTGGTCGGCAGTCCGGTCAAGGGATTGAGCGTAAAGTATTATGTGTGAATATGTATGGGGAAACTGGTCCGGGATATTTATGTGCGGTCAGATTACCGCATTCGAATCGTTGTAATTCATGGATGCGCGACTGTGAGGCAAGGCAAATCAGAGCAGAGCAGAGCAGAGCAATTGATGCCAGCATCCTTCAGAAATAAACTCAGATACGCATATCGCACGAGCAGAAGTTGGGCGAGAGCAAACAACTTCAAAATTCCTTTGCCTGCCAGCCAGCGGCACTCCGAAAAGTATGCAACAGAAATGCGCAATGACAGCTGGCAGGTAGATGACGGAGGAGCGCTGCTAGAATGGCAAAGAGTGTGCGAGAGTAAGGGAGAGGGAGAGAGGAGCAACTGCAATAGCAGCAGCCACAGCAGCAGCAGCAGCAGCAATGGCAGCAGCAGCGTTGCGGTTTGCTGCATGTCGTTGTGGTTGAGTGCATCAAACATCAATCAATTCAATGGTACTAGAAACCAACACATGCACACACATACACACGCACACACACACACACACACACCTAGATACACGCATGCTTGTATCTCACAGATACAGAGATAGCGACAGAGCCAAAGCTAAAGCCATTGAAATTTGGAAAATGAACATTGAAGCACGTAATGAAAAGTGGAAAACACATGCAAGCCACAATATTTAGTGCATGACTTAAGTACACGCAATAAAGGAAGCACACACACATACACACCTATACACTTGTATATATGTATTTATATATATGTATGTGTTGATTGACTGGCGAGGCATCAACAGCTCTTGTGGTGCATTCAATCATCAGCAAATCTTTAATGACAGTTTCGATAGCTCTATCATATGAGCGTTAAGCAGAAGGCTACAGAAAAACCCAAGTAAAAAGAAAAAGAGGAAGCTAAAAGCAGACAGCAGACAGCAGACAGCTGAGCATATTCCGGTTAGCTGAAAAGCTGGCTGAAAAGATTTCCTTGCAGCACATCAAAACTGTAATAGACAAATGCAGAAACACAGGAGGAAAACCAAAGCAAAGCGAAGCGAAGCAAAGCGAAGCTGACCTGGCCTGGTCAAGTCATGTCAAGTTCGAGACTTGACTGACCGTCTGCTCATACGTCTGCTGCTTCTGCTGATAAATGTTGAGTGTGGAAAATGGAAAATGGAAAATGTGGGTGCTGTGCTCTCCACATATTTTATAATAAAACGTTTCATGATTGCGGTCGTGTTTGTTGTTGTTGTTGGCTTTTCAACTTGAGCTTCGATGACTGCAAATTTGATAAACAACCTGGCCAAGTGCTGGTGTCCTGCACTGCGTTCAAGTGTGCTTCTTACCAATTTGTATTTGACGAGCTGTTAACACTGCGTGCATTAACTTTCACTCTCACTTGGCTAGCGCTCAGATCCACGGCAAGAACATTTGTCTGGGGCTAATCAACGAGGCGTTCTAGTTCCTCCGACTGCTTCTCTATCTCTATCTCTATCTCCATCTGTATCTGTATCTCTATCTCCCACTTCTGCGTTGACTTCATTTCTAGCTGCTGCCACGCCCACTTATAAGTGCCCTGGCCCACTGGCTGCCACTTGTGGTTGTTATTGTTGTTGTTATGGCTACAGCGGCGCGCCAATAAATTGCCACAGCTACTGCCACTGCTGCTGCCCCTGCTGCCTCCCCTGCTACAGCCGCTGCTGCTGCTAACTCGTGCCCCCCTTTTTGGGCCGAGCCACGCAGAAATGTGCGTGCAACACAATAAATTTCCGCCTTTTGTCTCACATAAACATAAACCGAAATGCCGCAAATCTCAGTCGCCGTCCGGCCGCAAGGCGCAACTTTTGGCGTTTTGGCAACAATTTGTAAATAAAATTGTGGCGCAAATTAAGCGTATAAATAAGCCACAAACAGCAGCAGTCCCCGAGCCGTAGAGGCACACGTAGCATCAGCGTACATGCGGTACCTCCGACCCTCGCCCAATCGAGTCGCTGCCGAGATTCTCTGTCGCTGCGAAGCTCCACCCTCATCATCGTCGTCATCATCATCATTTCTCTGGCTCGCTATGCTGGTTTAATAGTCTCCCAAAGAACTTTGCGCCTTGGCAATTGATGCCACAGCTACTCACAAGGCAGCGGGAGCAGCTTGTTTGTCCGGCAGCTGAGGCAGAGACAGAGTCAAAGACTGTGGCAGAGACCGGAGGCAGCCGCAGCCGCAAGGTCGCCAGTCCGCCAGTCCACTAGAGAAAGACGTCGCAGCGTTTGTCGTTATTAATTTATTATGAAAATCTAAACGACTTAAGTGGAATAATATGGGATAAATTATTAAAATTTATGTGCTTTCGAAGCGCGCACCGACAACGTCTAGTTTTGGCCAGGCCAGGACAGAACAGGCCAGACTCCGACCTTCTCCGTCCTGAGCGCCATTTGAAAGGCAGCCAAAGTTTTTGGGCCATACTTCAGTTTAATTTCTTTCGGTGCTGCTGCCTTTTCCGGCCGGAAGTTGAGTGATTAAGTGTCCGCTTTTTGCACTTATGCTTTTTGCATAATTTTACTGACTAATTTCAGTCCCTACCGCCTCTCCGCACCCCTCGCTTTCCACACAGCATATGTCTATCTGTTTGTCGCCGTTTCTATTTCCGAATCAGTTGTTGCCAACTGTTTCCTAAGTCGCGACTTTTTAATTAAAAGTGTCTTAAAAATTTAGTGGTTCACTCATAAAAAGAACTTTTACATGTCCACAGAAGTCAGGGAAAGTGAGAGGGAGCGAGAGAGAGAGAGAGAGAGAGAGAGAGAGAGAGCGGCTTGTGTATCGATAGGATTTGATGACAGAACTCCTGGAATTCTCGTTTTATTGAAATTAATCGAATAATGGGAGCCGATGTGGGCTGAGATCTTGGCAGACTTACAGCACATAAGAGCCAACGAAAAGCGATAAGAAAATGGGCGAGAAAGAGATGGGGAATGCGAATGCGAATAAGGGGAAATCGTACAAAACAAAAGGCAGCAACGCGGCAGTTTTATGGCGCACTTGTTTCGCGTTAATCGCAAATCGTAAACTAAGCATTTTTACGGGGCACCTGCGGTAATGGATTACTAAAGAAACAACTGCCCCCAACCCCTCCCCCTCCCTCCACTCCTCCAGAGTGGGCTACAAAGCGTGGCCCGGACTCGTCATTGGTTGGAAAATTAATAAAGTTAAGTGTCGAGCACAATAAAAATGAAATTTGTGCGAGTCCCCAGGCCTATGCCCGCTCCAACTGGAACCTCCATACTCTACCATAGGTAGAGAGAGAGAGAGAGAGAGAGGAGGAGAGAAAGTGAGTGAAAGAGAGTGGGGGAGGGGTATCTGCCATCAGTTTAGCGAGGCGTGAAACAGCCGCTCTAGGGGCAATGTCAGGCTCGCTGGCTTGACTCGACTCGGCTCGGCTCGGCTCGGTTATGGCTTTGGTTTGCAATAATTGCAAAAGTGCAATAAATTTCTTTTATTTGGGGGCTTTAAACCGGGAACTGCGAACTGGGTATTGAGAAGGCAGGAAACAGCAGCGGCAGCGGCAATAACATGTGAAACTCGAGCCCCGTGGCGTGCGTATCCATCTCTAACCTCCTGCTCTACCTCGAGGACCTACCTCGTGGCCCTACCACGTGCACCTACCTCTTGCCCCTATCTAGCGCCCCTCCCTCCTTCCCCTACCTCCTGTCCATACATTCTGCCCCTACCTCATTCTCCAACCTACTGCCCCTTCCTCCTGCCCCTGCCTTGCCCACGCACATCGTTGTGAGCACCTGTGTCCCTGCCAGCTCGCATGACTTGCCCGGAAATGTAAATACATTCAGTACGTATGTGTAAGTGTGTGCGAGTGTGCGTGTGTATGCGTATGTTTGTGTGTGCGCGAGTGTGTCTGTTGATTGACAATGGGTCGGGTCGACGATGCGACG
This sequence comes from Drosophila macrospina, assembly GCA_035042075.1. Lineage (NCBI taxonomy): Eukaryota > Metazoa > Arthropoda > Insecta > Diptera > Drosophilidae > Drosophila > Drosophila macrospina. Next base: position 322,261 of record JAWNLW010000487.1, on the reverse strand, counting down.
TTGTGGCGACTCTGATTGGAATTTATAGCACGTTTTCGGTTAGATGACGTTATTGGGCACTGAAATGCGTATTGTGGCATGTGGCATGCTTTTCGGCGCATAATGCAACAAGGGGCAACAAGGGGCCACAGCTCGAGGAGCCGGCTCTATATCACTTGGTGTCCTGTCAATTACCAAAGACAACGCTGGCCAGTTGAGAAATTAAATAAGTAAAACACGAGCTGCAATAAAAAACTTCGCTGGGCGCAATAAAAAACACACACATACACATATGTGTGTGCGTGCGTGTGTGTGTGGGACTTAACACGCAGTCGATGGGCACATTTCCGGCGTAAAAATCCGCACGTCGCGTTGCGAGTGGCGCGTTGCGAGTTGCGAGTTGCGTGCCCCGGCGCGGACAGCGCGCATTGCATAAATCACATAATAAAACCCATAAATTGCGTATGCAGCGCCAAGATGAAAAGTGCGCAGGAAAAAAGGGCAACAGGATGAGCAACAACAGTGGCAGCAAGGGAGGAGGGGGAGGAGAAACAGGAGCAGGAGCAGGAGAAGGCAGCTGCAGCCACACAGCAACAACTAGAGCCAGCAATCGAAGTGAATGATAATGTTCAAATACTCTCACTCGCTCTCTCTCTCTCTCTCTCTCTCTCTCTCTCTCTCTCTCTCTCTCTATCTCTATCTCTCACTCTCTCACTCTCTCACTCTCTCTTTGTCTACCACTGACTGCTACAATGTTGCTGCAGCACACTCCACGCTTGCTGCCGGCAACTTAAAGTTGCAACAACAATTAACGCCAAGCCATTGCCACAGTAACTGGTGGCAAGTTACTTGACTATGCATTGCATTTCATTTGAATTTTCGTACCTGGCATGGCATTTCGAGGGATTCACTTGAATTGGATTGCTCTTGTTTTCATCATCGTCATCGTCATCCTCGTTGTCAACCTCATGCCCCGCCCGAGTCTCTGTGTGGGGCGCTGCTTGCCACTAAACACATTGTGCGCAAATCCCAGGCCAAATCCCAGACGTGCCGTTGTTGCATTCAAAATGGAATTGCATGTGGCATGTGAACTGCATTGACAGCATTTTACAGTGGGTCAACGCCTCTGGGCCGCAGTTGGGCGTGCCCATTTTAGTGGCATGTTTGTGCTAATTTATTACGCCTGCGAAGCATAATAGCTGGGTACCAAATTCAAGCGCCGATCCCCCAATACCAAGGGGACAACGACAACGACAGCGACAACGACGACAGGGCAGATGGACAGCATAGTCGAATTGTTGGCCAATGCCGGGTGAGGCTGCTGCCTCAGGGGCTGCAGGTTGCAGGTGGCAGGTTGCAGGTGGCAGCTTGCATGCGGCAGGTTGCAGCTTGCAGATTGCAGATTGCTGCTGCAAATGAATGTCTAATTAATTAAAGTGCGAATTGCTCGATAGGTCGCTTCACAACGGCTTGTTGTTGTTTTGCCAGCTGCATTAATTATACTCCTCTCTCCCCTCCCCCTCGCTAGTTCCCTGCCTGCCTGCCCGTTGGCCAACAGCAAACATGCGTTTCCAGTTTCCAGCTGCATTTGCTCTGCTCGCTTGATTTATTGAAATTGTCTCTGCTTTTTGCATAACAATTTCTATGCAACACATATCAAAATAACGAATTTTATGTGCCGCAAATTTTTAGCCAAAATATTATCATTGCTCTTGCTATCTCGCTCTTGCTGTCTGCTTTGTCGCATGGGAAAAATTGTCGCGCTATATGAGTTGAGTGCCCCTTGCCAGCCCTGCTCCTGCTCCTGCTCCTCCTCCTCCTCCTTCTACTCTATGCACAGCAAAGCTTAGCGCCACATAAATAATAAATTTGTAACATTGCATTTTACGAGCATATGTGTGTGTGTGTGTGTGTGTGTGTGTGTGCGTGGCTTGACATTAACAATTTATCAGTGAATCGAAAAAGCAACAAGCCAATAAAAATCACTCCGTTTGACCGGTTACATTGGGCCTGTGCCCTGTACTGTCATAGTCCCCCGCCCGTCGCTCACACACACATGGTCTCTCTCTATCTCTTCCTCTTCTCTATCAACTTCCCGTTACCATTACTCGGACTGCGCTGCAGTCGGCATCGTTTTGCGCCCGTCGCTGGCGTAACAAATGTCAAATGGCATTGCAATATTGATGTTAGAATACATGACGCCTTTGTATATATGTGTGTGTGAGTTTAGTTGTTACACTGAACAGAACTATATTTATTATTCAAAAATATACTATTAAGACAATAAATATATACGTATTAAACTCTAATTAAACGTTACTTAAAAATACTTGTACATTGTTTAAATAAGTGCAACAATTATTAAAGTCAACTTTTGAGAGCTGAAAACTGAAATGTCTGGCAACGTGGCTTCCCAGAAGTTGCTTTTCCATGCAGCGTTGACACGAACGATGTGTGAAACCTTACTGAAGAAGCTGCTTTTCCATTTAGCAGTGACACGAACCACATTGGAGCTCTACTAGTCATCGCAGTCAGCACACAACGCTTTCAGAGTGAGCCAGATGACTACTGTCTGCCTTTTAAAAGATAATCACTTGTGGCGCGCATTCAAATTAGATGTTTGTTTGATGGCAAATGAATAAATTTTTGTCGCATTGCCATTTCATATGGATTTAGTATTTGATTTCTTTATTAAAAATATGCTACTTAATTGTGTGTCTGTTTGATTGTGTAGATGTGTGTTCTCTTTAATATTATTTTACAATTGAACAATTGATTTCACATTTAAAGGCTACAACTAAGAATATAGTACAAAACTTATGGGGGATGCTAGTCAATTGGATTGCCCTCTAGAGAGTTATAATTTGCATGAGTTGAACGCTTTCTCTCTGCCTCTCTCGCGTAGTTTGCTTTACAAGATTACAATTTACAAAATGTGAGTTTGCATTTATAATTTCTACATTTATCACAAAATGATGTAAACGAATTATTAATCGAATATGTGGTTGCAATTGCTTTCCCCTAGTTAACATGCTTTGGCCTTTTTATATTTTTATGTTATAAATCAAAAGATGTTAATTAATATTGCATTTTATTTGCTGACAGTTTTACGAATAATAAAACTAAACATTCACTAAATTATAAGATAATATAATCACACATATGCCGTAAATTACAAATTACAGACATGTTATTGAAGATTAATCGACTTTTCGTAAGAATAACTATAATCATAATCGTAATAATAGTAATAATTGCTTCATATCACCAGTTTTGCCTGGACACAAACGAATTCCCCTTATTCGGGACGTATTACTTTAGTTTTGTTTGTTTTCTTCTTTTTTTTGTTTTTGTTTTGTTTTAAGTGTATCACAAGGTTCTGTTGCAGTTTCCAATTATTTATAAGCACGTTCCTAACTGTACGATTTGCAAATCAGATTGAACACGAATACCTTAAGTAGCTGCTAAAAATGTTGGCAAAAGGTGGATTGGTTTATACGTCACGGTTGGGTCAACTTGGGGACGGACTGATCAATAAAACGTTGGGTATTGGATTTACTGAATTTGCCTGGAGTATTTGAAGTAAAGTATTTAAGACGTGTGCTATCTATGAGATGGCCAAAAACTACACAGCTACCACCAACTGGCTAATGGCTTAACGACTTCTCTAGAACTTGTTATGATTTTCAACCTATTTAAGTTCAGACTCTTCTGATTGGTCACAAGAATTACATTTGAATTTACAAGAATTTACACTTTGCTTTATAGTGAGAGTATTTTGTGTGTGTGTGTCGGTGTGTGTGTATATGAACGTGCCTATTTGATCAGTAATCAATAGTCTATAGTCATGCATGTCTATACATAAATGTAAAACCTTAACGAACTATACGTCTATTATGTGAATTCCGATTTGTGTTGGCCGAAAATATATTTGTGATCGATCTAAAAATATATAAAGAAAACCCATCCAGGTAAATGAAAAGTCGAAGCACCATTAAGCTACGCCTATCTACGGTCTACGCTCTACGCTCTACGTTCTACGGTCCTCAAACCTAAATTCCTATTGCGCGTCCTCCTATTTACAATAGATCTGATGATTGCAACTAAGCCTAATCTTAGCAGTACAAAGAACCGAAGTATTAACGTATCATGTGCAGCTTCCAGCGGAGCACAAAGTATGCAATGATCCTCAGGGCAAAGAAGATGCCTATCAGGGCAACTGCATCGACCCAAAATCGGGCATCCTCCATTGACATCCACTCCAGGAATTTCTTGGGCACCCGATGATGACAGTAGATCTCATTACAGTGTAGCTTCGCCCGATCCATGCCGTAAATCGAAACCATCGCACCTAAATTTGGCAAATTAAATTAAATTAAATTTGAATGTGAAGTTAGCAAAGGGAATTTCTTACCCTCGAATCCGTAGCGCACATAGCTGACATAGGTGACCCATTGGAGGTACGCAGGTATGGTATCGAAATTGACAAAGAAACCCGAGAATAGAATTGTTGGAATCGTCGTGACCGGACCAAGGAATACGCCAGTCTCGATGTTCATTCCAGCACCGATGAGTAGACCCAAGGATTGGGCCACCAGAGAGTTGAGCACGCAAATAAGCACAAACATTGAGATGCGCTCCATTTCCATGGGTTGAGAGGTCAGATAGTAGACGACCAGGACAAAGACACTCGAGAAGACAATCTGCAAGAGGGGTGAGGTAAAGATAGGAAGGGGCAGATAAGATAATCAATAATCGGAACTCACCTGAAAGGGAATGTCCGCAATGGTCTTGGCAAAGTAGAAAGCCTTGAGGGAATACCAATAATTGAGATGCTCCCGCACAAACACCGACATCTCCGTTGGAACTGTGGAAGATCAATCAATTAGCATCACATACTTAACGGGAGGAATGCTTCACTTACAAGTCAGAATGGTGGGCATCATGGCCGTGAAGGTGGTGAATAAGGAGACGAAAAAGATGCAGCCGGCATTGCTCATGATCTTGCTGGCCTCGTTGCCCACATCATAGTAGATCATGCCGATGATGGCGCCGACAATGATGTGGGAGGCCAGACGCATGTGGGTCAACATCTTGTCTCGCATGATTGTGCGGAATGAGCGCATGAGAAGGATCCAGAATTGAGTCCAGCCGCTGGTGGGAAATCCCGTCTTGTTGGGCAGCGTGACAACACTCTCATGCGAGTCCAGAAGCGAGGTCATGCAACCCACCACGGCATTGGTGCCGCCAGAGACGGCGTTCTGGCTTTGACCTCCTTTGGAGGAGCTGAAGCTGCAGCTGTCCTCGTTGGTGGTGGTGGTGGTGGGCATGTTGATGACGCTGCAGTCGGAGTTCTGGGACTGTTGTGCCTCCAGCTTCGGTGGTTTCAGTTCGCTAAGCTCGTCCGCATCGTCGGCAATTGCCTCCAGGGTCTTTGGCAGTTTCTCGTCCTCTAGCGTGATCGTTGCTGCCGGTGTCGTCGGAGCCGCTGTTGTTGTCAACGGAGCTGTCGTATTATTGGCGCTGGAGTTATCATTTCCGCTTCCGTTTCCCTTAATGATGTCATTGGCAATGCCCTTGGCATGCGTTAAATTAATTCCGTAATCCTTGTGCATGTATTTCTTGCACGTTCCGCTCTTGACCGCCTTGACCAGATTGGGCACGGCCTCGCCGTACTCGCCGGACGCCACCTCGAGCACGTAATCAGCGGGATTATGATATGAGGGGCATTCGTAGCCCAGGGATGACAGATATGGCACCAGACCGTGCACCCGTCCCTCGTACACACACTGACCCTGGGCCAGCAGATAGAGATGATCGAACTTCTCGAAGAGACGCGCAGATGGCTGATGGATTGTGCAGACAATTGTGCGTCCTCCGCGCGCCAATGATTTGAGCAGTGAAATTAACTGGAAGCAGGTGGAGCTGTCTAGGCCGGAAGTGGGTTCATCGAAGAACATGACCGGGGGATTGTTAACCAACTCCAGAGCGATTGATAAACGCTTGCGCTGACCTCCTGACAGATTGCAGGTGAGCGTGTTGACCGACTCCTTCAGGCCTATTGTCTCCAGTATCTCCTCGACCACCACGCACTTGGCATAGGTGATCATGTTCTTGCCCAGCTTCAGATTGGCAGCAACCATCATTGCCTCCCTGACTGTGAGGTTCGCTATGAGGACATCATCCTGCATAATGTAACAGGAGAGTTTGCGAAACCTTCGAAGATTCCTCTCCTTGCTGTTGATCAGCACCGATCCGCTTAATTGGGAGGTTCTGCAAAAGATCATGTTGTTGGAGTGAAACTGTTAACCAGCTGAATAACTTAACCTACTTATAGCCTGCAAGGATGTTCATCAGCGTACTCTTGCCAGCGCCGGAGGGTCCCATGATCGCCGTTATTTGTCCATTACGAAATTTCCCCGAGACGCTCTTTAAGATGGTCTTGAAGCCACGTATGTGTCCATCCGGCACAGAGTAGGAGATATCACAGAACTCAATATCCACCGGCGGACGTTGCGGCAGATGGGATAACGATATCGTGCCCTTCTTCTGTCCGTTGGGACTGCTGTTCTGTATCTTGGGAGCGAGCACATGGTTGTTCGTGTTGAGTCTGCCATTGCACAGGTTATTCTGTGAGCTGCAAATAAAGGAAGAAGCAAATGATTGATTAACTGATTGATCAACTGGATCAGCTATAGGTGTGGCCTACTTGAGCCAACATGGCGCACAGTCCTCGGGACGTTGCAACGCGCTCACGCAGCCATTTTTGGTCAGTTTGGTTTGGACAAAGGACAGCGAACGCTGCGTACGTTGCACGCTGCTCCTGGCCACGTCCTGCAACATGTCCGCATAGACCTCAGCATAGGCAGAGCGCCTGTAGTCTTGGGCATCCTGTGTGCTTGCCTCAAAGTAGGAATTCTGTATGCCCGGCGAATGTGGCGCTTGCTGTTCTTGCACCAACATGCCGCTGTCAGCGCTGCTGCAGCTGATCAATGTTAACTCCAAGCTGTTGGGCATACTACTTGCTGCTTTTGCCATTTGTCTTTCGCACTTAGTCACAGACTCATATTCAGATTGTACCTCCCACTACTCTGGCAGCTTAAGTTGTAAGCGGTTGCTGTTTTATCAATTGCAGCTAAATGAGCAATAGTCCAATCAATCATGCGCTGCTATCAGCATCGCCTCTACATCCCCCTATCAGCGACCCACTCAACCACCCTCCATGTTGTTTGTAAGGGGCAAAGTTCAGTTGGCTTTCCATTCATAAAATGCCGTGTGATACTCATTCGGTCGTGACTGAATGAGTGGTCGCACTCGTATTTACAGCATGTACATTAATAAGCTAAAAACTTTTGATGCCCCGACTTTGTATGACAATTACCTATAACATGATCTATTGTATAATACTTATACATATTACAATTTCGGGTGCAAACTATTTTAGATTGTGTAATGATGAATGACAGATTGATGGGTACGTAATTGCCATAAACTGGAGTCATTCAACGAGTAAACAAGTCACAACGAAACTCTCTTCTTCTATGCGAATAGAAACCCTCTCTTTGTGCCTAAAGCAAACTATAATTGCGTGTCAATCTCAGCGACTCGCAGTGGAGCCACTGCCGCAAAGTTGTGGCTAAAATACATATGCAAAAAATTATTATATCGATTAAGAATTCTTCAAAGGGTAAGCATCCTAAAGAATTTGGAAATCAGGTAAAAATTGTGGGCGCTACAACCTCTTAAAGTTGACCCATAAAAAAATACACTCAATTCTCTAACTTATCTATATAAAAATACCTTTTACTCGACTTTTAAATAGGGTTTTTCTTTAAGTTCTGCTATGGTTTTGTGAAATTTATAGCAGTTACTTACAGGTAAAAGTATTCAAATTCAATGGTATAGAAATGTTTCCGTTGTGACTTCTTATAAAAGGAGATGAACTCCTATATTAATTGTGAATATGTGAACCTATCACCTTGTATGTACATGCATTTCAGAGCTTATGATGTTATCCATTATAGTTAATTATTTATGGTTCAAAAGTTATAATTTTAGTGAAGCAAATTGCGAATAGGACCCACTGTGCGACTGTCAGATATTTATATGGTATCCAGATATCTACATGCCCTTCAAACTGTCATAACTTTGTTGTTGTTTTGCATTTACTTGCTGAATCCAACTTTACTTGTGGCTACAGCTTATCATCTGTGCCAACAGCTGCTGTGATAATATCAGAGAACTTATTTATTTATTTAACAGCGATAGAGCGACCCAAATATTATAAACAAAGTTTAGGGAATAAATAATTAAGTATTTCATAAAATAATTGTATTAATTGATCCAACAGATGTCAATAAGTATTACAATGAGTGTTAGTTTATGCTAGCTAAGGAGTTTAGAATGAGAAACTTGTTAGTAGAAAGAGAGCACTCAAAGTTGAATATACGAAAAAGTCTTTAAACTAATGATAGCACAATTAAATAATATTACTCATTGTTCTTCTGAAGTCTGTAAACAATTTCGGCTGGAGCAGAATCTTTAGATTAATGAAGCAATTGAAATTCTTGCGCACAGTTTCAATGCCTTTTTGGGGCCTTCAATTGTCATTTGATACGTAACGCACATTTCTCAATTAGTTTGCCGAGTAACAATCAGCTTTGGCTACAGTTTTCCGAATACGCAACCGCAAATTACAGACAGATAATCATACAAAAATTGGCAAGCGTATTATAGCCATTGGCAAGAGAGAGAGAGAGAGAGAGAGAGAGATCGAGCCAGAGAGCTGACTATGAACGGTTTGTATACAGCTGAGAGCGTCGACCGTTAAGTCAGCTGTTTGTCTATCCAACTCTTGCCAAGACATGCAAAGTTCCTGTTATCCAAAGCAACAACAACCACAACATTCAAGCAAGCGAGTCAACGTCAACGTCAACGTCAACATCAACGTCATCGACTCGTTTGTTTTTAGTTTGTGGCGTCGCTTTTTTGTTACGATAAAAACGAGTGCTTCTTGCCCCTCGTGCCTCACTCCCCCCTCTGACAGCAGCAGCAGCAATATCGAGAACCAGCTACAAAACCACAACTATTGCCATCTGCTGGTCCGCATTGTATGTAAGCCGATTCGTCTATCGTGAATCGTTTCCCGCGATTTTCTCGGTGCGCGTGCACCGAACTCATGGCCTGGCTGGGTACATTTTGAGTGCGCATGCACTCGCTTTGCACTCAGCAGCCCCTTGGCTTCGTTCAGTGCATACTAATGTTAACGAACTCAACGAAGCCCCAAGCGCACTTGTCGAAAAGACAGCAGCAGCAGCAGCAGCAGCAGCAACAACAACACACAGAACACTTTGTGTTTATCCGTCTTGCGAAATGCACGCGATGTCGCCTCGCCCAACAACAAGAAAAAAAGAAACATTCGCTGAAAGAGACGCCAAGGAAGAACGAGAGGCCAAGTGGACGGACATTGGAAATTCTTTCTTTGTGTGTGCTTTCAGTAGCTGCTCAGTTGCTGGCTTACTGCAAATTAGCCAACTGGTAATAAAGCAAGTAAGCACGTAGCCGAGTATGCTCGACTTGGAGATTTTCTGTATTTGTTGTGTATAAGAGTATGATAACTAAGCAACGAAAGGCAAATGAGAGATATTATAGCTCTATCCTAATTTACTCTGCGTTTACTGCAATACTAAGAACAACAAATTAGTTGAGAATGCTCGACTGAGAGATACTCTGAATTTATAGTCGATAAGACTATGATAAGTGAAAACAAGATACATTGTATGTATCCTGTATCCCACTTCATTCGACGGTTAGTAAAACCAATTAGTCGTGAATGCTCGACTGGGAGATACTCTGTATTTATAGTTGATAAGAATGTGATTATTGAAAACTTATGAGATACATTATAGCTCTAGGCTAATTTACTCTATGCCTACTTCACTATTAAGAACAACCAATTAGTGGAGCATGCTCGACTGGAAGATACTTAGTATATATATTGTATGTTAATGGCATGATAATAGAGGGCCTGCAGCCCTCGATGAGTGTGAGATACCCTATAGTTATCATTGATATCAAGCTAATATTATACTCTGCATTGGCCATTTGACGAGTGCAGGGTACGATAAGTGCTTATCAATCATAATGGCTTTTAAATGTTGCCAAGTTGCTGCTGGTGATTTAAACCACCATTATATACTATTATTATATTGATTGATTAGCGGCTAATAAAGCAGCTGCTACTGCTTCAAGACTTCAAGCTGCTCGTGGCTCTACATTAATTGAACTTTGCCTGCTTGGGTCAGACTTAGTTACATTGTTGTTCTTTTTGTTTTTGTTTTTTGCACTGATTAAGGCTAAGCGGAAATATCAGCTGTTGCAAAACATTAGATCATCTGGGCTTAGCGACAATTAAGCAAATGGCTGGGTAACTGAGCTGCTTTGCCTAATCTACACGAAAGTCAAATTCATTGTTATTAATATAGATACGAGTACGAGTTATTGTTGTTGCCATAACTGCCGACTGCTGTCGTACAACTGAACTGTGCTCTCAATTAAACATTGCCAGACAGTTACAGTTTGGTTTCAACAATTCCTCCCAAAATGAAAACAAAGATATTGACAAACAACGAGAGCCGTTAGCTTTGTTGAGTTCATTGAATGATTGTAGCTACTACAGACAGCAGGAAGGTTTCAAGACAACGCAGTTAATGTAGCTCTAACTGAATATTATTTAATGTTGCTTTGTATGTGCAGCTGGGCAGGGTATAGTGAACGATTGCAGCTTGTTCCTCGATTGGCTTATTGACCTCGAAGTGTGGGAATAGGTCAACGTGTCCGAAGTGCCTGAAGTGTCTTGGAGGACTTTTATGGCTGCCTTGAGGATTCGCCCACTGACAGGAATTAGCAACTTAACAACAACGGCGTCCAAATGTCTATAAGCAGTTGTTTATACCCTGTACAGGGATATATAGGCAGAAGTAGCCATCTCCTACCCTACAAAGTACATATAATCTTGCTTGTGTTTTGTTTCTGTTGAGTTTATGTCCCTGCATTGAACCATTAGCTGTTCCCTGCTTGCCGTGGCAACTCTGCATTGCATAATCGTAATCGTAGCACGTTGCGCCCCGAACGGTGTCCGACTTTGACTTAAGGAGCCGACGAGCGTCAACATCGCGAACCGTTTACTAATAGTATAAATTTCTTATGACAGTCAAATATTTAATAATTCAAATCGAAGCACCAAAACACAAACTAAAAGAAAAATGGAAAATGGAAAACGAAAACGAAAAATAAAACACCAACGCAATTTGACCGTAAGGTGACCGCAGAGAACTCAACTGAACTGAATTTAACTCAACTCAACTGTAACTGTAACTGAAACTGAAACGGACTACGGCAAAGTTTTGGCCAACTTGTCGGCTTGTCGTGTTCGATTTTTCCAAGCCCGCAGCGACATCGCGTCGTTGCCACGAGTTGCCGGCTGTCCATATAGTATGAAAGTGTGGCCTGCCCAACAGTTCAAATACCCTGCCGCAATGTCTTTTCAGTTAAGAGTGTTTCCTGACTACACACATATGCTATGACTATGCAGAAGAGTATACGATTGGGGTGTGTTTGCTTCCTTCTTGACAATGGACTTTTCGCTCTTTTGCTGTTGTGCTGTTTTACTCACAGTTACATTTTTCTGTAGGCCCATTCACTGCGAGTAAGAGTGTGTGGGTGTGTGTGTGAGTGTGTGTGTGTGTGTGTGTCTATATATATTATTTATGGCAATGCCGTGAATAACAAAACAAAATAGAAAAGTGCTTCGAGGGGGTACAAAAGGATGTGTGCGGAAAACATTTAAAAAGCTCTTTCATGAATGTTCTTTTGTCTTGGCCCGGGGACTGTAAGGAACTGCGGAAGGTCCAGCCATGCAGTTGTTGCATCCATGTGTAAGAATCGTGTACAGGATCGAGCGATTCAATTCTATATACAGTCAACGGTGTGTGGCATTGATTTGAGCGTGGGTGGCTCAGTGTTCTATTAGATTGTCTATTAGCATTTTAATTACACTGCTCTGGGCAGTCCCAAGTCTGGCCAAGGTCGAGCAGCTGCTAACAGAACAGAAGGAAAACCAGTTAAGTTACATTTTCGCACGTTGCACGTTGAGCCGAAGGACATTAAGTTAATTAGAAGGAGCAGTCAAGTCAAGTCAAGTATCGATCCCCGCCCCGAGATAAAGCAGTTGATAAATCAAAGTCTAATAGTTGCATTATAAATAGAAGAGAAGAGACGAAGTCTTCACATTTCCTACTCGCGTTCCGCTCCCTTAAAATGCGATGATGCTACATTTGTTGCATGTGATGTGTATATCGATTTTTTGCCTTCAAATAGGTGTGTCTTCCGCATGCCGAAATTGGCCAAAAGATGACATTCTTGGCAGACTGGCCTAGTTAATTTTGGCCTAGTTCAATTAACCATTTGTGGCACACACCCACTTTTGGGCTATGTTTAGCGGCTTTTGATTTATGCAACAACTACTAAAGTGTCCTGGCGTGATTCGACAGATTAGCCAGATACTTTGGTTGCCAAATTATGACCTAATGACCCCAGCACCAACATACATATATCAACTTCCCGCTCACGACATCCTATTTGGGTCACACAAGCACAGGGCACAGCGCTTATCCCTGGCTGTATTCCTTGACTCATTGTCACACAATTTCCCATTTGCAATCGCACCAGAATCTATGCTAATCCCATTAACATTCGCTCTGTGTTTGAATGATGAAATCGCTCGTTGAGCTGTACTCACCCGTAGTTAGCATTGGTTTGCTTCAGGTCGTTGGTCTTCTGGAGGGGCAGTGACTGCAGCTGATTCAATAATGGAACTGGCTCAGACGTGGCACTGCCACTGCCTGATCCTTCCTCTGTTTTTGTGACTCCTGTTACTTGTGTGGTTTCTCCTATTGTTGTGCTATTGTTGCAGCTCTTGTAGAGTACTGCACTGAGAGCTGCTGCTGTTGAAGTTGACGTTGACGTTGACTTTGATGTGGATGTTGTTGCTGTCTTGGCGGGCAGTATGACGGCGCTGGACCCATTGGCCATGTCCACAAGTGGCACATTTGAGGCATGCAACTCATCCATGGCTTAGTCCGTGAATCACTGTGAATGTCTGTGTGTTCAGTTTCAGTTTCAGTTTATTCAGTTGCAATTGGCATTAGAATGTGTCAGTCAGTCAGTCAGTACTTGGATGTTGCCTTCTTTAATGTTAGTTTGTTTCTTTCTTTAGTTTTATTTATTTACTTGGCGTTGCCTCTATTTACATATGAATTTCTGCGCTCGCTGCTCGTCAGTTTACGTGTACATTGAATAATTCATTGTTTATCATGTTCACAATTTCTTGGCATTTTCTCCTTGTTTCTTACGTAGTTGGAAGTCAATGAATAATGTAATTTCCTCCTGCTCGCCTGCCTCCTCATCCCAAGCAGCTGCAAAGAAAGAAATTGTGCTCTCATGAGTATGTAAATCAACATCTAATGCCATTTGCTTATTGATTAAAACAATCTCCTGCTAAAGCATACACCTTAAGTGATCTGTTCTGCGAAACTTGATATCATTCTGAAACTTAAAACAGCCTGTTACTCTGCTTCATGGATACACTCACATCAGTCACTCAGTGAGTTGCTTTCAATGCCACAACAAATCGATCGAAATTGATGTGAGCAACAGCAGATGTAAGTCTGTTCATTGAGTTATCAGTAAGCAGACAAATCTACAGACATTTCTCTACTTCTATCAGTGAAAAATTAAAGAAATCTGTTCCGTTTCTGGGTTGCGTTGTATTGAATACGTGGGGATAGCTTTGAGTTTAGCTGCACCCGCCGGCATGAGGACTGGATGCTTTGGCAGGTGGCCCGTCTGATAAGATTGCAGCTGTGTGTTACCGCAATTCGCAATTCAGCGTATAGTAAGTAGTCACTATAGTATTAATTTATTACAGATTTGTTTGCTACTGTGCGATTAGCGGGCGAATCTGATAAGACCAAATCAATCGGCTGGCTTCTCTTCCTGCTAATCGAAGATGTGTAAAAGACCCATAAACTGAAATTCCCATTGTTGTTATTGCATCTAGTATTCTCTTCGGCTTGCCAAGTGTGTGCCAAGTGCGTGCTGGGCGAGTTATCAGCCTTATCAACACAGCTGCAAGTTGTCGAATCATGTTGTCGCTGCCATTGCCGTTGCGAGTATTTGCTCCTGGCGCCAGTCGAATCATTTACATGTGAATGGAGCCTAGCTTGTGGTCCTACCTTAATATCTTTGAAAAAGTGGGTTAGTGGTGCAAGCAGGGCGCAGGAGCGTGTTACCGCTGACATATCTTTGACCTTTCCCCTTTCGCGAATCTCAAACGAATGCTCATCAAATGCTGGCAGCCTTTGACTATAGATTTATTTATATTTGGCGTAATATTCATAAACAAATTGTGACCGTAAACAATTAAATAAAAATGCAGCTCGCTCACCCAGCATTGCTGAGAGAGGTACAGCGCGAAAGGGTGATGGGAGGTGGAGAGACACGCCACTGCGGGAGAGCAACGACGACGGCGAGAGATTTAACAGAACGCACGCGCGCTCAATAGATACAAACGGGAAGGCATTTAAAGATACATTTTTTTTGTGTTTAAATTAAAATAAGCATGCTGTTCCTAGCAGCTAGGCAGCTCTATTACCCGTGCCATGCGACTGAATATTATGTGAGCCAAATGCAGGCAAACTGAACTGATGTACAAAATATTTACACATTTTAGAGGCATTTGGGGCTGAGAATTGGGGATGGGTAGGCCCATCAATCAGTTGGTGGTGCTGATATTGGTGCTGGTGGTGGTGATGTTAATGTGGTGATGCATTGGGCTGCTGCACTTTGTTTTGCGTCCGGGGGGGTTGGAAAGTGCGTGCAGCAACCACCACGTTGAGGCGCAGAGAATAAGCGTGTAACAAAAAGTAACGTTAGGGACGACGCAATTTCATTTTATTTCTCGTGTACTTAAAACTTTTATTTCCGTCTATAGCCGCTCACCTTAATTCCATAGAATGAAATCCAAGAGCTGCCAGCGCGCAAAACTTGTTCTTGTTTTTATTTTTATTTATATTTTTATTTTTATTGTTGTAACCGTTTCTTTTTTTGTTGTTTTTACTTTGTCCGTTGTCGAAAGAGATACGTATCTGTTTGGCTAGAGATGCCCGTGTTACTGCTAGCTGCTTTGACTTTATTTTAGGCCCATTTATATGGCCAAATATTTCACATAAATTTGTCTTGTTGTTGTTGGTAAAACACACAAAGCTATTGTTGCATATCTCTCTCTCATTCACACGTTTATTAATACGTAATTGTTTTATTTTATTTAACGAAACGGGGAATGGCAAAGGGAACAGCTGAGCACAGTAACAGCAGCAGCAGCAGCAGCAGTTCCTCCAGCAAAATTGAGAGCTGCTTGTGGTAGATGACTGTTGTCTTATTGGGCTAATTTAAGATACCTAAAGAAAAACAAAAACGAATAAAACGTGTTTCTTCTTTGGCGGGTCGCGCGACGAGTTTTTCCCCAAAGATGGGAGACTTCAGCGCAGCGCGAACGAACAACAACTAAAACTGCGAGCACTTTTAATGCTGCTGCTAAGCTACGCGAGGTTTCGCACTCTCGCGCTCTTAATCTTAATGTGTACTGCTCTCTCAGTGAGCAGCTCACGCTCTCTTCTTCTCTGGCTTTGTTGTTGTCTGTATGTATGGGTGCGTGTGTGCGACCGTGTGGGAGCTGTTTCATATGTATGCGTGTATATACGAAACGACGCCACTTTGTTGTTTCGTGAATGGCGTTAGGCAGAGAGCAACGTTCCTCTCACTCTCCCTCCCCACTCCACCCTTGCTCGTAGTTGCTTTGTTTGGATGATTCTCAATGTTGCCACACTATTTGCGGCCTCTCCCCTTATCTGTTACACTGCTGTTCGTGTGAGTGAGTGAGTATGTGGCAGGCTATCTTCTGCGCATGTGTCATCTCTTTCCACGTGTGTATATGCGTACATGCAAGTGTGTGTGCTGCTTCTGATTCAGCTGACCGTAAACAGCTGATCGTAAACATCCAAATAATCATGCCCCATGCCCAATGCAATAACACTGCACACTGCAGTTGCGACGAGTGCAAGTGCACTCGATCTTGGAGCTTCTTTGTTTGCCTTCGGGATTTGGTGACTCTCTTAACAGAGCAATAAACCTTTATAGTTTTATGACAGTCTGTACTTAGCACAATTAACAATTGACAATTAACTGTTCATGTTAACTAAGGCAGTTTTATAATGCGCCCCTCCGGTTGTCATTGCAATCTGAACTTTGAACTATAAGTTGCCTTTGTGCCCGACGCGGGATTGCAAACAAAGCAAATGTCGAACGCCCTGAATAAAAAAATAATGAAAAACAATTGTGATTTGCGACGGAGTACCGCATGAGCTATAAGAGTGAGTAGACTCACACTCACACTCACTTCTGACGATCACACGCACACATTACCATGTGTCTTATTCAAACTATGACCTATCTGTGTGCCATATGATTGTAGCATTGACCTCATTCTAATCATAATACATGCATGATGCTGTTTGAGTGTGTGTCTATGCATGTGAACATGACTGTTGGCTAAACGAACTTGAGGCTCAGTTACATACTATCAGCAGTCGATTGTCGATGTTTCCAAAACACTGCAAGAGAGCGGAAACTACTTAGTATGTATGCATGTATATATGTATGTATGTATGTATGTGTGTAAGTATATATGCTATGTATGTTTAGGTACTTACATATGCATGCTTAATTGGGCATGGATTTTATTTATGATCCATTTGACCATCGTACATTAGATTGCTTGACCAGGGAGGCGTATTGGATATTGGTGTGACATTAGCTCTGTTTCGCGTGACATTTCCTGTAAAACATAATTTATTTCATTACCATGAAATTGCCTGTCGTGCTACTTACGAGTAAGTGTCCCTTCCATGCTCCTCCACTGCTCACGGCAATTTGGGTCAGAGCTGCACATTTTCGCACTTGATGAGTGATGAGTGATGATGAGCTGCGAGACCGACGACGAGTAACTGCATCAAAGCTTTGCGAGTGCAAAACATTTGGCTGTGTGGGTTAAATCAATTGAACCTGTCGTGGTTGGGGATGGAGCCAAAATGCCATTGCAAGTGCATTGTATTTGTTCGACAGAGCAATTAAGCCGACTCAGGCGAACAGACGTTTCCCGGTGCATTCAGGTGTTTTTCCTTCCTAGCCTTCAATGCTACCAACCTACCCTCCATCTACCACATGCCGTGACGCAGCTCACGTTGTGTCGTGATCTGAAATTGGCTATCTTTATGACTGCAATCAATATAAAATTGCTTGTACATTCCGCATTCAGAACAACAACTGGGCTTAGACGTTTGCTAATATCAATCAATTAAGTTCACTGACTTTAGACTTATCAATTATCTTGTTGACAAAGAATTGACCCTTACATCATATTATTAATCTCGATATAAATGTATGTATTTTTAGACTCCCTACTTGTTTATTTAGCATTTAATTATTTGATTTAAAACACAATTTGTGTTTGCTTCTGATTTCGTTGGGTTTCAATGAATTCAAAAAACCGTTTATCTACTTGGTTTATTGAAACGGTTAGAGCTTTTACTCTCCCTATTGCTTTTCAAAGCTATATTTAAGCTTTGCATTGTCACGTGGTCTCTGTCACACTTATTTCATTGCAGGCGAGCTAACTTATGCTGTATTGCCTTGTGCGTGAAAGAGACAACATGATTGTACCAAGAAAGCATTGCTGGTAAAGTGCTGCCCATAAGGCGGGCAATTTGAAAGCAAATTTAAATTGTTCAATTTGTAGTTAGATGTAATGGAAAGTTTCCATAATATAAGAATATAAATCAAATGATAGATAATTCGATTTTAATAGTTTTATTTTCATAAAATTTAAATAAATTATAATTTCCCAAATGACATTAAAATTAATTGCTGAATCTTGAAAATCATGGAATCCCTCGTCCGTTTACTGGCACAAAAGTAACGCTCACTGAACAATCTCGCTGTGCATCATATGCGTCGGCCTCCCCAAAGCGCCACCTGATTTGCAGTACTCAGGAAGATGCACGAATCTTGCCGCTGTCGCGCTCCTGGTCGCTGTCGCAGTCGCCGCTCTCAGCTGTATCCTCGTCCCCACTGGCGCCCTCGTTGCCCCGGGCAAACAAATGCCGGAGGCAACTACGTTTCACGTATAAAAAAGCGCACAGTGCGCAGAGTAGAAAGATAATGCCAACAGAGCTGCCTATAATCAAGGCTCGCACTTTCCGCTGCGAGGGCACGTCGAGTATCAGCTCGGGGCTGGCTACTTGATGGGAATCGGCGCCGACGGCGATTACCTGGATTTTGAAGGTCGCGTCTTCTTTCAAATGTCGCAGCTGATAGAAATTATCGAATGTTTCGGCGGTGCCGATGAGAAAATGCTCCGGTTCCTTCCACCAGCGAACCGTATAAAGGCGCAAGGTTTCGAGTCCTTGCGTGGGATGTTCCCAGTGTAGAAACCAGCCTTGGGCATTATTTATAATACTCAGGTTCCAGGGTGCACCCAAGCCTCCGATGCTGGGCGTCTGACTCTGTTGATGTTGCAGATGCTGTGCATCAAAGTCTTCTCCTCGCAGAGGCGATGCTGAAAAATGAAAGTCTTCAGTGGAAATGGATAGGAAAGAACTTCGTTTCGAGGTTACCTTGTGTTTGAAATCGAAACTGTTTGCTAAACATGCCATCCCCATACTTATCCTGACTGAGCACCATGAATTCATATTCCCGTCCAGGCTGCAGGTGTTGAACAGTCGCCTCCATCACTGTCTTATCCAGCACGCGTAGAGTCCGCCATTCTGGAGCATCGCTGAGGCGATACCACACAGTATATTCCAGGTTGGGCCTGAGGTAGCCTATGTTCGTGTACATTCGCAAAATGCTCGTTAACTTGGGCAAAACAATTGCTTCGTCAGTCGATCAATGATCTCACCTGGCTGCCAACGTATTGTGATGCAGGTCTCTGTGCTGTTCGCGGTGAGGTTGTAGGGCGGACGAGGGGAGGTGTTCTCAATCATTAATTCAGCTTCGGCTGTAATCGTTGCCGCTTCATTGGTCGCCGAGCATTCGTACATGCCGCGGTCCGTTTCAATTAGATTCGTGATGGTCAAATTGCCGCCACTAAAGCTGTGCCGCTCCAGTGGCAGGGCCTGACCATCTTTCTGCGTATAAATGAGTTAAATGAGAAACAGTCGTCGCAAAAATGGTTCACGTGAATGGGGCAACACCAGCACACACATGAATATTTCAGAATGCAATCAAGCGTTTTGCCCACCAGGTAAACTCTGTGTCCATCTCCCATGCTCGCTTTGGTCATTACCAAAGCCAGGGAATTGTGATTGTGATTGAGTGGTGGGGGGGGGGGGGATTAGGGGTAAGAGATATGGGCAATGGGCAATGGGCAATGGGCAATGGCCAATGGGCAATGGGCAATGAGACTCCTCAACAATGCAACTCGGACTTACCCGACTCCACACAATGGACGGCCGATTGTTTCCGTCCCGGTCAATGGCTTCGCATGGCAGCTCGGCCGTCTCGCCCAGTTTCTGTATGTAAATCGCCTTCGGTGTAACACTGAATATGGGTGGGCGCAGTACAATTACGCTAATGATAGGCGAGGGTCCATCCGTGCCGAGGTCATTGTAGGGTGTGCACGTGTAGCTGCCCGCATAGTTCTCATTCACCTTCGAGAAGAACAGGCTGCCGTTCATCTTGTAAAACACGCCGGGCACATTGTATGAGTCAAACAAGAGGCCATCTTTCTCCCAGCGCAGGTTCTTCAATGGCGGATTAGATCGGAAATGACAGTCGAGCACGGCCGGTTGGCCATATGGCAGATAAACTTCCGGCGGTGCATAAATAACCTTGGCCTTATCTACAGAGGGAATAAGAGTCGCGTCTCGTTATCGCAGGTGAAAGCTGCTAATGGTGTAAGCTTCCCTTACATTGTATATTGAGAAAAGCCTTGGCCGTTTGCAGTTCGCCTTCGTTGTTCCGCACCTTGCATTCGTATTCGCCCAGATCGCTCATCATGGTGGGATCGATGCTGAGGCTGCCGTCGGGCCCCATGAAGGAGCGTCGCACCAGATCCTGCACCTCCTGCAGCAGCACACCATCCTTGTACCAGGCTGCCTGCGAGCTGTCTGGATACTTCATGACGCAGTGGAAGAACGCCGTCTGGCCTTCCATAATGGTTTGATTAACGGGCGGTATTTTGATAAGGGAACCACCTTGAACAGCCAGATGGTATCTGGTGCCATTGTTCCGTACACTTGGTGTGCGATTCGGGAAGATGATCTGACAGTGATACCAGCCCTGATCAGACTCTCGTATGGCGGTCAGATTGGCCGATGCCTTTCCATAATCCGGATGATGGCTGACGAGATGCAGGCGTCCATTGAATAGCTCATTCGTTGAGGTTTCGTTGTCGTACCATGTGAATATCTTTTTATTCTATCAAATGTACAAAGAGAGTGCAAAACCAAATAAATAAATTAGTCTATGATTTTGGATTTGATAGTAAAATAATAACAATTTGTATTCGCACTAAACGATAAATCATACATAAGTCAAGTCAAGCCCATTTGGCAGACTCGGAATACGCACAAATGCAGTAAATAATTATACGCCCCGTCAGCCCTGGCAATGTAACAGTTAAACGACACACTTCTCTCTGTCTGCCTGTGTGCGTGTGTGTGTGTGTGTGTTTGTGTGTGTGGGTGACTTTGTGTGTGTGCCCACAATGTTGTTTCTCTGGGTATCTATACGCCCAATATAATTTGCGCAAACACCCGCTGTGTTGTGCACACAGTCGCTGTCTATCTCTCTGTCCCTGTCTCTATCTCTGTCGATGTCGCTGTCGCTGTCGCTGTCTCTGTCTCCGTCGCTGTCGTTGGCCGTGAAAGGGTGCCCCTCTCGAGCAATGGCATTAGAAGCGCGAGGACGTTGACTACTGACCGTGTTTTGGGTCCCTACTCATGTCGCAACATTGTTGACAAATTAAAATGAGCTCACGTGGGGCAGAAATGCCATAACTTCGTCAACACTGAACCCCATTGACAAGCTGAATACATGTTTTGTTATTATTTATCCTCTCCATTAAGTTTGCATCTCATTTGTGGAAAGTCTGCGATAATTGCTAAAGCAAAAGTGCTCACTATAAAACTTTTCTGTTGTAGCTGTTTTTTTATTTATCATTGATTCGCCATTTCATTTTATTTTAATGAATATTCTTGCTCAGAAACATCAGCCGAGTTGATACAACCAACATACTTCAGATTCGGCTAAAATTTCTGTTCTTCTCTGCGAACGTTTTCTGAAAATTTCATGACGATCGCAGCAGAAACCACAACAACGAAAAGACTCTGTGCTGGTTCAAAGCTCGCTGTCGTCAAAAAGGGATAGCAAAATATTTGTGAACAGGCAGCAACGCAGAAAATGTAATAGCATTGCGCTCAGCTGAGGACGCTCTCTATTCCGCCTCCCTTCTAAGAGTGAACGATTTTATGAGAGCAGCATTAAAACAACAGAAACTTACAAATGTTTTTATTATTTTATTTATATTATAATAAGTAGTACTATATTTATATGAGTGTTTAGCTATGAATACCGGGTCTTATGCTGTCGTGCACCTCGACTGTAGCTCTCCCGCTTGTTTAGTTTTTTGTTATTAATTTTATTGAAATCACTTGGCTAACGTTTGCTAAACTATTATTGTTTTAATTAATGTTGAATAGATATGCCAATATTTATTAAACATATTTCATGAATTTAATACGCTTTTCGACAGTTGAAAATTAATTGCGTTAACGCAAATAACATCAGTTTGTACAACGCAATGCAAATAGTTGCAAAAAAGCGGACTGAAATTACAATTATTAAAATTCTGCTTCAATGGCCTGCGGTCAGAGTCCTTTATGTGATTGCCCTGACAATTAACAAGCTCAAAGTGAGTTTTCATTTGAATTTCAATAAAAAAGCAGCATGAAATGAACTTTAAAGAACGAATTGATATCAGTATACTGAATGTAAGTAACATCCCTAACCACAATAATGCTTCTATTTGCAAAGAGTATCTAAGGGTACATCAGACTTCTCTGCAGTCTTCTTATTTGTTATGCTTGATTCATTTGCACATTTGCTCATTTGCCTAAGCCAGGCATGTCTGTCAACTGCCAACTGAGAACTGCCAACTTGTCAGCCAGTCATGTCGTCAGTCAGTCAGCTTTCCCGTTCTGCTAATAGGCCGTCGAAGTATTTAACCGCATGCTAGGGATTTGGTTGCATCCACGCGAGTGTTGGGTTATTGATAGCTGGCGACCGCAGAAAGTGTCAGTCCGTTTGCAATTTGATAGTTTTTAATTGTGTGCCACAAGTGTTTGGTTGATCTATTGACATTATTTGTCGAGTGTTGCTTTAATTAAAATCGGCAAATAGTCATAGATGACAAGTCTGTGTGCATCTTTCCGGCTTTTGGTCGAGCCGACGGGTCGATGTGGCCTAGAAGAGCATCAATGTCAGCAGCGTCTGGTTTTGTGACTGTGAGAAATATTTTACGCTTATTGCGATGCGTTGCATCATTTTTGTCAACTTAAAGCACACGTCCGACACACAGGCAGACAGACAGAGAGACAGACAGACGAACAGGTAGAGGGGTAACTGGGTAGACGGGCAGATAGACAGGCAGACAGGGAATCCAAAAACACCCAAGTACACCCAACTGTGTGTCAAGTGGCGTTGCCATCTGCCATCTGCTGCCTCGCGCGTACATTTATCAACATTATCTAACAAATTACAAACGTAACTTGATTTATCCGGTAATTTTTTACCGCTCGCCCAAGCTACGTGCGCAAAAAATTCGCGACGGCCGTGAAAAGTAGTTTTTGATTGCACACACACACACACACATACACATGAGTTTTGCATTTGCATAAATATGTATTTTGTTTTGCTTTGCTTTGCAAGCGACAAAGGAGACTCTAGAGTGGGTGTCAAAATGGCGAGGAATCGCAGCATTCATTACTATCAGCTTGGAGTCACTTAGGCCCTTGCTAAAGCATTCTTCTGTTTCCAGTTGAATTAAGTTTAGTCGAAATAGCTGAATCAAATAACTCAGTTAATCTGATATATGCTAAACTGTGTCGCTTGAAACCACTGACAAACATGTTCATGCGCAATTAAAGTGAATCTATCAAAATGACATCATGACCCGCTGACCGAGTGGACTTTTATGCCATTAATACGACAATACAATAAAACAGACAGAAAACAGACAGAATAAAAAGCAAAGTGTGTGTGTGTGTGTGTGTGTGTACCAGAAGTGCCAGCAAATTAAGCAAGCATCCAAATAGTTAAAAACATTGGCGAGGCAGTTAGCAGACAGAAGCAGTCGGGCGATCGCAGTTACCCATTCCAGAGCAGGGTATTCAAATGTGATTTTGGGGCAATCTGCGTGTGAGTGTTGGCGCTGAATAGTAATTCACTTGATTTAAATACAAAACGTGCGCCCGGAGTGGGCGGTGAGCAGTGCACGGGCCAACAGTGCGTTGGGCGAATTCCGGCAATGAATTTGCAATTGAATTTAATTGCATTACTCACAGTTGTCAACAAAATGCCAGCCATTCAATTCGATTCAATTCAATTGCAATTGATTTCAACTCTTTTCTTTTCTTTTCTTCTCCTTTCTTTCCTTTTTTTGCTTATATATTGTTTTTTGTATTTTTTTTTTGTATTTGCATTTGTATTTGTTTTTGTCATTTGGTGTCCCTCTTTGATGTCACACTTCAGATTCACACTTATCGAGCACTGCAACAATTTAAAGTGTTTGTGATACTGGGAAATCTGCGCATCGCAGGGCGTTTAATCAAATTTAAAACACACACAAACACACGGACACGCCCACAAAATGCAGGAGGCGTCTGCATGTGGTTGTGTTTAATTAGTGGCCAGGGCCAAGCCAACCCCCCCTCACCCAACTCTTTCTCATAAAATCCATATGGCCGGAGCCCTTTTAATGAATGTGAGAGCAACATTGCTCTGTTGCACAGTTGCAGCATGTACCATGCCCCTGCTGCTGCTGTTGCCCCCGCTGCTGTTGCAGCCACGGCAGTAACTGCAATTAAGGCTAACCAAGCGCATGGCATTCCCTACTGTCAGACGCGCATATATACATAAACACATACACATATATATGAATGTATGCATGTTTATTTGTTTGCACTCCTGATAAATTATTAATTTGGACAATTTCATTTAAAGGTGCGTGTGTGAACTGGCGTGTGGCAGAGAACCGCATAAAAATAGAATATATAATAATAATGACAAATATGTATGCACACTGATAAAGAACCAAACATGCAAATAAAACATTGCAATCTATGATTTCGTATATATGATTTGAGAAGCAGAATAGTATATATTAGTTTCAAATGTCAGAAATATGATATGTTATGAAAACGATGTGATTAGAAGAATATAGTAGTGTATATTCATATGATTTAATATATATGAATAAAATATTCAACATGTATATTATTTATTATAAAATTGATAACAACTTTAGAGCGATGAAAATAATAACATTTTAAGCAGTTAGAAATTCACTAAAGAAGTAGTTTTAAATATCAGAAATAGATCAACTTCTTATCATGCTTTGATCTTTATCAGTGTCGCAATTGCAGTTGATGAGAGGCAACGCGTCGTATGCGTAATGTCGTAATGTCGTAATGTTGATCTGACCATAACTTACATCTTTGCTCCAGTGGACAACATATGGTATGGGGGAATCATATGGGAAATCTATATAACAATTAAAGACGACATGCGAACCAACTTTGGCCTCCAGATTTGTTTGTTTACGATGATCGCGCGCACATGCCACACAGGATATGTTCATTAAGAGTGCGAGCAGCTGCAGCAGCAGCAGCAGCTGTGCCATAATACGCCTCCCTCTCTTCTCTCTCCCCACGACTTTGGCAGTTGTCGTAACATGGCAGCTCTTTGCGTGTTCTTTGTCTTCTCGCTGTTGGCGTGACTTTGGCATGTTTTTGTTTGTTTTTTTTTTTTTTATTATTATATATATTAAAAGGGTTCCTTAGACTAGATGTACACACACTTTGCACTTCTTCGCACACACACGCACACACACACTTAGGGTACAGGAGCCCTAGCTATGTGCTGCATGATTCTCCTTTAATATATGAGTATTTTCGCATTTATTTCGTGTTTGAAAATCAGGTCAATTGTGCCTAAACGACAGCGCACGCACTTTGGATCTCGCTTCTTTTAGTTTTGTGTATGTCAACTTGTACGCGTAATAGAATCTACGCAATAGAATCAACACCGAGTCGAGTGCAAAGGCAAAGGCAAACAAAGGGGTCGTGCTCTCGTGAACTGCACACGACGACTTCAGAATCGCTACTAAAAAAATGCCAGTAAAAACATGCGATCAAGAGGCAGAACGCTTTCCGTATTCATCAGCGATGATTTAGACTAGAGCAGAACTATACACACACACACACATACACATACACACACACACACACACACACACATATACACACACCCACACTCACACACAACATAGTTATAGTTGTATTTAAGCCGCTCAATGTCGAGTAATCTACGAGCACGACTTGAGCTGATCGTGGGGACCTTAGCACACTCCACTTTCACATGTCATCTGATGACGAACTCGTCTCTTGGCTCTCCCCAATGTTTGACATTTGACATACGCCCACAAATCGCAGAGAAATTTGCTCACAATTCACTTTCATCGACGTTTATCCACTTAAATAACTGGGGGTGCACTGCATCGCATCTGTGTAAGTTTTATTCGCTTAATTACTCAGCTGACCAATCATTGCGGCATTTAATGCGCAGGCGTATGGGTTAAACGAATTACTCATAGTACTCAGTGCAGTGTGTGAAAAGTTGTGATGTCTAATTGGCTGAGTGTATCAATTACCAGCAGGTCTATGCTTCCGAGTCAGGGGTCACGGGTCGCGGAGTTACAGCTGCTTGCGCCCAAAGAAAAGCCGTTTCGCTTGCTTACTTGATCAATTTCAAATTGTTTTCTGTTTTGTTTTTTTTTTTAATTTAATTTTTATTTTTTGTAATTTTATTTGTTTAAAAATTTTGTTCATTTTGCTAATTTCATTTTATAATTGTGTCTTGTGTTAATTACAATATATTTCGTTCTAAACTGATTTTTGTTGTACGTTTTTATTTATTTATTTTTTTTTTTTTGTTTTTAGTTTTTTATTTGCTGAAATGCTGGAGAACATTTATTGTTGGAATAGAAGTTTTGGTGGAAATCAAGCGAAAGTCTTGAAGAAGGTGCAGTTGGAAGTACGGAAGATAGGAGAGGGAAAGGGGGTAAGAGGGATTTAATAGTTGTGCTTGTTTTGGGAGAAGGGGCTTTCTTTTTTGCATTGTTTCATTGTTTCATTGTTTCTTTGTTTCTTGTTTTTTTTTGCTTCTTTCATTCATTATTTTGTTGTTCTGTTTGAGTCGAAATGTTGAAGTTGACTGGCGCACCTTGTCCAAAAATCAAAGTGGCAGACTAAAGCGTTAGATTTACTTATGTGTAAATTAATTTGTAATTTATTCCTTTTACTTAATATACATGCCATTTAATTCAATAGTTATAGTAATTTATGTTCATATAAATAATTGTATGTACTATATGCAATATATATATGTATATATATATATATATATATATATATATATATATTTATTTATATATATGTATATATATAATTATATATGCTTTAAAGTCCTTCACTTAATGTGTGTGTGTGTGTGGATGTGTGTGTGAGTGTGTGTTGTATATTTTATGTTTGTTGCACTATTTCTCCCATCGCCTCACATCTTTCAATGTATTTCTCAATTCTCAATTAAAATTTAATAAGTACATTAATACGCATACTGTAATTGGTTGTTGGTTTTCGCTTTTTCATTTTGTTTTTGTTTTTTTTTCTCTTTAAAGTTTTTATTTTTTATTCTTTTTTTTTATAATTCGCTTAATTGGATTTTCGTTAATGCTCAATTAATTAATTAATTGCGTTCTAGTTAACATTATGTGTCAGTGTTGCAGTATATCTATGTGTGTGTGTGTGTGTGTGTGTGTATGTGAGTGTGTGTGTCCTTGCCTACTTAATACAAAAATCAACTCTCCTTAATATTCTCCGTAAGCATTTACAGTTAAACGAACTCCATCAGCATTACGTAGTGCAGTTCTATTCAAAAGCGATTTCTGTTTGATCAAATGAGAAACCATTTCGAGAAGCGTCTGCTGCACGGAAACTTTACACTCTCTCTCTCTCTCTATCTTTCTCTCTCTTTTCTGGAATAAAATACTTATTTACTGCCCTTAGCACACTGATAAGTAGCACAGGGCTCGCCTATAAATTGAACTATTTAAAATTATACGAAATGAAAGTGTTTTCTTTAAGGTTCACAAAGAAAGGCAAGACAAATTATTTGAGATCATTTGTGTCAAGTTTTGAAGATTTCCTTTTGTTGTTGTATTTAATTAGAATTGTTTCCTTTTCGTGTTTGCTGCTCAACGATTTGCTTAAACTTGTATTTATTATTTAATCATATCATTATTTAGTATTATTATCATTATATATATATATATATGTTTCTTTTTTTTTGTGGTTTTTTGATGTAATTTACATACGTTTTACACACGGTAATCGTCGTCCTCATGCATCTCGCGCTCTGGCAGTGTTTTGGCGTCAAGTTGTGTCAAACCATTCCGTACAATTTTATGTTCAGACAAGTTTATCATTAACAAGTATTTATACTTAATGAACTGAAACTGAAACTCATCAAAACTCTCGCTGTCTCTCTCTCATAAGTATAACTGAAACAATTGGGTTTCGGATCGCACTGAACACGAACACGTTATATAGAGAAGAAGTTCAAAGACTAACTATGATGCCATTGGAATCGCATATAGTAAATTCTGATATGGCAAAGATTGCCCATAAATCGTTCAGTTAATTATACTACATACTTATCGCTCATTTGCATACGCTAGTATGGGTGTAGGACCTGCATATCGAGAAAAACTGAAATCATCTCCAACTACAGCCGCCCAGAATGTAACGCTCTCTATGTCCCTATCCGTCTCCGTCTCCGTCTCCGTCTCCATTTCTGTTTTCTTGCTTTCCTTTTAGTTTCAATTAGTATTATAAGTTTAATAAATGTCAATTAGCACTAACGCAATTTGTAACCGACTTACTCAATTGTCTTGTGTCTTGTATTGTTTTGTTTTGTTTTTATGTTTTTTTTGGTTTCTTTTACTTTTGTTTTTGCTGTTGTGTTGAGCGTGTTCTTGTTAGTAAGAGGTTGTCCGATACTCGGCACTGGATTAAAGTATTTAGGTTTCTTCTCAATAAATGTACATATCATTGGAGATAATTCTGTTAAATCTGTGATTCGTGTAGCTCAACAATAAACATATGTCTATGCAGCAGTTATATTTCATGTAATTAACTTGTTGAACTCATTATTATTTCACTTCACTTTGTTTTTGCATTTGCATTTGCATTGAAATAATTTAATTTGAAACAATTTGTCTATATTTAGTTTTTTTTTTACTGAGTTTTTATCGCTTTTATTTCAACATTTTGTTTCTTTGTTTTTGTTTTGTTTATCAAGTTTAACAAACTAAAGACTTAACTTCTATCTCTTGCATATATTTGTAATTGTAATTTGTAATTTGTAATTAATTCATTAATTCATTAATTAATTTACGTTAGTGTTAATGTAACATAATGTACGTTTACTTTTGTGGATTTCTTTTTAATTGATGTTTAACATATCAATCTGTGTCGGTCTTTACACCTAAGTTAATTTATTAAATATATATATATATATTTATATATATCTAATATATATATAGTGTTATAAATAATAATAATCATCATCATTTTGCATACACTTACTGTGTGTCAAATATCAATTACATATTATATTGAGTTTTCTGTTTTCTGTTTTTTTTTTTTTGTAAGTAATATGTTCTCATAATTGCTATAGTTCTTTTCATTAATATTATGCTTAAACTTTGCTTCTTCTGCTTTGCTTTGCTCTGCTCTGCTTTGCTTTGCTTTGCATTCATGCCTTTTCTTATATATTGTGTACCGATTAATGCATTCTTTATTATATTTACAAAAAATTATCTCTTGGTTGGTGTCCTTGTTGTTGTTTGCTTTGTTTTCCGTTTCCTCTAGCGTAATTAAACCACAACTAATTGTATTTTGCGGTGGCCTAAATGGCTTCACAAACTCGAAGTATACTGCATTTAGACTGGTTCTATGAAATTGGCCAGAGCTGTGTGATTGTGATTGGGATTGTTGTGCCTACAGCGTGATTGATATCATATCTAATCATATGGTTTATGCGGTTGACATTACTGCCGCATTCCCCTACTACTACAGTTATGCATCTGTATCTGTATCTCTGTGTGTGTGTGTATATGTATGTATGAACTGCTCTTGGCAGATCTGTTCTGCTTGCGGTCAACTGCGCATTCGCTGGCAACTGTGGTTCAGCACATGCTCTCGATTTCTGGACCGCCTGCGCGTTGCATGGCCTGACGCTTCCGATATGCATAGAATTCTTCCCGCATGGCTTGCAGTCGAGCCTCGACGTTGTCGTAGCGGGGCAGGCTACGCAATTTGCGGGCAACGGAGCCGGTAAAGCTGGTTGCTCCACCTGCGCCTGCACCTGCGGCTGCAGCTGAGGCATGCAACAAGCTGCCACTTAGCGGTCCCAGAGTGTGGTGTGCGTGCGGATGGTAGGGCAATGAAGCCGCCTGATGATGGTGATGATGATGGTGTTGGTGTTGGTGGGGGTGCTGGTGTGGATAATGATGTGTGTCTATGTGAAGGTTGAGATCGTCGCGAAGTAGGCCGACGCCAGTGGGAGTCGAGGCACTGGGCGTCGGTGTTGCAGGGTCGAATTCGTAATGGCCATCGACGCTGCCGACGTCCACTGGGCAGGACTTGGGCAGATTGCTGTCCGTGGCTGCGTTCAGTCTTGAGATCATTTCCAGCCAGTGGGCCATAGTGTAGGGCGGCGTAAGACCGGCCGAGGGTGGACTTGGCTGCAGATAGGAGTAGTGGTATGGCTGTTGTTGCAACTGACCCGTCACTAGGGTCTGCGCTTGTGCCTGCTGGTTGCCCGACGCTGCTCCGAAGTACGCTGAATGTTTTGGTGGTGAAGGGGGAGGTCTGTAGGGCGGTAACAGGCGCCATTCGCTAGTGCTGCCCGGATGGTTCGATGTGTTCTTCGAGCCGAATCCACTTGAACTGGACCGCGACTCGGGAGACGCCTCCAAGCCCACTCTGGCCCCATTGGCTGTACCACGCAGCGATAAATTTAGATCGGGAAGCGGCGAGAGCAACTCGTGCTGTTGGCGACTGAAGAGTCTCGAGTAATGTCGAGGATACCAGCGAGTGCGAGGTCGGTAGCTGTGATAAGGCAGCTGTGTCTGATAGTAATTGCGCCAGGAGGGCGGCGACGGCAACTGTAGCGGCACAAAGTGATCCTCCAGTAGTTGCTGCTGCTGCTGCTGCTCGCTGCTGGGAATGCGGTTGTTGACGACGCGTCTCCTCCTGAATTGTTCGCAGGGAAGGCAGCTCCTGTGAGTGATAACGATAGCGACTCAAGTTCCCCGTTCCACTAAGGTGTGATGTTGGCAGTGAACGCTCCGCAGAGTTCGGATAAACCGTGCTAAGGTCGCTAAAGTGCGTATGATGGGTCGGATAGGCGGCGCTGTAGGATAGCATCTGCTGTTGCTGATGCTGATGGCCTGGCGTGCTGGCTGGAGAGCTGGAGAAGATGCGAGAGACGCGGGAAGGCGTGTAGAGCTGCGGCGACAACAGCTGCTGCCCCAGGCTCCCACTGATCGTGTTGATGTGCAATGGACCACTGCTGGCTGTGTTGTGCTGCAAGTTCCTATATATGTTGTGCGTATGCGAGCTGTAAGGGCGCAGAATGTTCTGATATCGTGCCCCAGTTACAGGCTCATCGATGTGCTGCTGCTTGACAGCGCCGCCGATCTTGAGTAAACCTCCCAAACCCTGAAGAAACCCTCTCGCTGAATCCGCTGCCGACTGCAAGCTAACCTGGCTGGAGGAAGCCACCAGTGGTCGCCTCCAAGAGGCACGGGCTGTGATGAAATTGCGCCGTGAGAGAAAACCGCCATCATCGCTAGAAGATTTCTGTGATACGTTGCTGTTGCGACGCTCAAAGAGAGCTCCGTCCACCACATCAATGCTGTTCTCGAGGGTCTGGTCGTAGCCAAGTTTATTGGTATCTTGTGCAGCGCGATGCTTGCCGTCCGCATCGCAGTCATCGGGAAGATTGGGTGAGCTGTAGATGGAGTGACAGTTGGTGCAGCGATCGGGTGGCCAAATCCAGTGCAATATGGCGATAAGTATGGCAGTTAGACTTGATATTCGGGTTTGTTTGTACCTGTCATGCCAGAGAGAGAGCGAAAGAGGGTATGTATACTTAGTTTCAAGATAATGGAATGCACTTGGATATAATTCTAGCAAAATAAACATAAGAAATGTAAATGTAATAAACTCACAATAACTGAACAACAGAAAGAAACATTGCTTAAAATCGAACTGAAGATTGTATTCGTTTTAGTATAGAAAAGTTTGCTTACGATTTTGATTATGACAGGATGGACCTGGAACTATAAAAACGCTTTCATAATCACGATAATGTTCAGTATTGCTATGTTTAAATATAGCAGTAGAAATAGTAGTAGTAGTAGTAGCAGTAGTAGTAGTGGTGGTAGTGATGGTAGTAGTAGGTGCATGACGTAAACCAATCAATGTGTTTGAGTGGGCGGATGAATGGGCACAAGAGACAGTTGGGGAAATTAAGATCAATTTAATTGTCAGGTCGCATTAGGTATGAATTCCTAGAATTGTTGTACAATTGAGGCGTTGCTGCGACTTTGGGGATACTCACTTTTTTAAAGGCACTTGACCAGAGGAAATTGAGCCCGTACTGCGATTGTGTAAATGATGATTATTGGCTGCAATGTTACGAGCGTCCGTTATCCTGCAAGCTACCATGTTGAACTCTGTAAACGTATAATTTCTACAATTAATTTGGCGTGCAGCGTGAGCCATCCTATCCGATAAATAAAATACATATAGCAGCTAGCAAGCACACACTATATACGACTATGTATGTATATACGTATGCGGTTAGTGCAACGTATGACATACATATTCACTACCATTTACACATTTGCTCACTCAATATATATGTGTATCCATATAAATATATATATGTGTATATAGATATATATGGCAAATACTACTCGTATCGTCTGCCATTCTGTTATGCTCCATTGTTATGAGACAGCTTGGAACTAGCACAAACTGGCATAACGCGACCCAACTGAAAGTCACTCGATTGCGATTATAAACCAAATAAGTAGAACTTATGTACTTATGTACTCATGTACGAGCATACGACGAATACAGGGCGGGTCATTGGCACCCAAACTGCATATACTTTGAGTACATTCATGTTCACTCGCACTATGTACAGCAGGACATGGCATATGGACGGGACGTTATGCCAATTTGCATGCTAGCCAAAGCATCATCATTGACAACACCAACAACTCGAGCAACAACAGCAACAACAACAGCAATAATAATAACAACACGAAGAACAACAACAATATCGTTGGTATTAGCGTTGCCATTGCCTGTCGTTGCCGTTGTCATTGGCATTGTAGTTATGTTAACATTGTTAAAAATTTAGCAGTTTACTAGTTAATTACTAAGAATACAAAGTACAGAGTACAGAGTACAGAGTACTGCATACTGAATACAGGCAGTACACCCACGCACACACACACACACACCATTTAGGCTATAACTATGCTAGACTATGAACTATGCAATTGTTAGTTTTATTTCTGATATTTGTTTAGTTTAGTTTAGTTTAGTTAATTAGGGTTGCAATTACACACGTATATTACAAGAGGTAACCAATTAAAAGTAGCTAGACAAACTAATTTAGCTTTGCAGGTTAGGTTTTAGGTTTCAGGTTGCAGAGGGGAAGTATTTCAGCGTCACTGAGCGAACTACATTGAACTAACACACGATGCATTCGAGGAGGACTCTATATTGAATGTGAAATCATAGAAATATCATCATCATCATCACCATCATCATTATCATCTCCCTGCAGTGACTACACACAATAGTGGACACATATATACGACTATACGAGTATACAGATGTATAAACGCATAGCATGTGCTCTTCGCAGTATTTTATTTAGGATCGGGCTTCAAAATGTTGGTAAAAAAAAAACAATGACACATGAAATGGCTTTTGAATGGTCAGTTGAAAATTGTGCCAACGGAAAGAAGTAACAAAAGACGAGTACAAAAACGGAAAACTGACAACTGAATATGCAACTATCAAATTGAAAGTCAAATGCAAATCGAAACCAAAATAGAGCTGATTATGGTCGAATTAAGCAAACATAAACAAACCAAAAATTTGATGAGGTTACTTGCAATGCTGCGCAAGTTTGCTGACCAAAATCTGGCCAACAACTGCGGATGGAAAACAAAATGAAAAGTTGTTTTTAGATAAACAACGAGTGTTAAGTGTAAGTAAAGTTTTTGGTTGTGAGTTTTTGTTTTTGGTTTTGTTTTTGTTTTTGTTGATATTCGACTTAAGTATCGAGTAATTATGAAGACCGTGAAATGACTTGTTGCCGCCTTGTTGTGAGTGCTTGAGACATATAAGAAAGTGTGCTTAGTACGCTTTGAGTATGTTCGAATGAATGGTTCGAGTCGATTATATTCACTGAGAACGATAGATTCGCATGCGTTCGATTCGATGAGCCTGTTGAAACTGTTAAATATGAAATGCGCGCGTGCTAAATGCGATTGTGGGTGTTAGTGTGATACTAAGTTGGGTGTGTGTTTTGTTAAAGAGGAGGAGCTTAATACTTTGGTACATGGTACTTGGTACTTGGTACTTGGTACTTGGGCAGTTGTCGTCTGAAAATAACCTTTTAGTTCTTTGTTGGTACAGTTCGAATCTGTTGCATACGACATCGATTTATTATGATTATAAAAAACTTACCCAGTTTGCTTTGCTTGACGTTGCAGGGGGCATAGTTGGGTAGCTTTTCATGATTATTCTTATTTGTTGGCTTCGTTCTCAGTGGTTAGAGAGTGAGTGAGAAGGGGTGGGGGTGGTCTGTGCATCAACCCTGGCAAGTTGCATTCGCAAACGAGACATTGAGTACATACACATTTCGGATATTCCAATTCAAGATCTTGGCTCAAAATCTCACCATTTGCGTATACAATTGCAGGAGATGCTTGGCTCAGTGCATTGGCACTCAACTACTTTTTGTAGCGCGATCATTTTATGCTTCGAATAAGCCATTTCATTTCATTGACTTGAGATGCGGTTGTATTTTATGGACATCGATTGTGGGCCTTATTTTACCAACTTTGTGCGTGAATTGTTTACAAAAAACGTCTGCCCAGTATTGTGCTATATATATATTGACAACTTTATACATATATTCGTATATATATATGTATTTATATATATATAGATTTCGAATTGATATTCTCTTGGTAAACACCTTTATCTGGCATGAACTCAGCCCTGGGCAGAAACAACGACGATTTGGCTAAGAACATGCTTAACAATATTTATGAGATAAAGGTGTTTGGTTTTTTGTTTTTCTTCTTTGTCTGGTTTTCATATTGTTTGAGGTTTTCTTTTCTTCTGTTACGTTAATCATCAGCAACTACTATTTTCTTTCTCTGTATGTGTGTGAAGCTCTTTACAGAAAACAAACAAATTTAAATGAAAATATAAATAATAAAGAAATATAAATAATTTAAACTTATATTTCATTGTTTATACGCTACATTGATTTTGCAATGCACAATTA
Source organism: Drosophila macrospina (assembly GCA_035042075.1). Lineage (NCBI taxonomy): Eukaryota > Metazoa > Arthropoda > Insecta > Diptera > Drosophilidae > Drosophila > Drosophila macrospina. The sequence goes on along the minus strand of JAWNLW010000487.1, from coordinate 287,155 downwards.
TCCTTTGGGCACTTTTTCTTTTGACTTGTTGTTTGTGTTGTGTCAGTGTGTGGAGGTTTTACAAATTATACACGAATAATTCATTTAAACAACGCATCATTAATTAATTAAAAACCAATTAACAGTAAATACAGTTAAATTAAAACCAATTCTCTAAAAAATATGTATAAATACAGTCCCCAACATTTTAAGTTTTCGATTTAGCATTGAAATTGTAAATTTCCTATTCAAAAATTATAAAGGAAACACAATTTATCAGCTCGTGTTGTTGCTGGTTGCTGGTTGCATGTTGCACGTTGCATGTTGCATGTTGCATATTTCATGTGAGGTCACTTGGAGGAAAGTCTTTACGTCTAACTAATTTTGCAACAACTATTTGTATATGTATTTGTACATGCGTTAAAACTGGAAGTCAACTAAATCATGGAATCATGGAGTCATAGCAGAATGCACTGGAGGGGGATTTAATTCTGTTAATTACTGATTAAATCTCTCATCTGCATCAAATAATAAGTGACTAAGTCAAAGAATTGTGTAAAGCGAGTCAACTTTCAACATAAGAGTGTAATACAATCAATTGGTTAACTGAAATTTAATATTCAATACTTAATTTATTTGCCTGTCTGATTACAAGGAATAGCATCGGAGGGGGTCATATCAGTTCAACAGGACGGACGGGGTTAATGGAAATCAAGTTAAAAGAAAGTGAAATTAATGGGAAATCAAATTAGGAATTAGGAAGAACAACACAAGCCTCAGACATGATCCAAGTTACAAAATCAAAGTAGTTGTATATACAGAAATATCATTAAATTGAAAATCATTTTGACTTGCACAACTCAACTACAACGTAAATGTAAAAACTATTTGTCAGGCATAAATTGGTTAATTTGGTATCAAATGCCTTTTGATTTGATTTCAGTTAACAATTTCAATACGAGTTAATTTAATTTAATTTAATTGCAATTTCATTTTCAATTTGAATTTCAATGCATTGTTGTTGTCGAAATAGCCAATGAGAGGTGTAAGCCGAGGAACTAAACAAACTTGTTTAAACTTGCAATGCCTTCAAGTACGCATTGTTCTTGAAGCACTAAAACAGTGTACACATTAAATTAAGATTGTATTCAGTTCGATAATTAAATATGCGTAAACATAAAGGCCCATTGGCCCAAGCAAAACTCATAAAACACGTCGAAAGTTACGAGTATTAACTACAAGTTAATTGAAATTGGGGAAATTAAATGGCCTTGACCACAGAATGGTTATTGCCAATATTTGGGAGCGTTCGTTGTTGCCTCGGTGTGGGCACAAATCGAAAGTAATAGTAGTTAGTACTTATGTAGTAGTAGCAGTAGTAGTAGCAGTAGTAGTAGCAGTAGTAGTAGTAGTAGTAGTAAGTAGTAGTAGATGTTAGTAGTAATTGATAAGTTGTAAAGCAGTTAACTGTTATGTTTGTGGGGGATGGAGGGTAGGCATTAGTTTGTTAGTTAGCTGAGCATAATTGCTAAAAGTGTCACAATCATTGTCATCGTCAACAACAACAAGAACAACATGAACAACGAGAACGACAACGACAACGACAACAAGTGCATCGTAGTCATCATCATCATCATCAGCATTATTATTGTTACTTGCTCTATGTTCTATGTTATTTGTTATTCGTTATTTGTTATTTTCGTTATTCTCGTTATATTATCATTGTCATTAAAAACCATTTCAAGTGTGTGTACAGCTTTTCGCCTCAGTGTTACCTTTTTCCTGTTTTCGTCGTTTACGTTTATTGCAAATTTTTACGGCACAAACCGATAAAATGATCGCAACAATAAAAAACAGGATGCCCCCAACGACGCCGGCTGTTATAGCTTTATGCTTGACACGCGCCGGCACTGGGAATTTCACCTCGTCACTGGACTCGTACGATTTCTCCGAGTTGGCCAGCACGCGGAAATAGTAGGTTCGTCCGCCCACCAAATTCTTCACCAGATACTGCGTCTCCTCGGGCCGTATCTGGCCACGGTTCAGCGTCTTCCACTCCGCATCCGTGCGATATTTAATGGTATAGAACTTCACAATGTGCGCGCGCTCCAACGGTGACTGCCAGGTGATGAGGAAGCCATTCGAGATTTCCGTCACGGACACATTACGCGGCGGTCCGGGCTTGGGACCTGCCAAACAGAAAGCAAGACATTAGCGAAGCGAATATTTAATATGAATGTAAATAGTAATTCGATTAGTGTTCACCTTTTAATATAATTTTATTACAAATAATTCTTAGTTTATTGTTTTCTTGGGCATTTTCATGGCGCTCAATTCGCAGTTACCTAATTATGTATATATCAAGTGAGAGGTATTTGGTTTCTGTGTCCCTTAGGAACATCATACATCGTTCATTTGAACACCTCTTTGTGACATGAATGTATTCATGAGTAGCTCACAAATCTATGCATACACAACATTTCAATTATCATTGACATAAGCACATATTTAATGTATGCATGTGGCCTGGTTTCGTTATTTGAATAATTATCCTTCTTTTCGCAGGCAACATTTCCACCATCGACTTCATTTGGCACCTCTCTCTTCAATCCTCTTCAATTGGTAAGTTTATTTAAAATATGTTTACAATGAGTATTGTTACAATGGGTTACATACAACTTACAGTCACTCAAGTCTTGTCTGTGCCCCTTCAATTAATTCGTTTCTACGGCGTTACAAGTGCTAATGTCTGACATGAATATAAATTAAAGTATCTTCAAAAATAATGTTATGTATGACATAAAAAGTGCTGGCAATTTCCCAGCGGCGCTTTTCAAAATGTCGATGTCTAACAACATGATATTGTGTCCAAGGAAATTAGAACTCGTCGCTTACACACACACACACACACACCTAAAATATGTTGTTTGAGGTCAAAAGGCAACAGTAACAAAAGACGGGAGCAGGCAATAAGTGCAAGCCATTTATTTAACCGGTGTTGCTAGCAAAAAACCGTTAGTGAAAAATGCCACGCTTATTATTTATGCATGTATGTTAATTAGAAATGCTTTTAAAGAGCACTCAAGAGATTTGAAAGCGCATATATCAAAAGTTGATTATGCGCAATGGGACGGTGGCTGCTGGCTGCGAAAAATGAGCAAAGAGTTTCCCCCCTTTCCCTTCCCCGCATCTCCAGGCTGCTCGTGACTGCTCCTCGTTCATTTCCTTGGTCTTGGTATCATGCAAAAATACCCACAGATTTGACATAATATAAACGAGACAAGTGACAAACATATAAAAAAAAAGAAAGAAAAACCAGGAAAAATGCCAGGCCATAGGCCATAGGCGAAATGAGATGGGTTGACTTTGGAGACTGTAAAAATGTCAAGGGTAGACAGGGTACACCGGGTACACAGACACATACTCTCGCACACAGGCAACCTACACACCATCAGGGGTACCAGGGGTACCAAGGGTGCCAGGGGTAAGTAAATGTTATTTATGGCTGCTGCAAGTTGGAGCTGGCATCAGCATTAGAAGCTTATCCGCCGGCAGGAGCGGCCCACAAAGTGTGGGTGAGTTAGGGGCAGTAAATCTGCAGTCTGCAAGGAAATACTCGTAAAAGGCATTACTTAAGCGCATTAAAAGGTACGCACACACACACAGACACACACAGATGTATATATATGGCGAGTGCGACTTGCAACAGCCGTAAAATGTCATTGTAAACAATGCAAGAGCACAATGAGTGCGCACTTTACCCTTTCGAATAGCTGAGAGCTTTGAACTGGCAACAGGAATGTGCAACTGGGCGATGGGATGGGGGGCATCAAGCAAATGGCCATGATGTGCGAATTCAAAGGCAAATGGCTATAGCTATAGCTACAGTTGCATTTCCAATTGCATTTGCAATTGCAGTTGCAGCTGCAGCTGCAGCTCTTGTTGGCAATATAATAAGTAAACAAACGAGCAACAATGGCCGAGAAATCTCAAATGTAATTGCTTTTTCAAGTCTGTTGCCACTTCGACTTCGACTTCGCATGTGTCATGTATTTCACTTAATTTCTGCATTTCGTATTTTATTTTATTTTTGGTGGACCATCGATTAATCGACATTCGTATGTGTGTGTGTGTGAACTGAAAAACAGTGGGGAAAAAAAAGAAACAAAATATTTGAATAAATTGATAGCAAAAATACGAGTACCTTTCAATCTCAACTTGGGTGGCGAATAAACTATCATGCCTCTCGAATCGGTATGAAAGTAAATGTCAAAATAGGCTAAAAGGTCTGCAAATAAAACAGAGAACAAATATTGCAACAAAACAAATACCAAATAAAATTGAAAATTCAAATCAAAATGAAAATCATAGTAGAATGCCATTGCCAGTTTAAAATTAATGCTGTGCGCCTTTGAAGCATTTACCAAAAGTTTAATATTGAGTGCAGCTTGACAAAAAGAAGAAAAAAAATGAAAGAGTGCAATGCCCAACAAACCAAACAGAAAAGTTGTTTCTACATATTACTTAAACAGATTAGGAATAAGAACTACAACATAACCAAGATTTAAGAATTGCCTCACAATTGGACAGCGCAGTGCCAAGTCATACGCATAGGGAGGATCATCAGAGGTAAAGCCCACCACGCCTTGAAACCACTGAAAAACTAACTCACATGAAATAATCGATTAGTTTACCTTGATAGCAGGTGAAGTATTTTGCATAGAACATAGAACATATAACATATGTCGTATGAGATTTATAAGTGGAGTATTTCAACGCAAAAATACGTTTACTATGTATTTGTATGTGTGTGCGTGTCTGTGGATGTGTGTGTGTGTGATCGTGTGATCGTATGATCGTGTGATCGTGTGATCGTGTGCGTGTGTGCAGGGCACGGGCCGAACAATAGCAAAAAGCTGGTGCTCTGCAATTATGACAGTGAAATGCATTGAATATTCATAAATTCGCATCTGCGGGCAAACGAGTGTGCGTGTGAGTGTGTGTGTGTGGCAATGAGTGTGTGTGTGTGTGTGTGTGTATTAAACGTAATCAGCCTTGACATGCATTTCCTGCTGTTCTTGTTGTTGTTTTTGCTGCTTTTTGCTTCATTTTCTTTTTGTTTTTCTCTTTGTTTTTGTTGAATGTCAGAAAAGAAATTTGCAACTGTTCAAGTGCCACTGTCGGCATTGTCCGTGTGTTCTTGTTGTATACTGATGTGTGTTGTTGTGTGTTGCTGTCGTTGTTGTTACCCGTTTACGTTGTTATTAATTTTTAAGCGTTACGACGCGTAAGCATAAAACAACAACAAAGACATCAGGCGACTTGCCTCATATACAAGCACACACGCACACTCACACACACACACACACACGCACTCGCAAAAATACAAACATAAACTGCTTTACGCGAGAGTTTGAAATATGGTTTTGTATGCAGAATTTACAAAAAAGGAAAAAACAAAAGATTAATAAAAAAACGCTAAAAAGCGGAAAAAAGAAGCTAAAAGAAATATTATTTCTGTTTGTTGTTTCTGCGGCAATGTTAATGACAGTTGTTGCTGTTGTTCTTGTTGTGGTTGTTGTTGTTGTTGTTTTTGGTCGTTTGTTGTTCTTGTTTGTTGGGGCAGCGGCTCGGCTCGTGTGGTGTTTAACTCGAGCTGCTGTGGGTCGGTCATATGAGGCGGAAGGCTGCAAGGCTGTGTGTGTGTGCGTGAGTTGGCTGAATGGATGGATGGATAGATGGATGCATGGATGGGTGGATGGATGGATGGATATTCTGTAGGTGTTTCGCTACAAGCGCCAAAGGTGCACACGTACACGAAATCCAGGGTTGCATTACACAACACACAACACATTTGGCTGTTAGTTGACGCTGTTGTTGTTGTTGTTGCTGTTGTTATTACTGTTGTTGCTGTTGTTGTTGCCATTGTTGTTACTGTTGCCATTGCCATACTTGTTGTTGTTGTTGTTATTGCTGTTGTTTAACATACGCGTGCGCCAAACGCACTGAGATACATAACTACACGCAGAAACAGACACAGACACAAACACAGGCAAAAATAAGGGACACTAATACGAGTATAATAAATACGCTAAATGGGGAAAACACTTACATGTATGTGTGTAAGTGTGTGTGTGTTTCTCTGTGTGTGTATTGTGTTTGGGTGTGTGCTTTGTATGTAAGTGCGTGTACTACAGTATAGAGTAAGAGTGTATACAGAGTGAGGGGGAGGCGGGGCGGCCGAGGGGGCATTCGCTAGTGTTTTACAGTCAGAGAGAAAGAGAGAGATTGATAGGGAAATTAGAGCGAGACAGAGAGAGAGAGAGAGAGGAGAGAGATTGAGAAGAGAGAGAGAGAGAGAGAGAGAGAGAGAAGGACAAAGAGTAAAGTAAAAAATTAACTATTATCGCAAAACGGTTGGAAAAACACGCAGTGACGATGGTATTCAAATTGCCGCACCTACAACCAGCCCCACAATCAACCCCCCCTCGTGTATGGCTGCATGGGATTGGGATAGGGTAGGGGTAGGGGCAGGGGTAAGGGTCGCATGGGAAAGGCAGGTCGTCTGCAAGTCTGTGTTAAATGTGGCTCGGCATTTGGTAATATGCTTGTTTAAATTACGCCAACCAGCCACTAGTTGTTGTTGTTCTCTACGTGCGTCGTTGTTTTTGCTGTTGTCGTCTGTTGTTGCCATTGTTGTTGGCGTGGGCGTTGTCATATCGACCGCACGACCTGTGCCACACGACAGCAATGACAACACGCGGCATTGCCTCTGTGTATGTGTGTGTGTGTGTCTATGTCTGTGTCTGTGTCTGTCTCACTGTCTGTCGTACAATTGTAAAAACAGTTCAATTAATTTAAATAATTAAATGTGGGACAAACTGTTTTAATTACGTTGCGTTGCGAAAAGCGGAACAACGAGCTGCCTCACACATCCACACTCGAATACTCACACACTGGCACACCTGACTGAACAGACACACACACACACACACACACCGCAGCTATGAGTGTGCGAGTGCAGCATGAAAATGTAATTTTCACATTCTGCCCAGGACGCACATGTGCCGAGTTATGCCCGAGGGACTTGGTGTGAATTTAGGGCGTGCGTTGGCCGCCAATAACGGAGGCAGACGCCAAAGTGGGACAGGCACAGGGCCAGAGTAGATAGTAGCTGAGATGGGTGGGGATGGGGACAAGGACGAGGCTTAGTGAACGGAGCAGCGCGCTTCTTCTGCTGCGCGCTTTGTATAATTGCTTCGAATATTTAATTGTTGCTTTTTCGTCGGCTACCTTTTTCAGTGAGCGTTTTTTCTCACTGTGTACTCGTTTTGTTGCGGTTACTGCTGGACGGGGAAGGGCTGGGGCGGCATGTGGGTGTGTGTGTGGGTGTGTGTGTGTCGTGTAAAAGAAAAGACGAGAGGGCTGTCGAGGGAAGGAAATCGCTAGCCTGGAAAATTAAATAAGCTTGATAAAAGAGCTGGCATCTTCCTTGATTCCTGCCTCCTTTTGGACTTGCTTCTGAGTTGCAAATGAATACATCATACATCACATGTTTTTGGCTACGAGAAGTTAACCACGTTACTATTCATGGCGATGGTGATGTTACACATACGAATATGGGGCTCTAGGACTGTACTCGATGTAGATGTACTCGAGTTCGCGGTATATCGATCCGTGTGGTATTTAACATATAACTATAGATACTTTACTAAGTATTAGTTAGTTAGTTGTCTTACCAGCTTCATCTGGCATTGGCTGAAATAAGTGATCGGGCGGTTGTGTTGCAGCCTTGACATTACGTGGCGCTGCCGGAGCGTCTTCTATTGAATTTGAATTTTTACCTTGTGGGGGTCACCAGCAGCGAGAAAAATTCAAAATTCAATGCGCGAATTTTTGGTTTTGGCAATTGATTGTACGCATGATTAGTATGAGAAAGTTAATAACGAGTAGCGTTTTGGTTTTTTGTTCGATGGAGATCGTGAGAAAAGAGAAGAAAAACGAGAGAAAAACAAGAGCGTTATGTTAGAGCCAATCCAGATTAACGAGACTGCCTTGACAGCATGTCTCAACAGTGCAAAAGTTTTTATGATAATGGTGCAAAACGCTGAGCAACTTGCAATTTCAACAACTGCAGCAAAACTCAAAACTTCAAACTCAAAACAAAAAGAAGAATAGGATAATGAAACCAAAGCAAAGTCGGGAATAAACACTAAACACTACCTATAAGGAGGTACAAGGAGCAACACTCACCAAGAGTCCGCACAGTCATTACTTTACTCATCATGCCATCGCCGAGGACATTGCGACCCACCACTTGGAACTCGTAGCTGGTGCCCGAGGCCAGGCCGTTGATGGTCACCTGCGTGCTGCCGGACGGCGTCACAGATATGGTCTGCCAGTCGTTAACACCCGCCTCGCGGTACCAAATGGTGTAGTCTTGCTTATACTCGGATCCCCCGCTGTAGCCAGGCAACCACTGTAACGTGATGGAGGACTCCGTCGCCTTGCCGGTGATATTGTACGGCGCATGAGGCTGGGTGCCCTCAATCACCAATTGCGTGACGGCCATCAGGGTGGCCACCTCGTTGGAGACCACGCACTGGTAATAACCAAAGTCTTCGCGACGCAAATTGTCTATGGTAATGTTGCCACCGGAGATTTTGACTCGATTGCGCTGCGAGTCGGAGAGTTGTTCGCCTTCCTGGCGCTGCCACTTGATGGTGGGACGCTCGGTGCCCTCAGCTTCAACAGCGTCGCAGTGCATCTCGACGCTGTCACCGACCTTGCGCTGGTAAAGCGTTTCCGGTTCGACGGTAAAAGCAGGCGGCTTCCGAACCAGTACTTCCATAACGCCCGAGTCGCCTTGCGTGCCTTGTGCGTTGTAGGGTGTGCACGTGTAGCGTCCCTGATGGTCCTCGTTGACCCGCGTGAAAAGCAGTGAGCCGTTGGCCATTACCACAATGTCCTTCATTTGGTAAGGCTCCAGCAAGCGCTTGTCCTTCGTCCAAGTTACATACTGCAATTGTGGATTCGACTTAATGTAGCACTGCACGACGCCAGCCAATCGAAAGGGTAGATACTGCACGGTTGGCGTGAAGGTCACTTTGGCAGGATCTACAGAGGAGTCGAGGAGGAGGCGTAGATGTAAAACAGATTAATTTGCATACAAGTGGTACACGACATGAACTCACATTCAACACTTAGGTAGGCCGAAGCACTCTGTGGATCCCCAATGCCGTTGGTCACCTCGCACAAATACTGGCCCGAGTCGTCCGCACTGATTGGATTGATGATAAGCGAGCCATCCTTTCGTATGGTGACACGCGTCTCCAACGAGGCCACCTCACGCACTGGAGAGCCCTCTCTGAACCAGCGGACCGTGACATTACCCGGCATGGCCTTAGCCTCGCATGAGAATATCACCTTTTCGCCCTCGAGTTTCGTTTGATTGGTGGGCGGCACCTGTCGCGTGGGAGGAACAGAGAGAGAGAGAGGGAGAGAAAGAGAGAGAAAACAGCATTTTAGGGCGACATTTGTCAATGGCCACGTTGAGTTTCTGACATATGCTGACTAAGGACGCTTTTGTTGTTGTTCTGTTGACTGTTGACTGTTGACTAGTTCGTAGCATGAAACTTGCATTTGGTATGAATTGATCATCATGATGAAGAACTAACTACCCGTTCCACCCGATCTTCACTTTACAATGCATGTATCTCGTTTGACAACTCATTTCTTTCAGAGTTCATTGATACAACCATTTGTATATTTGTATATTCCCTAAGGACGCTCATCCCTTACTACCCCCCCCCCTCACATTTACAGCAACAAAATGCTCATTCTTCATTTTTCTCATTTCTGACTTCGGTGCTGGCATTGACAACTTGTCAGTCAAACGTCAAGCCGACAATATTCTCCTGTTCATCTGCTTTTGGTAATTGCATGAGTGCACTTTGGTTTTTCCTCTTATTTTATTCAACATTTACATCGCTTTGGGGCGAATCGATTGAAATTCCTTAATGTTAGTTAAAGTTATGACTACAGTGATGTGGGTTGACAAAAAGGATACAGCTTAACGCATATTTGAAATAAATTGATTGTGAATTCAATTGGTGCTTAATTTTACGTTTCAATTACAAGAAAAAGCGGGAAATACTCAGAGTGAGAGCGAGAGAGGGAGAGATATTTTTATGCCATAAGCATAAGGAATTTTATTGGAAATCCTTGATTCAATTTCTCTAAATTGCTTCTTACTCGCTGCTCTACTATTGCAGAAAAGGTCAAAATGTAAAGCTGAATGGCTTAAACGTCAATATTTTATGGCGTGTGCATGTGGCGTGGCCTTTTCAGTGACTAAATGTAAATACCCGAAATGCAAATACATTAGCGGGGAGCGCGCACAAAAGTATGCTTTTCATATTAGAAGGTAGACATTGCATGACCACGTATGTGTATACGAGCGTATGTATGTGTGCGTGTGTGTGTATGTATTGTATGGCTTGGCAGGGAGGTATATGCATGTATGTTGGGCAACATGTGCGGCTATTTGTATGCATGCTGTAAATAGTAAACGCTGCAGGTTGGGCATAGCAAATGTGTTGGTCGGGGAAGGGGGAAGAGTCTGACTCAGACTGGACGAATGACCATGTCAAGTGAGTGTGCTCGGCAGCAATCCCTTTTGGCGTTGGGTTTTTGCCTCTGTTGGCATTTTTTCGCGAGTAAAGCGAGGCTAAGCGAAGCAAGGCCCACATGCGGGCACGACCAGCACAAAGGCAGCCAAGTCCGCATCCCACCAACTCACCAACCCACCGACCCACCAACCCACCGCCCCACCGACCGACCGAGCGACGCGAGTACAGAGGCGCACATAAAAAGTTGCACACTTGTAACGATTTTCTTTTTTTCGGTATTCGTATTCGTTTCTAGGGTGTTCTTATATAGAGAAGGGACGTAGGGGAAGGGGAGTAAAGCGCAAATGTGTGAGGCCGCGTTGTGGGTTGCATTTTTTCGTTGGCCAAGCTGATGACGTTTCCTGGCTGATGGTCTCGTTGGTCGGATGGTTGGGTGGTTGGGTGGTTGGGTGGTCAGATGGTCGGATGGTGGTGTTTTCACGTGCGAAAATGGCGTGCCTGAGGATGGTTTGGTTTGATCTGGTCGGATGGGTACTGATGTTCGTTATTGGTGTAGTTGCTTTAGCAATCCCGTCAAAGGTAGAAGAGAGAACATTTTGGATGATTAGTTTACTTTGAGTTGGGGCAAAGCGGTTGGGTTTATTTAATGTAAAAGCGCTTAACAGATTACAAGACAAGAGTATGCAGCGAATGCACGAAGAGAATATGAAGAAAATTGAAAACTTACTCTTATAGTAGTAAATTTATCATTGATGCCATTCATTTTGTGTTTGGTTAACGTATTTTTATTGTGCGCCGCTTTATCCTTTTAGTTAGTTGAATTGTAGTTTTTTGTTCGGTTAGAAATAGGTAATTATAGGGTAGATAGAGTGTTAGGAATTTGCTTGTAACTGTACATTTGTCAATAACAATTGCCTACACATCCTGCCTTCTAAGTCAACCAATGTTTGCCCCAATAAACATAAGGGATTTGTTCAATTTAGACTGATTCATTTAATTGGCTTCGATTAAATTCGCTTTTCATTCATTTAAAATTTAATTTGGCTTACTCGACTAACTGTTTAATATTATTTGGAGTTATTTATCTGATAATTAAGTCATTTGGTTTTAGGTTTTTACCATTATTACAGCGCCACCCGCAATTATAACACGGGCCGTATGGGAGACTTGCCCCTCACCATTGCGTGCAATGCAAGTATATTCCCCAATGTCCTCGTGGCGTATGGTGGATATCCGTAGCTCGGTACCATCATTGAAGATGCCCACCGTGGGCGAGGGGTCAACGGGATTGGCATCCTTATACCAAAGTATCTCCGGGGTCGGTGTGCCATCGGCTTGGCAATTGAGTATAATTGAATCACCTGCAAAGAAACAAATAATGCAACAAAGCACCGACAAAGACAAAAACGGCAAATTAATAAGGTAAGTGCTGGCAATTGTTACGCTTTTCGCTTATAGGGATGGGATAAACGCTGCGCGTTATGCGTTAAACTAGACGGAAAGAGAGCCATAGAGAGATAACGAGCGAGCGAGAAAGAGAGAAAGAGAGAGAATTGCATGCCCGCTTGCCATTTGCATTGCTTGCCTTCCGGTTAACGGTAGTCGCCTGCACACCCGGTCGCTTCTGTATGCCACAGCCACTGCGCTTTCTCGGCTAACTACTCGCACTTACTGCCACCATTTGTGGCAGACAATAGAGCACAATAAGGCCCTGCATTGTTGTTACTTCATTCGCTCATTCGTTCATTTGTTCACTCGTTTCTTCGTTCTTTTGTTGTTGTTGTTGCTGTTGTTGTGCTTTGTGCCGCCTGAGTTGGCTGACAAACCGTCAGGGCTGTCTGATTTATGCGCTGCAGCGCCATTTTCTCTTGACGCATTTCCGGCGCAACCGTTGTCTTTTGTTTGGCTTTCGAATTCGCAGCGAGTGCTGTGAGTGCCTTGGCTGTTGTCTGTTGGCTGTTGGCTGTTGAGTGGCTGGCTGCGCGTAAACATTTTAACTTTGATTAAGCGACGGAAATTCGATTTGGTCGGCGATTGCACACACATAAAGGCTTATCGATTTTGTTAAGTATTGAGTGTATTGAGTGCACGCCACATTCCAAAGATGACAAATGAGTGCACATAAGTAACAGTAACTCAAACACGCGTATTCTCTGCGGGCCAACATTTGCCCTCCCTTGCTGGAAAGTATGCCACACTTTTTACGATTGCGCGCCATTATGACGCATGACTGAACGCTGAGCGCCGAACGCTGGGCACCGTTTGTTGGGGCCTCGCTTGTTGAGGCCCCGGGGTCGTGCACATAAATAGACTCGTAGCTCATTTCAAGGTGACAGACTCTTTGGGACACTGCAACAAATTGCCGGCCATTTGACACAGTCAAAAGTGGTTACGAATGTTGTAAGACACAGCAACGCCTTGGAAGAGCCAGCTTCACTTAATCTGAGTTGGTTGATAGAACCATATAACAATGACAAAATATGCGTCGGTTTGGCTTGACTTAGCAAAAGTTTGACACTTTGTAGGATGGTTATTTATGGCTTGATATTATTTATCGCTGAGACTCACCTAAATTAACATATATAATATCCTCTGGTGTAACACTAAAGCGCGGCGGTGCATGTACATCTAAGTGGAACCATGTACCATTCTTATGCTGCTTGGGATCGCGATTCAGGAATACAACCTTACACTCGTACCAGCCCTGATCCGATTCTCTGATGCTGGTCAGATTGAGTGATGCGGAGCCGAATGGCGAGTCCTGCGATACACGGGACACGCGTCCCTTGTAGCCCTCCTCAATGTGTTCCGGGTAGCTCTCATACCAGATGTAAATGGGCAGATCGGAGCCCTGTGGTGTTGTGTAACGCATAGAATTAGAATGTTTAAATCGTGAGTACAAGGAACAAGACGTCCATTTGGCTGCGATTCGATTCGATTCGATTCGATGCGATTCTATAGTTTTGCTTTGATTTAGATACTGATGTATATGGCATTAACTTAACTTATGCGAGCTATAATATTTGTACAAAGTCTATTGCTAGACAAAACGTAGAGAGAGATGCGAAATTTGCAACAAATATGTGTATACATTAAAAATAATAATAACTATTTACAATGCAACATGCAGCACTTGAACAACTTATTTGGTTACGTGCAGGATTATAAAAACGAATAAGTGACTGCGGGTCAGTAAAATGTATTAATATTTCGATATCGAATATGTAGATCAATGCTAATCAGGTTTATGATGAGTTCGTCGCTACAATGCCACAGAACGTGGTCAAAACCAGCGGCAACTGTCAAAAATGAATTGAGTTGCGACATGCACACACAAGCACACTCCCACACACACACACATACACAGCGGGAAATTAAAATAAAATCAACACGAGACAAACAAAAACTCATCATGGTAACGTGTAGAAATTTTGCAACTATAAAAACAAAAACAAAAAAAAAACAGACAGAAACAGAATCAGAGAAAACTAAAGATACATTCACACCACACTCGTATGCAGGAAAACGCACACCGTCGCATTTTCACATCAACATTTTCCCTATCAACAAGGGCAAACTGCTTGGCAGCAGCCTCCATCCTCCAGCTGCCCCCACCCATAGGCTCGACAGCTCCGTTTGCATGGCCATCAACATCCACAGCGCCAGCATATCCTGGCAACAATAAATCATGTGCGAGCAACTAAAACAACAAGGCCCCAGAAACAGAACAGAAACGAACAGAAACAGATACAGAGATACTCGCACATTTGAAATTCTAGCTTGAGCTGATAAAAAATGTGCATGTACAATATTTTTGTGGAAGGGGTATGGGGAAGGGGAGCTACAGCGACAACAATTGGGGTCAACCTGCAGTCAACCTCTAGCACTTTACCTCCCCATAAAATGCCATATTTTTCAGCTTGTTGTTTATTTATATTCATTATTTGTTGTGTTTTTGTTGTCGTTGTTGTTCTTGCTGTTGTTGTTGTTGTTACTGGTGGCAGTTGGCAGCACAGAATGCAAAATATATTGAATGTATCAAGGGCGGATTTATATGTACTCATGCAATTTCTTTCACATGATTTGTCCATGGCAAGCATTGCCACTTGAAACCACACAAGCGTCCATTACGTTCACTTTCATTCGAGATAGAGCGAAATAGAGTCGAAATAATTGATTTTGCTTAAGTAATTGGTAGGCAAATTACTCATACGCCTGATTTCGGCAGCATCAAAGTTAATCGATTTATTTTTGTAATTATACCATGAGCTGTGGATTGGCCTGTGTCTCGCCTCGTTTATGAAGTGTCTGGCAGTGGGTATTATGTAGGTAGTATGTTTTAATAATTTTCCCAGCTGACATATGAAATAATTTGCTTTGACAGCAGCGCGCCAAGGACATAGGCAGTAGAAGAAGACGAGTAGAAAACGGGGGACTGAGCTAGAAGTAGATGTAGGAGAAGGCTCGAAGATGCCTGTATATATGCCGGCTTTCACATATTTATTAAAGCGAATCCGACGTTGTTGTTGGCTGGCAGTCGAGCAAGCGACAAAATTAATATTCGCACTCGCAGAAGCGTCATAAGTTGACTCAGTAAACATTTTTCCGCCTAATTTATTCAGTAGCAATTAATTTAGATTGCAACTAAGGCAACGAACGAAGCCTCCACTCTGCTAGACGCAGTTAGACGCATCGCAGTAGTCCCTAGAGCCTGGCCTGTGCCCCCTAAACGAAGCAGGGAAACAACGGAACAAATAAAAGTAGGCAACATAAAATGTGTGTGTGGCGCACTTTAATGTAAAGTCGCTAGACACCATGCCATACGGAACTTATATAATTACACATATACAAACAAAATAAAGCATAACAGAAAAGCAGAAAAGTTGAGGAAGAAAAGAAGGGGAAGGAAAGAAGAGCAGAGAGTCAGTAGTATAAATTAAAAGCTAAAGCCATGTTAATCCCTTTAATTCATTCATTTACTGCCGCTCTGTTGCCCTGCCACAATTTGCCGTCATATTCGCAATACGGCAGACCGACTGTGCGACTCGGCGACTGAACTTCAACGTATGCGTGTGTATTTTTATCGCAGCAAAACATAAACTTACTTTTTGCAGTACTTATAACTTTGTTTGGCATTAAAAATGCTTGTAAAACTTTTAACTTGGCACAAAAACCAGCGACGTTATCTGTCCAAACGCACACACACACAGACAAGCACACGGTCACGAACAGTCTGATTCCCGCAAGCACACATACATATACACACATACTCAGGCCCGCGAACAGGCACTCACCCAGTTACACATACAGATATACTCCAAGATAAAGATATACACACATACACACACACGCACACAGTAAGAACTTTAGCTGCATTATTCCGCTCGATGCTCGACTCTTTCACTACAAAGCGTAAAGAGCGCTGACGCTGACGTCGTCGTCGACGTCGACGACGACCGCAGAGAGGTAGCCACAGCAGAGCTGAGCGCAGCGTCTACATTTCTACTTTATTATCCTTGCGGTTTTTCTTAGTTTTTGCTCGGTTTAACTTCGCTATCAAGCAGCAACAATAAAGTAAGTTTATCGGCTTGCAGCGGCTTAGGCGTGCTTCAAATTATGAAAGTTAAACTCCTGGCAGACCTTGCTGCTCTTTCTGCTGCAGTTGTTGTTGCAAATTCTAAGGTTTGATGAGCTCATCTACGTGCTACTCTCTCTCGGAATTCTTTAATCGTTTGTCCCTCTCTGTCTCTCTTTGTACCCACACTGAGCGCAGTTCAACCAAATAGTTATACAATTCATGCAGACATTTGAACAGAGTATACAGTAAAAAGCAGATAACATGTATTACGTATTACAGGATATAAGATAATTCATATTTTTGCTTGCTTGTTATTACATAATT
This sequence comes from Drosophila macrospina, assembly GCA_035042075.1. Taxonomy (NCBI): domain Eukaryota; kingdom Metazoa; phylum Arthropoda; class Insecta; order Diptera; family Drosophilidae; genus Drosophila; species Drosophila macrospina. The sequence continues at coordinate 270,643 of JAWNLW010000487.1, read as the reverse complement.
TCAAACGAAACGAAAGCAAGAACTTCAATAAAAAAAGATAAAATTTATTTATTCTTGTGCTCTAGAAAAATATTTGCATAATGAAATTGCAGCCATTTTATGGCAATGCGGCGAGTCGCTGCGCATTTCATTTGTTCTCTTGCTGGTAAAAGTAATAGAAATAAATTGTAGCTTACGGCTTGCTACACTTCAAAGGATTTGCAGTGCAGTGGTTGTGGTGGTACAGCTTGACTTGGACTTGGACTTGGACTTGGAGCTGGAGTAGGATTGGTACTTCTAGTGAAATTGTAATATTTACTTTTAGCCAGTCAGAGTTGAAGGAAATATGAAATGATTCCGTGTTAATTACACTTCAAATTCTTAAAATCACATTTTGAAGCTTTCATTTTATCTGAATAAAGTTATTACTTTTCTCTGTGTTTCGTTGTGAAGCAACTCAAGGAAACATTATCATATTTTCGCCAACTAGGGGAAGGTGCAGGGGGATTGTATAAATTGCACTAAAATCTTGGAAATGTGGCTACAATAAGTTGATTTGATTTTCTTGCTTTGCTATGAATAATTGCGGCTAATTGTTTTGTTAGCAGTGAACAGCTACTGATTTGTATTATAATTATAATTATAATTATATAATTAGTATATCGATTTTGCGATTTGCGAACGAGATTGTTTTGAACGAAATGAACGAATGTGAATTTTTTCTTCTCTTTCGCTCTCTTTGGTCTGATTTGTTATCTTCTGATTGTTTTTGAAAAGCATATTATTTTCTTATTTATTACTTAATGCCGCAAAAATACTCTTATCAGTGTTTGTTTGTATATGTGTGTGTGTGTGAGTGTGTGTGTGTTGAGTTGTTAAATCTCTTGATTTGCTGGGTATCTAAAGCGAGGAGCTTTCCAATCGGCCATAAGATTGCTGTTGCTCAAGAAGCTTAAAGCGCATAATGCTCGCTGTTTTGTTACTTGCCTACAAATTGTTTATGAAATTGTAAATTAAGAATATATAGGCTTGGGTTAATAAGGAAATCATGAGACTAAGAGAAATCATACTGAAAATGATATGCAAATTGCCAATCGAGCAACACATAAAACACATACGAGCAAGATTAACATGGAAATTTCCACCTCAAGCTAATTGTTAAATATCGTATAACGTATAACGTATTGTATATCGTATATCGTATATTGCATATCGTATATCGTATAGACAACAACACAACATGAGCATTAACAATATTTTCAAATTGCAATAGTAAAAGCTGTTTACGGTTCAAAATGTTAACATACATGTTCCTAAGTTCGAACAGCGACGGTAAATCATAAATGCCGCCTAATAATTATTACGTATACGCAGTGTTGAGCCAAAGCTTTAACTAACTTGTTTAGCAGTTGGCCTACTTGGCAGTAACAATAGTTACAACTGAGTATTTAAATATCCAAAACTGAGTTATAAATTCAAAACTTATATAAAACGTATAATAATAATTAACTAAAAATGATTAGTTAAGGGGATGCTCATATATAATAAGTATGTAAGTGGGTATTTTAGGTAAAGAGTTCAGAAAACGTTTAAAAGTATTTCGATTACTGTTTATTACATTTGTCGCGGTATCATGGACATTGTCTTTGTCTGACTGTTTCTTACTTTCTTTAGCTTTTTGCGTATCAAACAACAATATAAAAAAGAGAGTTTAGAGAAGAAATTTTATCTGTGATATCGTACCGTTTCGCTCACCTTCTTGTCCCACTGCAGGACATACGGCACTGGATGATCGTTGGGGAACTCAACGTGACAGTTGAAGACGACACCCTCGCCCAGTATGGCTGTGATGTGCACAGCATCCTCTGTAAGTAGACAAAAGCAGAGAGAGGGGATTATATTTAGTGTTTGATATAGCAAATTGTATTATCTACTACAACTACAAAGCACGACTATTCAAAGCTCACAGCCCATTCGTTCCCCAATTGGACAGACAGAAAGAAAGAAAGACAGTCAGACAGATTGAAAGCTTTTGGTGATTGCCAGTTGACATCCATTGATTGAAGGCTGTCTCAAAAGTTTCGCTGACCTGCTATGCGGACTCAATCTCTCTCTCTCTCTTCCTCTTTGGCTGTTTTATAGAAGATTCCTACTCGTGCCGCACCTGTAATACGGCCAATCCCTAAGCCGCAGTCCTGTCCATGTCATCCTCTTTGTGTCCGTGTTTCTATGTTCCCGTGACATTCGGCACGATTTACTATGTTGCTCTGACATTCGACCGGTCCTCGATCCCAGGTCGAGTTGGCTTGGCTACATCCATTGCAGTAGCTGCCTTTGCATGTGGGGAGTAGAGTAGAGAGAGGGCTGTCAAGGATGCATTGGCATGCTATTGACAATGTTTTTTTCGCTGCACTCTGACAGACAGCGGAATGAGCGGAGAACGAGAGCAAAGCGGGTTACTTTTAAATGGATTCGTTGATAGCCACATCGGTCACATGTCAAGTGCCGGCTATTGGCCGATGCTATTGAAGATTTATGGGGCTGGGCCTTGTTGAAACGGCCTTTAAGGTTTGTTGTAAGGATTTGGATGTTGCGTGAAGCATTTAACAGGCCCACAGACCCTACTATTAGATACTTAATATTCAGCAAAAAGCATTTCGAAGCTAATCCGTCTAGTTTAATTACTTTATGTCGTTTAGGGCGTCAAAACCATGCTTAACCTTGATTAAGACAGATACATAGAAGTAGAAACTTTTCATCATTACAGACTTAATGTGTATGTGTGCGGAAGGGAGTCTCATTCCAATTTGGTAGTATTTGAGTTTCATCTATCCATTGTGCGAAACGTGACAGCCGTCAGCCGCCTGACCATGGGATGACTGTCGACTGTAGTCTCAACACTCAACACTTCAAATTGAGCTTGGCGTTGGTTTCTGGCTCTGCCTGTGACAGACGTAGTCTTTGTTTCTGCGCCCTGTTGAGCTGCCAACAGCAGTAGAAAGAGCAGTCCTAACAGCATTACTTATTAACAGAGCTACATGTGCAACGCTTTAATTGCCAAAATTTGCCAAATCTTTGGTCCAGTGCAGGCCCTGGCACTCATCTCATCTCAGCTCTAGGTGTGGGTCAAGCAGTTGCTCATGGTCTACGACAGACGATGCACGACGGAGGGCGGACGACGGAAATGCAAATGAATAGTCGGAAGCAGTAGCACAACAACAGTGGCGAATGACGATGAAAACGAGCCGATGCAATACCCTAGCGCATCCTGTTATCCACATGCAACGAGAACACGGACAAAGACACTTGGAAATGGAGCCGTGTTGGCCATGACATGTACTAGACTTGTTAACAAGCAGCTTTTGACCTCTATCCGAATTGCTAGGCCATTGGTATTGACACAAAATTGGATCGTTAAATTGTTGGAATCTTTGGAAATAGTCGAACGTGAGAAAAATGCAAAATGTTCTTTCGACTTGTATACGATACGATTTTGATCAAAGTTTAATAATAGAATTAGGCATAGCTGTCAATAAAGTCAAATGGCAATGCCAGCAAATAGAAAAACAAGTTAACATATTTTGCATAGTTTACGCCCTGGAGGACAACGTGGCCGGCTGATGCAGAAGTATCTGAGTATGTTCACAAATGTTCACATGGACATGCGCATAGGAAAAGCGAAAGGAAACAGGCAGGAAAGGAAAGGGCTGGGCAGGATGGGCAGACTGGGGGTAAAACAGACTGAAACTACCCGTCTGTCATGGCTGCCAAGGACTTCAACTGCAGGCGGCCTACTTGCCACCATCTCTCTGGCATTCCCGTCTCCTCGGTTAGCTCGCTTGTCAACTAGTCGCCCCGTTGCTTAGACACTTAATCAGTCACTCACTGGCTTGATGTCGCTTTGTCTATGCCAGTTTATGCAATGAACGCTTGTTGACTTTGGCATTTGCATAAATTTCTGTTAACTTGGCCAGCTTAAGCAACATTTTTGCATATTGAAAGTAATGCAGTATGAAAGTACAGCTCCGTGCGCAACGCGTTGCACAAATCGCAACATGAAACAGCAACATGAAGCATAAACAACAGCAAATGTGTACAGTCAGCGCACTTGAGCGTCTATTGCCCTTTGATAATGTTGCAGACATGTCGTCAGCCACTCGAGGGAAACAGGAAGCAGGAAGGCAGAGGGCTGGGGACAGAGGGCAGAGAGCAGAGGGCAGCTTCGCTATCCACGCAATTCCCGAGGCGCTTTCCGTTGGTGTTGGGTGTGTGGCGTGGTGTGTTTTTGTCGCGCCTTTTGATTGCGTTAACATGCAAAAGTGGTCTCATTATTCCATTTAAAATGTCCTTCAGCCAGAGCAGTCGTTGCTGCCAGGCACTTGATGTCCTCCCGACTAGCCTTGAGTTATTCTACAGCGCACTTTGTTTTCATGTTATTTTGAAGTTGGGTCGAGTCGTTGGCGAGGTGGCACCACCAACACCACCATTCAATTTTCCCATTCTCGTCACCTCACTAGGCCAGTAGTCAGTTATCCCGTTTCCCCTCCCTCCCCTGCCTCCCATCCCTGTCCAACCACGCTTTCCTCCTTTTGCGCCCTGAGGCGTACATCGCCATTGACCTCTCGACCGCGCACGAAGTGGCCATCCGTTGGCAGCTATAGAAAATCCCAAGCGGATTTTCAATTTTCGGCTAAATTAATTTAATTCATTTGATGAACATTACAGTACATTAAAGCACTCATTCACGGGCGGCACTGTCGAGACTTCTCTAATAGGCATAGTGGCTCTTAAACGCCCAAGCGGCTGCTGCCTTAGTCACGTCTGTCGATCCTTTCTACCTTTCAAATGCCAAAATGCCTATGCTTATGCTTATGATTTCAATATTAATATATACAGTGTAGTCAACTCTAGCGTTCGCTTGGTGTCGGTTTTTGCTTTTGCCTTTGCCGTTGCCTTTGCCGTTGCTTTGCCATTAGGCCGGGCAGGCAGCCCGTGCTGACGCACTTCAACTAACTGTCAACTAATTGCCAAATGTAATCAGCTTTTCCCGCACGTAAGCCGCTTATTGTGCACCATTAAATTTTCGTGAATTCCGAATAAAAATGAATCCCAACAAAATGAAACCAACACGAAAATGAAAAGTAACGTCACAAAGCAATGCGAGTAATAGACACACATATGCCAAAAACTGTGGGCCATGCGGAGAAATAGATATAGAAATAGAAATAGAAGTGGAAATCGAAACAGAAATGCGTTCAACGGTTGATTGCTGCTGCCGTCGCCATCGTCAAACTGGTATCCTCCCCTCGCCGATGGCAATCAATAGAAATTGTTAGCGGATTTACCAAAAGGTTTTCCAATATATACGAATATAAATACATATATTTGCTTTTGTGTTGTAATTTTTACCCGCATGGCAAAAGCTCTTATGCGATTTGCCCCAAAATGTAATTAATCTAAACAGATCTGTGGGTGCCACTTGCCACTTGCCAAATGCCAAAGGCCTCTGCAGCGACTCACAATACCCATTTTTCCCCATTTCTTTCCCCCAGTTACTCACCTGGTATATTGTGAGCTTGTGCATTTTTTGCCAATAAGGCAAGCAGCCAAATCAGTACAAACTTTAGGGCGTGTATTGATCCACTGCTGACGTGGCAGGTTTTGGGGCTAGAGCAACCGTCGACGTCCTCGTCGACGTCGACGTAGACGTCTTCGGCCTCGTGGCGATGTCTTCTTTTCGTTGTTTTCACTGTGAATGTTGCCGTTTTCACCGTCAGCGTTGTTGCGCCTTGAATCGTTTTTGTTGCTTTTGTTGTTATTGTTGGCGTTACGATTGTAGACTCCACTGTTGTTGTACTTTCGCTGATTGTGTCTGATTGTTGCTGCGGCTGAGATTGTGCCTGTTGTTGTAGTCGTTGCTGTTGTTGTTGTTGTTTGCTTACTGTTGGTTGGCTTGAGTTGGTGGCGTACGACCAACGCGACCGGCTTAATGCCTGACACCATCGATAAGACCCAAGGTCCGCACACACGCCCATGCCTCTGCTCCCATAGTCAATGCCGCCTAACGTATCGTTCTCACTTGCAGTGGCGTCATCTATAACGAGAAGAGCGTGAAATTAGTTAGATATGCTTTAAGACTTTTGTATTTTCAAAATATTTATCGCTGAGAAAGTACTTAATATGGTACATACTAGAATGCATCTGATGAGACTGTCACACCAAATGACATGTCAAGGCTTTCAGACGACACGCCAATCTCTGAAACAATTAGCACTTGGCGTGTTCTGCATTTGCAGCCCCAAAGCAATTGATTTCATTATTAATGCCGAAATCAGTTTGATATAGGTGCTTATCACAAGGCGCAAATCTTGAACAAGTTTCCAAGTGTAAATTGCAAATTAATAAACACAAGTTCTTCATGCGAATAAGGCAAACACCTTTGCACACACACACACAAACACACACAAACCCGTACACTCACACCCACAATCAGACACTTGCCTATAAAATTAAGCAGCTAATATGTTGTAGCTACAAGCACACAACAAAGAAAGCCAAAGGAGACAGAGAAAGAGTGAGGCAGAGAGAGAATGAGAGAGAGGAGAGCTTAACACTAGGAAAATTGAGACTAAAGACAAAGGCAGACCCATAAACTTGTCTTATGCCTATACAAATAGCACAAACTTTTCCTTTTTCCTTGCTTTCACGCTGCTTGAAAACACTAAAACTTTCCATTTTAATGTAAAACTCGTGTTTATTGTCACCATGAGCCCTTTGTTGAATAGTTGTGCCGTATCTGGGGGATCTGCAAATAGGTGTTATATGTATCTGAGAGCCCTGTTTGCTGAGTAGTTAATTAAAAGGGCTTGTGCCCACAATTAGCAATCTTCTGCGTCTTATTCTTCGTTTGTTATCCATTTAGACCCCCAAAAGTATGCAACGAATTGTTTCAGACTACTCTACCACACTTGGATGTATGTATGTGTGAGTAGCAGTCTTTGCGTGGGAGCCTGCTTATTGTCAAAAATGTATTTTTAATTAAATTATTTGAAATGCCTTAAATGGAATTCTCTTAATTTGTATAGCAACTGCTGGAATGTTGTACTCCTCACAACATTTCTAGGCAGAGCTGAGCTTCAGAGTCGTAAGCATCAGCATGAGTTGTACACATATACACACACACACACACACACACACACACACACACACACACACACACACACACAAACACACACACACACACAGTGACACATATAATACAATACACATAAAGTGGCAAGAATCGCGTTTTTAGCACGCTTTTCCCTCACCTGGTCCCAAGTAGCACTATGAAAGTCACAAAGGCAGAGGTTTACTCCTGCATCTGACTGTGCCTCTGCCTTTGCTTTGTTTAATGTTGTCAGTGCAATTAAACAACTCAAGTTTATATTTGTTGGTACGCTGAAAATACCTTTGTATAATAATGGGTAAAAAAGAAGCATCAGAGCGATGGGCAGAGGGCAGGGGGCAGGAGGCAGAAGACAGGGAAGGAGGGACTTACTACAGTCGAGAAGAGCAACTCGTTACGTTTAATTTTCAATTTTGTGGGAATGGCGCAAAAGGGTTTGTTGGTTACCGACGGCGCTGTATAAACGTCATTAGTGATGTTTTAATGCATAACTTCAGACCCACAGAGAGGGTGCTAAGCACACGACAAACAATAAATAACAACAAGTAAAAACAACAACAACAACAGTATTACAAAAAGAGAAACCCGGCCACACGACGCTGCTGTGAGCTTCATGTGTTGGCTTTAATCCTTTTGCCATGACATGTAAAATTTTAATAACGTCAAGGTTTGTGAAGTATTATGAAAACTTTTTGCGCGTTGGCATTATGACAAGTTTATTAAAACGAAATTTATTTATAGAGCATGCACGCTCCGAGTACAAGTGCCCATTACCCCCTTCTTCCCTACTCTGCTCTCAGTCCCAGTGCCATCGCCAGCGCCAGCTCAAGCCCTACCGCAAGCCCAGGCAGCCACATCAAAACTAAAGGCCCACCTCCGCCAGCACCACCAACACCATCACCACTACCAGAACAGGCAGCGCTAGCAAGCAGCAAAAATCGCATTAGGCGTGCTACACATTTTCACTCCGTTCTCGTACTCGTTCCTATTTCCATGCTGGCCACAGAGGCAATACCAACGATGCTGGGCACAGCAGAGAGATTGAGGGAGAGAGAGAGGGAGAGAGGGAGAGAGTGAGAGAGATAGAGAGAGAGAGAGAGAGACAGAGAGTCAACTAAAATAGAACAAAAGCCGGAAAAATGATTTCCCTTATGGCTGAATTTTCATTACCGAAAAACCCGCCATGGCGTATGATTTCATTTGTAAATCAGCATCAGCATCAGCTCAAGTTGAGCTCGAACATCGCATAATGGACGCCGGATGTCAGACGACGATGGACGGCAAATCAGGGGCGACAGGCGAAGGGCGAAGGGCGAAGGACGAAGGATGAAGGTGTGTGCGTGCTGGTCATCTTTGTTGCAATGGCAGCTAACAATGACAAATCAGCAAACGAATTGCATTTACTCTTGCTACACGTAACCAAATGCAAACCAAACCAACGAAATGTGTGTGGCAATCATTAAATGAAGTACGCTGGGGCAGTGGGACGTGCTCAGAGATGAACTCAGGACGTGGATGATAAATTAGTTGATTGATTCGGCTGACATGCCAGCAAACAGCAAACAGCAAACCTGTCTTTGTCTATGTATGTGTGTGTTATATGTGTTATGTATGTTATGCATGTGAGTGTGTGTGTTAGCGCTCGTCATGAGAGACTTATAACTAAATTTTCGGGTACAACGTTGTCATTCAAATGCTTGTAACTGGCATTGGCAGAGGTGCACACCCCGATGTCATCTCGCACTCAGCCCATGGAATCTATTCCAATGAGTCCTTCTGACATTGACGAGCCACCACTTTGCCTACATGTGCTCTACCTGGTGACAGCACCACTTTATAGGATCCGTTTCCGCTTCTGCTTCTGCTTTTATTTGAGCTTCTGTTTTTGGCGCTGCCTCTCGATACTGAGCAGCGAATTTGGATGCTGCGGCGAGTGAAGGCTTTTGGTTGACTGCACACTGAGGCTCAAATGGGCAGCTGTCGATAAGTCAACCGTCGCATTAAGAGCTCAGCCAAGCTAATCAAGATATTTCCAGGCAAGCTAACTTTCATTAGACCTACACTCCTGGTTAAAAGCGCTTTTTAATTAAAAAATATCATATTTATACGAAAAGAGTCTAAAATGCAAACAATAAATCAAAGTGTCATCCACAAATTATTTCATAGCACACACTGGTACATTCTTGTCCAATTTTATAGAACACTCCACGCTTGCATCACGTTTGGTTTAAATGTCTCAACGTTTAGCCTCGCCTTATTCTTGCCACATAACTAAACTAAACTAATTAAATGTGCTTTACAGAATTTATTTGCCAGCGGCTTCTTGAAATCAGAAACACAAGGGATCTGGCCCAGCAAAATTCTCAGCAGTGAATTGTACTCTAATAACTGCGAGTGCCTGTTCAGCTCAGCCTCCTTTTACTCCTTTTACTTCTCTCTCTCAGTTGTCTTGCAACGCCTTGAAACACTTCTCATGTGTTTTTCTCATGCACTCTAAAGCTCAAAAAATCACAAATATTTTACAACTTTTGCTCATTGTTTTGCTGATGCGGTAGATGGACCCAACTAAGGGAAGCTAGCGAGGTCATATACTTGTACATGGCAAAAAAAAAAAAAAAACGAGCACACGCGACATTATACCCTGCACAGTTCACTGTAATATTATTATTGCAAAGCTGAAAATATCCCCATCCCCAAACCGATGTGGCAACCTCTCAAAACATATCTCTCTAACCCTTATAGTGGATTAATACAGACAGAGAGACAGACAGATGGATAGATATGGCTCAATCGTCTCGGTTATTGATACGGATCAAGAATATATATAGTTAATATGTTCGGAGGTGCCTCCTTCTGCCTGTTACTTACATTTGCACAAAGTTATCATACTCTTTTTGCCCACTTGTAATGGACACGGGGTATAAATATAAATCAAGGGGCTACCGAAAAGGAGCACCAAGAGACGAACACTTTTAGTACCACTACCAGTACTCGTACCAGTTCCAGCAAAACTACCAAAGTCAGGACACAGCCATGTTCTGTTTTCCTTTCCTTTTAAAATTGCTGTTACGCCGCATTGTGCGACTTAAAACTTTAATGAAATGGGTCGGCCGTTGTTCGTCGTCCGTTGTTTCTCGTTGTTCTTTGCTCGTTGTTTGCTTTTCGTTGTTCGATGCTCGTTGCATTTGCGTTTTAGTTGGATAAAGTGTGCGAAGGCTTGGGTATGGAAGCTTGTTAGCGCATCAAGCAAAGAACAATAGGATAGACAATAAGCAGCGTCACCAGGAATGTAGGCCACTCTAGCGAGACATATGGTCTCATCTCCCCATCCCACCACTCCATCGCAGCAACTGCCGTCTTTTCTGTATGTCGGACGTTAAATTATGTTGTTGACTTGCATTGTTGCCGCAGTGCGTCCTTCTCGACATCCATTTACCATTTTAATTTTATTCATTAGGATGTCTTATTATGAATATCACTTAACTGATCCTGTAGAGAAATAAATTTGGGCTACTATAGCCACGAACAAAGTCGAAATGAATTCGAGCAGCAAATATGTTCTATCGTTTCAACTAATAGAATGTAACGACAATTTACAATTTAAAGGAAAACAGCCAATTTATTACGGCCACTAGAGGAAATGCAACATGTAAAAAGTTAAGCGAAACATCAAACGGCAGCCAGAGTCAATATATCATTATTCAGACACTTAATGCTAAATTATCTAAAAAATGCGGCCAAATAAACTGTTGGCCTACTGCTGGACCATTCAAAGCAGAGCACACATTTTGCTGGCCTTGCGATTGCGATTGGGATTGGGGGAAGCATGGGCTGGAATGAGAGGGGGACGAGCATGGACCATTGTACAATTTTAATTGCTCTAAAATGTTGTAATACAACACGAACCACAAATAAATAAAATTTGCTGACATCAACAGGATGTTTGCGGGTTCCTGTGCGGGGAGGCGGCAGTGCGGACCAGTGTAGACCAGCACAGGCTAGGCCCAAGCCATAATGGTCTAATAGCTGACAACCGCCCCACGCTTTGAAATTTAATTTGGTCCGAATGGTGGCTGAAAACGGAGCTCGCAGGCGGCCTGCCCGCCTATTGGCTTGCACATACATAAATAGCCAGGAGATGGCGGGGCGAGCGGACCAGGAAATGATATGGCTTTTGTAAGGCATCGTCGGCCCGTAGGTCTGAAGGCAACTTGTGAACTTCTGGACAATCGTACAATACGAATATGTATCCTCATCAAGAGAAAGAAAGAGCCATGGAAATAGCTTTGATAGCAATGCGGTAACTTGTTGTTGGCGTTATTGCTGTTATTGCTGTTATCATTGCTGTTGTTGCCCTCGTTCCCTTATATTATTTACAATAAATTTGTGCTTCTCATTTAGTTTTCACTTTTACCATTGCGCTGCGATTCAAAAGCCATTACGCAACAAATTTTCATTGAAACTCCGGTCAGAGTCAACGTCGTTTTTGTTGTCCAGCCAATGCCGGCATATGAAGCTCAGTGATGCCACAATGAATTGTTTAATTTCACTGGCATTTATTTTCTTTATTGGTCATTATTGCATTGCTATCGGATGGGACCAGCCAATGACATCAATGACACTGCACAAACCGCCCTTCAGTCTTCTTATTCCATAATATTTTTATTTCACAATTCACAATTTGTGCGCTCTTTTCAACTCAACATCCATCTCAAGGAAAACTTTTTTTGAAGCAATTAAATTCTTAATAATATTTCTCAAACTGTGCAAAGTTTTCGCTTCGTTCTTTTTATTTGTTCACTTTTTTGTGTCCTCAAAATGTATTTGAGTTTTTCTTAGAATAAATTTCGCACAAATTGTAAAAGTGCAAAATTATTTCAGAAAGCAACAGAAGATTTGCTAGGAGCAAGTGGCTTTGTGGTTAGCTTGTTGGAGAAGTGCTGATTCTCTTTGTGTGGCTGTGTGTGTGTGTGTGCGTCCGTGCTGGAGAGGGGGTGGAGAGGGACAACAACGGTTGGGGGTTAGTCCAGAAGTGCCCCAAGAAAACGCAAACAAAGTGCAGGAGAAAAGCAGCCCCAAAGAAAAGCAGACGCCATCAAAGAGGAAGTGAAAAGTTTTATGTTTCAAGCTTAATTGCGGCATTTCGATTAAGAAAAATTAATAATAAAAGTTTTGTTATTATTTGAGAGAGGCTAAAACGAGCCAACGTAATAAGTATGTATATAAGGGCGGCAAAAGGCGCCCTAAGAAGACGGCGGAAGTGAACACTGTGGACTCCTAGAGTGACCCTTACCATGTCGAGCTCTACTAGCAACTGCAGATAAACTTTTCAGTCTTGATTAATTGAATTGAATTTATTAATCAGTGAAGACAAGCCGTAAATAGTAATCCGAACTCCAATTATGTAAACCCGTTTTTCCCTTAACGAACTTCACAGAAAGTTGCAACATTTTGATACATTTGTGTAACTTTTAATTTAATAGTGAAGAAAATAATTTTTGCTTAAATTGTGATTTAATACAATACACACAGTTAATTCAAAGCAACAAAACAAATAAATCGAGCGAGATGGCTAAGGAATGACCATAAATTATGCAGTACTCTGCCAGCGAATATGTCCATAACTTGGATGTTTTAAGACCCGGGCAGCGTTGAATTCTCCAAGCGGAATCCCCGAACGAGTCTCTCTGGCGCAAAGTTTCGCACTCCACTCAACGCGAACTCATCCTGCTGAACTTCCCCTTCCCCCTTCGCCCTTTATCCCGTTATCTTGTACTTATGCCCACCCCTTATAAGAGGCACGTCTTTTAGCGCTGCATTAAATGAAATGCTGCGAGCAGAAGAAAGGCAAATCATGACTGAAGTGCAAAACTTTTCCCATTATGCAAAAAATGAATTTCCATTGCTTAAAGTGCTCATTGCTGTTGAGCGCTGGAATCCAGATAAAATTCTATACCAACGAAGGTCGCACTACATCCTCATCATCATCGTCTAGAGCCACAAAATTACACAAAAAGCTAAATATATTTAGACGATCTGAAGACGAATCTGGTTAATGGAAAACATTTTCTTCTTGTTGTGAATACAGCAGACATTTTTATTATTTACTCGAAACTCCCTCTTAACTCCCCCTCTTAACAACATCATTTACAATATACGTATGTCCTTAAGTGTTTTCCTACGTGGTTCAATAATTTGGCGAACAATGAGCCGCAGTCCTAGCACTTTTCCAAGATATTGATTTTTCAGCACGCCATGGCGCGCCAGGACTAAGCAGCCTCTACACACACACACACACACATACACATATATACGTGCATACTTCTACACATGTACATATATATACACACACACACAAACTCTAGCAAAGTAATATCAGCGGATTTTGCGCTATATACACATAAAATCGGCGCCTGCTGTGGAAGAGTCCATTGAACTATGTATAATATTATATGTACAGTGTAACTACACTGCACACATACGTCGCGACATGGTGTCGTTTATGTGCCCTGAGTGAATGTGGCCCTTATTAAATGAAAGACTTTTTTCGAGTTTCTCTGTGACGTCCATGTCGATATCTGAAAACTAATAAAAAGGGTTCGTGCACCAAAAACTTCGATAAGTTTTTCGTTGTTTAAATTGATTCTCAAGCATTGGCGCGGCCCACAAGCTGCTAGAATGGCTATGATTGCGCTTTAATAGCGCCTAATGGCCGGCGACAAATGTGGCAAATTACTTTAATGAGTGCTACGAAATAATGAACACCGAACACTTTACAGCCCAGTGGTCCACTTCAGCACTGAAACCACCCGAGCTAATCGGCACAGAGGCCAGTCTCAGAGTGTTGTATAAGGAAAGTCGAGTGCAAATTATTATGTGTAGAGATTGGCGTGAGTGCTCGGCTTCTGTGGTTGCTACTATTGGTAAGCCATTGTGGCTAGAAGATGTCGTTTAAAGGGACGTATTTAGGTTTGCTTGCCATACGACCATGGCTTGAATATTAATCATCTCAGCATTGTAACTTTTACTCTGTAAAGTATCTTCGTTAACCATATATACACTTTGCTACTTCAACATAACTGTATGGAAGCAAAGTTATACCCAAAATTCAAGTAATTAGAACCTGCACACCAAAATTCTTGAGTGAAAAGTTGTCATTGCAGAGTCCTTTGCACTTTTTAGAAATGCGACGCTATCATAGTAATGTGTATGGAAAAATCTATTATCAGGAAAATCCTGTTGCCTCTTTCGTAATTTCAACCAATTTAAAACTTTGTAAATTTAATAATCTAATCTCATATAAAATGTGTTTAAAGTCAGTAGAAGGCAGTAGAAACTGCAGCGTTAGCTGGGTTCGCTGTCATTGCATCCCTCGCAGCGTAGGAGGTTGGAGTTTTTTATTGCTGTAAAAATAAATCGACAACTAGGTCAATTTTTACGCTCCACTGCCAATGAAGTGTAAAAAACAATGCAACTGTGTATAGGTTTGAGTGTGTGCATGAGTAAGAAGCACATAAAGTCATAAAATTCAATAAAAAGATTTTAAAAAAACTTGTATTGTGCAGCGCTTCCTCTTGCAGAAACTACCTGAGAAGAGCCAAGTGTAAAGTACGGAGGGCACAGATCTATGGCTGAAGTCTTCAATTGATGCAGCAAATGGCATTCTTCGTTCTCACCGCCAGTTGCAGTCACAAACCTTTCCTGACGTCATTAAATCGGCACAGCTGCTGATGCAGGAAATTCTGTGTATCTGAATGCATGTTTTGGGTTCGGGTTCGAGTACGGTTACAGGTACGGGTACGAGGCGAAAAACGAGTTAGTTCACATCTCTTATACTACAAACGTGAAATAGTAGTAGATCCCAAGCAGTATAACTTTGTTTCGAGTTGATCGCCGTTGTGGTGAATAGCTCCACACTTCACTAACGCTTCGTATTTATATATATATATAAGTATGTATGCTGAACGATTGGGCTTCTCTGGGCTTATGTTTTGTGTTCCAGCTTCGCGTCATTATGCGCGCCAGTTTTTGGGCGCCATGCAGCCATAGAAGTGCTCGTTAGAGTCTGTGTGCATGCGTGAATCTGTGTGGCTTGTGTATGTGAGTTATCCAAACGTAAACAGGTCCAACGCACAAGTTTAGTTAACTTTAGTATCGAAAGGAAATTGGGTTTTAGCTTTTTCATATCAAGCACACTCTCCATGAGACCCCAGAAACATATTCTCTACTCTTCTCTTTGTATACTGTCAGCTCGAACAATCTAATCATTTTCGCC
The DNA here is from genome assembly GCA_035042075.1 of Drosophila macrospina. NCBI lineage: Eukaryota > Metazoa > Arthropoda > Insecta > Diptera > Drosophilidae > Drosophila > Drosophila macrospina. Next base: position 255,221 of record JAWNLW010000487.1, on the reverse strand, counting down.
TTAGACTCCGCTCTGCTCATATAATAGTATAACAGCACGCCTGGCTCTCTAGTTAAGTATAACAAGTACTCTCTAAGATTTTAAGTTTCTTGTTCTATCCCTGCCTCCACTTCTCCTCTACGTAGCTTGCTCAAGTTTCTTCCCATTTGGTCTCACATTCAACACAAATTCCACTGAACTACGAGACGCTTGACCACGCCGCCGCTGCCGCTGTCTCTCCTCTTTGGGTTCGCTGGTCACTCGGTGCTTATGTTTTTATGCCACACAACTGATGCCTCCTCCCCTCCTCCCCTCCTTTCTTCATTTCGTTTGTTGTGTGCTTTTTGATGATATTTTCATTTTTGCTGTTGCTCGATAGCTGCTTTTTGTTTACAATTATTGTGCCACAGCATTGGTGTAGTAAAAATATATTATTTTTATACAAGTGCCATCTGTATTTCGAATGCCTGCGTGAGAAATAATCGTACAACTGTACATATTTCTTATTTATGCGTGTATTATAGAGTAAGCAACCGATTATGCGATGCAAAACACTTAATTGACTATGGTTGGCGTTTGACCTTAATTTCCAAAGCACGCAAGTCAACCCGAGAGCCTACGACTGAAGTGTACAATCATACTAGATTCTAAATTCAATCGATATCTATAATGGGAATCGATTTGGGCGGCACAAACAAAAGAGCGGGGCATGTGTGGCCTTCAGAGTAGGAGTAGTTGTTGTTATCGTGCGTCATGACTAGACAGCGTCACAGTTTCACTAAAGGAAACAAAACTCTCTAAATGTGAACTACTTAGGAGAACAGACATAAATCTTGGAGCAAACGACAACAAACAGACAGCGACAACAACAAAAGGAGACACAAATACAAAAACAAAAACTAAAACAAAAACAAAATCCCCCAAAACTGATTCAGAGCTGCAGCCCATTTGTTGTGAGTAGTGAGCAGTGAGTCGTGAGTAGTGAGTAATGAATGAACGAATGATATATGTATCTGTATCTGTATATCTGTATCTGTAGAAATAATCCTTTTTAGGCCTCGGACGGACAGAGCGCACTTGAGAACAGAAACCAAACGAATCACAACACAAACAGTGTTGAAATAAAGATAAACGCAAACATTTATCATTATTAACAATTTGTAACAATTGCTCTTGCCGCCTTCGAGGTGGTCAGAGACACAGACTAAGCTAAAGAGAGAAAGAAATAGAGACAAAAGGGAGATACAAAGAGATTTCCATTAAAAAAATTTCCATTGTGTGTAATCAATGCTGAATTAAGAACAAAAACAGAATGAAATAAATAAATAAATGCTTACGAAAATAAAGATTGGCACAAAGTTAAGTCAAGCACAACGCAAATGTGGCAACAGTTCTGATTATGGAAATTGTAATTTCCTACTTACAGTTGCAGCGTCTGCAGTTGCCACTCCAGAAGGGTATACTACCTAAAACTATAGATTTCTGCTGTCCCCATCAGCGGATGTACTCGTACATGCATTCCTGTTCGCTTCGAGTCATCACATACATAGCCCGCCGGCTGCTTAGTCCGAGAGAGGAGCTCGGTAAGAACAAACCTCAAGCCAAACCATAATAGCAATCAAACTGAAACTGCTCCCTCTTCATAGTCTGTCGTTTCTTCTCATGTCTCCGGTCTCTTACTCTTGCCAAGAATACATTCACACACACGCACAGTTTCTAACTGTTTTCTGGCCAAGTTTGTGCAGATTGTTTGTTGTTATGCCTGTTGTGCATTGGTTTTTGTGCTATGTTTGCAGTGCCACAAAACGTTTTCTAATTGAATTATGACACAAAATCATTTGGCATTTATAGATATATTTGTCTAGCAATTACACATTCGCCTGTGGAACCCAAAAAGGAATTAGGCGTCGTATTTTATTTGGTTGATTACAAATAAAAGGATAGCCGCAATTTGCACATTGAACTTAATTCATTTGTAGAAATTGTAGAAATAGTTCACGTTTAGTATACCCCTTAATAATAGAGGGGACTGGGTAATAGATAATGCTAAATAGACTCACCTCACTGGCGCAAGCATCATATGATGTATTCAAAGCCAATCCAATGCAGTTGTTGTTAGCTCCTTCTGGTTAGCAGTGCCAACTAGCCAATTTGCTGTTGTTGTTGTGTTGGGTAGCAGCAAATTACCAACACCAAGCCGTATCCCAATCCCAACTCAGCAAAATTAAATGCTCAAGCAATAAAAGGGATTCTGTTGTTGCCGTTGTGTGTTGTTGTGTTGCTGTGTTTGGCTTTTAACGTAGTAAAAATGGCGTTTTATTGGGAGTCGAAGGAGCAAAGCAGCAAACTCCTTGTTGGCTTGATTCTCTGTTGCTGTTGTTGTTGTTATATTTGTTGTTGCTGTGAGCGCGTTTTACACTTTGTTTACAGGATAATCGCTTGATTTATGACACTTTCTTTTCATATATATATATATATATAAATATATGTTTGCGCTTGTATGTATGTGTATGTGTGTGCGTTTTGATGAAGGACTTCAGCAGTCAACAGTGGCTGCTGCCGACGGATTCTTTCGCGTTGCCTTTGAAACCGTTGCCTTTTACGTTGGGCTGCACAATAAGGGTACATTTCAGAGAAGAGAACAAAAAGAATACATAAGACGTAAAATAAATACGAGGGCCAAGAATAAACTCACACACACACACACACATACGAGGGTTTTATGCACAACAAATAAAATCAATATGGCGTAAAAATAAGAAAATTATATTCGATTTTGATGTTGTAATCGCAAATGGTCAAAGGAAGTCGTTTCACATAAATCGCGATTGGCCGATTGGGTTGCCACTTTTGACATTTCCGAGCCACACACACTACTACACACTCGCAGTCGCAGTCAGAGTTAAACACGCACCGATTTAGCCACTTTTCACATAACCGCACAGCGGAGTTTTCTTTGCCAAGCACGTGACTCACTTGGTATTTAGCATTTAGCATTTGGCAGGATGTACAGACGTACATTGTCATAGTAGGACACATTATATAATTATCACACTGCTGAAATCCTCACGAACCGCATCCTAGTCAACTTTCACACATTGTCGACCTGCAGTCGTTTCACTGCTGCCTTGCATTTGTTATTTTTGCCCTAACCTTCTCATTCCGGGCTGCCAAATTTCAAAATATGCCCCAAAACCAAAAGCCAGCCAAGACCAGAGCTGTTCACAGCTTTACGCGGTGGTTACTCCGTTGCCAAATTAAAGGCAATACCTCTAGCGTGGTGCGACAGCAACCTGAACAGCCTGCCTCATGTTTCTGTTTCTGTTTCTGTGTCTGTTGGTGTTTCTGTTTCGTTTCAGTTGTCTGTTTCAAGTTTCACTTTGGCGTTTTGGCTCAGCGTCGCATTGACGACGCTCTCTTCTGGAAATTTGCGCTGCCGACTGCACAGCTTTTCCAGGCACACAGAAACTCTGCTCCCAACAGCGTTTCAGCAATCTCCGCAACAGAGCAAAGCAACAACAAAATGCTGGGCATTCATTTTGGTAGTTGTTGCTGTTGTTTCGGCTCTCAAATTATTGGTTATTGGTTTCTTACTTTCAATTGGTAGTTGGATAATAAACTTTGGCAGAAAGTCGATACTAACCCCACTGAACAGAGAAGCGATAATAATAATTTGTTAGCAGCGAGTGAGAATTTGTTAAAACTTTCTAAGTTTTTCATTTGCTGAAACTCGACTCTAAACAGCTGATGCTGATTCTAAATGGCTTCTCATCGCTTCAGTTAGCGCACAAAATAGCGGGAAATATTCACTTGCGCAACTTTAACAAACATCCTGCATGACAACTACTTCGCCTCTGGCACACCTCTCCCCCGTTAACCCCATTGCCATGGCTAGAACTTGAGCACAGCCGCGTTCCAGGCATTCGAGCCATCGACAACGACGACAACGCTCTTTCGCTCACTGCTCTCCGTGTGATCCTTTGAGTTGCCGACGAAAACTGGAATTTTTCTTATGCTCTGCACGGCTCTGCTCAGTTGGCTCTAGACTACTGTGGTGCTTTTCTCTAGCTCGCCAGCCGTTGGTTTTTCTTTTTGTAACCTGTGCATCCGCGCGGGTGTGGTCCTCTGGCAATGAGCGTGAAAATCACGAACTTCATTCGATGACTGCTGCTGGCTGCCACGAATTTGAGAATTACTCCCTGCTTTCTAAGCCAAAGCAAGTGTATTGTGCGAGAGAATCGTATTCCATTTGAATTTCGACGGTTTCCATGTTATTTTTCTACACACAATTGAAACGGAAGCACCACCACCACCCTTTGCTCGTATTTGGGTGGGTTGCTGGTTCCGCTTGAGTTGTTCATGCCATCGCCATCGCCGTCACCGAATTCGCATTTAAACATTTTTCAGTTTTTCATATCATATTTTCCGCTGTCAATAGATGTGCATATACAGATACATATGTCAATATATATACATATATACAAACGAACACAAGACGAAGGCAGACGCAGACATAGACACAGGCACAGGCACAGACACAAGCAAAGGCATAAACACCAACACTAACACATGAGCAGAGACACAGAAACCACACACCACTTACAACTTCACAGACAACTGAACGTTGTGTTTCACAGTCCGCGTTCACGTACGCCGTAGCAGCACAACAATTGAGTACTAAATCTGCGCCGAGCTCAGCGTCAGGAACAAAGCACTGACGCTGCCCGATGATTGCAGCCACCACAACTTCCGGAGAGCAACAGCAACAGCAAGAGCAAGAGCATGAACAAGAGAAACTGAAACTGAAACAGAAACAGCAACTGAAACAGAGAGCAAGCAACGAGAGAACCTGCGCGGGAATCGCGACAGCGAACCATCATCTGACTTCGACTTTTTCTCTTATACTACTACTCGAATGCTGCTGCTGATGGACTTCGGCTTGCTTCGGCAGCCAGGCAGGCAACGTGGGCTCACCTTTGCTGTGCTCGTTGGCTAACCTGTCCAGTCAGCTATGTATATTTGAGTATGTGTGTGTGTGTGTGGGTATTTGTCGGCCCCTCGATAACCCTTTACCGTGTAGCCCTTTCTGGTGCGACAGCTTGTCGACTGACTGGCTGGCTGGCTGACTGACTGACTCGTCTCAGGTCTCAGGTCTCAGCTCTCAGCTCTCGGCATCATTGAATAATTATCTCAAGTTTGCAGTTCGCCGTTGTCTGGCCTCAGTAGCAGGCTGGCCCTTTGCTTTTGACCCAAAAAACCAGTTTTTATGTTTCTTCGTTCTGCACCAACTCGTTTCCCACTCATTTATTGAAGTTTGTTTTCAAGTTTGGGCGCACAGCAATACAAACACTGTGTATCGTAGGCGTATTGTAACCCGCAGAAAAGTCAACGCATGTACTGACAGTTGCTAGAGCCAGTGGTGTGGAAATGTGTTAAAGCACCACACACACACCATACGCCACTCACCACGATCGAAAATATTTGGATGCCGCTATGCCAACAACAAAAATGTTTGTGAAGGGTCGAGTATAGAAAATTATGGCTGTCTCATTTAGCTTTGCGCTGATAAATGACTTTTTAATTATTGGCCGACAGGTTAGTAAACTCAGAGTGCGAGTTCCGCGAGAATCATCATCTCGGATCGTTGCAGATCGCATTGGCCACTCCAACACATGTCCGACCGCTACCTGTCCATATATATATGCATAGCAACAAACAACAACAGCGATGATTGCCTGCATAAATTTCTGCCAAGTCATAAAATTCTCACGAGTTTCCTCAAACTGACCTACACTGCAATATTTCAATTAGCGAGGCATATGAGGCGCTAAGTCGAAGGCAGCTGCTAGAACTGAAAACCCAGTTTTTCCGTTGTCAATTATTTCCCTTGCTAAATATTCACTGAGAGCATTAATCAGAGTCACTGGAAGTTGAGCGATTCATCGCTTGCGTCTGCGCCGCTCTCTCTCGTTCTCGTTCTCGTTCTCGTCCTCGTCCTCGCGCGCTCTCTGACTTTTTGCACTCTACTAAAAGCATGCAGCCGCCCCTAATAGTATAGCCGTCGAATTTAGGGTAACCAACACGAACACGAGCACGAACTCGAACTCGAACTCCAACCTCCAAGCTCAAGCCCCAACGCAACGCCAACCCTAGTCGACGCGGCAGTTGGCCAAAATGATTCGTTTTCGCTGAATTTCACTTGGCTCACATATATGTATGCATGTAGTTGGTGGAGCAGGGGAAGGTCTAGCGTCGCTCGGCCATACGTACTTATTTATGCTCGATTCAAGTGAATATATGTTGACTTAAGCAGCCTGATTTATGCATTATATTAGCGTGGATTTTAGCTGCAATAAATCTGCAAAATTCGTTACCGTTACCGTTACCGTTACGTGCCATAAACCAATGCATGCTAAAATAATTTAGCTTTTCTGTTATTAGTCTGAAAGTGCATGTCTATCTAATATGTATGACGGTCATTAGCCACAAATATTCTATTGACTCTACTCCCATTGGCAGTAAACTCGTATGACCCGTTATTTATGGCCAATCCACACCCGTCAAGCGCTCTTCAAGTGATTACTTAAGCTCACACATTGAATAAAGATGAAAACGCATTTAATGTCTCATTTCACCGACTACGGAACAGATTTAATTGCAAATTAAAGTTATTTTGTTATTTCCCGGTATTTCGAGCTGTTTGTCAGTAATTAGTTTGTCCTTTTTAATTGGACACAACAGCGAAGCTAACAACTGGCAATGGCTAATTAATAGGAAGTCTCATCATCCATCCACCTTTGCCACCTTTGCCTCCTCCGATTCAATATCATTCTCCCTTTCATATCTCGCAGCTCGCAGTCAAACCACTAATCGGAAAGGTGGTAAAACAAACGTGTATCGCATTAAAGCTCAACGAGCACGGCTCGCCGAGTGAGTGGTGCGAGTGGCGAGTGGTTCGAAACTATTACTTAATGACCGCAAGCACACAAAGTCAAAATGTTAGGGAAGACTCACATGTTGTGAGTGAAATGGTTAGAGAATCGTTAGTTCTTCTAACGAACTTAGCCGGACAACGCGTGGAGCTCTCAAATGAAGACATAACTCACAGAGCGCAGACTTGACAACTTGCACAATGCTTACCAAGCATTTAACTGACAGAGGAAGCCTTAAACATATTCATAATTTGCAGGACCTGTGTCACTTGGCGCGCGTAAAAATTAAGGTGTTCATGTGACCATAAAAACAATAAAATATTTAACACAAATTTTAACTTAATGCTCAAGTCGTAAAAATGTCTGAAAGAGAGAGAAAAAAAGCAAGAACAAAACGGTAGCCTACTGTGTGGCATCGTTAAAAGTGTGCTCCGCCTTGGTTGAAGCAGGTGAGGAGGAGCAACAGGGGTGCGGACGAGGTAGGCGGGGGGAGGTGGGAGGTGGTAGGTAGGAGATAGGCAAGTTCTTCCCAATGCCGCCTCATTAAACCAGAAATTACACAAAGGATAACGCGCAGCTTGGCGGCGGCCATGGCTGCAAAGTGTTTTCTGGGGGGCCAACTGTGTGTGAGTGTGTCAGAGACTGTGTGTGTGTGTGTGTGTGTGTGCATGTCTGTTATTCCTCCACACCCCTTTTGGCAGTTGAGCTTGCTTTGTTTTGGGCACTTTGACGCGCTTACTTTTGGCTTACGGGCAAGCATACAAATAAAAAATTATCGCTCGAGTCCAGGAGTCCACCGTACGCAGGGACTACTGCATAGCTATTATATTTTATTTGAACATTTTTTCGTCACGTTTGATGCCGACCACACCAGAGCAGAGCAGACGGCCCAGCACCGAAGCAGCGTCGCTTACTTATACATTTTGTTCGCTTTTTGTTTATATTCTCTATTTGCTCAGCTCCTGTATACCGATGCTGACACCACAATCACCGCCGCACCCACCCCCCGCACCCTGCTTCGGACCTTAGGAACCTGCATCATCATTGTCTTTTAACGCTGCGAGCGTTTCTTGCCTGTGTAACAGTCTGTGTGTGCGAGTGTGTGTGTGTGTTTTACTTCCTGTTTCATCTCTGGCTGCTTCCTGCTTATTTCTTATGTGTATTTTTACTGACGCTGATTTTTATTTCTTTGCAGGATGTGATATTTCATTCAGCTCGGCTTACAGCACAGCTAAACGTCGCGACGCGTCTGCCCCTCTCCACCCCCCCTCGAGCTCATACTGCCAGTCTGCCTGCCAACATGGTAAGTAAAAATATAATTTCTTATTTTTATGTCCTTTTCACGCTTTACTGTCTGTGTGTGCCTCAAAAAGAAACAAAACATTAACTCTGGGCTATTTAATCATTTTCACTGAAGCTAAAATACAATTTAAACTGTATAAATTAAGTAAAATTCAAGCTTTAACAAAAGCAACTCACGTACACACATCTACAACTGACCAATAAGGCTATGAGCGCTGTAAAGTGTGGTGCGAAAAGTTGAATGGCGTCATTCTCATAAGAAATGTTAAATTCAGTTGGTCGTGTTCCCGAATTCTCCCACCGAGGGCCGTCGCACGCGTAGTATGTGTGTATACCTGTATGTGTGTGTGTGCGTGCTATATTTGCCAGTGCACATAATGTACATACACATGTATATTCGCACCTGCAGCGAAAACTGTGCATGCACTGTTCGAAAAAGTGTGGCTAGAGGAGTGAAAGATACTTTGGCGAAATGATATCTCTGTCGAAATCATAACAGCTTCTATCATAACAGCATTGAAGGTGAGAAACTCATTATATTTCCATTGGTCATCCTCTTTAGGGAGTATTATATCATTTTTTATTTCACTGTACCAAATAATAATACGCATACAGAAAGCGCAATATCGATTGTGTTACCTATACAGCGTTTTAATATTTGCTGTATACCCTGTAGGCCTGTGGGAACACATATTGTTGTAGTGCATATACACACTGTACACTCCACATTTCATGTGTGCCACACACTGCAGACAGTCGGACAGTCAGACAGTCGGACAGTCAAGAGTGCTTAATGCAAGTCCTAGTTTTAGTAGCCACAGTAAGAGATTAATTATTTAAAACAATATAAATTACAACAATGGAACAACAACATTTCTGTGTGATAAAAAACCTTTTGCAAACTATTTGAATACGTAATTTATGCGCAATGCTTTTTTTTTATAGATATTAGTATCAATTTGCTGTACTTTGTTTATTGACGTTGAAGCAAATGCTTCAAATTCTTCATACAAATGAGAAAAAAACAATTGATAAATTATTTTTATTGCCGCTTTAAATGATCAGCATAAACACAAACATAACTGAGCATACATATTTTGCATATGCCCAAGCAAAAAGGCGCATTGAACGCCTTTCCAAAACCCACACTCCCCCTGCCCCTTCCCCCATCATTCCACAGTGTGATAAACACTTGGCATTTTGAAATCCCGCGGCGTTCGGCGCATTTTGACATTCGACCAACCATTCCACAGTGGGAGCAAGCTGTGACGGTGGGGTGGGGAGAAGGAGAAGCTGAAGGAGATGGAGAAGGCGAAGGAGATGGAGAAGGAGAAGCAGAAGGACAAGAAGAGCTGTCATCTTCGTGCGACATTTCCTAATTGTTTCACACATGTGTCACTGTGTACGTGTGTGTGTATGTGCGAGTGTGTGTGAGCAGTGCTGGGCACAACTTGAACTGTTGCTATTGATATACTTAGTCCTTGCTGGTCTCATTGTTGCCACATACAAGATAGTAGCATACGGCTAAAATGTTAGTCATAGCTTAATGTTGCCATTGTTAAAAGTAGAATAATGATAAAAAAAAAATAAAGAAAAACTGCTAGTCAACTAGAGAGTGAAGCGGCGGAATAAAAGTGCAATAACTATAAATGCTCTGAGCATTTTACTATTCTATTTTACTCAGCCATGCTGAGGGCAAGCGTCTTCTTTGCATTCTTCCTGCTTCCCTCCCTGTGCTCGCTGTGCTCCTGATCCCCTGCTACCCTTCTTACAAATTGCGATGGCTCACTATGGGTCCTGCTGTTGACACAGTTTTTATTCTTCTTTAACAGATTTACTGCAACTGCAACTGCCGCACAATTCCTTTTGCTCGCTGAAAGTAAGTAGGTCCAGGTAATGAAGGGTGCGGAATCGAGCTGCTGCTTCAATGAAACTGAAACTCACTGAATGGGGTCAAATGAATTTATGTTCCAATTATTTGCCTCGAAAAACAATTTCGTAAAGTGCTTCAGTTGGCCCACTTGCTGCTCGCCCAGCGAGACTTAGCTCTCTCCTACTCCAATTTGAAGTGCCGTGTGCCATGCTGTGATTCTCGACAATCGGAAGCCTTTTTCTCTATTCCAACCACTCAAGGGCTCAAGGGCTCAACCTTATCCAAGCTTATTATTAACTAATTCGAGCACAAGCTCGACAGGGTATCCCAGATTAGGAAGTACAATGAACTCTGCTCGGCTATGCAAATTATGGCAGATAAATGCCGACAACACTAAATAATATTTATTTATAATGTATGCAATTTTATGCTACTACCCAGTTTCCATACACACACACACACGCACACACACACGCTTAGTCACCATTGTTATCACTAAGCCAAGGAAACTTTTCAAATGTTTGTCCAGGTGCGATTCATAAGCCTCCTAAGTATATATATATATATATATATATATATATATATATATATATATATATATATATATATATGTGATAACTTTAGTGCTTCGGATAGCTTTGCAATGTATTAACACCACAGATATGATGGTTATTTATAATTCTAGGCAAATCGATGTGAAATAAATGATAGTTATAAATGCATTTTTAAGGCTCAACTCAGCAGTTGCGTCTGCGAACTTTTGCATATGCACATTAGCTTCATGTATGCATGTTTTCTGTGTCCTGTGCGACTCTGTGTATGCGCATGTGTGTGTGTGTGCGTGTGTGTTTGGGAGAGTTGAGTGCTGATTTATGTTCTCCAGGGCGTGAGCAGACGTGGCCGTTGCGCAAAAAACAAACTCAATGCGGCCACACAAATCATTTTACACAGTACTCGTGCTGTACAACAAACCAGGGCAGGGCAGGACAAGGCACGGCACGGAATGGCACGGCTCGAGCGAGCCGCATAGCAAGATGATATGCAATCCAAGCAGACAATAGCAAAAGGACATCGAGAGCGTCTATTGCAGAGAGGCCCCAGTCCCTTCCACTGAATGCAAGAGAGTGAGTCCGATAAAATAATAAACTGAGCGTCGGGATAACTTGATGCAAATTCTGTTGAACGTTGAATTTATGAGGAGCAACGGAGACGGAAGTGCATTCACCACAGCGATGAGCGTCAAGTGTTGAAAGAGCGACAACGACAACGACTGTGACCTGTGACCTGTGGTCTTTTGCATTGCCAAAAATATAGTATATATGCCCCCAGCTAACACATCGTGATGTTCACGCTGGAGAAGTTGATGAAACTGTACATACACACACTCACACATACATATGAAGTGCAATATAATGAGCTGCCTAGCTGGCTGACCGCTGAGGTCTGCCGTTGGCAGTTCTTGATATAAATCATGAAGCATTAACAGCTGCTTGGCAACATCAAATCCGAGTTAAGTTTTCCGCACCGCAGTTGCTGTCGGGTGCAGTGGACCGTATGCCGGAAACGGATATAAAGAGATCTAAAAATGCTGGTGCCAACGAAACAATTGTGAGTGAGGCCGACGCATATGCGAGGCGGCCATCTATCCTCTTCATTCGCTCTCGCCTCCTGCCTCCTGCAGCCATTTTCCATTTATATTTTCTGGCTTGCAGCACTGGCCATAAAACAAATCGCTTTAGAATTGCATTTTAAATATTTTGGCATTTGCTTTTCACTGCTTCATCTTTGGTCTTCAGTCTACAGTCTTCATTCTTCAGTCCTCAGTCCTCGCTCTTCGCTCCATAGATTCAATTTTTTCAGACTGAACTGTTTCTGGCTCTGGCTCCGGCTCCGGCTCCAACTCTGGCTCTGGCTGCGCATCGTCAATCTGTTCGTTATTTAACTTTTACTTTTCAAAGCCAAAACTGGATGAACATTTTGTTGGTTAATGTTGATGATGATCAAATGATTTACGAGTGCAGTCTGCCAACAGGAAATGCATAATTTTCACAGTTGATTTCATCGTATTTGGAGCTCATCACCGACCAGTCTTATATCAGTTTCATTCAATTGCATGCGTGTGTTGGCCATGTTCCCCCTGATTTACGTCATATTGCTACACTGTTTGTGTGATATCGCAATTTTGGTTTTAATTTCTCAACAATTCTCAATCGCAGTGTAATTTGGCAATGCCTTGTTTAAGTCTAACTGTTTTGTGCAAATCCATTCATCAGGAAAATTGCTTCGTTTGCCCTGGATTTGTGTCTTACAACATCCATTTTGAAGCCTAACGATTGCTTGACTGCTCGACTGCTCGACTGGTCTCATTGCGTTTCAGTTTGAGGATGTGCATACTGATTCACTGTTTTAGATTTCAGTTTAGTCAAAGACAAAATTAATTTCATCTTTGCAGATTAACTCATCTGTTGCAAACCAATTATATTCCCATTATCAGTAATTTAATACCATTTTAAATGTTCTTTTTCAACCCATGCTGAGTGTAAAGTGGGCTGTATACGTGACCTACGACCTTGACAGCCCTCTCGCCTCAAAGCAATCCAGATGCTACCCCTTCTACCCCATCTACCTAATCTACTCTACTTGTGAAACTGAAGTAGAGTGTGAAAAAGTGTAACAGTGTTTGCTTTTGCGCATTGTTTTTCTTTCCACTTTCTGCTTTCTTCTTTATATTTTGTTTTACAGATGTTGTCAGATGTTGTTTAGGTCACTATGACAGTTTTACTGCAGCGTTGCAATTTGCAGCCTGCAGCCTGTAGCCTTAACCTGCCCTGTCCTGCTTTGTCCTGCCTGGGTTAACAACAACATGCTTGCTTCTTTTTAAAGATATGTACGAAGAATGTACTATATACACAATTTTATTGGGGTTGTTGTTTAGCTCGCTTCCATGTGTACACTTCTCTCTAAACATTTGCTTGCAATCATATGTGAGTACAACTCCTAAAGACCACAATGACTTATATAAATTTATAATTATTTCTGTTAGCCTTTTTAACTGGTAAGCTGAGCACTACAAACTTGCAAAGAAATTGAGTAAATACCCTAAAGAGTCCAACAAGTAGCTCAGGGCAACTGAGGCTTTAAACACCAAACTTCCTTAGACAAGCTTTACAAGTTGAGCATGTTGAGTGAACACTTCGTACATATGACCATTGTTCGATTTCCTTGCCAGGGGCCAGAATGTAACTCTTCGTCCTAATGTATATATATAAATAAGATCCAAGTAAAAGTTGTGTAATCTATATGCGCTTCACAAACTCTTGGCTGTGGGGAAATACTCAGCAGATTTACTTTGTCTATATTTACAATAAAATACAGCAAGGAGATGCCTTAGATGCTTTACTAAGAGTATTATTTTATGTGGACTACCACAACTCCCAAAGTTAAAAAGAAATCGGGTCTAGCATATGTTAAGTTTGCACCATTCATTGTATTCACACCTCAGTAAAGAGGTGGGAACAGCTTCAAGTCAAGTCAGCAATATTTATGCTCGAATAACTATTCCCGTTTTAATTGAGCAGATGTGTGTGTTGATTTCAGTTGAAAGAACCAGCCACGTATTAAGCACGACACCGCCAAATCGGTTAGAGCAAGTAAACCAGCATAAATGTAAAAAAAAGAATGTAGAATGAATCGCTATGCCAAAGTGCCACCCATCTCCCTAAATGTGCTCCAAATGCTCTAAGCATTCCCCATTTCTATTTCCACCTGCAGCCAACTGGCGTTGTCAGTTCATCCTTTGAGGTCTACGAATTGGGTTGTCCGGCACTTTAGTTGGCTTACATCCTTACAAGGAATATGCTATGCTCATTGACTACAGCGACGACATCTTGGCCTATTTACCGATGACGACTTACACTAATACCTTGTGCTGTATGCTGTATGCGGTTGCGATTTAGTGAACTTCTTTTTGTCACTGTTTACTTTACTTTAGCCACCATTGGAATGGCGGACTTTCAGCGAATTCTGCTCTTTTTAGTCGCCTTTACTGCCGTTTGCGGTGTCCTGGCTGGCCAACGCCCTTGCCAAGTTTTGCAGGTTCTTTAAGCAGTCTGTCGCTGTGGTTGCCAACAATTTTCGTCGACGTCGATGTCGAAGTCGAGGTCGACTGTCATTTTTTCTGCAACGTCTTTAAATTTTAAATTCTGATTTTTCGATTTTCAAAAATGCAGCCAGCATTCAACTCGGCCTTTCCACTTCATTTGCCGCACACCAAGAGTATGTTGCACAATTTATGTGCTCAATACTACTGCCCATCCTCACTGCTTCGAACTCTGCTCAAAGAATATGTTTTTGCGGTTACTGTGGTCCCTACAGTCGAGCAGTAGTAGTGCGCACTTACTGTACTTAATGAGTGGAAGTATTTAATCTACTTACGCTCTTCATTGTGGTCGTGTTTTCATTATTTAAAATCTCTTACTTGAGGTCGATCGACTCCATCTAATTGTGAAGATTGTACTTAAACATTAAACGAATGCTGCGCAAGAGAGCTCAACGACCTTTGCTTGATATCAATGCAAGATGTGGGCGACATCCAACTAAGTGTATTGAATTGAGCGCGTGAAGCTTCAGACCAAGAAAGCGGTTATTCCGACGCGTCAGAAGATGCATTGCCGCTTGGGGCGTTGCAACTGCGTTGCGGCTGTCGTATTCCACATTGGCAACACAGCACGATGGAGTGCACTTAGCAGTTTTGAAGCCTGGTTAGAGTAAACACTAACTGCACACCCCAAAAACCGACAACCGCGAGTAAGAGCCTGAAATTCGAAGTTATTTTCCGTATTCGAAGCTCATTTCGTGTCGAAGACTGAAACCTGAAGCAACAAAGTATGTCTGAAACTATACCAAGTGTTTCCAGACGTTCATCATTCATAATAGAGTGTGTTGTAATTTGTGCAAGTCGCCTAGCACTTTAATTGCAATACATAAGATTAAGAAACTCGTCAAAAGACAAACATTTAATGCGACAACATACTCATTCTCATACTGTGAGTATGTCCGAACTTCCCTGTCTTAAGAGGCAACTTTGAACTGCACTTGATGACAGTAGACAGCAGACAGTAGGCAGCAGAAGAAATCGGCAACGCTAAATCCAACTAAGACACTAAAAGGCCCAATAGTTGACAGTAATCCCTCAATAAATCAATCGAAATAAGCAAAAGCCTCCCAGTTGACGGCGCTCGACTACCAAATACCTTGTGCCCAATTCAAATGGGAAACAGTTTAGTACAGAATGACGGATACACAGTCAGTCATTCAGATATTGATGCTGACCAAAAGTATATATGCTTTGTATGCCACATAGAGTGGCACAAAGTTATAATCTGTCTTTTCCACATTTTCAACGGGCACAGAGTATAAAAAGAAATTGCAGAGGAGCAGTAATGACTCGAACTAAACTAAAAAAGAGAGCCCCAACTGTATCTGAAACGGCGCCAAGTTTTGCTGAATAGCTGAACGTTGTAAAGCTGAAAGAAAGCAAAGGCAAGGCGAGGAATGGCCTGGTCTGCCGCACAAAAGTATGCAAAGCTTATTTTACTTTTTCTATAATGCAGCCGTTGATTGCGCTTGGGCTGCGCCCATCTATCTTTGTCACCAGTCAGCAGTCACCAGTCTGCAGAACCCAGTCAGCAGTCAGCAGTCTCCAGTCTCCAGTCACGTCCCAGTCTGCAATCATCGAGTGCAAAAACGACAACATACTCCCTGGTTTTATCAGTGCCTCGAATGGCAGCTCAAAAATGATTTTTGTGCCACGTCTGGCGTCAAAAGTCTGCACCGCTTGTGTGAGAATTTGCGGAGGGGGTTGGGAACAACTCTGACAAATTACAAAGTACCTGCACTTAAACACATATTTATCATGGAGAACTGCAGGCCAGGCCGTTTGTAAATAAAATTCAATTACATATAGAAAAATTCTTGACGCTTAACCCTTTGCTGTTCAATACGGTTGTGGTCGAGCTAAGCGCGTTTAACCCCATTCTGAACCAACAAAAGCAATGCCAACATCAAAGTACGACTAGATAGGACAAACTCCAAGGAAATAGCTACATTAAAAGCAGATGCTGAGCGACAATCAGCGGACCCCGCGACTGTGAAATACTCTGTTAAATACCCTGTGTCAGTCTCTGTGACAATAAAAGTACTTTGATAGTAATAAAATGGAACCTATACAAACACAGCATGCTTATTTGCATACTTGTATTAAAATAATACATATATATATATATATGTATGATATATACAGCGAGTATTGGCACTGATCAAGAATACATATACTTTACAGAGTCTGCAACGCCTCGGTTTGCACCAATTTATTATATCCCTGACACAGGGTATGCACAGGAAGAGAGAAAGAGAGAGAGGGAGAGAGAGAGAGAGAGAAACCCAAAGATAGAGGATGGAGGCTGAGAAATAGGATACCCAAGTTTTAATTCAATTTGAAGCGCTTTCCAGAATAGGCGAATAAAAGCGACATTCTGCAAATTTCCAATTGTGTTAGTGTTGTTCCTGCTGTAAACTTGCGAAGTGGCAATGATGTTTAGAGATATACTCCAATTTCATTTATTGGTTGCCACAATTTAATACAAATAATTCTATTATGGATGTAGCAAGCGATGCCGAGTGTCCACACGGAGATACAAGGAAATAGCTACTCACAGACACGCACTCACAGACACACACCCACACTTACACATTCGCACACTCGCACAGAAACTTGCAAGCAAAAAAGAAAGTCGAGAGTCGAAAACTTAACAAGATTGAAGGAATACAAAATGATATAATAAAATGTAGTAAACGCAACGGTGCCCCAACGAAAGAAATCAACAAAGTTTCAGATGGTCAACTTAGTGGAGCTTAACAAAAAGTCCAAGTTACAACAACAATAGCAAATCAGCAAGCCTTTCTCATAACCAAGGCGAGGCGAGGCCCTATCGTGTCTGAACGGACTGTCCGACAGTGTGAAGACCATAAGATGAGCAACTATAAACAGGTCAGCGTATTCACAACTTCAGCCGATGAATGTTGTTTATTGCTTCGAATTAAGACCAACAAGGCAACCAGGTAAAATATGATATACATAAGCAGCTCACAACTGCTTTTCCTACCTGTTAGATCAATTGTACTTCGCGTTTCCTCCGACTTAAGCCCACCATGGGAAACTCTGTAAGTTGTAACATATTTTACATCACACATCTGCCGAGAGACCTATTCTATTGCTAATACGTGTATGACCTTTGGCATGGATTCCCCATGCACATGAGCTTTGTTCCCAGACGCCGTGAAAAACTATCACCAACATGGCAAGGCACCCCGAGAAAAGTTTATTTGCATTTTGTATAAGTCAGATGAGTACGTGACCCACATATATAATACAAGCCCATTTGCAAGGAGGAACAGAGGAAGAAGATGTAACCTTGAAGAAGCAAGCAACCAGCAATTCTTGCTGGCACAGAGAAACACACAAATTTATAAGAATGCTCAGTAAATTACAAAATAAATTCAAATCAAGCTGCAAACTCATGGAAACAATGTTTGACTCCGAGCTTATAATGCAATCTGTTCTTCGAGGAGGAGAATTACATTTTCAGTCTATATTCTCACCTCTAAGAATGTACACTCATCCAACTAATTGTTTTGGATCAGTAGTGCACAGTGCGATGTTCCCGAAATCAACTTAAAGATGGGCCAACTCAGTTGGAATATCCATGACATTTAAATTGCATTACATAAGCCCAGTTCCTACAAAATGAACATTACGCTTTCGAAGGAATTAAAGAACAGAGATAACACAAAAACTATCCGCCTGTCGCTAAAAGTTGTGGTTGTTTGCGGTACATTTATATAATGAAATTACGTAAGAGAAAGTAAGAGGAGTAAATGTAGAAATGCTGCTGCTTTCATGTGTACAATTTTGGCATTGTTCTGGAGCTGTTGAACACACAAGCTACAACAAAAACAATAAGACCAAGTTTTTGCCATCGCCACTGCCCGCATTTACTGTACTACGTGCGGCTGACACCAGGCAATAGACAAATACATATTTAATGTATATGTGTATAAATTTATACAGCAGATAGTATTGGCACTGTATTTTTGTCATGATCGCCGCTCTGAAAAAAGTTGGAATCGCGAGACAGAGACACAGCCACAGCCATAGCCAAAGCAACAGCAAAAGCAAAAGGGAAATGCACAAAAAGGCCGGAAGCAATGTGAATTTCCGTTGCCAGAAAAATATAAGCACTTTGCACTTGCCAAGACCAAGTTCTGCTCTGTCAGTGGGGGGCTGTTGTGCTCTGAACTAGAAGCAGTGAAAATACTTGAAAAACTAAAAAAAAACAGCAGCCTGACAGTCTGACGGCCAACACTTTCCTTGGTTCGCATGTTAATGAATGAGTGCTGACCTATTCTCCCTCATATTCTCATATTTGTTCGTTTCCAAGGGTAAATGGATTTCAAAGATACGAAAAGGTTTAAGCATTAAGAATTGGTTAGTCAATTCTCGTATGTGATAAGCAGTTAAATTTCCCCCAAATAAAATCAGAATTATGAATGCATTTGATAAATACAGTCTTTACATTAAATTAGTCTTTAAATTAAACATATTAATTTGCACAAAGCATAGGATATTTTTTAAATACTTACAAGCGATGACCTCTACGGCATTTCAGTTGAATACCTTCAACCAAAGGATTTTGTTATCGCTGTCTGTGTGGGCAACCAGAGGGACTCCTACACCAAAATGAGCTCCGGCGGAATGGATGTTTTTATGCGCTGTTCCGGGGAATATATTAACTTGGTGCTAAAGTGTCTACCAAGCAGCAGAAGACCCTATAAATATACATATCATACTTTTGATTCTCCTCAGATTTTTATGAATATTTTCGATATCTCACTTCATTGAAGCAACGCTGTCGCTAGGCTCAATTGATTACTTTGTGTTGTTGCGCTTGACTTTTCGGGTAAGAGCATCGTGACTTGGCGAGACATTGATGTAAGGATGGGCCCCATTGCCCCATTGCTCCATTGTCAATATAAACAAGGGAGTTTCAATTGTTCGTGGAATTGACTTTCTTGTATAAAATAAAACTGATACAGTTTAACTTTTAACTATGAACTACTTTAGTGTACAAATTAAATTGTTGTTGCTAAAGCAATTCGCAAGAAAATTCAATAAGACCGCAAGTGAAATATCAGCTTTTCAACACTAAATGTGACTGTCAAATGTATGTGTGTGTGCGTAAGTCAATGTCCGACGTAAGCCAACACTAGCAGTGTATCAAGCGGACTCGGGGTAACTAACATCCTTGCCAATTCAGTTACAGTCTGCTCATTCTGTCAGTCAGTAAAACCAGTTACCAGAGAAAGCAGGCAACCGAAGGCGAAACCTAAAAGCATGTCGATATTAGGCTAGATAAATTGAAAATGAATTGCGAAATAGAGTGAGTCGAGCTGGCGGATGGCGCTGGAGCTGGAGGAATGGAGAGAGGAGAACTTCAGCGAAAACTGTGTTTGGCCGCATGCCTCATCTACAAATACATAAACAACAGTAAGCTGGCAAGAAAGGGCAGCATAACAAAATCGAAGCACAACGTTGAGCGCAAGAGCCACGTCAATGGCATTAAGTCAGTCGCAGTAAAGGCATCAAGAGAATTGAATGGAGCGGAAACGGAAACCAAGCTAATGAATGAAGCACAACGAAGCAAATGAAAGCTATGGTTTGGATGCCTCGCCAAAGGCCCAAAACCAGTGTTAAACTGAACACTTCACTGGTTCAGTGAGGTGACCGCGGTTCAACTTTCCCAAAGGATCCCTGTGCCTCAACTGACTTAAAGACATTTGCAGTTCATACGAAACGGAATATTTGTATTTTGTACATTGTGGCAATGGTGGTTAGTTGCCAATAAAAAAGATGAACACAACAACATAACACAGCCAAAAACTGTGCCAACTGACAAAGCCAATTTCCGTCTAAGTACTAACACTGCTAAAGACATTCCTTTATTCCTTGATTAATGCGGTTGCCTTGGACCAAGCTATTGTCATCACTTTTTGGCTGTATACTGTTAAATTGTGATTTAGTAACCTCATGATTGGCCTTTCCATAAATGATGTTGTGATTCCAATCATTCTTTGATTTAGGTAATCTAAGTCTGAAGCAAAGTTGAGTCCTTTTGCAATTCTAATTGTATCTCCCGTGATAATAGAAAACATTACTTAATCAGTCCTTAGTTCTAACATTATGCTATTTATTTTTGTGATAAATGTTGTTGTTACGGGTATATAGACTTATTAATTGCGCTGACGGGGATAGTACATTGAACCCTTTTTAATTTTCACTATTTACATATTCTTCTTCCCTCGTAATAACCACATAATCCACATAAATCATCAGTAATTTTCGAATATTCGCTTATTTCAAACAATTGTTTACATCTGCTGAAATAATAAATTTTTACTTATACTTTCAGTTAATTGGACGGACGCAAATTCTCGCAGATTAGCAGAGACACCAGCGGCGCTCTCACCTATACTTTCATACATTCATGTATATTTAATTTAATAATTTTTAGCAAATAAATTCAACAGTAAACCACTCCCTGTGTTCATTTATAACGCTAGTACGTTGTCTTTGCATAATTTTACCCAGCGAATAACGGAAATGTCCAAATATGTTGCCTAATTAATGTAGATGCTTGGAGCACTTGCATCGGACTCGGCTGCAGAAATTGCTTTGTCATTTTTTACAACAACATCCATCCCAGTTGCCTTTTCGCTGACTCGGAACAGTCCAAAAAGGTATATATTGTAGACAGAACACCAGGTGCACATAATTAGCAGCAAGCGTTTATTAAGTAAGAATATCAACATAGCATCATACACATTTAAGAATGTGTGCGTGTGCTTTAAGTGCGGGTCGTGATTCAATGAGAGTTCGATTCTGAGAGAGCCCACAGTCATGTATGCAGTGGACCCTGTCTGCAGCAGTTATGATCCAAAGAGAGCAGTGCAGAGAGTACAGCAGTTCAGAGAGTGGACAGTGGACGACCAATGAGAGCTCGCAGTTATGTTTTATTATCTGTGCTTAGTATGTTACCTTAAGCACATGCTGCTGATTATGTTCGCCTGGTATTTCAGTGGTAGTCAAATATGAAATTTTAGTTGCGACTTGAACTTAAATAGTAAAAATGCATTTGACTCTTGACACTTTGAGGCAGATTTGAGCTTGGAATATTTTCGAGTTACAACCATATTTTTATTCTTATTATGTCAGTATAAACAGTTTTAACAAATCCAGTTTAATTGAATCGTGGACGCAGCATGCACTCCATAGAGTGAACTGAGGAGAGTGCTGACAGACCCGCATGCAGTGGACGCTGTCTGCAGCAGTTATAGTCCAAAGAGAGTGTACTGCTGAGAGTGTTTACTATCGGTAGTTATGATCCACTGAGAGGGCACAGTTATGCTTTCTTATCAGTGCGCAATCTGTCGGCTTAAGCACATGTTACTGATTATGTTCGCCTGGTATTTCACTGGTAGACATAGAAGAAATTTCATTTTCGACTTGAATAAAAATTTAATCTCGAGTGACTCATGCTATTTAACGCAGACTTGAGCTTTGAAATAAAACAAAATAATATTTTGATTTATATTTATTTGTATATTTTTATTGGGTTTTACAATTTATTTAATTTGTCACATGGTGTCCATGTCATCAATTGTAATGTATTTCTGTGGAAGAGATGGAATGAAGGATAAAGATGAGTCAAGGTATGTTAGGTTAAAGAAAATTTCTTAAAAGAATAACTTGCTCGTTTTTTATGTGGTATACATTCTTGTGCTATTGTCTCCTTTATTATAATATAGAAAAAGGGTTTTAAAAGAGACGCTGGGTCAGATTGGACATATGACTGTATCGAATCCGCATCTATACTTATTTATAATGTTGAAGAATTTTCCTTTTGTTTGTTACATAAAATTGCAATTTGCAAAAGTTTATAATACACTTGTACCTAATGGGACAGGTTATAAAATTGAATGTGTTCTAAAGTCTCAATGTCAACAGAAAACTTTGCTTAACATCGGAAGTTCGATGGAAGTGAAAGACTGAGGTCATGGGTGAGGGCTGGGCAGTTACCGATCAAATGCACAAACTAAACAAATGTTCGAACAAACAGGCAACAAAGAGCAGACAACCAGAGAGCAGAGCCCGCTGAATGGAGTGTGAGAATCGCACGTAGGTTGGGCGAAAGTGAATTGTGTGGCATTGACGTTGATGATACTGCTGCTAGGGGATGCCTAAAGCACACGATACGCAAAGTGTCAATAACAATTTACACTTGAGACGATATCTCAATATTGTCGCACGTCAAAAGCAGCATCGATAGCACCAACAACACGAACGACACCAGCGAACCGCTGCTTCCTGCTCTTATGGGTACGGGTAGGGCGCTGATGGCAACAGGACAATGCTGACCATGATGAGGAGTTGAAGCTGAATTGTGATGCGATTACCGCTGCCGTTGTCGTTGCCGTTGTCGTTGTCCTTGCCTTTGCCGTTACCACGGCTGTCTGTTGTTTTGTTTATTTAACTGAAACCCTGATCTAAAGAAAGAGCAGGCCCAAAACAGGCGAGGGACGTTAGCTAAGAACCCAAAACAATTCCAAGTGCCAGTACTAGAATGATTGCCGCCTGTGGGTAAGGACTCCTTAAATAGTAGTCAGAAGAGCACAGGGGATTCCTATACAAAATCCAAGCGACACTTTTTAAAGAGTTAAATATTCAAATCAAATCAAAAGGACATGCTAACTTCAAACGGATATATAAAGAGCACTATGGGGTAGGCAATGCATTAGCCGTGAGTCGAAAGCTCTTTGTGCTATACTTTCATCATGTTATAAATCAGTGTTGTATCTTCAGATTTTTTAATATCACTGAGCTTAATTTGGAATTCCCAGCGGATGACAAGGTACTTGTAAATATTAATTAGAACAAATGACAAAGGCTCGCTCTTGAAGAAGGGGTCACTTATAAATTAGCTATTAATATTAAGTCGCGCGAGCTGCATATATATTTTGTGACTACACTTTGCAGCTTTAGACTCGTAATTAGCCACTCTAATATGCCGGGTATTCCGGCCGGTCCTGTTGATGATGATTGCGAGGGCGCCTTATTAAGCAGTTAATTTGTGTCCCGCTTGCTTGTTTGGCCGTAGATACAGCTGCCGCATTTTACTGAGCGCACTGCATTAAACAGCTTGATAACGGATGAGCCTTCCGTTAAAAGACGCTTCTAGTGAGTCTGGCTGCTTTTCAAATTAGTGAACGGAAAAATGTTGCCTGGCGGCACTTGGCATATTTGCCTGATGCTTAACCGAGTTGGCAGTAGGCACACGCACAACACCCATCCAGATCGAGAAGCGATCTGTGTATAGTAGTTAGTGGCAGATATATTGGCAGTGCGGTATCTCTTGAGTGCTCTACAATAGTACTTGTTCAGACAATGTTAAATGCGCGCTCTTTGGCACTGTCTGTCAACTCTGCTCAAGTGGCCCTGCCTCGCCCATCGCAGTTCAGCCCCCACCGATGCCTGTAACTGCTCCAAAGCATAGTAAGAGCACTTGTCGCAATCGTTGACATCAATGCGTCGCAGCTGGCTTTTTAGCTGATGCCTGGTAGTTAGAGGAGCAATAGAGTCAAGAGGGGGTCGCCCAAATACTTTCATATAAAGTGAACCGAATTATTACTGGTCATGGCTCTGATTATTGGTTCTCTATATGGGAATACAGAATGCAGAATACGTATATATTTTATTTACACATCAAATAATGAGGATTAACAAGTCAGCTATTTTTCAGTCGATACTTTGTGTTTAACAACAATTTGTTGGATCAAATTCAAACTATGCAACTACTACTTGAATACATATGTACTTGTATGTGTGTATACCCTGTATGATGGGTAGTTATGTCTACCGTTATTTCCACTCGACTACTCAAATACATTCTGTGTGTAGTATATTATTTCAACCTTTATGAATTATTCGACACCGCATTGTATAGACTTCACCATATACAATTTTCATTTGGGATTAACTTGCGTTCAATCGAATTTTCACATGAGTAAAGCTAAGCGAGAGTTCGGTTATTTTTGGTAAAAATTGAACGCAGCGACTAGAAATACGGCAATACCAGGACCAACAAACTTTGCCTTCCCATGCTGTGAGCGAAAGTTCTTAATTAATAGATTTAGGCCGTGATTGAATATTTTTCGGGCCACCATTCAGAATATGGCAAACGCAAAAAATATGCATATTCCTTTTATTAAGAGCCCAGCATGTTCCTTTATTCTTAATACAAAAAGCCAGAAACATAATCTGTTCCCTTCTCCCTGTATAAATCGGAAGTGAATCGCATTTCATTTTATACAATTTGGTATATTTAATTACTTTGTTGATTGGAATATATTCACTGTGTATCTCATGTCGAAAGTTTAGCTAGTCTTGAATTACAAGATCGCATTTGTAACTGCTTGTGTGTAAGTATATATGTAAGTAGGTAAATATACATATGTATGTGTATGTAGCTATTCCACATTAATTTGTATAACTTGAACTGTGGGGACAACACAAATATTGAACAGCAGCTGAGGATCTTGACAAATTATAGGTGATGGACAACTCTTTCTACTTGCTCATTATCTTGAGATTGTTGTAATTGAATTTACTTTTATAGGTAGGAACTAGGTTATCCGGTTGGACGGGCTTACGTTTGCTATGAAATGCATTAAAAACGTGAAATGTATGGAACCACAAAGAACGCTTATGTACTAACCAGGCACAGTGAAACTGGCACAAATCCTCGTCATTTCGGATATCCTTTTGTACAGTCTGCCCTCCCTGATTTCGCAGAATCAGTCGCATATGGTGCTTAAGGGATTGCGGAGACCGATTGCTGCAGTTCCAGTTCCCAACATAGCCTACGAGTGTACGTGTCAACAGCTCCTCCATTAACTGATCGGGACTGGGGCTACTCAAAAGATGCGGATTAACATAGTGCATGATCTTTGACACCGTACGCTCGTAGTCTATGGGCAATCCGGTCAACCGGTCTGTGCGAAACAGCCTTGGCAACTTAACCTTTGGCTTAGTCTTTGTAAACACGATCGTCTTCCGCCAAATGCGTTGACCAGGCGATTGCTGCTGACCATTTGCTGCACTTTTGTGTTGCCGCTGAGACAATTTCAGTTGACTCCGCTGGGTTTTCTCCTTAAGAAGGGGCTTGTTCTCCTTGGGGTACAGAACCTTGTAAGCTAGCTCGATTTTGGCGGGAGGCGCCGTATGCTTCTTGCCGGACCTTTTAAGTTTCTTAAATTCCATGTTTCTGAGATATTAATACCTTAAATTTTTTTTTATATCGAAAGGTTGTTTACATATAATATCTAATTTGATACTTTTGAATTTGATATAAACAGAGAGGCTTTTTAAATATCATCTATTCTGATATGTGAGGCACTGATAGCTTGCTGTTGACTTTATCGTATTTATCTATCCTGGATATCATTATTAAACGTCAATGATAGCAAGTGCAATGCCAGATTTATAATTACAATTCGTTAAAATACACAGATACGCACACACAATACACACACACACACAGCACATGGATAACTATTAGTGAGATGATGTTGCCACATTCAACTTAACTTTTGAAACAATGTCAACTTCAATGAACGGTCGCTTTAGTTATTATTGCATTTGACACAAAAACAAATGAACACAAAGCTAACCGCACACCCATCTGCACTTACACATACATACACATATACACATCAGAACGTGTCCATGTACGGCTTACTATGTATACGTGTCTCTGTATGTGTGCATTTATATGTCCGTGTATGTGTCTGTGTAACCGCATTATTGTATTTGAAGCAACCATAGTAATTGCCATTGCATGCATTTGATGTAAGTAAGCGTTGCTCTGTGGCATGCAACATTGCACTGGGAAATCAAGAACACTTACACCAATACCAACACAACACCAATACTCACACTCACACCAACACACTCTCACACACAAGCACGACGATGCGCTGCAGAAGACACTGCAGAAATAGCAAGACAAAGGCTCTATAATTAATCATAAAAGAGCAACCCGAGCTGAGTCCTCCCAATGTTGTTACAGTTACACCGAGTCCAATCGAGTTGTGGCATGCCCCACAATAATATTTGGAGTGAAATATTGTTGCAACAACAACGCACAAATATATTGAAGGGTTGGGGAATGATTCTCAAATAAGCGAGTGTTCCAATTTAATAAATTGTATGTTTATCAATATGGAAAATCTAAATCAAAGTACGTAAATTCCATGTAGGCATTATATGTACATTTTAAAACATGCCAAATGCTTGCGAAAGACTTAAAGACTCTTGCTTAAATGGTACTCACTTGTCGAGAAAATGCTTTTAATGAAAAGATGCACTGGGAATAGGGTATCCTAAGGCCGACTACATCTTAAACAATACTATAACTTTTCCCAAGCGAAAGGAATGAGAAAAAGTTGGGAACTTTTCTGATGCCAAGGAAATGACTTCACACCTTTTTCCTCAGTCTGCGCGTAAGTGCTGAGCGAAAGAAAGAAATGGATCAAATATAGATTTATGTGCTACTTGTCAAAATAAATGGATTTTACATGTTGCCACAAAACGCTTGTAGCTCGCTCCCAGCGCGCTTGGCGCTCAATGCGTTAGCGATGGCGATGGCGGAGACGATGGCGATGGCGATGTCATTGCCAATGGCAACAACAATGGCAACAAATAGCAACAATAATGAAAATATAACGTGGCATTAAAATGTCATTTCATACTCATACAAATAAGCTCGCATAACGTGCATGGAGTCTGCACACATTTGAGCTTTGACATTTGTGGGCGGGTGGGGGAGGGCTTCAACACAGTTATAAAGGAAATAATGTTAAGTAAATTGGTTGGGGCACGTATGCATGCAAGCCGGTTGATCAGCTCAGATATGAATACATTGCAACTTTGCCAAGAGAAGCGAATAACATGTATTGCTGTTCTGCACACTTCAACTTACAACTGACTTTTAACAGCACCGCGTACTGAGACTTCTTCAGCTCTTTAATGGTCACGCATTTGTTTGTGTCTGTTGGCGATTCATGGCCTACTGTTGAGCATAGCCTGGTCCCACTCCTAGGTCAGCTATATTAAATCTAGTCCCTTAACGCTTTCCTTTGCCTCATCCACACTGTTTGCGACATTGACACCAACATCTATAATTTATCAGCTATTTTTCACATTCAGCACGCGTTGTAGCCATTGCCAAGAGCACGTGCGCTGAACAGGTTCGAGGGTCGATGGCAATGGTGAGCTACCGTTCTCAAAAACGAACTCCAATCATAACCTGGCTTGTTGTTGTTCAGGTCTCGTGGACCTGCTCTGACAACTTTGATAAATATGTGAAAAGCACAAATTCATCATCAAGCATGTTGTGCAAACAAAGACATGACCTATGTATTATATCTCTATAAGATACATCTATAATTTCTTACTAAGTGGAACGGAAGAATTGGAAAGAAATTCTGAGCTTCTGTTTACCAGTAAAAGGAATAATTCATCACCATAACTTATCTAACAATCTAACAATTATCTACAATTCGAATCTCCCTTTAAAGCGTACATTCAAGGGCTCACGGCAATGTGCAAATCAAATCCGTTAATGCCAATAGCAAGGACATTTAAAGCTCTGTTCAATGTAAAGTGCTTGGCCGTCAACTGATAGCAACCACCAGCATAACCGCAAAGCCAATTTGAGAGCCGGACGATTCGGTTTAATGGAGAATCGACCGCAAAAACAGTAACAACTTGAGTGATTCAGAAATGGCAACATACGTGTACGCCAACCAATCGACACAAGAAGACAGAAGGACACACAGAAGACTCACGGTGCAGCAGCTGGCACACCACTAGAACCGCTTCACACGCACATGCACAGTTCGAGGAGATTCTGTCATAAATATAACGCATTGCGGTGGCACGCGACATGCAATGAAGAGGCTTACACACACAGCCTTGCAAGTGACGTACGAAAATACGGCAGCCATTTAATTGAAACGAGCATATGAATACTAGGAGGAGCCTCCCTTTCTGCAAGATTATAGGATACACAATTTTTTGAAAAAGTATACATATTTCACAACGATTGCTGG
Source organism: Drosophila macrospina (assembly GCA_035042075.1). Classification (NCBI taxonomy): domain Eukaryota; kingdom Metazoa; phylum Arthropoda; class Insecta; order Diptera; family Drosophilidae; genus Drosophila; species Drosophila macrospina. The sequence goes on along the minus strand of JAWNLW010000487.1, from coordinate 226,850 downwards.
CTCTTGCCATTTAGTCAACTACACAAAAACATTCACTGAGAAAGCATTCACAAGGAGCAAGTTGTGGTAAACTATTTGAGACTTGTCCTCAGCAGACGAGACTGTTCTGGACCGCGGCTTGTCGTCAACGTCATCGAAATGGCGTTCCACGATTAAGCCACACGAACAGGGAACAAAGAACTGGCCAAAAGCTTGCCAGTCTACCTCCCGCTGCTGGTTGCTTCATTCCCAGCAAACTAATTCAAGTGTTCCGTGAAATGAGTCGAAAATTGGCATTCGATTTTCGAGACCATTGCACATTGCGCAGGTTTAACTGCACTGCATTAGGGTGCACAAAGCGTAGGTAATCTATGGCTTTTATAATTTTTTTTTTGTTTTATTAAGAATTGTTTTAGGAAACTTTTTAAAAAAGCCATTCTTGAAAATGCAGTAAATTTGCTTGCCTAAGAGCCGGCAATCAATTTTGCACTTGCAAGTGAATGGCACATTAATAACGCCACTCAAGTTGGCAATAATTTTCAAATCCATACATATGCGTGCTATACATTACTCTAGCAATTGGGGACAATTAAGGAGGGCTCCGCGTAATGTGAAATTGGCAACAAGCAGGCATGAAATTGCTAAATAGCGAAGACGTATTTATTAGGAGCGACCACTGAAGAGGGGGGAAACTTTTAATGACTTTGAGAAATATGATAAATGTGAAGAAGCAAACACTCTCTCACATTGATACGCGGTACTTGCACTTGTAATTATAGAATAAATATACAATTATATACATATATTATCTCACGAATGTTACAACAAATATTAAGGCCTTGCTTAAGTTGCAGTCAAAATATGTTATCAGACGCAAGTACTATGTTGTAGCAGCGTTAGAAACAGAACTGACTGGTCAAGAGGCAAGTTGGAAATGAAAGGATTGACATGGTCAAGGGATGTAAATTTTGGGGGTCTGTCATTCCCCTTGTAGTCATTGCAGCTAGTCGTCTACAGCTGCATTCATTAGGCAAGACATAGAGGGCACTAAGACTGCAACAGCAACTTTGCTACTTGCACTCGCCATAATTATTTCCAACTTTTGCGTAATGAGTGTGTCGCAATGCCGCATCAACAAGCAGCGCTCAGATTTTGCCGACTCTGTCGCTTTTTACTGGCGCAGCTCATTAAATATTTAATAGTGAAATTAAAAGAATATGCCAACTGTGCGCAAAATGGCCTGACATGGCAGATGGCCGCACAGAGAACTACCGAATGTGCAGTTGCAGCTGAAAGTAGAAGCATAGGACAAGAAAAGCGACAATTTGAAGAGACTATAGCAATTATTTGCACAAATGTTTATGAAAATTGCTTTTACAACTTGTTAATTTCATAATAGACTTTTATTATTGTGACAAGCACATTTGGGTAGAAGAAACTTTTTGGGCCAGGTCCTAATCAATGGTAATGCGTAACGCTAACAGCCGATAGCGAATAGCTGATTTGGAAACAGCCTAGTCTAGGCTACTAGCCAGGCTCTGGTTGCGAAATAAACTTGTTCAAGTATATTTGTTTTTATTGATCGCTTGCGGTTGTGCACAATTTAGATCAAGGATATCGATATGACTTCATGTTCATGCCAAAGCATTTTGTCAATGCTAAAGAACATTTATGCCCATTTTCATTTTGGCACGCCGACAACTCAGTGTGCCTCGTGAAAACTCGATAGGCAAAGTGGAAAATAATGTGGCTCGGAAGACAGCGGCATCATTGTCGCAAGCCTCTTGCCCAACTGTTGGTGTTGTCGTTGTTTTTGTTGTTGTTGCTGCTGTCGTTACCACGGAGTAACAACAAAATTACAAAATTAAATTATTTTCAAGTGAATTTATCAACATAGCATAAAAGATTCCGTGCAGCTCCCGGAAATTGCTAAATATTTTTGTTGCCAATTCAGTTTTTTGGGGCCTGACATTAGGGCTGCCTAGGCACTTATGATTGTGTTATTAACGACATAATTATACAATTATATGCTTGGCCATATCGGCCTATCGTATAAACAAATGTTGATTTAATGATTCAAACGATTCGTTTTCGATTTCATATTTATTTATAAACAGAGTACTTCTGTGAACGAAGCGTGTATATTACATTTGGATTGGAAGGGCACTGCGGACAGCCATACATTAAATCTACAACAATCTGTACACACTTTATAGTTAGAACAAGGCTTAATGTGTGACAAATCAATGGAAATCAAGGGAAAGCTATTGATCAATGAAGCGCTCTTGTATCTCGAATTCTGCACAGCAATCTGCTTTGATAAGACCTCATTAAGTACAATGTCAATCATATACACTCCAGGCGCATCGATATAAGAAATGATTTGAAAGTAATTTCTTTAAAGATAGCTGGCAAAACTTATTACTACCGATGAGATACAGAGAGTCAGTAAATTGCCTTTAAAATAAGCTGGAGCAGAAAGCACAGAGGGAGAGACAGATCCCGGCTGACCAATAGCTAAAGCGAACTCTGTCTGATTAATTGGGGCATTCATTTTGTTAAATTACTCTAATACATTAGGGAGATCGAAGCCATTTGTCAAAATTAACCTGAGGACCAATGTAAATGAATTCGCCGAGCGCCCTAATGACTGTCATGGAGCCCTAGTTAGGCTTGAAATAGCGATGAAGACGCCGACAGTGCTGGCTGTCGATTATTACGATTACGTGGCATATCAATTGCTGCTGGCTGCCTGATACACGAGTGCAGCACAGGGAGGTGAATCGTTTTGTTGCTTAGAAAACTGAAGCTTTACAAGCTAATGATCTAATCCTTATCGCCTGCAACGATAATTTCACTTGTCTCTATATCGGTTTTGTGTAAATATATATTTTTATAAGTTTTTTCCTTTTAAATAGAGATATGTCATTTTCCTGTGTTTCCAGTTATAGTAGCAGTACATGTAGGACACAGCAACTTCCTAACTACAATTGCTAACATATTATAAAAAATGCACAATGTGCCATCAACACACGTTGGAACGACACATTTAGCCGCTAGCTCGTTGTCCCCTTGTCCTTGCCCCTATTGTCAGTTGGCGTCATCAGCTTAAAGTTGGTAGGAAACAGTGAAGCAACCTCACTCAAGTTGGGTAGTCAACACAGCTTTACATTTTTATGTCTTGCTATACAAGCTATACAAGATTGGTGGCTGCCGAGCAGGGAAGGGTCGGAATAAAGGACAACAACGGAGAAGGCACTTCGCTACTACTGCGTGGGCGGCATTAATAATTGAAATATTCACTAACAGAAAGTTGAAGACGTTAATGACGCTCGTCAAGGCAAAGGGATGAAACTGCCATTGCCGCAGCCGCTAGTGTTTTTCCTTTGGCTTTTCGTTCAGTCTCCGTCTATGGCTCTGGCTCTGGCTGTGGCTCTGGCTCTGGCTAGGGTTCTACCATACTTCTGGCTTCGTGCTTGATTGAGGTTTACTTTGCCGAGAGGCTAATGCATAAACCATGCACAGACATCAACAAGCATCTTATATGAAGTGTCTGTGCTGCGTCTTAGTCCTGATCTCTGTTAGTGTCTGGAGTCTGGTGTCTGCTCTTAGGCAACATATTTTCTAGCTCATTATAAGGCAATGGCTTTGACAACTGGCTACCGCAGCGTCTGAGGACCTCACAGCGCCACTGCTCTAAGAGCAATGCCCATTCTGTTTAACTTGTCCTTTTGCGTTGCTTTCTGTTCTGTTTTCCTGCTTCCTGCATTCTTTCCCAAGATTTCTCCTTCGCGATTGCAAATGGTGTAGCCGCCATATTCCATTTCCATATTCCCAAAACGCTGGCATCCGTAATGAGCTTCAACTTTTTCTTGTTTTGTAATTTAAAAATAATTTCGGTCTCGCTCAAAATTTGTATGAGTCTGTATGTATGAATGTATGTATGTATGGATGCATGTAAATACATATACACACAAGTATATACACACATTTTTGCTGATGGTGGAGCTGCGGCATCGCTGCGGTCCCAATCCTGGCCACTGCGCCGTGTACTCCACGGCCTTTAGCCTGAGGCAAGCGTTTTCCTGCTCACCCGAATATTCCCGTAGCAATCATTTGCGTTTATTATCACAAGGCGTTGAAGGCGCTGCGGCTGCTGTTGATGCTGTTGTTGGAGTGAAGGGCAGACGTCCTCGTCAACCTCCCGGCCATTGCTCAGTCATAAAGTTCCCTGCACAAACATATCCTTTATATGTATATATATATATATATATATATATATATATATATATATATATATATATATATATATATATATATATATAAATGAACATGAATAAATAAATATGTATATACGATCCGTATTGAACATAAAGCAAAGTTATCCGATTTCGTGGCTCTGAAGCTTTAAAGCAATATGGTTAAACTTTAATTTGGACGTATATGAGTGTATGTATATGTATGTGTGTGTTTACGTTAGTGTGAGTTTGGGCCTGGCACAAACTGTAACCGCAAGCGCCAAAAGGAAATAAATGTACGACTTTGCAATGAAACAGGCATTTATGATGCCATAAAACAAACCAAGCACAAATATTTCTAACTCATCTTAAAATAAGTATGCCGTTTTGTATGCACTGGTATGTGTGTGTTTGGGATATGTATACAGGGAGGGGGCCATAAACTTGCACATGTGTCTGTGTGAAAGGTGGAGTGTACTTTCCGAATCTCGTGTATTTGATTACATGGCAACGATTTGTGTGTTGTTGGTTCTGGCTCTGCTCTAAGTTAAGACATGATTGGAGTTTAAGTTGGGTTGGTAAAGGTGTCGATAAGAAATCACTATTATGTTTGTAAAGATGATCACTGACTCGAAAATCATTAATTTAATTTATGGAATTTGAAATGAGAGAATTCTGACAAGTGAACAATATTTACGTGGATGTAATTAAAGTATTTTTGTATGCTAGTTTAATATAGTGTGTACGTGCGAGTAGTTACATACATACATTGGAGCTCAACAAATTTGTAATATTGTGAAACAAGGCAACACAAACTTTAATAAAAACGACAGAAACATAACCAAAACGTCGTTAAACCCATAACACGAGGAAATAGCAACAAAATTTGCACAGCACACAGTGAAAAACCACAAAATACAAAAGGCAAAATTACTCCCTCAGGAGTTCAGTGTTCTCCACAACAACAAATACCAGAAGCGACTTTACGGGCCGAACCCGGCCGGGATGGGACAGACGGAGGGGACGACGACGAGTCGAAGCACTAATGGTATGCATGGTGTATGATGTTTAAATCAGAGATGGGAGGGCGGGCGTGTGGTAGTGCGGGAGTTTGAGAAATGCTGAAAAGTAAGAAATGAAATGTCGCATATTAAAGTCGCCTTTCCGTTGTGGCATCAACGACACCGTTCCCGTCCGTGTCCGTGTCGCCGTCAACGTCAATGTCGACATCGGCGCCCTTAAGCGGGAGAGATGGCATTGGCAAGAAGGGTATGGCAGAGGAAGCGGGAGAGCTAAATTATTTTAAAGTGCTTTGCGGTTATTTGGTTGTGTTCGTTACTGCTCTTTTGCCTTGACACTTGAGAAGATTTCAAACACACGACAAAAGTTTCATATATTTACATATTAAAGTGAAATCTTTTTTGTCCCTTTTCTTCCTTTGTTGGAGTTACATTTGCATGTTTGCAAGCTGCGCAGCTTTTCTTTCACTGTGGCGCATTTTACGAGTAAACACTGTTAATGAAGTCGCATTAATTTGAGTGCATTATACAAAAATACAAGAGCAGGCAAGCAAGCAGACCGCCATAGCTTTACAGAACAGTACAGTACGAGGAAAGGACGGAAAGGAACGGAACCAGAATTCCTAGTAAGCTGTGTGACAGACAGAGGCCAAAATGTAAGAAACAACACACGCACACACGCATGCGCGCATACACACACTCATGTGTGCACACGCTCTCAACTGAACAGAACAGAACAGAACCAATGACAATACAAACATTTAGTAACAGGCAGAAATGGCTAAATGGCACAAGCCAAAGGAGAGACTGAGGATGGGGAAGAGCAACAGGAGCTGCAAGCAGCCACCAAGCGCCAGGCGAAAGAGTTTGAAAGCGTCGTCGCCGTCGGCGTCGCCATCGCCATCGTCGTCGTCGTTGTTGGCCTCCTGCAGCGTCGTAAAACGGTGTTGGCAACATGAAAATCTTGTCATATTTTTCTTGTTTACTGTCAACATCTTTGTACTTCAAGTCCCATTATGTTAATTATGATGAAGTAAACAGGACACAGTTGTTATTTATTATAATTACCAGCAGTCAAGCGCCGAGTTGAAGACAATGCCAGAAGACACAAGGCGCCAACGCAAAATGAATTTGTTGCGAGTCCTGACCCATCTACCCGGAATGGAAATGGAGTTAAGTGGAAGTACGGCAGTAGGGGGGACGTAGAGGGAGGTAAATAATTGACCGGGTTGCTCGGGTAGTTGCTCGGAAAGCTTGTCAAGCATCTCTGTTAACTAATTCACTTTAATTGAAATCGTTAACACTTTTGCCATGTATTATATTTGGCCAACAATTGTTTGCGAAATGCATTCCCAACAAAAAGTCAACAAAGTAGAGACGTAATAATTTCTTAGCTACATATGTATCTATAGATACGTATAGATACCCCTCCAATCAGTTAATATGACTGCGTGCGGTATGAGGAGTTTTATGGAAACTTAGTCTTTTGTTTTACACAATACAAATATAATGGAAATTCCTAGCATACTTTCCTGCATTGCAGGCAAGGCATACACACAGGCAAGGCGTTTTCTGAACGGAGGGGGAATGGCGCTTTTTTGTATTCAGTACAAACAAAAACAATCAATAGAAATTGGTATGCAAACAGCCTTTTGTATGCGAGTCTGCGCTTATTTGTTCAAGAAAGTAAAAGCAAAGAACAGCAAAGCCTCACTTACACATTTCCATACACAAATGTACACACACAACATGTACAACAACAGCAAAAACAACAACAGCAGCAGCAGCAAATCGATGCTTCCAAGTGTATCAGCTGTTCCACATTGGTCCTGTTACCTAAGTCAACACGAGCCCGGCAGGACATCACCACCTTCTCCTGAGTTTCTGATGAATTTCACAAGTGGTCGACTACACGATCCGTCGTCCGCCCACTTCATTGTTGGTCTCGCCCAAATGCATTTTTAATAATACGACGAACGCTGCGCTGTCTAAAAACAATGACATTAATTAGCCGCTCTTTGTGATTGTAGAACAAAAAGCAAAATGCAGCCATGGTTTGTATTCTGCTTCCTCTGCTACTTCCTCCTGCTTTCATTCCTTATTGTGTTGCTTGCTGTCTGCTGTGTCCATTTCTTTTATGTGCACCGACAGCGGAAAAATTCATTACACTTTTGCACAGCATGCAATTTTTATATTTAGAACAAAAAGCAGCAGAAAATGAGTGTAAAAGGGAGAAATGAGGCGTTGCATAAGACGAACTATGAATGGGACCAATGCGGCATAATGAGTGACAGTGGGTACTAATGTATAATGTTATACATTGTATGCATAATACGAACTTGCAGCTAATTGTAATTTGCTTCCTGTTAAATGCTGCGACGTTAAGTTTCAGTATTATTATTATTATTAGGAAGAAAGCAATTGCGAAAAGCTCAATATAATATTCCTAGCAGTGAACAGTAGTGGGAGACCCCATTGAGTTGTAGCTGGTATTGTTGTTCAATGTTATTGCATTCTTCCGCTCAATGTGTTGACAGACAGCCGAGAGACTGGGCAATCCCCTTGCCGTTTCAAAGTTCGCAGTTCACGCTCCTCACGCTCTTCCCGCTTGCCAGGCAACTGGTCAGCTGGAGGGTGTGCACTTACTGTGAATGGCGACTGATGTCCTGCAGGCAAGTTTTCAGCACACAGAACTTAAATATATGGCAAATGCAGCTGCAGAGCTGCAAACATGTACGGCGATTTATATAATGTATATGGCAGAACTGCGAGAGCCGACTCCTGTGTATAAGCGAGTTGAATGAGTGTGTATGCGATGTGTTTGTGTGAACGCTTGTGGTCAACTGTTTGGCAGCAGTAGTGTGTATTTGAAAAAATAAACAAACCGCGCCATAAATTGCATCTTTGTAATTTCGAGAATGTAAACAGGAAATGTTTTGTTCATTTTACATACGAGCTGTTTTTCTCTGCAGTTTATTTATTTCTTACTGCGGTTGCAAGAATAATTTCCTTTAGCGACAGTGAGCCACGCATTACACGATATTAGTGCTTTGCAAAGGTTTTCAGAAACAATGGTTTCGATTGTAAATGCAATACGTTTATTTACCCTTCTTTATGAAGTATACAAATATATTGTTGCCTACGCTGAAAAGTATGGTATACTCGCTGTGCATTTCGCTAGTCAGCTAACCTTATGTGCCCTCATGAATGAGTGTTTGTGTGAAAACTTGCCTACGGCCTTAATGAAGCTCTTTGAAAAACGCCTAGCCTGCGTTGGGTTTCCTTTTGAGTGATCCAACAGCGGTTTTTCGGATAGTATTTCACGTGGGTCTTGGCATTTTTGCCAGTAAGTGTGTGTGTGACAGAGTCTTGAATGGGTGGGCGAATGGTTAAAATGTAAAATCGGGCAGGAACGACTTTCCAAGCGCTTTTACTTTCCGCTTAACTTACTGCCAAGGAAAGTTCCATAAGTGCAGTTTAAGTGCAGCCTGAATTTTCAGTTTTCTTGTTTGTCGTTATACAAAAAGTGATAATTCCACATGCTTTTCGCATATTTAGATAACTTATAAAAATTGTTATAGTCCCTTCAAAGATGTCTCTGACACGCTCGACGATTCCACTAGTTGCACAAAAAACGAAAGTAATCAAGCTAATTCATTTTTAAACTTTTTACCCAATTTGTCGGCTTTCCAAACTTTACAAAATGCTTTCAAGACTTTTACCCAAATACCTCGACATTTTCACATTTTGCCTGCGAAATCACACAAATGTAGCGTTTTAAAGAAATGTTCCTTTGATCAAGTGCTTCTTGAAATGATTCGCACCTTTGGGTACGGTGCACATACATATATGTATGTAGTATATATACACAAAATACGCACATCCATGCACGAACGCTCATAAAAATTTACATTAAGCTTACCAGCGGCAACCGCACAGAACGTTCATGGTACGTTCACGGCAAGTTTCCGGCTGCGCAGAAATATATAAAAGAAATTTATAACAAGAACGTGAGGTGCTTATTGATGGATAACTGGATAGATGGCGACATGGCCATGTGATCGCGATTCGCACAAATTATACAATTTTCCAGCTACCTACATTGGCATACTTGGTGAGCCTACGTAGATAAATGCTAAGAATATGGTTTTCTATTGTAATATTCACACAGATACTGAGAGACTCTCGAGCCGGAACCCTCAACATATATATGAACCACTCTCCCAGTCCATTTTCCCTCTGACTTTTTCTATTTGCTTTTGAAACAGTTTCTAGAGTAGGGATTATATTATTTTAAGGTCAATCAAAGATTTCAAGGTTACTGATATAATTATTTGAAACGTTTTAGGGATTTAATCTGTAAACTATGTTTTAGCTTACATTAAAGGGATTTGTCTAATAATATAAAAATATAATAATCACTTGATTGCATTGTCAAATATTGCCCCACCACTCCTTTTGTATTTATCCAATAAAAATCTTTAAAACCCAGCTTCGACAGATACAGAGAGCCATCTGTGTTTGCTCGCAGTGAGTTTTACTGTCCTCTAAAAACCAATTCAAAATACCTAATTTCATTACAAGACATCAATGTGCTTTCACCGAAAAATTTAATTTTCCAAATCACAAATTCTTTGCTTTGCCAACTGAGGAAGAGCTTCGGTGGTTTTAGGAAGGGAGACAGGGAGCGAGAGAGCGATATCGGAGATGGGCAGAGGTAGATGAAGGCTGAAACGGACAAGAACAAAAACGTATTTCCTATAGACTTAACTCAGTTTGTCAGACAGCCCATAGACGTAGCTATAAAGCTAGAGGGTCTATCAGCTGGTCGCTCATGCGGGCAAATATGTCGGTCGAGCGGTTGCTTGTGGGTTTTGTTTCATTGAATTGCGGCAATTGGAACCCTCAATTTATACGAGTGCGAGTACGTCATATCTGTTATGCTCCACTCTGCCCTGTCCTGCTCTACTTTCCTCCTCTCAGCGTCAATTTCATTTACGGAAATAGGTTGCGAAACGAGAAAAATAAAAGAGTCGCTCACTCTCACTCTCTCTCTCTCTCTCTCTCTCTCTCTCTCTCTCTCTCTCTTTCTATCTGTCTCTTTCTTCATTTAGATGGAGAGAGAAAACCAGCCGGCGGGCAAGTCACATCCACGAGAAATATACTAAACCTGCTTTATTTTCGCATTTTATAACATTTTTCCTTTTCGTTTGTTCGTATTTCGTTCGCTCTTCCGTTCGGATTTCGTTCGTTTGTTCATTCGTTCCTTCGTTGTCTTGTTTGTGGTCTGTTTTGGCTTGTGCATTCCGTGCACTTGCGCTTAACTCATGTGTGTCTGCTTTTTCTGCCAGTATGTGTGTGCCTGTGTGTGTGCCTGTGTGTGTGGGTGTGCGTGTGGGTGTGCATTTACAATTGAAAGGTAAAGGACAGGGTAAGCCATGCAAGTGCCTTTGCTGAACTTGTGGGTGGGTAATAAGTAAGTAGTGTGTACGTGAGTCTGAGACAGAGGTATGGAAAGAGAGAGATAGAGACAAGGATAGAAACAAATGCAATGCAGAGCTAAAGGCATGCGATCTGAACCTACTGTCGCCTTGTCTGGCAGCTTCCCACTGCCGGCGATGGAGCTGGCGCTGACAGTTGCCAGCGAAAATATATTGTTGGGGCTCTTGGTGTGAGCAGGGACAAGGGGAGTTAAAGCGAGCAAGCTCTAGGAAATATCGCAAGTGGCAGAGCGGAAACGGAAAAGAAAAATATTGTTTCAATTCAATTGAAGTTGAAATTGCATGATTGCAACCAAACCAGTCGAAAGAAGAAACTACCATGCAACCGACCGACTAAGTTTTAGAGTCTGGCAAGAGAGCACCCCCCCCCCCCCCCCTTGAAAAGCGATATAGTGTGAAATAAAGCTAAGTATTAACACGACAATAAAAATATACAAAACGTGCCTTATTCGACTTGGACCATAGACAGTTGCTATTTGGATTATTTCACAGTGCAAAACCTACATTACTTTAAGGACAAGCCATAACCCAATTGACTTTGCTATCAAAACCATACAAATTTGAAAATGTGCTGACAACCGAATTAATTATTATTAACGAATTAATGAAATCCAGAGTGCGCTAAAGTCATTGGCATTAATAATAATGCTATGCACCTGTTTGGATCAGCTGCACTGTTGTCACTCCTCGGCAGATGCGGTCAATGACTCTAGGTGGCCGTCTTTTAAACTCTTCATCAACACCATGCACAGGCCCGACCGGACTGGACCGGGCTGTGTCCGTTCTTTCTCAACAGGATAGTTCTGAGACCGAACTGAGCATAATAATGTTTGCATAGCTTTTGGGTTTTATTACTCGGCTGTGTAAATGCTAGCGCAGCATGTTTTGAAACTCTACCGGCGCCAAGACGGCCAGGACTGTCGCTTTCATCGTCGTGGTCGTTATTATGCTACAATGTCCTTCCAAATACCTTTTGTTTTACAGCGCCTCGACGTTGTCTCACGACAGCTTTGCACTAGCGCTCTCTGGTACAGGACTCGTTGCAGTCATTTACATGTTTCAGTCGCTTCAGTATTTTATCTTGTAGCTTCTGCCGGCTGGGCATCACAATCTCTCGAGTCTCGAGTCGCCCCAGCCCCAGCCCCAGCCAAACTTCCACCGCCTTGCTCAGCCCGCCCAGTTGGCGAGCTATTTATGTTTAGCTCTTGTGCATTTTTGAGTTGATATACTTAGCAGTACATTTTGATGTCGTCCTTGACAACGACATCGCTTTCCAATGGCCATTGCCCTCCCACAGTCCGCCTACCGCCTCATGCCGCCTACTACCTCGTACCTCCTTCAAACCTAAAGTTCTCTCGCCGCTTATCTAGTTGTACTTGTCAGAATTTCGGCAACCCACTGTTGTTGCTTTAAAAGCTAAAACTTAGAACTCTTGTACTATTGCTTGTTTTTCGTCCTTCGTTCTTAGCTTGCTCCTTTTAGGCATTTCTTGTGCGTTTCTGTCTTAGTTATTTCTTTTGTTAAGTCTTTTCGTGTTCTGCTTGTTCTGCTCCTGCGGCTTTGAAGTTTGTTGACTTGTCTTTAATGACATTGGAAATTGCGGTCAGGACAATTAATTTCCGGTTGAAGAAACTTTGCTTTAGTTTTTTGACAGCCAGCCTTTGTACCAAGCCCAAGTCCCTGGTACCCCGCCACCCTGTCACCCTGTCACCTGACCACTGAGTTGTCATTGTTAAGGTATATAAAAACTTTGCTCTAATCGAGCTTGTTAACGCAGGAAAGGTGGTCGTGTTATTTTTATATACTCGTCGTATTAGCTTATCAAACTTATTCATTCAATATAATAGATTATATTTTCTTGCGAATTTTCAGCAAAAGCCTAATAAGTTTCCAAGTTTCGGGAGATCTAACAATTTCTGAACGAAATTCCCCACTTGGATTGACATAAGTTACAAATCACTTACAAGCACATAGTCGCACTTATGTATGTGCACGCGTATACGAGTATATCCCAAAAATGTGCGTGTATGTCCCTCTGCGTAAAGTGTCGAAAAAGGAGCCGTACCTATTTAGCATTCTAACGAACTTATTCACCAACACCAACACCAAGGCCATCACGACAAGCCTACAGGCAGAGAAGTACACACATATGGAAGATTCGAGTAAGTGTACGTGCATGGGCCTAAGTGCTTGGCAATAGCATCCCAGCCAAGCCAGGCCAAGCTATGACAAGCCTCTACGACAAGCGACAAGCTCATGGGGCGCTCATTAAAATTTCAGCCCACGTACCCAATCTGCACTTAAAGGACCTTTCGAGATTTGAATTTTTCACATGTTTGCAGCCAGTCAGTCCACGATTATTTTGCCTGATGCTACAGTCTGTCCACTATACGGGCACATACTCTTATCCGTATTTGTTGTCGTATTCGTAGTTAGGTCACCTCTCCAAGTGGGAATGAGTATAGAAAAAAACTGTAGCATCCATATGGGCGGAACAGGAGTGTAAACTATACACGCACTTCCGCGCATCATGTGTGTGTGTATGTGTGTGAGTGTGGGTGATAGAGGTTTGCAGTCTGAGACCCATTGTTGTACGCAAACAAACAAGCATTGTTAACAACAAGGAAGCTATTGGCTGTTTTTGAATTCTTGAGAAAAAAAATACAAATTTGAACTGGAAAAAACCGTTGCCCGATGCTTGTGTTTTGCTTCTGTGGCTGTGGTTGATGTTTTTGCTTCCGAGCTATTTTAAGAACGCTTGTCGTCTTGGCATAGAGGCCACTTGGACCACGGCTCACCCACGTCGTTATGGTTGCGGATGCGGATCGTTGTAGAGGTTGAGGTAGAGGTGGATGTGGAAGTGGATGTGGATGTGGGTCGCGAGACTGCCTGGGCATCTTGACATGTCATCAAAAACACATTAAATGAGTTTTTACGAGCTCGTTTATCCAAACTGTTGTCCACCTTTTAGGTAGAATCTAGGCAAAAGTTCTAGCCCAGGCAGGTAGAATCAAGTTCGCATCAGACCGAGTCCGGAAATTGCCATTGCGTGGTAATTGAAAAGTTTTTCTGCTCTTGGCGAGCTGCTTTTGGCAACAAAGTGGCATTGCTGTAAATTAGTTTTATAATTTTTTGTGCACTTGTCACAACAACAATACCGAAAGTTGGCGGAAATTTGACAATTCTTGCTGTTTGTCCCCTGCTATTATTGCTGCCAATAATTATGCACACTATATCTATATTCATGTACAAAGATCCCAATTTGATGAACAATCTTTTTACTGTTACTGCTTCTTGAATCAATTCAGCATTCATAAATAAAAATAATAAATAAACACTTCAGTATCACGATTTTATTGAACGTTAAAATTGGGATAAAAAGTTGAAGCACCAGTAGCCAGTTCATATTTGGTCAAGGGACTTCTTGACCATGTCTTTAGTGAGGCTACGGGCAATATAAGCGATCTGCTTTTGATAAGTTACATAAGTTGAGAAGTTTAACTGGCCACTTAATTCATTGGCCCCAGCATTGCAAGCTTCCCTTTAAGCTGTTCAACCGTTCAGAATTTGGCTTGCAACAGACCACAGGCTCACCAAAACTTTTTAACCAATATTTATTGTGTAAAAATTCACGCCTAGTTCAAGCGACCGCCTCATTGTTAGCGCATCTATGAAAAATTCAAAATAATAAAAATAAAAAGAAGCGCAACGGGAAACTTTGTCCTTTACGTTCAACATAGTCTCACTCATTAAATTTGCTAATTGAAGCTATTAGAGGGTGAGTGGGGAAGGGAGGGGGGAGTGCGAGAGAGAGAGAGAGAGAGCAAGCGAGAAGGATGAGAATGAAGACTATATTTTGGCCGTCGAAGTGGCGCAAATGTTTGTTAAATTATACATAAAATTACAACGAAATGCGATTAGGCGAAAAGTTCAACTTATCTTTACTATTAAATGTAAGCGATTAAATTATATGTTCATCATTGTGTGAAGAGCTTAATATCATTATAAAATATAACATCCTGATCATAAATGCAACTGGAAGGCATTGAACTAGTCACTAACGATATTAAATAACATATGGATGAATAACTTAATTGATTGCCAATTAATTTATCGCTTTAATTCCCAAATATTCGACTCAATAAAATTGAACAATATTTGATCAGATAATGCCAAGAAGCTGAACAAACCAGTTTGTTAAAAAAAATAAAGGAATCTGCTCCAGACAATTGACTTCCTGCTTCAATCGGGAGCTAAAGAAGAGAGCTGCCTTGAGAGTTGACATTTTTGCGTTGGACGAAACTTTACACAAATGTTTGCATTTTCACTGTGGACATTAATCAGAAATGCATGAAATTGCTAAAGTTTCCGGACGCTCAAGCTCACGCCCTGCAGTACAGCTGTTACTGTAAGTATTACATTGTTTGAGTCAAACTTCCAATCGAGATATTTGTGTGTGTTTTGGGCATTGAAGCATAAACCAGGCACCAGAGAATAACTTGTACTTTTCAATGTCTCGCTTTATGCTTCTTGCTTCTGGTTTCTAGCTTATTGATATATTAATAGCGGACCAAGGAGCTCTAAGTTTTGCTGGCCAAAGGTGGCAAATATGCTCACGACAGTCGAAATCCCAATTGCAATTTACACACACTTTACAAGCTTGTTTTAAACTTGTACATCCATATTCTAAACCAATCGGTGCCTGTTTAACAGCACCTTCTTCCGGGAATACGGAAGCTCTGCACATCCGCGCATAATTGCATGAATAATGCAGAATCTGCACACGTACTCATTGCATTGCTTCGAAATTAAAGAGTTAACTACTTATCAGGCAGCAGGGGGAAACAAGCACAAAAATCAAGAAATATATTACAATACGTGCAGACAAGCTTGACAAGCATAAGGGCGAGTAAAATGTTACGCATACGTAGTGTTTGCCAAATCGAACACAAGTAATTTACAAATAAGTGCTGTCAACCAGTTTAAATCGAAATCAGCATACACACACACACACACACACACACACGCACAGGGACACACACAGACAGACAGATATGCATATGTGTTTCGCATGATTCTACACTGAAGTCGTCTGGCAACACAATGCAGGGCATGTTACAACTTACGAAATGTACTGTCAAAAGTGCCCACCCGAGCAACCCGACCAACCCGAGCCGAGGAACCCGAAACAAAACATTAAATGAACTTTTCATTTGTAGAAAGGTTAAGAAATTTGTAAAGGGCGCCACTCAGCTGGGTAGTTGCAAAGGGGGATGGCAATGGAGACTTCTCTTGCCATATATATTTTTGGGGGGTCATAAATTTGTTTAGACTTACAGAACTGAGAAGGAAGTAGGACATTTCCAAAAATTTTCTATGCACTTTTAATGAACGAAAAGAAGGTCTTTGTTTGCATGAACTCGCTTGAGACATTCGCTGGTGCATTGGAAATACACGCTAGGCCAATGAATGTAAGTTTGCCTGTATGATAGGATATTGCCTGGGTGACTTAGCCAGTTTTCGTGCCCGTCCATCAAAACCGGCCATACGTGATGCCCAATTGATGCCAGCTGTTATTTAACCCTTATTCTATGAGGTAAATTCGCAGATCCCGACTGAGTACTTTTAATGAAAGACTGAATGAAAGACAGGACAAGATTACAGCTTGCAGGGTGTGTGATCAACATTGCTCCCCGACGGCCGTCATTAAAGATAGATAATAGATAATGCAATAGATTTGTTCATATTTGGGCATAAATGTAAAATGAAAGTTACAAAGTACTTTTGTATTGATGGCAGCCTTGTCAACGGCTTGGCTGACTCTTGGCTTGGCCAGGCCGGCACCACTTTGGTTAAACAAATGCTGTGGAACAAAGAGGACATGTCCTGGTCAGTCAACCATAAGATCGCTGCAGAGGAAACTTGTAATCTAAAATCAAGTGCTGTTCGTTCATTCGAAATTTGTTGTCCTACAAGCCAAACGTCTCTAGTCAAGTGCTCTAGCTGGCAGCCAATCTGTCTATCTGTGGCATTTTATTTATGCAAAAGTAGCATTTTTCTTGCAAGCCCCAATTTAAAGTTCCAACAGCGTCCTTCGAATTTGTTGAGGTCTTGACAGTGGTGCAGTGGTGCACACACGGGGAGGGAGTCATTTGCCTGGCCCATGGCCCATTTGTAAGACAGGCAAACGAGCAGCCAACCGTTCGACCGACAAACAACCTCGTCGTCCCACAAGTCCTTGTGCGGATTCACTGTGGATGGCCGCCATCGTTGGTTTAGTGCTGGGACAGCTGGTCAAAATTAACAAGTTCCAGCGCATGCCTGGACTCAGAGTGCCTACGAATCTCTTCCGTGTATGCGTGTCTGTATGCCACTGTGTCTGTGTGTGTGGGTATCTCTGGGTGGGTGTGTGTATGTCACAACATAAGCAATTTGTTGCAAACTTTCGTACAGCTGGCTTTTGTTAGGCCCCAACTCAGTGTGCAAGTGTGAGTGTCAGTGTGAGTGTGGGTGCGAGTATGTCGGTGTGCCAGCCCGCAGAACTTTGGACTCTGTTGCGTATGTCGAGCGACTAACAATGGCCTCAGCCGCCTTTGGGCCAACATCAGCTTGTGTCCGGCCATGGGCGTAAGCCTGGAAACGGGCGCCGTTTGTTGGCCTCGCATACTTCCGTATTGTCGTGTCTGCCAGGCACGGGAGTAAGAATGCGCTCGATTGGTAGAAAACTTTTTAAAAGATCTTAAATTTCTGTTGTTTTGTAAAATTGATGAAGTAATTTGTTTGGTGATTGCACAAACTTTGCGTGTCAATATTTTTTTCAAAAACCCCAAAGTTAGCCCAAGTTTACACACACACACATACAGACCCACCCACTCGCACGCATACACTCTTATATCTTGTTTGTCCTTGTGTGCGAAAGTATACTACAAGATTTGCAACGACAGCTCAAAAACTCTTTTAAGTGCCGGGAAGTAAGAAACGGAAGTTTCTGCTGCAACCACAGCACAGCACAGCTCGGTCCGATCAATAAGTCGTTTGCATTGTTAATGATTCAAATTTGTTCTAAGTGCCCGAAATGGATACAATAAATAAAAAAACAAAGAACATAGACATAAAATGCAGTTTTACAAGAAATAAGGACACAGCATCATATAGTATTCCCCTCTTGTTCCCCTGTTCTTCGTAATATCAATTGGAAGCGAAAGTTGGGCGCCTACAAATTATATATGCTGAATGATAAGCTAAGCCTTGGGGCACAAACTGGAAATGAAGGTAGCAAGGGAATATTATAGGGCAACTCCAGAGAGTATGGGATGTTTGTCATTTGTCCGATATGCATTCATCACAAATAACAAATGGCGTTTTGGCTCATTAGTCTTCCTCAAGAATTTGTTTTTTGAATTAGTTTTATAGTCGGTCGATTTAAGTCAAATATCCCACTTAAGTCCCGGCACTTAAGTGCATTTTTATTCAGTATTTATCAGGGAAATCAATAAGTAATTTTACTGGCTAGTTGGGCTAGTTGTATTTGTGCGTTTACTGCTCTGCTTACAGCTCGAGTTGCAGTGCTTCCGCTTGGCTTGACCTTATTGTAAAATGCTCAGTCATTCATTGGGTTACTCTAAGAGCCCCACAAAGCAATGTCCCATACCCATTACCTGGCCCCGTCAATGTCCCCTTCTCTACACACACGCTCTTAGTCAATGCTCACAAGTAAGATTGAAATTGAATAAAATGACTTTTCAAATTATTTGCGATACAACAAAACGCCAACGCCATGTGGCAGAAGTGCTTATCTGCGGAAAATGTTAACTGTATGACAAAACATAAATTGTAGATATGCAAAACCGAAGAAGCACATACACTTACAGACACACATACACACACAGAGCAGTCGTAAGCATACACAATTGTATTCTACTGTTCGATGTGTATGTGTGTAAAGGATATAAATGCGAACTGTAGTCGACTCACACATATAACACATGCAAATATGTATGTGTGTTTGAGAGTGTAGGAGTAGGAGGAGGGGGAAGAGGAGGCGGGATATATAAAAACAAATAACAATTTTGCACTCAAAATAGAATACAAACAACACAATGCGTCTGAAGCATGCCAATGCGCGGCAGGAGTGTGGGCATGGACATATGTACATGTATTTACATACATATCTACGTATGTCTGCGCGTATGTATGTAAATGTGAATATAAAGAGGCAAACGAAAGGTTGGGTATTGAGGGGCACGTAGCGAAAGTATCGATTTATGTATATTAAATTACACACGCCGCCGCCTTACAATACACATTTGAATCCAATGAAAGCTTTACACTTGGAGCTGCAAATGCTGCTGCCTTGTGTTCTTTTGAAAACATTTATACACATTTCTTGTTTGCCGCCCGACATCTCAATTGGCGGCTATGCCTAATCGGTGTAGCTCCTACAGCCACCCACCGCCATTGCCACCTCTCCTCGCATTATTACCATTGTGATCCGACACTAGCAACCAATTTATAAACGCTTGCCTCTTCGGTTTATCTTTGTCAGGTCTTCTCCTACATCTTTTTCCTATTTCTGTGGCAGCTCGGCTAACTCCCCATGTGTGTGTCCATGCAGTTTCTTTTATCGCACTGCCGCGCTTCTACACATGTGTGTATTATAAGTATGTATATCTGATAAAACTTAATGTTACCAGCTGATGACACAGCCTGTGGAAGCAGTGGGCTGGATTGGCTTATAGAATTCAAATCTGTCTATTTCGTGGTGGGCTCAACTCTATTTAACCGCATGCTGTCCGCGGCCCACCACCGTGACAATTTGTTTTCAGTTAACTTGCTTCCCCCTCTGCTGATGAAAAAAAAACAGTCTAAAGTGACGACTTTGTTTTGCGACAACAAAAACAACGACGCCATTACATTATGCACCCGCTGCTCCAAGGCAATAAGCACTATAAAGCAATAAAGCTCATATATATACAGACTTACATACTTATGTATGTAAAGATTAATGTAACAAGGACAAAGTGGAAAGGGGTATACTGACCATCGGCACATGCTTTGCAATATTAATGCGGGTGAACCGCCCACGACGTTAACGCCAAGAAACCAACTGGATTCGCGTCCTCCCCTTGGGAGTGATAATTTTTGGGTCACTCGGCGACGACCATTGTTAATTATTCTGGTCACATCTGTTATGTAAACTAGGTCCCCAGCATAAAAAGAGCAGGGACAACGACAACAACTAAAAGGCGAACTGAGTACTTGAAAACGGACGCCAACTCGTGCGCCGAAAGAATTAAAAAGTTACGAAAAACGCGTTAAAAGACCATCCAAAATGCGGATCCTTCAAGAGTACCTTTTCAAACTTTTTTATACTTTTCATTTAAACGGGCTGAAGAAAAATGCGAACCCCGAGGCAAAAAACTGCAGTTCGTTAATTTTCTTTTAAATATTTCTCTTCATGTTGTTGACGTTCAAAATAACTATTTATGTATCCATATTTAATGAGACTAAAGCACGAATACCAGACTGGAGGCACATTGGGCCAAATACGGTCAGTGAGGTATTCTGGGTTTGGGACTTTAGATATGCCTATAGGGTTTGCATTAGACGACTTTAGACGAATAAAGTGACATGAAGCACTTACATATTATGATGTATGATGTATAATGAATGTCAGCTTTGGCTGCAAAGTGCTTCTTAGTAATCCCAGCGTAACGAATGCTTCTTATAGGGTTTTCACGAGCTCTCGAGGCCAAAACAAAACACATATGGACATGTACGAAGCGCCTTTCAGCAAGTAAATACATTTCGCTCTTAATCAAATTGATAATTTTTACAAAATTTATATTTACTTAATTGATTAGACGATGTTTTAAAAAACCAAGCAGTCACCCGATCGATTTGGGTAGGCGAATCGCAACTGCAAATGCAATAGCCAGAACAGTGTCTACTTCAACTTCTTTTTGGGGCGCAGGTTGTTTGTGTGTCCACACTTCTTCTTGCGGCAGTTGGTGGCACGTGGATGCAGACGTGCGTAACATTTGCGGCAAATCATTTTGTCGCAGTTGTACTTCTGGGCCAGAATACGCAGAGATGGCTCAATGATACCACCACGCAGACGTAGCACCAAGTGCAAAGTCGACTCCTTCTGAATATTGTAGTCTGACAGTGTGCGGCCATCCTCCAGCTGCTTGCCAGCGAAGATCAGACGCTGTTGGTCTGGTGGAATTCCCTCCTTATCCTGGATCTTTGCCTTGACATTCTCGATGGTGTCAGAGGGCTCGACCTCCAAGGTGATGGTCTTACCGGTAAGGGTTTTCACGAAGATTTGCATTTTGAATGTGTTGCTGTAAGCGCAAAATGGATTTTAATTAAAATGATTAAGTCCACTACTTGAAAGAGACGCAGTTTTATTTAGTCTTTTATTGGCGACGTAGTCTCATGTTCGTTTGGAGGTTATGTACGACAAATGAATGAGTGCCAAGTGTTTGGGGCACTATTTATGCACAATTAAGAGTAAAAACAAAGAATACCGTTGCACAATCGCATTAATTAACCTTTGCAAATAGCGCCGATTTAACAATTTCACTTTCTATTATTAATTTTTAAGTATTTTCTGCAACTTACCAAGAGAAACGTGCAACCAAATGCTAATTCACAAAAGAAAAGAGTGTGTACACACCTCGCGCGAATAGTTAACATATGTAAAAAACACTGAACGGTGTCGCATCAGATTGCTTTTGAATGGATGCCGCGCAGGTTATCGATAATCTTCCAATTATTCTAACCACCATATTTTCCAAAAATTCGTAAAAAAAAATAGTTACTTAATTCAGAGAATTACAATTTTGAATTCAATTTGATTGACTACTAAATATCATTAGGTGTTCATTAAAAAAAACATTTTCGCAAGACTTACAGCAATCGACACTGTTATGTTAAATAACATTTTCATTCAACAAAATCTCTTCACTCGAAATCTCAGAACCATTCTGTAAATGGCGGTCATAATATTATTTAACATATTCATTAAATATTATTTAAATAAAAATTCAACTTTTGCTCAGCTCTAGCTTGGATAGTAGTCCGAGTGGCAATTCCGATTATAAACTTAATTGATTTGCGTATGTTAACATTTCTTTCAAATATCATTCTTAATAAGTCCAGTAGTTCATTTCCATGACTCGATAAGAGAACTTGTTCTGAACAAAAGACACAACTCTTAAATCTAGGCAACCCAAAAAAGTTGTGTAAAAGAAACGT
Source organism: Drosophila macrospina (assembly GCA_035042075.1). NCBI lineage: Eukaryota > Metazoa > Arthropoda > Insecta > Diptera > Drosophilidae > Drosophila > Drosophila macrospina. The sequence goes on along the minus strand of JAWNLW010000487.1, from coordinate 204,851 downwards.
GTATTAATTTAAAGTACACGTACACAGCATGTCGAACAACGATGTCGCCGTGCCGGCGGCAGGAGAGGCGCCGGTATGTTAATATATAGAATTCTAATTACATTCCATGTTCATGCACATTTTCCAAATGTAGGTAGTTGGTGCCGAGGGTCAACAGCAGCAGCAACAACAGCCAACGCGCATGGAGTCTTTTTTCGCAATGACCAAATCTTTGATTCTGCGGGCGCTTATAATTTACTTTGTAAGTTCGTTCTTTCGGAAGCCTCAGCAAAACGCTACCCAAGACAATTCTGTAGCCAATGCAGGCCCAAAAATAACAGCATGGAACTATTTCGAGAACGGCACAGATTATGATTTACATGTGTGGCTATCAGAACAGCCAGACGTGGTTAACTTTCAACAAAAAGCCAATCTCCTATGGCTCCAAGAGGATCTCACATACGGTGATTGGGTCTCAGGACCTACAGGCAATGGCATTTACACACACAACCTTAAGATAAAAGCCAGCCCGCATTTAATGAATAATGGCAGCGTGTATCTTCATGCATTTGTGACGCGCGCCGGCGAAAGTCCCGATCCTCAATCACCAAAATACTCACGAAATGGCCATATGGGCCATCAACAGCATCAGCTAAATAAGTTCAAAAAACTGCGCGTGAATCGAAACTACAACCTATTAGCAAGTGACAAAGAAAAGTTAGAGCACGAGCTCAAGCACGCTAATCTCAAAGATCAGATAGTTTCTCATTGGCATCCAAACTTAACCGTTAACTTGGTGATTGATCAGACTAATTGGGCACAGGGAAGTGTACCGGCACCTTTGGATGAGTATGTAAAATTTGTTGACGGTGGCAAGACATATCTGCCCATTGTTTTTGTTAACGATTACTGGAACCTACAGCGCGAATATCAGCCTATCAACCAGACAACTCCAGAATTGGATCTCCACTTGACCTTTCAGCCCTTGGGCATGTTCAAATGGCAGCTTTATGCCGCCAAGCAAATGAAAAGTAAATGGGCTGGCAACGTGTTGGGCGAAATTATGGCAGCAGGTGCCCCAGAAGAATCTGACGAAGACCAGGACTCACTGAAGGAAACTCTTCTTGATACAAACATTTATCTTCTTGGTGTTACCGTGGCTGTCTCCATATTGCACTCAGTATTTGAACTACTCGCTTTTAAGAACGACATCCAATTTTGGAACAACCGTCAATCGCTGGAAGGTCTCTCAGTGCGATCGGTATTTTTTGGCGTAGTCCAGTCACTTATCATTTTGCTGTATGTGCTAGACAACGAAACTAATTTCATGATACGAGTTTCCTGCTTTGTGGGTCTCGGAATTGAAGTGTGGAAAATACACAAGGTTGTGGATGTTGACTACAACAACCAGGATAAAGTGTTGGGAATCTTTCCTCGCATTACATTCAATGACAAAGGATCGTACTCGGAGAGCTCAACAAAAGAATATGATAAATTGGCATTTAAATATCTAGGTTGGGCTTGTTTCCCCCTGCTCATAGGCTATTTTATCTATTCGCTGATCTACAATGAGCACAAAGGCTGGTACTCCTTTGTGCTGAGCATGCTGTATAGCTACCTGCTGACCTTTGGATTCATTTTGATGACACCTCAGCTGTTCATTAATTATAAGCTTAAATCAGTAGCCCATCTGCCATGGCGAATGATGACCTACAAATTCCTTAACACATTTATCGACGACATCTTCGCATTCGTTATTAAAATGCCGACCATGTACCGAATTGGCTGCTTCCGCGACGACATCATTTTCTTCGTGTTCCTTTATCAGCGCTGGCAATATCGCGTTGATCTGAAACGCGTAAATGAGTTTGGCTTCTCCGGAGAAATGGAAGAGCAAGCCGCAAGCAAACGACTCGAAGGCGATACGAGCACCACTCAGCCCGCAGCCGCTATAGAAGCAGGGCCCAGCGCCAGCCCCACTGCAACCAAAGCAACGCCGAATGCGACGCCGACCAAAAAGACAGCTGCACAAAAGAAGAAGGACTAGATAGCCGTGCATCCTAAAATATGCATTAGAACAATTCTAAAAAAACTAATAATATTCATATACTCCATTTGTGTATGTATGTATGTATATGCAAAATAATCACTTTCAGTATACATAGTAACGGTGAACCACCCGTATAGCGAACATAATTTAGTGGTAATTTGTATGTGTATTTTGTTTGTTTTAGGGCCTACAATGGTTCATAGCATTGGCCATTGAAATAAATTCAATGTGAGAAGTATATCTCTTTAATCTTATCTTATCAATCTAAAAATGTAGTAGTTTATCTTGGGATGCAACAGGTGTGTGAATTAAGCTCCGTCACGTACAGTTTTCACAGTTGATATTTCAAGCTATATGCTATTTACTACTAAATAAAATACTCATAAAGATTCAATATTTAAATCTAACGTATGGAAAGAGACTAAGATATGAAGTTTACAGAGAATTAATCTAAAGGCATTTTGAAAATCCCGCACTAATTTGGATTCGAAGTTATCGAATATCTGTTTCTTGTTTTGCAACACTGTCATCTGGCCGCTGACGAACACTTGTCTTACTATTGAAGAAAGAAAAAAAAACAAAATAAGGAGTGTGCAACTGATGGACAATAACACATTTAAAAAACGAATTAATTGTATTTAAGCAATCATTGAACATCAGACTTCTCTTTCAACCCGTAATGCGTCATTCTGAGGCAACGCAACTCTGATTTAATTTTGATTTTCATAAGCACCAACTGGTGGAATAGAAAAGTAGAAAGTTGTGCGTGTAAAAGAACCCACTAAAACATGTACTCCGAGTGGGCATCGTTGTCAGCGCAGATAAGTGCTAATAGCTGTGGTGCGCAATGTTTTAGTGTGCTAAATAAGTTTCCTGCATCCGCTGGACGGGAAGTGGTTATCTCAGTTGTGAAACAGCTGGGTACCAATTTGGGAATAACGCAGAATGCGGAGCCCAGTCACCTGGTCAAGGATGAGGAGGTAGGCGTTGCCAAAAAGTAGAACAGTACTAACATAGCCGTATTCCCACAACAGGTCAAATGGTGCATGGATGTCATTTGCTTTGGACTCTCGTTACCCTTGCAGGAGCATGAAACAATCAAGGATTGTGTCAATGTCTACTGTGAGTGGTTGACAGCTTTGCATCCACAGCCACGAATCAGCGTTCCAAAGCCTATTTGTGAAGATGCAAATCTCTACGCAAGACAGATTATCAATCATTTTCACAATCTCTTTGTGCCGCGACAGGGAGAAAGTAAGTTGGAATACCACTTATTTATTTTACAATTTTAATCTTCGAGCTGTACTCACACACATGTGAGTCAATTAATTGTCTGCAAGTTATAACTATTCTATTTTGAATTTCAAGTCTTACCATTTTTATACCAAACAAAGCTTGGTAGGTGCGGCTGGTACACAATTTGGTTAACTGTTCATATATATTTCTAATACGCTATATACATTCTTACAGGCACCGACACCATCAAGCGCCAGGCCGTACTGTGTCATCGCGTGCTGCGTACTCTGCAGCAAACAGCTCAAATATCACAGCACATGGATCGTCAAACCTGGGATACGCTTTTGCTGTTCCTCTTGGCAATCAATGAGATTTTGCTAGCGCCGCCAACTGTCAAGGACGACGTAGGCGATCAATTGTGTGAACGTGTGCTCTCTGTGCTTTTCGAGGTATGGCTATTGGCATGCGTTCGCTGCTTCCCATCGCCATCTTTGTGGAAAACGTTGCAAGAGTCATGTGCCATGTGGCGTCATCGCGTGGCACTTGTGGATCAATGGAACCGAGTTAACCTGGCTTTGACAGCACGGCTACTTGAGTTTAGCTACGGCCCTGACTTTACACAGCTGAAAATTGGTAGGAAGCATCTTATTATTAGATTACTAATAAATTAAGTGTGCTGACTATTTTCTCTGTTTCCATTTTACAGCCGACGAAGATAATCAGCTTATACCTGCAGGCATGTCCAATGATTGTGTGGCACAAACTTGGTATCGATTTCTGCGCATGATCGGCAATCCCACAGCTCTCTGCTCACCGCAAATAATTAGCAAATCATCACATTTCGTGCAATGGGCTTTAACACATGAGAAGGGAGCAGAGACGCATCAGCATCCGTGCCTTCAAATGTTACCGCAGATATTTCTTAATGCTATTAGGGGCATTTCCAGCCAAGTTGATGCATTTTTGGGTAAGATTACGCAGAAATTTCGTTTCGCTTAGCTAGGTGGGCTTAGTGCTCTGGTGGACCCAGTACTATCTCTGTTATTTTCTCGACTTTATAACTTGAATCAAAATACCTTGTCGCTCTCGCTGTGCAGGGGTTTATCAGCAACCATCTAATCAGCAGGACAACTCCGTTACGAATCTGCTTGAGATACGGCACTCTCTAAACGAGGCAACCTCTTCCACGCTTCAGCAGTTTATACATTCGAGCAGTGTTTCAAATATTAGCACGCAGCAAAGTGGGGCAACTGTATTTCATCAGCAGCATCATCATCATCACTATCCGCATTTGCATTTACATGGTGCTGGTAGTTTCCTTCGAGATAATTTTGTAAGCAGTTCGGCCAGCTCTGCCTTGAACGCCATCATGGGTCATCATCATCAGCAACAGCAGACAGCACAGCCTCAGGGGCACGGCAACAACTTTAACGCTTCTCCGACCAACCTTTACCACGTCGCCACCACAGTTCCAGTGGGCAGCGTAAGCGCAGGCGGGAGCCACTCAGCTGGCGTTGTAGGCTGCATTTCATTCAGCTCAGCTGAGCCGACGCCAGTGGCAAACTCCAATAGCACCACTTGTGTGACGCCCACGCCACCTCTTCAGCGTCGACTAGCCAAAAGTTTCAGCGTGGCGCCATCCATTACGCAGCAGAAGGGTGCGGTTTTGTTAATAGTCCCACATATTATGTCCCACATGTTATGTTTGTAACTTGCTGAAGCACTACGTCCATGTTTTTTTTTTATATATATTGTTTTTTGTAGCCCGCACACATTGCAGCTTAGCATGATTTTACGCGCTGTGGTCACATTACTGACTGATTTTGAATTTTTGTTACACTTACACCAACGTAAGTAGTATATACGTTGTATGTACTACAGCATTTAAGCACACGTACAGAACAGACACGTACACACACACTTAGTTGCATAGTAATCGTTCTCCCATGCATAATACAATTTAATTTATCTATTGTACGCCCACAATTAAAGCTTCGCATGCCACTGCATGTCTAAATACTCGACGATCACTCCTCGTCTGCCCCGTTTACTAATTTCTCACACGCTTTCCCTTCCCACATGCTTTGCAGGCTTAAACAAAACAGCGCTTATCAGCCTAACACGCAGTTCGGTCAACGCCGCCCCCACAACGCCAACTTCAGGCCCGCCCTCATCAAGCAGCATCAACTGTGAGTGTTGTGAGAAGTACTTGTCGGTTCTTCTCTCTAATAGCTAATTTCTTACGCTCTCACACATCCCGCATTCCCTCTTTTCTATAGCACTACCATCCATCGGTGCCGAGCTCCGACCGACATTGTCTGTAGCTCGTCCGAAGTGCAACAGCATTCTTCATTTATTCGGAGAGTGGTTGTTCGAGGCAGCGCACATAGGCGGCGACACTTGGCTGCAGAACCGTAAAAGTGAGTTCATGATAAAGATTACATAGTTAAGTATTGTGATAATGATGTGTTCTAATTACAATTTTATTCAGGACAAGCATGCGAAGCTAGTAAGCGACCATCGTCAATGATAATGGAAAATCGTAAGGGCTCAATTTCGCTTTCGCAGCCAAACTCACTTAATGATCCGTCCTCACTGCCGCACAATTTGACCATAGACAAATATGAATCTGGCCGTGCTGAAGCTATAGGCACACTGTGCAAGATCTTTTGTGCAAAGAAAACAGGAGAAGAAATCCTGCCGGTTTATTTGGCTCGCTTTTATATGGCACTGCAACAGTGCCTTAAGATTACCGAGTCTAAAGAGTGCGATGAAACATTAGCTAGCATTCTGCTTCACTCAGCAGATTTATTTCGCTTGGATCTTGATGGTATTAATGTGCTATTACCCGGATACATAGCCGCATTGGAAATTGTTTTACCTGATAAGGATTTGAAGCTTAAAACGCAGGTAACCGCGTTTAACCGAACTGAGCTGCGTCGGTCAGCCATAAATATTTTGTTGTCCATCATGGTGCTTCCGCTCCATTACCACACTCTTCCCATTCGCAACCTGACGTCCGACTCCAGCGAAAAGTAAGAGCTTTTAATATTTCGGAAACCCTATTCATAATCTCTCTTCTATTTGTCGTAGGCAATTGACTTTTATTCAACTTAAATCGCGGTTAATGAATATTCTGATGAATGCGCTACAGGTTGAAACTGACGCCCAAAACACACACATGCTCCTAGGTGGTTTATTGCTCTGTGTCCAAGATGCGGTTACATTCGAAGAGTGCGAGCTGAGCGGTAATGAACATTTGAGTGGCGCAGGTGTTCAAAATCATGAAGATAATTTGCTTAGCTCTGGTAAGTGAGCACTTGAACACGATTTTACTGTTTGATTTTGTTCATTTTTTATTTAAGTTATTTCAATTTATTTTGCACTTTGTTTTTGTCGATTCTGGTTCTGTGGTTGTGTCATCAGCATGCTCGGAGCGTTCCGCTTCGTTAGTCAGTGGCACTGTCAGCTTTGGTGGACAACCCACAGCAATCAGTTCACGTGACACGGCCTCGGCCCACGATTACCCGAGTCTGACAATATCCGATGATATATCGGTGGATTTTACACACGATTTTGAGAGCATAGCATCATATGGTAAAGTACTTTTATCTTTCTTTTCTTTTTGTATTTCTGTTTTTCATTGAATAGTGTTACATACGTCTGAATTGTGTTTTAACTATTTGGTAATTAAGAATTATTTCCTATATTACAGACAACGCACATGCTTTGTTCGTGCGCGCTACTTACTTGGTGTGTCACCGCCTGATTTCTTCGTGGAAGACCGATTTAAATGTTTCGCTGGCAGCGCTGGAGCTACTCTCTGGTCTGGCGCGATTGCACATACGTGAAACAGGTATCGTACTATTGACTCAACCTCTAATTCGAAGCTCTGAATGTCACTCTATATAAATGTGTAAATTTTTCTAATCCCCACTGTCGCTTCTCATGTACAAATCCCACCACATATGTAATCACCATTTATTATTAATTTCGACTTGTTAATTTTAATATCAATAAAAAAAACTTTGCAGCAAGGAAATTATCAAATGGTAATTTACTAATTCTACTAACAACTTTCATCACTTTTGTTTTTTCTTTTCTTTTATGTGACTCTTTTCCTAACACCCTTAACATTTCGATCCCTTTCGACCACTCCAACTTTACACTCACTATAACTCATAACCATACGGCGGTAATTGTTTTAATTGATAACTACATATATACATATTTATATGTTTTGTGTTTTAATTTCTACGGCCACCATGTAAATAACCAAACCAAATCAAACCACCTGAACCCACATACATCTTAGATTCTTTAGTGAAAATAGTCGAACCAAGCCAAAATCTAACGATAATCTCCACAGACGCTTTAGAGTGCAAGCGGGCAGTCAAGTGGATTTGTGACTATATTTGCTATCAGTGCTCGCGTCCTCCACCAGCACACAGTAAGGATCTGCACAGCACCATAGTTGCGGCGTTTCAGTGCACGGCAGCATGGCTTATGCAGCATCCGTACCTTCTGCAAGACAAAGACTGTCTGCAAACGGTGCTCGAAGTAGTTGAGTTGGGAATTTCGGGGACGAAAAGCCAAAGCAAAAATGGGGATCTACCCAAGTTTAAAGATGAAAAAGAACTTAAACCAGCTTCGATGCGGGTTCGCGATGCAGCTGAAAATCTGCTGACGATTATACTCGAGCAGGTCGGCTACTTCCCAAGCGAATGTGGACCCGAATCTATATCCTCTCTGTTGGACGAGCTGGCTCTAATGAAGCATTGTACTCTGCCAAGTGGAGATGGTTCAGTAGGCGTGTGTAATGCTGAGCAAGCCATCTCCAAGTTCAAGTATTTTGTCACGGAAAACTCGACCATATTGGCCCTACTTGAAGAACCTTTGGGCAACGATCAAGACCCGCAACCAACGGTCACACGTAAGTACATATCTACTATCCAGTTTCATGCCTAATCTTCTCCCGTTTTTCGATAGTTCTTATTCGTGGTCCTTTTGGTCGCCATGCTTGGACCATGCAGCTGCGCCATCTACCGCGTAGCAAGTCTGGAATCAAGTATCATGCGGTCAATCCTGGTCGGCCTATACCCTTGAATGACATAACGCAACGTCCGGAATGTGAGCAAAAGAATTTTCCAGAAGGAGTTGACAAAGTGCCACCCTGTGTGGCCGATTACTCAATACCAACTATTGAACAAATTCGCGAGCAATATGGCTCTAGCATCATAAGTGAATTAGAAGCCATGCTTGAAAATCAAAGTATTCATGAAAAGCTAGCTTGGGCAGAGTCGGATAATAGTGTGGATAGTCTTTCTCATGCCCAGGAATGTGTACCACCCACGGTCTGCCACGAATTTCACGCGGCTCGTCTCTTCCTTTCTCACTTCGGCTTTCTGAATTTTGAGATACGCGATCCCAACAATCCCGTAGAATCTTTAGGCACACCACCACAGAGGCCACTCATCGTACTTGATACAAAAACGAGCGCTTTTGCCGCAGATTTGGATAAACTGGATAAACTTAGTGCCCGAACGCACGATACTGTTTACGTTTTCTACGTGAAGGTAAGATCAAGTCAATGTCTCAGCACGTGTACTATAAAATTTTGTTATTTACGTCTTTTTCATGAATTGAATCTGAATTGCACAAATAGTCGGGTCAAACAAGCGCACAGCAGATCATTGGTAACATGGCAGAGGATCAACCATATGAACCGCATTTTGCCAACATGCTACAGACATTGGGATGGTCGGTTCAAGTGGCCGATCACTCAGGTTGGACTGGTTTTATACATAACTCTTGGTCGTTGAAAGGAACGTCGGAACAGGGAGACCGTACCCAGGCAAATGTGTCCAGCCAAATAAATTACAATGGTGCGCAACGTGTGCTCTACTGGGCGGATGTCTCATCTGAGATCGCTTTTGTGATTCCCAATGCCTGGAATATGCGCTATAATGGTGAAATGGACAGCTGTAGCCTGTCTAGTAATAGCAGCGAGCAGAGTTCGGCGAGTAACGTCTGGACACGCGGGGAGGATACAGGGCCCATGAAGTCCAAGCCAAGAAATCTTAGCTTAGAGCTGGATACAGGGAACAGAAGCAAGGAACCAATACCTCCAACACGACGAAAGGGAACAGTTTCTAAGCCTTCGTTACTCGCCCAAGCGCCAACAAAAATATTCCTGGTATGGCTTGAAAGCTTTGAGGATTATTTGAACTTTCCTGTCGAAGATCTTCTGGCCTACGCGCGAACCGGTGAAGAGCTTCAATCGTTGCAGATGCCGAGGGCGGCCGACTGCCATGTAATCTTCGTGCATTCCCTTCAGTCCGGTTTGCTACGCGTTAAACTACTTGGACCCCCTGGTCGCATGAGCTTTGCAACGCCACTAGTCGATGGCATGGTGCTCAGTCGACGTGTTGTAGGTAATTTGGTACGCCAAACGGCACTGAACATATCTCGACGTAGACGATTAGACAATGATAAGTAAGTTTACCTTGGGATTCTCTATAAAAATTAGTAGTTTTTACAATTTTTTATCGCTTTGTAGCTACTAACCGCCGCATGTGCGGCGTCGTCTGAAGGTGCAGGACATAGTCCAAAAGTACAAGATGGACCTGAGTGAAGCAGAGCTCCTGGCGCATTTGTTCCAACGCTCCACATAACTCGAATACATTAACAATAGCTTAAGTAATGTCACTAGCGTAGGCGGCGACAAACACATGACCCGCTGTGTGCTAAGTACGTATTTACTAAATTAGTATTACATCTAAATGTATTAAGCTTAAATAAACTAACAGAGTTAGATTCTTGAAAGCACATCAAACAAACACGTTCTCTTGTACTCGCAATGGCAACTATAAAATCACACCTAGTCGCAACCAGGTAGCTACATTTGCCACAGCGCCCACTTACAAAGCAGTCGCGATTATAGCATTAACAGCGCAAATTCCATACTACTAAAATAACCAAACAACTACAACTCGTAGAAAATGGCCTCGACTGTAAGTTACAGCTTTTTTTTGTTTGTTATTGGCAACGCTTTTTGGTCACCAATCGAAGCAGCAACAGGCCTTTGCGTGTTATTGTAGTATTTCTCAAAAGATAAGAAGCCACTAGACTCGGGTGCATGCTGAACGCCTGACTTTATAGCTCATAAACAAATAAAATCGGGCAAAATTTGTTCTTTTTTTCACTTTTTACCATTTTAAAAGACAGTTTTACGAGCCAGTCACTGATTCTTGTATTCTGGCAGCATTGCTGCCAGTTTGGCTGATTTTACATTTGCGCTGTATAAATAACAAATGACTTAAGTAAGGAACTTGACTGTTCGGAACTCCAGCTTGATTATATTTACAAATAAAACTGTCTGTAAAAAGTACATAACAAAATATATACGTTTAGCTTAAACGCAAGTTTATTCCAAAAGCATCAATAAATAAATGATAAAAGTAAAATAAAACAAAAAGAATTCTAGGAATTCAGCCCATTTGAAAAGACGACATCGATGATGATTGTGAAAAGTGACACAATGGCAGCATTTCCCAACAGCAATAGTGTGGCGAGCCCAGGGTCCGTCAAACACGCGTGCTACCATACTCGTACCTTAGTTCTCACTAATATTAAAGGGAAGTAAACGCAGGTCGAAACACAAAAATTATAAAAAGGGGCATCTACAAGCACAGCGGTAAAATAAACGACAACTAACCATAAGAAAAATGACCAGCGATAATTTTAATTTGAAACCAGTTTCTATGCTAAACGAAAATTCAGCGGCGCTGCCGAAGACCGAAAACTGCGCCGATCCAAGGAATCAGCAGAAGTGGCAAGCTAACAAAAATTATCAACAAGAGACAAACTCTGGGAAGAGAGTATCCGTTGGAGAGAGCAGTACAAAACAGTCACAGAACTAGAGCTTGGCCGAGGCTAAAGAATTTCTTATTTTTAAAGGCCCGAGATTCAGGAGACACTGAGTCACGGCAACACAAGCCTTAACGAATGAAACCGAGTGAACACGATCGCAGCAATAGTCAGCAGCAAGTGAAGTGGTCATGAGACCAGCAGCCAAGAATTCTTATTCTTATTCTTGTTGTGTGTGAGTCGCCGGTGGCTATTGAATCTTGTCGGGTTGGCTATCACACAAACGCAGACCGCAGCTCGCGTAAGGCCTGAGCCGAAACGTGGCGAGAGCAAGTCGAATGCTGTTTCATAGAGAAAAACTTTACACACACACACAGCTAAGAGAATATGTATGGCCAGGGAGTCGATGAAAAGCAAGAGAGCAGCAGCTAGCAGAGTTTTCGAACAAGAAAATGAAAAACGAAACTGCAACAAGTGAAAAATATGTTGCGGGCGACGGCAATGTTGCGGCTGATCACTGCTCACTGTTCACTGCTCAGTGCTCACTGTTCACTGCTAGCATTGTTCGTCTATGCCGCTGTGCATGGGCATGCGCATGCGATACAACAGGTAGAAGACTCAGCTAGGGGCAAGCAGGAGACGCAACAACAACAAAACAAGCTACCACATTTGGTACGTTTATGACGAGCAAGAGAGCTGTGCTCTCTTTTTGTTTCTCCTTTTTTCTGTTTCTCAATCTGTCGGTCCGCCCGTCCCTCTGTCCTTCTATCTCTCGGCTTAAACCTGTCAAGCCACTTTTCGAAGCCAGGCTGCCACTATGATCATAATTTTGTGCTGCCTGCCTGAGTTGCAAGTTCTTCTCGCGGCTCTCGGCAGTCAGTTGCGTTGTGACCACAGATCGAGTGGTAGTTGACTGAGTTCAGTTGGGAACGTGTCCGCGTAAATCTAACTATTGACAAAAGTGAAGGTGCGTTGGATGCTCAGATTTCATTCGATCGCATAAATACGGTTACCCACACTCTAGCCAAAGTGTTAATGTGGTTGTGTGTGTATGAGAGTGCTAGATATTTAATGAATTCCTCATATTTGGAGATATGTACGTAAATATAAGTCTCCACATTCGAAAATCTATGATCGATCTTTCGCAGTTGATAATTTAAGTGTGGTCAACGCTGCGTATGTTTGTTTTGTGCCTTGTGCTTTGTGTCTTGGCTGGTGTGAGTGTGCCTCTGTCGTCGTTGTGTTTTTATAAGTGAAAAATTCCAGCAACGTTGCAGCCCGCACTGCAGCACAATAAAAGAGCAAAAATGAAGCAAAACACGTTTTGCTGAAAAAATATGCTGCGTCTTTGGCTTCTGACGATGTTGCATTTGTATTTTCGTGTGTGCGCGTGTCGTATTTACACTATGTGTATACCAGTTCAACCAATACCAGCAAGATTATCACAACATACATTTTAAAATGTAAACTAAAATGGTAGGTATTTATACAGTTTGAATAGCGAAAATTTATAGAATAATTAAAAATCAATCATTGGTTAAAAGGGAACAGCAAACGTTCAACTAACGAGCCTGGCAATAAATTCGTCAAGAATCAATTAACCTTGCAAGTGCTTACTTAAGGAATTTCTTGTATTCTGTTGTCACTCTCTGACTCTTTCTCTGTATCTCTTTTCCCCGCTCTCTATTTCTCTCTTTCTCTCGCAGTCCCTCGCTTTAGACGGGTAAAAGTAAAAAAAAACTTATAATTCAATCTAGAAAATGGCGTATGTGTGGTATGTATGGTAAACTAGCTTGAGGGACTTTGTGAGTTCAAAACTAAACTAAGAGAAACAAAACAACGATAAAGCGAACTTTGAAACTCGAACAAGATTAATTGTTAAATTATTATAAAGCAACGGTAACATAGGTAACGCAGAGTTGTTTTTGTAATCGTTGAAGTCTATTGTTGCTTTATTGTTGGAGTCTGCCTCTTTGTGTTGAGTTGAGATAAGCTGAGTTGAGCTTGAAACGCCCAGCGTTTGTGCCTGTCACGTAATGCCTTAAATTTTGTTGTTGGAGTAGTAAAGACATATACATAGACATGCATAGAATCATCGACGAAAAGAGAAATACATTTTCTTCTGGCTAAACAATCTTCAGTCTTTCTCTGTCTTTGTGCAACAAGACAACATTTGTGCCTGGCCTAAGTATAGGCACTGCTCAAAAGCGAAATGTAAATGACTATGGAAATATAAAAACACGTTTTCTTTCAGTCGGTTTCCAGCTTTTCGAAGTAATAAAGTGAAAAGCACAAATAAAGAAAATAGTCATAATAATAAAGATCATGTATTGATGCATGTGAGTGAGTGTGTGTGTGTGTACACCCAATCTTGTAGGCGCCTCTTAGCAACGCGCCTTAATTCCAGTTGGTTATTGTTGATATTACTATTATTCTGGCCATATGGCCCGAAGCAAAGCAAACGGCTTCAACGTATTTTGCTCAAATTTGCATTGCAAATGTATAGTTCAATCTTATACAGATATGGTATTTATGAGCTCTTAAAAATGGTTCGCATAACCATCTATAAACATACATATGCATATTAATAAGAAGGAAGATAGATAATAGGGAGTTGCAAGCTCGTACATCAATGTTAATATCTAGAGTAAACTCTACAAAATACATAAATTAACTAGAAATGTAAATAATTTCGCAACAAAATTCAATGCTGTTTGCTTTTCTATATATGCTATCATAATTGCTATATAAAAATATAAAATGGATTTACACGTTTTTCATCAAAATTTCAAATAGTGTAGCAAATTCAAACAGTGTATTAGTCATGGAAGCAGCATTCAATCAATAATTCACACTGAGAGATACTTGCGGACTGACAGGCAAACGAACTCAAAAAACATCTTTCTTGTTTTCGTATCTATGTATATTCATTCATATATGTATGCATGTTCGTATGTATTCATTTATAATACTAAAGCCACTAACATTTCTTTGATAAAACCAAAAGAGAAAAAAGAAAAAAACCAAGATAGGGATAGAAAAAAAAACAACTAACAATACCTTAAAAACAGGTAGATTTTAAAGATTAATGAACGGGTTTGGCTTCAAAAGCTTTAGACAACTACATCATATCTAGGGTAACAAATTTACGATGAATTTCAGCCATATATATAACTTGTGTGTATATATTTGAATACGTTTGTATGCAGCTTAACCCGCATATAAAACAAATAAAAATGCTGTAGTCGCAAGAAGATACACGGGAGGCACTACATTTTTTTTCACTAAATAAATCAAATAAACTATTGAGAAAATTTATTCTAATGGTAATTAATTCGATCAATAATTAATTTTGCATAATTGGAAACCATTAAGAGTTCTCAGGTTCCTTTCTATTTGAAATCGAAGATAATATCCTTTAATCAAACTCCCAACTAAAGCTTTCATAAAAGCATATACTTCTACGATTACTATTAAAACTATTATGCAAGGCCATTAAGTCCTCGGCATAACGCATAGTTTAGGGAGTGTTTTAAAGCGGGTTTTGAGTATTTCAATGTACTCACAAACGTTGAAAGCTGCTGAGAATGTATGTGTTATTATCGAGCCTATGATCATCGTATTTTTATAGACAAAGACATTAAATTATTTAAATGCTGACATAAGTTACATTTTAGCTTTATAATTCGTTATTTATTTGATTTTCTGTTTGGAATTTCATTTCGAACTAGCTTTTAACACTTATGGCATTAAAAAAATAATCAGACAAAAGGTTTTCAATCAAATATGCAAACGTATTTAGAAAATTCATTTAAATTAAATACATACCAATATTAATACCGACACTCAAGTTTAAGTCGCGTTCCACCAGAAGGCCATAAGACTGTAAAAGAAAAGTGAAGAATTTTATGCTTGACGAAGTATGAAAGAGTTGATATGCCCAGTGGTTGTGGGGAACATAAATTGTTAATTGTAAATGTTAACAAAGCAATTTAACAATTAAAGCAAATGAAGTGTTGATTAAACGAAATCTGAGGTTGAACAAATTTAAAATATCATATATTTATATTCCCTGTGCCATATATATATATTAACTTCTTCTACAGAGTATATATGTTTTGGCTTTTTCTAATCATTGTATTTTTTTGTCTATATGCTTCTGTTATATTGTTTGCTTATGATACTGATCGGCTTGCTTGAAGTAAGATTCTAATACATTTCGTTTTTCATTTTCAGGTGACTGTGGAGATCTTAAACTAACTTAAAAAACATGATGTGTTCTAAAATAAATAGAAACAACCAACCAGTACAAAAACAAAAGCACGCTGCTAATGAAAACATTACAAAGTAAGCAATTAAGTGAATGAAAAATCTGCGAATCGCACCAAGATCTTTTAGGTTCTCAGAGAAGATGCACTCGCTTCTCTCGATCCGCAAAAAAAGATGGGGGATCCTTTTGCACCTGATCGTGATAGCTACTTGCGTATCATGCCAAGCGTCAGACGGAAGATCCTCACTTGATTTTCCGGCCCCTCGTGGACGCAGTTACGCAACTACTTATGAACAATATGCTGCCTTTCCGAGGCGCCGGAGCTCCTCACCAGCCGGAGAAATGCAATCCCGTGCCGTCGATACTAGTGCCGATTTTGAAGTATTTGAAGGTCAACCACGCGGCACACTTGTGGGTTTTATTCCGACCAAGCCAAAATTCACTTACCGATTCAATGAGCCTCCGCGGGAATTTACCTTGGACCAAATAACGGGTGAAGTTAAGACGAATGCTGTGCTAGATCGGGAGGGGATGCGCAGCCATTATGATCTTGTTGTGCTTTCCTCACAGCCAACATATCCTATAGAAGTACGCATTAAAGTGCTCGATATCAACGATAATTCGCCAGAGTTTCCAGAGCCAAGCATTGCAGTTTCCTTCTCCGAGAGCGCAGTGACTGGAACTCGCCTGCTCCTTGATGCGGCCACAGATGCGGATATTGGCGAGAATAGTGTTACTGATCATTACGAAATTGTGGATGGCAATGTAGATAATAAATTTCGTTTGGTAACCACAACGAATCCTAGCGGAGATACTTCTTATTTACATTTGGAAACAACTGGCAATCTGGATCGTGAATCACGTGGTAGCTATCAACTGAATATATCGGCAAGCGATGGTGGCTCTCCCCCTCGACTAGGTTTTCTCCAGGTTAACGTTACAATACTGGATGTAAACGATAACCCTCCAATTTTCGATCACAGCGATTACAGTGTCACGTTAAACGAAACTGTTATGCCTGGCTCGCCAGTTCTTCAGGTTATGGCATCCGATAACGATTTAGGCGACAATAGCAAGCTCACTTATTATTTGGCTGAAACAGAACATCAGTTTACTGTTAATCCGGAGACTGGTGTCATTTCCACAACTGAACGCCTAATATGTCCCCAGCAATCTAGTGCGCAAACGAGGATGCCTATGGGAAAAGGTCATGCCCAAAAAAGTTGCGTATTCACAGTTTTTGCTCGCGATCATGGCTCTCCCCGTCAAGATGGACGCACTTATGTGACTGTGAATCTATTAGACACTAACGATCACGATCCCATCATACGCTTTCAATACTTCCCACCTACAGGCAGCGTAGCTACCGTCGATGAAAACGCAAGTAATGGTACTGTAGTTGCTGCCGTATCAGTGATTGATTCGGACGATGGTCTTAACGGAGAGACAACCACCCGCATTGTATCAGGCAATGAACTTCATCATTTCCGATTGGAAAAGACCCCACTTTTCCACATAGTCCGAGTAAATGGGGTACTTGATCGGGAAGAGATCAACAAGTATAATTTGACTGTTGTGGCCACAGATAAAGGAACGCCGGAACGTACTGCTATATCATATCTTATCATAGACGTAAATGATGTGAACGATCATGAACCAGTGTTCGAGAAGTCTGAGTACTCAGCTGTACTTAGTGAACTTGCACCAAAGGGCACCTTTGTTGCATCCATAGCTGCCACGGATGAAGATACAGGTGTCAATGCACAAGTTTATTATGAAATTCTGTCTGGAAACGAGCTGAAGTGGTTTAACATTGACACCGCCACAGGTCTCATTGTGACGGCGGGTTCATTGGACCGAGAAGTTCAAGGTAGTGTAGAATTGAGCATATCTGCACGGGATGGTGGACCTAATCCTAAGTTTGCGTACACACAACTAAAGGTCACTATATTGGATGAAAACGACGAGGCTCCACAATTCAGCCAACAGGAATTCAACATTATCTTAAGCGAGGATGTTGCCCCGCAGTCGCTAGTCGCGTTGTTATCTGCCACAGACAATGACCAGGGCACGAATGGCTCGGTTACATTTTCCTTGGCGCCCAGTGTGGAAAGGCTGTACCCACAGCAATTTGCGATCGACTCCATAACGGGCCAATTAATGACGCGCAAAACTCTCGATCGTGAGACAATGGCGAATTATGAAATTTTTGTAATCGCACGCGATCAGGGCGCACCGGCTCCACAATCTGCCACAGCTACTGTTCACCTCAGCGTCGCAGATATAAACGATAATAATCCAGAGTTCTATCCAAAGCACTACATCTACACATTGAAAGACAGTGACACCATTGCTGAGGAGAATAGTATGCGGACTCTGTTGAATGTCACGGCTACTGATCGCGACGATGGTGATAATTCCTTAATTACATACAATCTGGAATCTGGTGGCGAGGACGTTTTCAGCGTCAACCCCACCACTGGCGCTGTCATATTGATGTTGCAAGGGAATGGCGATATTAAACAGATAAAAAAGTCCTATTACAGCTTGCGCATCTCTGCCCATGATCCTGGCGAACGGCGTAGCGCTCAGGATGCTATTGTGGAAATTGTATTGGAATCTAAAACGGAGCTACTCGATTTTAACGTTCAAAGCGGCTATAATTTTCAGCTTGTTGAGGATTCGGATCAGAAAGGAGCGAGGGTGGGTCGAGAGGTTGGTCGCGTGCAACTGAAACGCCTGCCCTCGTTTGCAAATGCAGCCATAGATTATGTTATCATTCACGGCGACAAAACTGAAAACTTTGTAATTGATCAAAGCAATGGCCGCATAAAGACTGCACGTGTAATTGATCGAGAGCTGCAATCACAATATCAGCTGATTGTCATGGCCCGCAGCTCTAATGGATCTAACTTCCGATCTGGTCTTGCCTACGGAAAGTGCAACGTTCACATAACGATTCTCGATTTAAATGATAATGCGCCAAGTTTTGTTCAAGATCGAGATACGGAGGCTTCCATTTCGTTACCAGAGAATACAGCTGTAGGTCAGGAGATCTATTTATCACGAGCCCGCGATAGAGACGCTGGTGTAAACAGTCGGATAAGCTACAATTTAACATATAATCCTGATGAACAATTTCGAATTAACGCTGCAACAGGTGTGCTCTACTTGCAAAAGCCTGTAAGGGCTGAGCCAAGAACTGTTTTACACGTAGAGATTATGGCCACTGATGGAGGTTCTCCATCACTTAGTAGTAGACTTAGACTTCCCGTGCATATTGCCGACGTCAATGATCACACCCCAGTATTTGATCATACATCCTACGAGACGTCACTCTTGGAAACCACAAAAGTTAATTCACGCTTTTTTGCTTTAGCTGCATCTGACAACGATCTTGGAGCCAATGGACGCATATCATACGAAATCACTGAAGGCAATTCCGATCGGAAGTTTGGAGTCTTTCCCGATGGCTACTTATTCGTTCGCGCTTCTCTAGATCGCGAAGAACGCGACTATTATGCGCTTACCGTTTCTTGCCATGATGCTGGCATCCCAACAAGGTCGTCAGTGGTTCCGGTGGTCATTCATGTCATAGATGAGAACGACAACGCACCGCAGTTTACAAATAGTACATTCACTTTTCATATTCCGGAGAACGCACCGCGAGATACGTTTGTTGGCAAACTGACTGCAATCGATCGAGATATCGGAAGAAATGCAGAATTAAGCTTCAGCGTCCTCGCGCCTTCGAAGGATTTTACAATAGACAATCACAATGGCTTCATAAAAACACTTCGATCCTTTGATCGCGAGGCGCTGGTGCGAAACGCTCGCGGCGTTGATAATAGCGACGATGAGGAACGCAATATCAACAGCGCTGGCTCAAACTATCTCTTGCTGGAGGCCACAGTGTCTGACAATGGCGTCCCGCCTCTGCATGATAAGGTTAAAATCAAGGTAATTGTTACTGATGTTAATGATAATGCGCCGGAATTCTTACGAACACCTTATCAAGTAACAATCTCTGAAGAAGCCCCTGAGGGTACACACATTATGCACGTCTTTACGCAGGACGCGGATGAAGGCCTTAATGGAGATGTATATTATACTTTGTCGTTGGGAAATGAAGGAAATCATTTCAGCTTAGATAGCGCCACTGGACAGTTAACACTATTACGTAAATTGGATCGGGAGTCACAGGATATTCATCATTTAACCGTAGTAGCACGCGATGCGGCATTAAAACACCCTCTAAGCTCTACGGCAAATGTCACCATCACAGTGCTGGATGACAATGACAATGCACCTGAGTTTACACAATCTAGCAGTGAAATTTCTGTATTGGAAACTAGTCTCATTGGAACTGAATTAATGCGTTTCCGAGCCAGCGATGCAGATCAGGGGGTCAACAGTCAGGTGGTCTTTAGTATTACGGCGGGCAATCGGAGGGACACGTTTCATATTGACAGCATTACTGGAAGTTTATATCTGCATAAATCACTCGACTATGAGGATATCACAAATTACACATTAAACATAACAGCCTCAGATTGCGGTACTCCGCCGCTTTCAACTACTGTACTTTATAACGTTATGGTTATCGATGACAATGATAATCCTCCGATATTTCCAAGCACGGCAATTGTGCGACAAATCAAGGAAGGCATACCACTGAAGACGCCAATTGTCACGGTAATTGCGGATGATCCTGACTCTGGTTTGAATGGTAAGGTAACATACCTCATCAGCAAACAAGAGCCAGAGTTAACAGGCGGAAGGCACTTTGGTATTAACACACAGACGGGGGTAATATATACTTTGCGTGAAATTGACCGCGAGTCCATAGACAACTTTCGA
Organism: Drosophila macrospina; assembly: GCA_035042075.1. Taxonomy (NCBI): domain Eukaryota; kingdom Metazoa; phylum Arthropoda; class Insecta; order Diptera; family Drosophilidae; genus Drosophila; species Drosophila macrospina. Next base: position 184,587 of record JAWNLW010000487.1, on the reverse strand, counting down.
CTGACAGTTGTAGCTACAGATCAGGCACAGCCCTCAGAGCGTCAGTTGTCCACCGAGAAGTTCATCACGGTCATAGTGGAGGATATAAATGATAATGCTCCGATCTTTGTCTCTATGAACGCAGCGATTCTACCAAAATTGGATAATGGCTCAATGCCATCGCGGAGTATTGGAGGTTATGTAATGCAGGTGTTAGCACGCGACGCAGACTCTTCGAGTAACGGATTGGTCACATATGAGATTGTTGGGGGCCATGAGGAACTTTTTCATCTGCAACGCAACACGGGTGTCATTACACTTGGTCAATCTATTCAAGTTCAAGATAATCCCGATGTGCGCTACCAACTGACCTTGAAGGCTACGGACGAGGCAAGTGGCGAACGAAAGAGCACCGAGACTTATATAACGATTATAACGCCGGGATCAGGAGATGGTCGGGGCGATAAGCCTGTTTTCGAGAAACACAACATCCTATTTGGGTCGGTTTACGAGAACGAGCCGATTGGTACAAGTATTCTAACCGTAAATGCACAACTCGCGGGCGCTGAGATCGAATACTTTGTGACAAATGTCACCGCGCCCACAAGCTTCACATTCGGTCATGCGGGCAACAGCGAAATGCGTATGCAAGTTGATCGTCTGTTCGATATCGATGCGAAATTGGGAATACTATCGACGGCAGTGGAATTGGACCGCGAAGCTGGTCCCTCAACCTACGAGATAGACGTCTACGCCATTGCACTGGGCGGAAAGCCAAGAACCGCACTTACAAAGGTAAGTTAATTCTGAATTCACTTACTTGATGTTATACGGCAAACGATTATGTAAGGTATAGGGAGCTGCAGTTTCGTATAATGCCCCAGGGAGACCTAGATTTGTCCTGAAGCTGTTGATGTTGTGGAGTCTGACATTGCTGGGTCTGTTTTAAGGGCTTATCAGTATGAGTTGAGACCGCACTAATGCGCTTTTAATGTCTACTGCAGATATGAAATGTTGATTATACGCAAAGCAGAGTTTTCAAGATGCGGTCAGCTGAAGAGCACATGGATACGTTCATGGATATACCTATATGTATGTGTGCAAGCGAGTTAATGCATGCGCGGATGGCTTAAAATGCAAATCATCAGACAAGGCAATTTGGCCGTTTTCCATGTTTTCTTCTCAATGAATGAGACGTTCTGCGGAGAGAAACATTGAAAGCAATCATACCTTTAGCCGCCAAAATACTTGCCATCGAAGAGCTTAATGGGCCGCAGGGATAATATTATAATATATAAAATGTTTTATTGACAGATGCCTTTAATTATGGGCAATACCCTACAAGGCTCCCTAAGAGGTATTTCAGACTCATGCTATCCCTCAATGGCTTTGTCTGTAGCGTATACCAAATGCGACTACAGGAGTATGACGGAAACTGCGAAATATTCGACCTGTTTCCAGTCGAAAGAGTAAATAAAAAAAATTAAAGAACTCACAACAGTAAACATTTTTTGGGCTTTCTGTCCGTTGCTTACACACACATATACACATTCTTGCCCTTCAGTCGACGGCTTGTGATACCCCTCACAATGTTCTCTCCATGCCAAGTCAACACTCGCCGTTTGCTTTCCTGTTGGCGTTGGCAGGCAACCATTGGTGTTGCTTCATCTTTTTCTTCCCCTACCCTCCCGCATCTACCTTCCCACTGACACGCTGTATGCGTAGGTATGCCAGCAATGTACGCATGCAAATGTGTATACGAGTAGTTCCAGTTCTGCGCAGCATCTTAAAAGCATCGCTTTAACCAACGAGCGTCTGGTATCTACATGCATACCTGTATACTACATATAGACATACATGTATTCGTATATCGTACATGTATGAGTCTGCAGCTTGCGTGCTAAAAGTATTTCAATCAATTTTATTGTTTCTTTGATTTAAAACGATTGTCATGTTTTTTTTTTGGGATATGCTTTAATTTTAAGTATGTATTAACTGCCTGCAGACTGCAGCCATTACATTGAGAGTAATACAACGACTGAGAAAAACGACTAGATAATTGTAAAAGGTGTTACTGAGTACAGTATAATATTGTCTATCATGACTCAGAAGAATCATCTACCTACTGAAATGAAAACAAACAAAAAAATAGAATTAATGTATATGTATATGATTGACTCCCCGTGTTTTTAAAGGTTACAGTAAATGTTCTTGATAAGAATGACAGCCCGCCGAAGTTTTTAGACACACCATTAATGTACACTGTAAGCGAAGATTTAGAGATCGGACACACCATAGCAACAATTCGCGCTACGGATCCCGATCCTGATACAATGGGCAGTATGATATTCTCGCTAACGGACGGACACGATGATAAATTTATACTTGAAGCGACAACCGGTAAGCTTCAATTGAAGGATACGTTGGACCGTGAAACAAAGAGTAAATACGATGTTCGAGTACGAGTTAGTGATGGAGTTCAGTATACTGAAACTAATATTGTCATTCAAGTAAGATTTTTGTTTGCATTTGTTACCGGAAACTCACAAAAAACTTTCATTTAAGGTCGACGACACCAATGATAATCCTCCTGTGTTCGAGGAGACTGTTTACTCCTTTGACATACCAGAAAATGCACCACGCGGCTATCAGGTTGGGGAAATTGTGGCCAAAGATGCGGATTTGGCTCAGAATGCTCAAGTTTCATATTCCGTCATTTCTGATTGGGGCAATGATGTGTTTAGTTTGAATCCACAAACTGGAACGCTAACTTTAACGGCGAAATTGGACTACGAAGAGGTAAGAATTTTACCTTTCAGGTCTGATCTTTTCCGAGTATATTTAATTTTACAATTTTGTTGTATTTTTCTGTTAACAGATACAGCATTATATATTAATTGTGCAAGCCCAGGATAATGGACAGCCCAGTCTATCAACTACCATCACAGTATATTGTAACGTTCTTGATTTAAATGATAATACTCCATTATTCGACCCCATGAGCTATTCAAGTGAAATATTTGAAAATGTACCCATAGGAATGGAAGTGGTAACCGTGTCCGCCAAAGACATCGATTCAGGTAAGACACTAGAAAATGTTCACTCATGCCAAATGTATACGGTTGACTTATTTTTGTGCAGGCAACAATGGCCTCATTGAGTTCAGCATAACTGGCGGAGATGCAGAAAACGACTTTGAGATCAACAGCAATGGAACAATATACACTCGCCGTCAGCTTGATCGAGAGCATCATGCTTCCTATTCTTTAACAATTACTGCTCGCGATTGTGCTGATGAATTTGCCGCTTTTAGTGAGCTTAAGGAAACACAGTTGAAAATGAAATATCGCTCACCTCGGCGTTTCTATAAAACACACACTGAAAATCAGTTTTTGTCTCATCAAAAACAAGAGCGGCTATCATCGACTGTACAGGTAAGCCACTTCCGAAGAGATTAACTTAGATAGATATGAAACCGGATAAAGCTTAAGAGAGTTGTGTAATTCAAAATGCTGAGTCTGATCTATGGCATGGTCTGATTACAATTTGTACTTTGACAAGCCCTAATTAAAAAGAAACCAGTTTTACTTAAGTGGAAACCAGTCTCAAATTATTGACCATACAGAACTAACATACATTTTTAAAACTATCTAGTTCACTTCTTGATGAGGTATCAAGTGCACAAATAAAGACGTGGTTTTTTCTAATTTCTTCTTATTGTTTTGATACATTTTACAGGTCACAGTACTTATTAAAGACGTCAATGACGAAGTGCCCATGTTTATTTCCTCAAATGAAACATCGGTAATGGAGAATGTTGCCATCAACATGGTTGTATTTACAGTGAAAGCCGTCGACAACGATGAGGGACGCAATGGCTATATAGATTATTACATTGATGAAGAAAGTTCATTTGGTGGAGATAATATAGTTAGGTCCCCGCCATTTACCTTAAATCCGACTGATGGCGTTTTGCGTGTTGCCGATGCGTTGGATCGAGAACTTCATAACAAATATGTTTTGAATATAACAGCACGGGATCGTGGAGATCCCCCACTTGCCACTCAGTCGCAGCTAATGATCACAATACTAGATGAGAATGATAATATTCCAGTATTTGATCCTAAGCAGTATTCAGCATCCGTGGCAGAGAATGCCAGCATTGGCGCAATGGTGCTTGAAGTGTCTGCTACAGATATGGACGAAGGCGATAATGGACGTGTGCGATATTCAATAATCGCAGGGGATCAAAATCGGGATTTTAGTATTAGCGAAGATACTGGTGTGGTTAGAGTGGCCAAAAACTTGAATTACGAGCGAAAGGCGAAATATGTATTGACAGTACGTGCTGAAGATTGTGGTGCACAACAAAGTGCAAGTGATTCTGCTGAGCTTATCATCAACATAATTGATATAAATGATAATCGGCCCACGTTCCTTGACTCCCCATATATAGCTCGTGTTATGGAAAACACGTTACCTCCCAACGACGGATATTTACTCACAGTGAAAGCCTATGATGCTGATACGCCCCCTCTAAACTCGCAAGTGAGATACTTTCTGAAGGAAGGCAACGTGGATCTGTTTCGAATCAATGCTTCAACGGGTGAAATAGTCTTACTAAGGACTCTAGATAGGGAGTTGCAAAGCGAATACATATTAACTCTGGTGGCCATGGACACTGGATCTCCACCCTTATCTAATACTGGCATTGTGCGAGTTGAGGTTCAGGACATAAACGACAACGACCCCGTTTTCGAGCTGCAACATTACCAGGCGACTATCGAAGAAAATCTTCCCATTGGCTCATTGGTGCTGCTAGTTAATGCAACTGACAAGGATACTGGTTCAAATGCTAAGATACGTTTCAATTTACTTGGAGAACATATGTCGCATTTCCACATTGACACTGACACCGGAGAAATTGTCACGGCGATTGTATTAGACCGTGAAAGCATAAGTGTCTATCACCTAACTCTTATGGCCCAAGACAGTTCCATTACCGAACCTAGAGCCACTTCTGTGAATCTGACTATAATTGTGAGAGACACAAATGATAACACGCCCAAGTTTGAGGGTGACACTTACAACGTTGTCGTGCCAGACAAGATACATATTGGAGAGTTTGTTTTCGGTGCAAAAGCTATGGACTCGGATGATGGAATGAATGCTTTGGTCACTTACAACATTAGTGGTAAGGATGAAAAGTATTTTGAGATTCATCCAACAACGGGAGTCATACGCACAAAGTTAGAGCTGACGCAGATGAACAAACCTCACGCTGACATCATTTACAATATAAACATTCAAGCAACTGACCAAGGTCAAATGCCACTCAGCTCGAAAGCTGAGCTCACGGTACAGCTTCGCCCTGCAGAATTGTTTCCCGTATTCTCTTATATGCCCATCACCCAATTTACTCTACCCGAAGATGTTCAATCGGGAAAACTGATTGCAAAATTGGCAGCATCATCTCCAAAGAAGGGCGCTGTAGCCAAAATTAGATATAAAATAGCCGGCGGAAATATCGATCAAGCAGCAGTAGTTGATCCAAACAGTGGAGTTCTGAGTGTGGGCCAAGATGGATTAGATTACGAGCTGGCCCATCAATATGAATTATGGGTAGAGGCCGCAGACTCCGATAGCCCAAGCCTGCGTACCGTGACTCAGCTGAAAATTAATGTCACCGATGCCAATGATAATGCTCCAGTTATGGAACAAATTATTTACAATGCAGAAATTATGGAGGAGGAAACACCACCACAGCTAATTATCACTATAAAGGCAAACGATAAAGATTCTGGCGAGAACGGAGAAGTCAGCTATAGTTTAAAAAATGACTATGAAGGTACTTTTGAAATTTTCTCCTCTGGCGAAATATATACGACCTTGCGACTTGATCGAGAGGAGATGAGTGATTATGCACTTGTCGTGGAGGCCGTGGATCAGGGTGTGCCCCAGCTAACGGGCACTGCGAGCGTGCTGTTGCATTTACTGGACAAAAATGACAACCCGCCAAAGTTTACGCGTCTATATTCGCTAAATGTAACTGAAAACACCGAGATTGGTAGTTTGGTTATATGTGTGACCTCTTCAGACTTGGATTTGGGTGAAAATGCGCATGCTACGTATTCATTTAGCTCAAATTTGGGTGAAAAGTTTAAAATTGATTCAGAAAGTGGTAACATTACTGTAGCAGGACAAATCGATCGTGAGCAACAAGATGAGTACATTTTGAAAGTGGTAGCTTCGGATGGAGCCTGGCGTGCCGAGACCCCCATTACAATCAGTATTCAGGACCAAAATGATAATGCACCAGAGTTTGAGCACAGTTTCTACAGTTTCAATTTTCCAGAACTGCAGAATGCGGGTTCGTTCGTGGGCCAAATCATAGCCACAGATCGTGATAAGCAGGGCCCCAACTCGGTTATCTCCTACTCGCTGCAATCGCCATCTCCTATATTCAGCGTCGATCCAGCTACGGGAGACATCTTCAGTAAAACTCAAATTCAGTACAAGCATTCACCGTACATAAGTTCGCCGGAGAATATGTTTGCCCTTAGCGTACTAGCCACAGATAATGGAAAGCCACCACTTTACTCCGAATGCTTGGTCAACATAAACATTGTAGACGCAAACAATAATCCACCGAAATTCGAACTGGCAGAATATCTATCACCTTTACCAGAGCATGCAAGTCCAGGTCAACGTGTTGTAAAGGTGCATGCAAACGATGATAATGATGTGGGAGTCAATGCAGAGATTGACTATGCACTGGTCAACTCTAACATGAGCTCATATTTTTCCATCAACAAGCACGACGGTTGGATAACGTTGATAAAACGCATTCGTGTGCAGACCAACTCACGGTTTGAATTTAACGTGAAAGCCACCGATCGAGGCGTTCCACCACAGTCGGATCAAACTCGCGTCATAGTGGTTGTGACGGATGAGAATCGCCATACTCCCGAATTCAGTGCTCTTAGTTATCAAGTGATTGTGCCGGAGAACGAGCCAGTTGGGTCAACAATCCTTACAGTTACTGCCACAGACAAGGACAGTGGACCTAACGGAATGCTGCGCTACGCCATTTCGGGTGGAAACAAACATCAGGATTTTAGCGTAAATGAACGAACCGGTGCCATCACAATAACGCAACCATTGGACTACGATTTGTTGCAGGGCTACCATTTAAACATAACCGTCGAGGATCGGGGCTACAAACCACTATCCGCAGTTGCCATGCTCACGATAATACTGACCGATGTTAATGACAACCCGCCGCTGTTTAATCAATCTGATTATCACGGTTATATAGCGGAAAATCAGCCGATGGGCTCTCTTGTATTTCAAGCTCATGCAACCGATAAGGATTCACCGAAGAATGCCATCATACACTATTCATTTCTCGCCAGTGGCACAGATCATCACTTTTTCAGTATCAATACCAAATCTGGCACTATCTTATCAGCCGTCAGTTTCGACTATGAGGAGCGTCGTACTTACACTCTGCACATCAAAGCAAGAAATCCAGACTCGATAATGGAGAGTTTCGCAATACTTCATGTACATATCTTGGGTGTTAATGAATTTTACCCACAGTTCTTGCAACCAGTTTTCCACTTCGACGTTTCGGAAACTTCGGTGGTGGGCACTGCAGTGGGCTCGGTGCAAGCTACCGATAAAGACAGCGGCGATGATGGACGGATCTATTATTTGTTGGTTGGCTCAAGTAACGACAGGGGTTTTGGGATTAATGCACATACTGGCCAACTACACGTATCCCGTAATTTGGATCGTGAGACCCAAAATCGAGTGGTTCTTATGGTGATGGCTAAGAACTATGGTAGCATACGAGGGAACGATACAGATGAGGCGCAAGTTATAATATCTATTCAGGATGGCAATGACCCGCCAGAGTTTGTAAGACGTTACTACACTTCAACAATATTGGAGTCGGCGCCGATTGGCACAATGGTGACAACGGTCAAGGCCGTAGATAAGGATGTTCGTCCCCAAAACAATCAGTTTAGCTACTCCATAATTAATGGAAACATTAAACAAAGCTTTAAGATCGATGAGGAATCTGGGGAGGTTAGCACAGCTGCACTGCTGGACCGGGAGGATATTGCTCGCTACAACTTGGTTATTGGTGCCATTGACACAGGTCTGCCTCCCCAAACTGGCACAGCTACGGTCCGTATTGACTTGGATGATATCAACGACAATGGGCCGACGTTTACTGCTGAAGGTCTTTTAGGCTTTGTATCTGAAAATGAGCCTCCAGGAACAACGATAATGACACTAGCAGCAAGTGATCCAGACTTGCCCCAGAATGGAGGTCCCTTTAGTTACAAAATCGTGGGTGGAAAGCATAAGTCATTGTTGACCGTAGACAAATATACAGGATTGGTGAAGTCCACAGCCAGCTATGATCGCGAAGTGACTCCCATTTTGGAAGCCATAATTGAGGCAGAGGACAGTGGCAATCCCAAACAACAGACCCAGCATAAGCTAGTTATCAAGGTGCTGGATCAGAATGATAACCCGTCCACACCACGAACTGTGCTAGTCGCTGTCAGTATTTTTAATAATGATTTACCACCAAATATTAAACTGGCTGATGTGCATCCTAATGACGTCGATATTGTTGGGGACTATCGCTGTCGCCTACAAGGCAATGGGCAAATGACAATTAAAAGTGGCTGTGACCTGTACACAACTTTACTAACTATCCCAGATTCATATGTGTTGAATGTCATGGGGAACGATGGAAAGCACGGCGATGTAAACTCCAATGTGACTGTGGATTTTCAGATCCACAGTAATGTTACAATAGCAAACACTGTGCCCCTACTCATACGGAATATGTCAGCTGTGCAGTTCCTAACGCATCACTATCATCATACTATGGAACTACTAAAGTCTCGTTTTGCATCCAATGAAGAAGTACTTATTTATAGCCTCCTAGATTCGGACACAAATCACACAAACAATATAGATGTTGAAGCTCTTCTAGTCGTGCGTACCCCTCAACTTAGCTATCAACAGCCAGTTCATGTTGTTGAACGTCTACGGGAAAAACGCGCCGCCCTTTCGGAACTGCTCCATTCGGAAGTGGTGATTGGATATGAGCCTTGCAATACACCTGACGTGTGTGCAAATGGAGGTGTGTGCAGTGCTACGATTCGTCTGCTGGAAACGAATAACTTTAGCATTGTCGACAGTCCCACGCTAATTCTAAGTGGTCCTCGCATTATCCACGACTATACATGCCAGTGTGCTAAGGGATATGCGGGTGAACAGTGTGCTAGACGACAAGATCCCTGCGTACCCAGTCCTTGTCAAGGCCAGGCTCAGTGTCGTCGTTTGGGCAATGACTTTCAATGCGAGTGTCCTTCTAATCGTGAGGGCAAGCAGTGTGAAAGAGAACGCAGCGATGTCTGCTGGGGAAAACCTTGCCGGAATGGCGGTAGTTGCCAGCGGAGTCCAGATGGTGCCTCATATTTCTGTCTTTGTCGACCAGGCTATCGTGGAAGTCAGTGTGAAAGTATTGCTGACTCATGTCGTCCAAATCCCTGCCTGCATGGCGGACTATGCGTGAGCTTAAAACCGAGTTATAAATGCAGCTGTCCATCTGATCGCTATGGACGTCACTGTGAGCGTTTTAGTTACGGCTTTGATCCTCTTTCCTTTATGAGCTTCCCCTCTTTGGACCCCACAACAAATGACATTTCCATTGTATTTTCCACGACTAAATCGTCGGCACTTTTGGTTTACAACTATGGCTTGCAAAGTGGTGGACGTTCCGACTTTCTGGCCATAGAACTAGTACAGGGACATGCGTACTTTTCATCGGGCGGATCACGTACTGCAATTAGTACAGCTGTAGCCGGTTTTAACTTGGCCGATGGCAGCTGGCGCAAAGTTACCGCCACTCGCAATGGTCGCGTCATGTCGCTAAGCGTTGCAAAGTGCACGGAATCTGGAGACGTCTGTGCGGAATGCACTCCAGGGGATTCCAGCTGTTATGCTGATGTTGTGGGTCCCGTAGGGTAAGTGAGCTTATTACGAGTGCCTCAATGTATGTATATAAATTTATTATATTTACTTTTGCAGCACTCTCAACTTTAATAAGCAACCGCTTCTCATTGGAGGCCTGCAATCAGCTGATCCGGTACTGGAGCGTCCTGGGCAAATACATAGTGATGATCTTGTTGGCTGTATTCACAGCGTGACCATCAATGGACGAGCCTTGAATCTAAGTTCCCCAATGCAACAACAGGGCATTACACCCGGCTGCAATAAACGAGCTTGCCAGCCGACCCTAGCAGCCGATAGATGTGGCAACTATGCTGGTCAGTGTATAGATCGGTGGTCAACCTCGCTGTGCCAATGCGGTGGCTACTTGCAATCACCTGACTGTGGCGAATCACTGGAACCAGTTACTATTAGCGGCGGCAGTTTTCTCGAATTTAAAATCTCTGAGCAATATCGACGCATGCAGCTGCTTGAAAGTCTCTACAATGGAAAGAACGCATGGTCCACTCGTTCCAGGCGCCACTCAACATATAATTCAAGCACAGTAACAACATCCTACTCTGAGCCACCTAAACTATTAAGCTTGATTTTCCGCACTTACAAGTCAAAGGGCTTGATTTTATATGCTGCAACTAATCATATGTACACCTCACTCTCTTTGCTTGGTGGCAAACTCGTCTACTATTCCAAGCATCACCTGTCCATTAATATGACAGTACCAACCGTCGAAGCCCTACACGATGGAAAATGGCACAACGTCAGTCTTTACAGTCAGAGCCGTACTATGCACTTGTTTATAGATGGAAAGCAAGTTGGAGATGAGTTGGATGTAGCCGGAGTCCACGACTTTCTCGATCCATATCTCACCACGTTAAGTGTAGGTGGTACAACCAACAGTCAGATAAATGCTGAACCTTTTTCGGGTTGCATAGCCAATTTTACAATCAATAATGAATTGCAGCCATTGAACGGATCAGGCAGCATTTTTCAAGAAGTGCGACAACATGGAAAAGTAGAGATAGGTTGCAGTGGATCGGATATTGGTGTGGACGCTGCCCAAGTTGCCGATCCATTAAGTATTGGCATCACACTGGTTATTGTGTTCTTTGTCATACTAGTTGGGGCAATATTTGGTTCTTATGTTATATATCGATTCCGGGGAAAACAAGAAAAAATTGGCAGCCTTAGTTGCGGAGTACCCGGATTTAAAATCAAACATCCACCTGCTGCTACGCCACAAAGCCAAGCCGCAGACCATGTACTTGCACGAAGTATACACACAAGCGATACTCCTGCACCACTTGTTGTAGGCAGCACCGATCACATGCGCCCGCCTGGCCATCATTTGACAGGACCAGAGCTTATTACAAAGAAGTTCAAAGAGCGAAGTGATCTACCATCCACCGGTGACCATCCGCAGCCTCAGCAGCGCCCCCAACGGCCGGATATAATTGAACGTGAAGTCGTCGGCAAAAGTCCACCAATTAGAGAGGATCATCATCTTTCCATACCACCACTTAACCCATTACATCCCCTTGATCACGGAAGCTCCGTTGACATGGGCTCCGAGTACCCAGAACACTACGATTTGGAGAATGCTAGTTCAATTGCCCCATCCGATATTGATATTGTATATCATTACAAAGGGTACCGTGAGGCGGGTGGTATGCGCAAATACAAGGCAACGACGCCCCCCGTAGCCGCCTATACCCACCACAAGCATCAAAGCTCCGCTGCTCAGCAACAGCATCGCCATTCACCGAGACATGCTGTCAACGCCCCTTTTGTGCCACGCGTGCCCAATCAAAGCAACCAACCACCACCGTCGACAAGTACGACTCGCACCCATCAGACTACCCCACTCGCACGGCTATCACCCAGCTCTGAATTAAGCTCTCAGCAGCCGAGAATTTTAACCCTACACGACATCTCAGGCAAGCCATTGCAGAGCGCGCTCTTGGCCACCACATCCAGTTCAGGAGGCGTGGGCAAGGATGCACTTCACAGCAACAGCGAACGGAGCCTCAATAGTCCAGTCATGTCACAAATGTCTGGTCAGAGCTCAAGTGCCAGTCGACAGAAATCTGTGGCACCACCCCAAGCGCCGCCACAGAGTTCAATGGGTCTGACAGCTGAGGAAATTGAGAGACTTAATGCCAGACCAAGAACTTGTAGCCTAGTGTCTACTCTGGATCTATCATCGAGCAGCGAAGCGCCAACGCCGCGAGTCTCAGGCGGTGCACTTCATTTATCTCTAGGCGGAGATGTTGATGCTCATAGCTCAACCTCGACAGATGAGAGTGGCAACGATAGTTTCACTTGCTCTGAAATTGAGTACGACAACAATAGTTTAAGCGGCGATGGAAAGTATTCCACCAGCAAGAGCATGCTGGATAGTCGAAGTCCTGTGGCACGTGCACTAAGTGGAGACCCCGCTAGAAATCAAAACGTAGTTAAAACTCCACCTATACCACCGCATGCCTATGAAGGATTCGAATCCTCTTTTCGTGGTTCGCTCAGCACACTTGTCGCCAGTGACGACGATCTAGCAAACCATCTTAGTGGGATTTACCGGAAAGCCAGCGGTGCAGCTTCACCATCTGCAACCACCTTGGGCTGGGAGTATTTGCTTAATTGGGGGCCAAGTTATGAAAATCTAATGGGCGTATTCAAGGACATAGCAGAGCTGCCCGACACAACAACCCCACAGCAGCAACAACAACATACATCTCAGCCATCTACTTTACGTATACCCAATGTACAAAAAGCACCAGAGGAGTATGTGTGAGATATGAATACTCTTTCTTATTTATGTATATTGTATATTTTGTTTAAAACTTTGTCCCTCTTCCTTAGTGTTAAGTATCGCCATTTGATTTTGTAATGTACAACGAAACCGAAACCGTAAGGATGATTTGATTAAGACTCAATTTAAACATTGCATTAATATTTATCAATTGTAATTCTACTTTAAAAACATTTAACACCTTGTATCAAGGTTACACATCCTAAGTGCATTCATACTTACATAAGGATCGAAGGGAGATGCACTGACTGATATGCATATGCCAGTAGAATTAGTAAGACAATGCACAAACATACATACATTTGTTAAACAGTGTAAGATGTAAGATGAGGTATGTTCTTAGTTTTTTATACTTAATACTTCTCTTGTATGTGTGCTATATTAAATTAGATTGAGCTACTCTATTTATTGCCATTTAAATACATTGTAACTCTCACCAGCATTTATACTAAACTGCATTAGTCTTTATTACTTTCAAATCAAAAACAAATATATATTCTAGAATATAAGCTGTAATTTTTGTAAATTAATATTAATAAATTCAAGCTCTACATATCAAAATTAAAGAGGAATAGTATTTCAATTTTAAAAAACTTCCAATCATAGCCATACCAATATTCTGAATTAGCTGCAAACTGCTGACTAGAGAGTTTCCACTTTGAGTCAAGCATTTTGTCAGAGAGAACCTGTGACCTGCGCAGTGCGCATAGCGATAAATACTGGGGTAATTTGCCACATTACGACGCGTCATGCAACTTGCAGCGTTACTACAAAAAGACACATCGGGCTGCCAAATGTTGCAGTCGTTGCTGGCAACTTGGATATACCAGAAGTGAAAATTACAAAACGCAGAGCCGAAAATTACCTTTGAATTAATGCAAATACGAGTTACTAGACACTTCGGACAGAATTTATATCGCGCGTTAAATGTAAATTAATCAAAGTGAGAAATACACTGACCAATGAGAGTAATTGACAATTAGTTAGATAATTGCAGAGGAAGAGCGAGGAACACTGCTACTGCTCGTCATGTTCTTTCAGAGAATTTTTGACCGAAAGCCCATTTCAAATAATGGATACACTGAGAATAATGAAAGTGTTATTTATGATATAAGTGGCACATCTGTTGGCATTGACGATAACAAGGATAAAAACAACAATCAATCAAATAGCAGTGGAGAATCGCTTTTCAGTGTCTGTGATAATAAAATGCAGCGCCGCCCCGAATTGACAGTGGGCGCCGTACAGTTAACCCCCCTGTGGGAACATGTTCTACGTACGCGTCGCTTGCCGGAAGCAATTTGCCCGTCTACAATGTATGGCGAATTCCACGAACGATTGCAGGATCCAGAGTGGCAGGTTCGCCAACATGCACTACGTGTCCTCGTGGACGTTTTGGTGGTGATGAAATCAAAAGCCGACAAGCACAGTATGCATTTCTTAGTGGATTTAATCAAAAATCTTGGACATCAGGCTCCCACGGTACGAAAGGGAGCACTGGACTGCCTCAGAGTCTATCTCTCCGAAACGGACATGCCAGAAATGGTAATGTTGCAGATTTTGGACACCGGCTTAAGCCAACAGTCAACTTTTGATGAGCGTCTCAGCTGCGGAGTCCTGTTGTCACTGCCCGCATTACTACAATCGATTTTGCACACGCCCCAACGTCACTTCATAGTAAAGGACACTATAGAGCGTCTAATGCACCGCTTGCAGCGCCAACAAAACCAACAGGAAATTACACTTAAGGTTCTGGCTAAAGTAAGCGAACTTCTGGGATTGGAAGAGTTTGAAAGTTATCTGGTTGATGTGGAAGGCAACGACGCCTTAGCGCTGTACAAGCATTTGTGTAAAGTATATTTGATATCAAATAAGCCTCGTACGGAGAACACAATTACCAGTGGCAATGCAGGTGCTTGGCGAGCTCTTCCTCGAGAGTACTCTTGGCGTAGCAGCAATATTTCTCAAGAGGTTGAGCCTGCATCCCTTCCGGAGAAAGGTAAAGTGATTATGGAAACGGAAATAAAAATAAACGATGATACACTGACCATGCGCATCCTGGAAGCAGAAACCGAGACCGAGGAAACAGATAGCCCGATCATAGATACGACAGAGCTTGTGTGTCGTCCATTACTTAGCGCTTCCTCGCAACGAGATATGAATGCAGGTATTCTACAGATTATTAGTGACTCAGAAATAGAAGAGATTCCAGACCCCTCCAGTCAAAATGAAACAATTGGCACGCCTTTTCGTAGCTTAAAGCGTGTTACTTTTGGGGGAGAAGTTGTGAAAATGCGTACACCTGATAGCGACGCAGCTTCTTCAGCAAACAACATAGAAATCCCAGTTTCAGATCATAACAGACTCAGCGATGGCTCCATACCAGTGGAAAACACATTGTCATCAGTATCATCACCAGAGGTTCAGAACAAAACGGAGAACATGGTGAACTCAGCAAATGACAGCGGAATGACAGAATTGACTTTGGAGATTCCCATCGATAATACTAAGCCTTTGCCTCGGGCACGTAGTGCACAATCCCCACAACGTAGTAACAGAATTCAAAATGAACCGACAGCGACGATTCCCAACTTGCCCACAACAAACTGTTATAACACATCGCCAAAGAGAGACATATCACAATCTCCTGCCTTTCGCTGCCGCAGCATTAGTCCGGCTGGTAGCAGCAACGTCAGTCCAAAAGTACCCCATAAAGAGATAGAGGTGCTACATAATCTTCAACGTGATTCAGCTCCTTCACCACGTTCTGTTCGACGAAGCGACTGCATTGTCAGTGATGCAGTTACTCCTTCGCCCATAGCAACCTTCGGGATGTCAGCAGATCCACCCTCAACTCCAAATACCTGGGAAGATCTCGACATTGTCAGCTATAAAACGATTATGGACCTTCAATCAGGGGTGAGTTAATAATTTAGTTGCTGTTTAATGCATGCAATTTCATCTCCTACTCAACCGGATATAATTCACTTGTTCAATCTATTTCGAAATCTCCCGCAGTAGGAATTCTGTTTCTGTATTAGTTTCATTGTTCATACAAATTATAAAGATAAATTGTAACGCACGCTACCCCATTGCCAATGACCGTTTTATACAGTAAATGGCTAACTGGGTTACTAGGATATATACAATTTCATATGCGTTCATAATTTTGCCTTCATAATGGCCACCCCAAATTTATTACGTACACGACACGCATTGCCCCAACTTTAATATATACATATAGCTGCTATTATTTTACCGGCAGGCCAGTGCTCACTAATGAAAACTTAGCGATAAGTGCAGGGTTCAGCGATACACATATTAATGGCACTGAGAACAATGCTGCCCACTAAGAGTAGTACCTCATATGTAAGTGCACCCCCAGTACCACCAATGACCCATTTATTTTTGACGTGAACAACTCAAAAGTCGTCTGCTTTATTTATTTATTTTTTTTTTGGGGGTGTTCTTCAAACTTTTGAATTAGTTCTTGTAGTACAAAAAATTTGACATCCGTTTAATTTCAATGGAACATGAAATGTGCCCTACAATCGTGAAATTCTTAATTGTTGGAGCAAAATTTGTTGGAGCAAGTGTGACAGCTGAATACGCTTAGCTCTTTGACTTGAAGATCGCAAGAAACGGTGATGAAAGTGTAGAGAAAAACTCTTTAAAATTTTCGATACAGTTGCATGCCATGTGTAATGTGTTATTGGTACCCACTGCAGAGTGCCAATGAGTCCTGTCCTGTCCTGTGCGGTAGTTGAGCTAGCCGGCCAATCATTTATATGCACGCGATATTTGTAGCTGGCAAAAGAACAACAATAACTCACTAACAGCATGCATACGAGTACGGTACGATAAAATAATAAGAAATACATTGGGTGCTGGCTGATGGAAACGCAGTGTAAATTTGAATGGGATGGATGGAGTGTACCAGAGCGTGCCAACAACTGGGTCACCACAAGCACAAAAATAATAAAACATTAACAAAAATTATAGCGCGTATAGAATGCAAACAGGGCGCGAATGAAAACCTCTTGTGGAGCATGGGTAAAAAAAAAAAAACTATTCCCATTGACTTCTTTGCTTCCTTTTTCAATTGCTCCAATTCAACAAAAGTACCAACAATGGCTGCAATTATTTAAATGTTATTTGGCAATAAAACATTTTCCATTTTCCTGCTTCAAAGGACTGGCGACATCGTTTGCAGGGACTAACGCAACTAGAGATCGCACTCAGCTCATCAGCCAACTTGGTGCAAGTGCAGCCCTACTTGGATAGTCTGCTTCGCACTTTGCTCTCATCTGAACGTAATTCAAGGGTAGCTGAGCTTAAGCGCGAGCTTGTAGTGAATCTGATATCACGCCTACCGTTAGACAACTTGGAAGACCGTACCCAGCAGATACTGTCAGGACTCTGTCGGCAGGGAAATGCAGGAGCTAACCGTGTGTGCAGGGCGCTCATGCAACGTCTACCTGCAGGCACAATTGTCTCCAAGCTGACAGCACCCGAGTACCTACACGCCAAGAGCTCGAAGGTGAGTTGACCTCCACATAACCACATAATTAACGAATCTATCAGAATTCCACTCAAATTCATAGTTTCGCGACAATGCGTTACAAATGTCCATATACGCATTAATGACATTTCCCGGCACCTGCTTTGACATTAATATCCTGACTGTTCAAGTCACCTATGCCGCCCTCAATCGTAAACGTAGAGTTCGTCAGGCGGCATTGGAAGTGCTTGCTGTGCTTGGAGATATATCCTCGGTGAACCAGGTTTTGTCGATTGTTGAAGAAACCGCAGCCGGGGTCGAATCAGGACCCGCTCTTCTAATGGCTGTGAAGAAACGTTTGTCACGCCCCCAATTGCCGAACATTACTTCTGATGGAGCTGTTTTGTATATATTTCATAAGCCAGATCAGAATGAGGCTTTACATTTTGGTGAAGATGTCGATTGGATTACTCAAGGTGAAGGCTCTGCTTCCCCAAATTCAATAAAAAGGCGTCACATTGCAAATAAAAAACGAATTATTCAGGACAGCATAGAAGCAGACACAGGATCTGGGCAAAGCCACAGGTTGGATGTTATATTATATATACTTTAAATAATTAATCTGATTAATAAATATTTTAGTTTTCATACCGATGAAAACCTGCCTCGGCATTCCTTTCACTCACCTCCTGAAGCATTGGACATGTCTAGAACATCGCATGTGAGTTGCATTATAAATTGATTCTCGTTCAATAATTCAATAAGAATTAAACTACATCCGATTAATATTCACAGGATTTTCCTCAAAAGAAAAGCTATTGTACTAGCGGTAAGTCTATATAGTTACGTATACGTGAATAAAGTAATGCTTAATGATCATTCTTGTCATTAAAGGCAACTTTATAGATCGTCGCATGGTAGCCCAGGCTTACTCTGAATCTTCCATGGACGGTAGAAGCACTGACAGCACAACAACAACCAGCAGTAGTGGCAGTGGCAGCGGAAGTGGGAGCTTTATACAATTGACACCCTGCAACGCGGGTATTAACCGACGATTAGTCAGACAGAATTCACGGTAGAACTTTTTAAATAAATTAAATAATCATGCAGCTCATAGATATATCCCCAAGGTTTCCGGTTATGCGACAACATTCGGATTTCATCAGCCATTTCATGCGTAATGTGCAGCAATCTCCATATCCTTACAGCTTCGAAAATTCGAAGTACTCAAAAGTAAACTATGCAGCGCATAAAACAGAAAAGCAACAAGGGCCTAAGAAGACACCCACATCGCAACATTTTATTTCTCACCAAAACTGGATGACAAATGTCAGCCAATCTCAGCGTAAGTAATATTTATTTATACTGCATAGTAAGCTAATCATTGCAATTTCGTTTGCTAATAGTAAATTTGAAGGTGAATGAAACAATTAAACAAGATTCCAGCAATGTGTTAGGAACAGCACACAAAGTACCCAGTAATGTAACCAGTACGACAAAGCCCAAGTAAGTTATCAACGTTTGTCTTGTGACTCTTAGCAATCTTAGCAATTAAAGCTAAAACCACTGAGGTGATATTATCGACTATTGGAAATTCGCGATTAAAAAATATTCAGGTCTATAGTGGTTGTTTGTTTTCCCACTTCATCAGTCATCGCAGAAAGAAAGCCAAGTAATAACAATAAATTGCCGGCCAGCGTCAGCAAATGAGTTTGTCGCGCTTCTGACCCAAAAATTAGGTAACTCACGCATTTGATACACAGCATTGACGCCTTAAAGGTGCCACATAAAGACCAAACCAAACCATTTCGTTATTTAACCTAAATAATTTAAATGCGCGTTGAAACATTCATCATGGTATAGGCACAGGATGGCCAGAAATGCCTGCGGCCTGTGTCGAACCTTCAAATGACCACTGTACGTGTACCTTTGCAGAAGGTGTACGTGTACCGTTCACTGCGTGTTGTTCTAGTTACTATGTCATTCATTTCTAGGTGCTTGTGAAGTGTCTTCTGTGGGAAAATCAATTTTTTTCATTGTTTAAAAAAATTACTTTAACTATAAGGTACAATAGTTCTTAGAAATTTACAGTTTCAAACATAAAAGGCACTAAATGTTTATTAAAAACAGTTTAAAAATTATTGCAGTTTTCATCGAACGTTTTGTATGCTGAACTGAACTGCGATTTAATATTCGTAATCCATATTTTTGTGGGCATATCATGCGCTCACAGGGCACCTAAGTGTCGACATAGCCAGCTTTGGTGGTTCTCCTTTTACCGTTTCCGTCACAATCACACGAAGAAACCCGAACATAACTAAGACGGGACTCGCTTAATAGAAAAAGCTAAACTGAAAATACCACCACTGCTTAGCTGGACAGGCCAATGGCTAACTCTTCGTCATCGTGGTCGTCGGTTTGCGATAGTGGGACCCGGGTTTCGGGCTGTTTCTGTAACTTAACTTGTTAGGCTGTAGGTTGTATACGTGTATGTGTGTGGGGAGTTCGCTTACAGTGGAAAACGCAATGTCCTGTTTTACATTTGCAACTTTTGTTTTGTTGCTTTTTCCTGATATGGAAATAAAAACTGTGGATTCGGTATTTCGGTCTGCTTGGTAGGACTAAAGAAGTGGTCAACACGAGCGTTACAAACAGTTTGTAAAGTGACGTTGCTGCTTGAAGTGGTCAAAAAGTCTAGGGGCCACAACAGTTAATAAGAATGCATTAATAAAATGAGATTTTCTGCTTAGAGCGATTCCTGAAAAGGTATCAGTAAAATAAAATGCAAAATGCAGTTTATTGTAGCGGTCAACCCGCAAATCTGTTGCGGCAACTGCGTACTCTATTCCACACAGCTAAAGAGTATTTACTAGAAAAAGTCATGGTGGCGCGTGAAAAGCTGTTACCCTATAATCGCTGTCTTTGTCCGTGTGAAAATTTTCATAAAAAAAACCAGGACAGAAAATCGATTCAAACTGATAAAAGTGATACAGATGTTGGAGATAAGGTGCCGTTGCAAGTGCTGCACTCGCCACAGGCAATTGATAAGGTTTTTGTGGATCAGGTGCAGTATCAACTTGATTTGTAAGTTTCAGTAGATTTGTTAGTAGCCAATTAATTGCTTTTATACATATACTTTACATTAATCAATTGATTACTTAACACAGAAATCAGGTTGAAACAGTAACTGAACTTGGAACAACCACACCCACAGTTGGATCCGAGCCGAGTAACATTCTCAAACAAAATGAAGATGGTTCCCCTCTTTCAGTGAAGTCAACAAGTTATTCTCAAAAGTCAACTGCCTCGGCTAAGTCATACAGCAGCCATAGTGACGTGGGTAAACAACCGGCCAACCATTCTTTTACTCGGAATGATATGGAGCCAATAAGCTTGGAGCAGCAATTTGGAGATCTCATTGTGAACGACGTAGAGGATGAAACAGATTCGCTATCGCAGGAACCGATCTTAAGGCGTAACGAAAGCGTTAACAGCCTGCACAGCAAAACAGAAAGCATTAAGACACAGATGGAAGATACCACACCACAGATGTCACGGGCACAGTCTATCAAATCGCTTGCCATTGAAGAGGAGATTGAAAGTAGCAATAGCTTTGTTGTGGTTGAGGAACTGCAGCATGAGCTCGAATCGACGCCCACAGTGTCGCCCGTAAAACAACAAACCAAATTAATGGAAGATAACGAAAGGCCTGCAATGACAGAACCGCGACCTTCATCCAGTTGCAAGTCGATAGTACCAGATGATAGGGTCATCCACTCAAGAAGCATCTCACTGGATTCGCTCTATGGCGTACGACCCGCATCGAAGCAGGGCTCCCTGGACACCAGTATCTGCATAACGGATAATAGCTCACATACAGGCTCACAGCTTGAGAATATCAAAATACCTGTAAAGGTACAGCACACTCCGCTAAAACAAAAGTCAAAGACATCATATTTCTTACGTGGTCAACGACGCGTTTCTCCTGTAAAGCAGGCAATCAAGATGTCCCAAACGGAATTATTCCCGCCGAATATGTCACGCTTTGAGAAGCCACGGGAAGCTTTAAATAAGACTTTCGATCAGCTAGATTCGAGCAATTGGGAGGTGAACGTCACTGGTCTGAAGTGTATGGTACGCTTGATTCGGTATCATGCGGATTTCTTGGACACCCATATGCACATGACATGTATTCAACTGACCCGATCTGTCCGTAATTTGCGCTCTCAAGTAGCTAGGGCTGCGTGCCAAGCAGCATCCGAGCTGTTTACCTTAAAGTGCAAGTCTTTGGAGGTAGAGTGCGATGACTTGGTGTGTGCTTTGCTGCACCGTACGGCAGACACTAATCGCTTTCTGCGCGCCGATGCTACACGTGCCTTAGAGTCTATGGTCGACCACTTGCAGCCGCCAAAAGTACTCAATATATTGACAACAAAAGGCGCTCAACACCAGAATGCCATAGTCAGGACAACGACTGCGAAGCTGTTGTTCAGACTTGTTGAGCGATTGGGCAGTGACCGAGTCTACGCTATGGCTCGTGACAGTCGAGACAAATTTTTTATGGTGGGTGCGAATCTTCTGCTTGAGGGAAGCCTTGAGACGCGCAGCTATGCCAAATCCTTGTTTCGCACATTATCTGAGCACGCAAGCTATCAGCGAATGCTATTGGAGGTCATTCCGCCACGAACATATCGAAATGTGGAGAAAACATTAAGAAGCATAGCCCGCTAAGCTCTCAAAACTCGTGGGCACTGTGTAGATACACAATTAATATAAATATATTTATTCTAAATATTATTGCTGTCCAGTAAAGCAGCAATGGCATGCATAAAATAGATTACCAAGATTTACATATGGCCACTGCATCAAAAGCAATAGTCACAATTGTCACGGTACTTAAACTACTCTTATGTATTTATATTTAAGATTAATAAAAGAATTGTAACACATCTAAGCCATAATGAACCTTCAGAGTAATCTTCTCTTGCCATTGTTATACCGTTGATCAGATCTCCGATTACCCCCACTATTGTTATGCTGTTGTTGTTGATGTACTCTCGGGCGATTACGATCTATGACGGCACTATCACTGCGTCGTCGCACATCATTGTTATTATATTTAGTTTGTAACCCTGAGCCTCGGTCAAAGTGTTTGCCATCATGCATACTATGGCGAGCATGTCGTGGTCCTGCATGGTCATTTACTGGCATGGCTGATGAGGCAAAATCTACTGAAAATGGATTGTGCGCCCGTGTAGGGCCAACCAAAGATGTTTTGGATTTATCCGGTTGTTGCTGCCTGATTGATACCTTTTTCTGAAACAACTCCAGGCCTTGGTAAAGCTCGACTGCAAAAGGCACTGCACTTCTGTGCTGGTAAGTAACAAAGCCAAAACTTCGTTGACGTCCAGTATTGTCCAAAGGTATACGCGCGCTTTCTATAGGGCCAGCTTGTAAAAATACTTCATAGAGTATCTCCTCAGTCACACGCTCGTCCAAATTACTGCAGAACAAGGTGCGAGATTGTTCTTCGTCTTCATCATCTTCACAGTCATCATCTTCCTTTTCTGCGCCATTAAATGCCTGCATCGGAGTACCTACTTGCGTACCATATCCAATGTAGCCACCTCCAATTAAATTTATAGGATGTGTGTTTGCCAAGTTTGCATACGCATTCACCAAGGCGGCATTGCACATTTGTTGCTCGAGAGTGGAGTACTGAATGGCTGCCAAAAAATTATCCATTGATTGTTTAATTTATTAAAAACAAAACAAATTATGATGCTGTTCAGCGTGTTATAAATATATTAATTTTTTCTGACTATCGATAAATACACATGCAACATTGTGTTTTGGGGCTGCCAACTGGTGTGCATGAAAAAAATAAGACCGCTCATTGAAAAACGGAATTGCATTGAAATCGAATTTAAGCAGCAGACAAATTTTAAAATTATGAATGAAAACGTTATTATTCAATAAATATTTTCGTAGCACTTACTAAAAACACAGCATTCACAATGGATTTTAATATCAATGACGATGTACAAATTAAACATAGTAAAATTATTTGTCTGGCAGATGAGAGCAACAAGTGGTTAATGGACGTGTGGGAGGGTATGCAGGAAACTTTAATATTCGCTTGTTGATAGTACTGATTATTGTTGTTGCCGCTACTACTGTCGCGCTTGTTTGAGTTATTCAACTGATACCAGTCTAACACATTGCTGGTAATCATTATATGCGTCGATTCACATCAAAAGCACAAACTATTTATTCGGGGTACGTTTGGAGCAAAAGAAACACAACCAGAAATGAAAATAGTACTTCTACAATTCTATTTATCAGTATCAATTGAGCAAATTTTTTCGTTTTTGCGTGAGCCAGAAGTGTTATAATACATATGTACATATGTACATACACAAGCGGGAGAAAATTCATTTTTTTTTTATTTTTAGTCGACACAAGCAGATAGGCATGAATATATGTAGTTGCTTAACATACACTAATGCAAGCGAACTGTGTGCTGAACCGAGTCTAGAAAAGCAATTGGGTTTCTATTTTAAATTTTCATTCAGTGGGCTTGAATGAGCGAAAAAACAACACAGCACGTAAAAATGGCAGAAGTTCCAAAAATTATAGATTTACATAAAATTATTGAACCTTATTTGCAAGGTGCTACACTTGAATCATATGAGAGTCGTTATCTAACCAAACCCGGTGATAATTATGGCAGTATCATGCTGACAATTAATGCGAAAGTTAAGAAAATTTCTGAGAACACTAAGGATTTGCCGCTGATTGCTAAATTGCCGCCCCTTACCAACGATCTGTATTGGCAGATTTTTAAACCAGAACGGACATGCATAACGGAAAATTCGGTTTACAAGTATTTGGCGCCAGAGTTGGAAAAGCTACAGCTCGAGGCCGGTGTGCTGCCTATTAATCTCTTTGATGGCTTCCCACGCTATTATGGTTCCCGCATCTCACTTTCTGCGGATGTCCCTAAGGTTGACCGCGACGCAGTATTAGTGCAGGAAAATGTAACGGTACGCGGCTACAAGCCAGGCAACAGACACAAGCCTTACGATCTGGCCCACACCGTCCTCATTCTGCACTATATGGCACAATATCACGCTCTACCAATGGCACTGCGTCTAAAAAAACCAAAAGTCTTTGAACAATATGTGCGTCCGTACTTTAAGAAATTTAACATGAATGATAATGTGGAAGAAGAGGTTAAGAATGTATTAAACAATGAAACTTTGTCGGATCTTAAGACGATTTCAAAGGACAATGACCAAGACTTCAAGCGTGTCCAGGAACTACTGGACCTCTATGACAAATTACAGTCTGCTGATGACGTTCAGGATGGACCTTGGACTTCCATAGGTAGGGCGTCTGGCTTAAAAAGAAGCCAGGTCGGAATTTCTGTTTAAGCTATTGAATTTTGTAACTTGCGATCATTATTTTAAAACACATGTCAATTAATTTTATTATTTGTAGTTCATATGGACTTATGGATAAATAATTTGATGATTAAGTACGGTAAGAAGCAAATAACAACAATATTTGAAGTATAGCCTGTAATTTTTCTAATTGTCTTTAGATGACTGTGATGTTCCTGCAAAACTGAAAATTGTGGACTTTCAAATTGCCCAGTATGAGTCAGTGGTCCACGATATAATATTCTTTTTGTTGTCGAGCGTAGGTCAGTTCTTTCGTATAATGTTTTAGAAATGTTCTGTTAATACTCTTGGATATTTTATTGTTATAGATACACTGGTTTTGGAAGAAAACTATTACAATTTTCTACGAATATATTACGAAGCATTCATAAAGTCATTGCGAAGTATGCATGTGGATACAACTAATTATAGCTATGAAGCGTAAGTATAATAACTGTTCAACTGTTCAAATATAAATGTCACAAATTAATTACATTATTTTACAGTTTTCTAGATGAAGTTAAGCGTGTGGCCCACCTACAGGTACCCCATGCTCTCTTTATGACGAAGGTAATATTGGCCGATAACACTACGTTACCAAGCGACTACAAAGATGTTGACTTGACGGTTTTAACTAAAAACAGAGGAGTCGAAAAAATCATGATTAAGTTAAGTGACATATTACGGTTGTCTAAAAAGTTTAACATATTTTACTGAAATGCAATCATTGAAGTTAGAAATATACATTATTTCAATCATTTCGAAACGGAACGCGTTCATTTCATTTTATTCAAGATTTTGTCTGTTTTTGGGTTCACACTTAACAGCCTTAGAATTAAAGAGCCGAGTGGTTATCAGATAAAGAAGCTTCCACAACTACCTACGTATGTTATCAGCGAGATAACGTATAACAAAAAATATATATGGTACTTTAAATTGATAGTTATACATAATTAGTTGAACACACCACATCGGGACATAAACATGGACATGCCAGAAATTCACCAGTTGCATCAAGTTATTGAACCATTGCTAAATGGCGATACCCTGTATAGTTACAATGTGAGTAACTTAACGCAGCCGGGCGACAATTACGGAAGTGTTCTGGTTTCTATAAAAGCAAAACTACACCGACCATCCGGTGAGTTATTTTTCAAGCGGCTCGTGGCCAAAGTGCCTCCCAGAGACGATAAATACTGGCAGTTTGTTCAACCTGAACGCACATGCCTGACTGAAAACGCTATATATCAGAGATTGGCTCCAGCGCTATCTGTCTTGCAAAATGAAGCAGGTATACCGAAGAACGAACAGTTTGACGGGTTCGCGAGTTACTTCGGTTCACGCATCTCATTGCAAGCCAACGCTAAGACAGTAGACAAGGACGCTATTTTAGTATTAGAAGATTTGCGCGATAGCAATTATGTTCCGAGTCAGAGGATTAATCCCTTTGACTTGCTTCACACTCAATTGGCGCTCAAGTACATGGCGCAATTTCATGCGCTATCTATCGCTTTGAGGATAAGGAAACCAAACGAATTTGAGATGAAAGTTAAACCATTCTTTGGGAAATTCGATTGGCATGCAGCCGCCCCGGAGTCAAAGGCAACAATGATAGCAGAAACATTAACAGATATTAGAGAAGTGACCAACAATGATGATAAGATAGTCGAATGTATTAAAAAACTGGCAAATGAATTCTTTAGCTTTTTAGCAGCACCATCAAATGAAAAGAATGCATTTAACACTATTATTCACTCCGATTTCTGGACAATGAATCTCATGTTCAGATACGGTAAGTTTTCAGACATATACAATTCTTATACTTTGATAATGGCTCTTAATCTATGCAGATATCCTGGGCAAGCCAACGCAACTTAAAATAATCGACTTCCAAACGGCCCAGTATGACTCAGTTATACATGATTTGATATCATTTTTGCTAACAAGCGTCTCAACCTCTGTACTGGAAGATAATTACCAGCACTTGCTACACGTTTACCATGACGTTTTTATCAAAAGTCTAAGCGCATTGGGTGTAAATACCTCGGAATACAGCTTCGATGCGTAATACTTCCTTTAAATATAATTATACCTTTGGCAATTCGGATTAATATTTCGATATTTAAACAGGTTCCTTGCTGAATTGAAACGTATTGCCTACATCCAAGTGCCCCATGCTATATTCATGACCCGATTCATTCTGGCTGATGACGTCACCTCTGCAGAGAAAGACCTCAATCTAACTGAAGTTCTAAAGAACAGAAGATCGAAGCGTGTTCACCACAAACTAGGCGAAATTTTGCGATTAGCACAGAAGTTTCAAATTTTATATTAATGTAATTGCTTTGTTTTGAACTCCAACAATAATTTCTGTTAATGAGGCGTGATAATTGTTTTTGCATTGTTTTGTTTATATATAAAGGCTTTGCAAAATAGTTCACTTGTCAGTTTATACATTAGAACACTATGCATTTTATAAGTGATATTTCGGCGATTGGTATGGTGTGGATATTTCTATTCATTCATATGGAAATTTACTGTAAAGAGGCAAGTATAAATATATAAATATGTTGCTCAGTTTGATTATTTACCCAAGTCATTTAGAATTGCTATTATGTGGATTTTATGTACACCAACTGGACGGATGATCGCCCACGTTTTGTAGTAAATATGACATTCTCCAATCAAAATGGCGTAGGATCAATTACGACCATCAATGAACCAATTTTATCACCAATTTCAAGTCTATTAATTGTGCAACAGGGACCCAACGAAAAGAAGCGGATTATTTACAATGTAACAACCAAATTATGTGCCTTGCAAAGTTTATTCAATGCCGTCCCTCTCTTCAAGCCTGTCAAGGAAAACATGTTGAAGCAAAGCAACTATACCTTCAGTTGTCCCCTTAATAAGGGGGTTTATGTCATGAGCAACATGCGCATCAATCCAAAAAATCCGCTTCTAGGTTTAATGTACCAAGCCAAAGGAACCTTTATTGTTATGGGTGCTCTGTCAGAAGAGCTGCCCAATGCAAAATTGGTTCCTCTGTCGACATATTACTTGACCGGCAGGATCGTAAAAAAAGGTTGCGGCAAAAACGAGTAAATATTAAATCCCAAAAACACATTTTAAATACCGTTTCACCATTGCAAGAAAATCTATTATGTGTAATACTTTATGTAATACTAATCACGTTTCGATCTTTACAAGGTCCCAAGTTTACCATACCACCCACAGGATCTACCTTCCAGAATTCTGTCTTAAAAAGTTTATGTCGAAATGTAAATATATCGTTCTTCCATTGTAAATCTCACTGCTATGTTAATCATGTCACCTATTATTTTTCCTTGTTAATGATAGAAAATTTTCTTTTTGTTAATCGATTGTATTATCTTTTTCATTTAAAATTAGTTTAAGCTGCCGTGTGGTAGCAGCACGCTAATTAATCTAAATAAAAAGAAAGAAAAAACTTTGAACAAAATAAAAAAAAAGTTTACCATACATACGAAACGTCATTAGGCTAAAAATATAGCATACTTTCGGGCTGTTGGCAATAATAAATATTAGATTGAAGAGTGCAGCAGATTTTAGGCGGCATCAGCTTCATTTGACCTACTTTAGGGCTCTTACCAAAAATAAATATAAATTACAAATGTGCATCAGCTTAATTTATCCTTGCGAGGTCCACGAATCCCTATCCTTACAAAATATAAACTATGTCTATTCGGTTAAAGCAGCTGTCTTTGTCTTTTTATGTCTTCTTATTTGGCATTTGGCTGCGTAATGAGATCCGTATATACAAATGCTTCCACATACATTGATTATTGTTTGATTGATTTTATTGGGGACAGGGGCCACAATTACCACTTGCTCTCTCCCTCAAGTTTGGCTCAGCAGTGAATGAACTCAACTTAATTGAACTTGGGCATTTATATACATGAAAAGTACAAAAGAAAGATACAATATAGAATATAGAATATATGCGCCCTGTAAATGTATTCAGTTTATCTTTTCAAAAATACAAAGACGAAACGTTCTGCGAACCGAGATCGGGTAGTTCACTCAACTTGGAATGCATATATTAATTTTATATATCATACAAATAAGAATGCATGCACTGATATTGTCGCTTTTAACTTCACAGTCTACACATACTTAACCAAAAGTGCCCTTATCGGGGATCCGTTATCAGTCCACAAGAACAATAATAATACATGGCCAGTCTCGCTTTTAATCTCATGAAGCAAAACAAAAACAAACAACAATGGGTCAGAAATTGAACGGCATGTAAAGTACATAATTGTAAGCCAGTAACTATATAAATATATTTATTATATTAATACACAAAATTCTTAAGTCTGAATTCTCTCAAACGTTTTTAAACTAAAGACGTAATGAACCATTCTATCAGTATTAATTAGTGAAAATTAATTGTTAAATATAACAACAATTATTAATCTAAATAAAACGCCAATTTAAATATAATAGACACTGGCAGACATTCCCCAGATGATAAACTATATATGCGCTCCAAATTGCCGGTCTCTGTTTGTTGTGCTTTGTGGTTCAAAGTGCTAAACAGCCAAAGAAAAAGAATATCACTTGGCAGACGCGTGCGAAGCCGATGACGTAAAGAATCTGCTCGCGTGTGCTGCGGATTCAACAAGAAGATGAGGGCAATATACCTATTAAGTGAGAGTGACAAAATTATACTCAATTCTCTTTCTCTTACTAATCCATATGAATATCCTAATAAAGTGCAGTTCCAAGATAAACCATGTAATATGTAATCTCTTTATTTAAGGAGTAAACAAAATAACTGATAAATAGACACAAAAGCGTAAACTGAATATCAATTTAATTACATTTGTATGTAATATATGTATAAATATGTTTGATTGTTTTCCATGTGACACGCAACTTTGATAAAATGTAATGCATTGAAAAAACGATTGACAAACACAATATACCCTACTTTTATTTCAAATGTGAAAAATGTTCGCATTTCTACAGAAAATGTAGAATGCGGCTCAGAACTCAACACCAGGTATCTTCTAGTCGGTCAATTTTTACTCTTGTATTCTGAGGTGTTGATAGTGAGAAGCTTGAAACTGTTCAATAAATTTGCTACGTGACCAATTCATTTTGGTTGACAAAATGGAGGTAGAGCATATGTTTATAGTGGGGGAATAAGGTTATATTCAGTTTTAACAAAAATAAATAGTTTATAATCATACGTTTCCTATCCCTATCATTTATCTCGTTGCTAATGTCGCTGTTTTAGATTAAATTTGAACGACCACTTGAACGCACACACGGACTATAATTCTTGAAGCACTCTAGCAAGTATGTTTATTACCAAGGTATCATAATCGTAATTGGCAGGTGAACAAGCATTTGATAAATCAAATTGGCACAATAAACAAATACAGCCACCAGCAAAGAGAGCGACAACACTATGTATGTATAATCAGGTTCTCATTGTTATTTTTATATTTATATTTATTTCTTTATTACATGTGACGTAGTCTGTTATACGGAATAACCTTACCTTATTCCAGCAATAAGCAGAAAACGGACGTAGCTTATTCCCTTTATAAAGGAAGTGAGATTTCTTTCAGTACCGTCCTCACTCTGAGTCATTTTATCTATACGTTGATAAACAATTTACGGTCAAGCAGACTTCAATATCACGCAAAGTAAGCGTGCGCCAATTCATGTGAAATATGAATTTTTTCTTTATTTTTCGGATTAAATCAATCTAATATTTGAAACTTAACATTTTCACCATTCTCAATGGCATACGAATTTGAAAATGATTTATGACAGCACGATAACGATGCCTGATTGCTTCATTCTGTCATCTGTTGACCGAGTTAAGAAAATAGCTCAACAAGCAAGCTTGCCCTATCGCACAGATCACAACAGCCCGGAAAGCAAAAAACATTTGATAGTCGTCTTATCAAATGCTTTTGGACTTTATACGCCGGCGTAGTACTAATTATTAAAATCCATACATTTTTGTTAATTCTTATTATACTTTCTTTACGATACGGTGCCGTCTCTCCTTATTTGCTTTGCACGCTTTAATAATTGGCATCCGCTTATAACTTAATTTAAAGCCTCTTTGATCGATTGTATAATTAATATCACAATTTCTGCGGCCATCTGACCATCGCAATTCGTTGTGCTTCCGAAAGTGTACCTAAATGTGATGAGACTTATTGGTCAATCATGGCTTGGCTATCAATATTTTCTATAATATTTTGTGAATATTTTGAGCAAATATAAAAGTATTATTAGCAGAGTGTTTCTCTACACAATTCAAAGTTTCGCAGATGTGATAGAAGAATAGTATTCATTCCGAGAGCTGCTATTTTTAAATCATTCCTGATTTATACGAAGTGCAGTATAAAATAAAATTAAGTGCTGAGTTTATGAGATCTCAAAGTGACTCTAAATATATATAGATATGCATGTATGCGTGTAGAGACTAAGCTCGTTTCATATTTATGCAAATCTTCCGAAGAAAAACTTAATTGGACAAGCTTGAACAGAAGTTGATCTCGAAAGACCTGCATTGTAAGATGTCAACATATAGAAACTAGTTTTTCGCATATAAATACACTTCATTCATTTAAATAGTGATTTGTGCGGAAATCAGGAAATCAAATCAAGCGTATTGCGTTCATAATTAGGCATAGACTTACGAATGTCTTTGGAATGCTTAAAACTGACAGGTTTTTGGCTTGAGCAACGTAAAAATACCTTATCAGTTCAAGAGATTTAAACAGCAACGGCAACAGCAACATGCACATTTACTATTGCTTCCAACATTTGTAAATGCATTTAAGAAATGCAACATGATCAACAATAAAACTTGTTGAATATAATCTAGATTAATATTAGAAATTAAATTAAAATTATCTACATATACATCATACTATGTACATGATCTAGTAATATTGCAACACGTGTATTTACTGCTTTCTATAATAAAGCGAAGGCTGGTGACCTGATTTCCCTGCTTCCCGCTACATAGTTACACACTTGAAATCTAGCTTCTATTTGTATGCACTTACATAGTCTCGCTGGTACTCGTATTTGTATTTTTATATGCAACGCAGCAATAAAAAGAAAAAAGCCAATCGCGAGCTGTTACATGTGAACAAATATTTGTACAGCAAAAAAAAAAATAAAATAAAATAGCAGATAGTGGAAAATGCAAACCCTCCCATATCTGGGCAGTAGCAAAAACAAGCTGTGCTAGTGCATTAATCGTTAGTGCAAGTGTCAGAAATGTCGTCAGCTCAAGGTGAAGTGCAGCGCTCAGCCGTTTTGTTGTTTACTCAAATGTTTGCCTGGTTATCTAAATAAGTGAATACCCTTTTTATACCGATTAAGGTCACTTCGCTGATATACTGAAATAGAAGTGTTGTAGCGTTAATCAATATTTGATTGTGAAATGTTAAGCCCTGTCATCAATGCTCACCCAAGTAAATAAACGGCACAATTGCAGTTTACGTAGGCAGTGAAACATACTAACTATATACATACAGTGCATACGTAATAATTCATGTAAGCCCACATACTTCATTCTCTCATTCATAGCCGATTGTCAACAATCTCTTCTCTTATAGTGTATGTTTTCCTCCACCTACGGTGCCAGTATGTATTAACATAAGAACAAAGACAAAAAATTAATAACAATCTTAACTAGCTGATTAAAAATTGACATTTAAATTTTATTGAGGACTATTCCAAAGAAATGTAAATTTAATTAGTAAAGTTGATATTTTATTGATATTACGCATCTATATATGTCACGATTTGTATTGAAATTCAACAGTTAATAACGATAGATTTAATCTCATTTTATACTCGTCTGTACGCCCGAATGCATATGGCACTCTCGAATTTATGAATATGTAGTTTGCATAAGGTCCTCTCAGTTCAAATTGCAATGCATCTGACATTTTTGGAAACATAATGAAAAATGTCGACTATAAAATGCATTATTGATAGCGTATTTCTTGGATTGTAAATCAGGAGAAAAGAGTATGTACATAAATGTGATATAAAAAGGATTAAAAAAATAATTGTTCACACATAAAATGATTAATTTCGTCATGAAGCATAATCCAAATTAATTTATACAAATTACATAAGTTACAAAATTAGAGTAAATCAATATTTATTTATACATAATTGGTTATCGTATCATATGGCAGAAAATTATTTCGTTTTTTCCTCTTCACTCTTTGCTTTATCGCTTGCTTGCTTTACTTAAACTCTAGCCACATTATTCATTTCACATTTTTTGTTGTCTTCTTACACACACAAGCAACAATTACTAACATTACTCAAATCGAAAAATAGCCCACACAGATAGGCCAAATTAAGCTTTGTATAATGACGTTTTTTTATATATGTACATCGAAAATTAAACGCCCATAAGTAGCACAACAAAGTGCTGTTAATGTCTTATTATCCTATTCCAGTAGGCAGGTATGCACCAACGCACCACACACAGCATAAGGGTCGCAGTTGGAGCTTGGACGTCGATCCTCAAAGTAACCTTTGCCGGCAGTCGCCACGCCACGAGGAACCCGGACACTAACTGCACGATTGGCAACTCCCCACGAGAATTTGTCAATGCTTGAAGTTTCCAGGCGCCCGACTAGACGACGCTCGTTATCCTTGCCCTCCTTGGGATCGTATGCCTTGATATGGCGCTCATGGTGTTTGCTCAGCTTTTCGATAGCCTTCTCAATGGCCTTCATGCCACCATCAGCACGCATGGCCTTTGTGGAGAAATTTGTGTGGGCACCTGCACCGTTCCACTGGCCCTCCATGGGCTTAGGATCGAATGTCACGACTACGCCGTACTCCTCAGCTATGCGCTGGAGAATATAACGTGACACCCAGAGATCATCACTTGCTTTCATGCCATTGCTAGGACCGACTTGATACTCCCACTGTGCTGGCATAACCTCGGCATTGGTTCCAGCAAAATCAATTCCAGCATACAGGCAGGCAATAGCATGGGCTTCGACGAGATCGCGTGCATAGACACGGTCAGCTCCTACACCACAATAGTATGGTCCTTGTGGTGCCGGAAAACCATTGTCGGGCCAACCAAAGGGTCTGCCATCGACGTCGAGTAATGTGTACTCCTGTTCGATGCCAAACCAGGGCTCTTGGTCGCCAATCTTGTTAACAGCATCCTGGAAGGCTGCACGTTTGTTGGAGGGCGTAGGTTTGCCATCGGCACTATAAGTGTCACACATGACAATGATATCGTTCTTTCCCGGCTTGAAAGGATCTCGGTAAACGGCTCGCGGCTTCAGTGTTGTGTCCGAGTTCTCACCCTGTGCCTGATAAGTAGAGCTGCCGTCATACTGCCAGTCTGGTAGATCCTCAACAGAGCTAGGCACTTTGTCAAGCACTCGATCCTTTAGACGTATGTTCTCGCCTGTTCCATCGATCCAAAGGTAAGTAGCTTGCACGCGATTGGCAGGAGTCTCAAGGTTTCGATAGCGTTGGAGAATGCTCTTGTCCAGCACTGTATTGGGAGAGTTGGTTAAAAACTGTGCCCTGGTAACATTCGAAGTGCTCAGCAGACGCAGCTGCTGCTTAACGGGGGCAGTAAGCTCCTTTTTCAGAAAGAGTCCAGCCACTCGGAATGCCATTGCGAAGCTTGGGTATAAGTGGAGAATGAAGAAAGGATACGTTTACTTTTTGATTCAGGCAATCTGCCTGGCTATGTATAAGTACACTATGTGTATCTATATGTGTATACATAAAATTCAAGGACTTTGGTAATGACTGTGAGGCTGTTGTGCACGAGATGTCATCTCAATGTTACAACATTTCACTTTTGATTTTTCTGCACTGTATATTTTGCATTTACTTTCGATCTGGTCAAGTTTTCCTTGAACTCTTTACATACGCACATATACCAGTGTAAGTACGAGTGTTTCGTTTGCATTTACTTTTTTTTTTTTCTTTTCGCTTAACTTACAACTTGCACTGGGCTCACTGTACAGTTATATGTTTTTTCAATTTTGTATTTCTCTTCTTGGTAGCCTTCACCGAACTTGCGCGCTGTTTTTCAGTTGTGTCAGTTGCGGAACGACTGCTTGGGACGCCCAACCTATACGAAGTTAGGAAGGTTTGTGAATACAATTCACGACACAACATTCACTTTTCTCGCTTGGCTCGCCGCCAGTCTCGATTTTTCTTTATCGCATTTTCAGTCGACGGCGGTAGAAACGAAGGCAGCAGTAGCAGCAGCGTAGGCATCGGCTGTGACGAAGCGTCCTCCTACAGTGATACCAACGAGAGCGTGTCCAAAACATGCACAGCTCATATACACACATAATCAGCAGAGAGTCAAACAAATTTACGCCCACACACAAGTGCCATCGCTATCTCTGAGAGCAAGTGAGTGAGAGTGAGAAACAGCGTCCTTGCATTGAATTAAGGCTGCCAGATACCATTGTTTGAGGAATTGTATTATATTGTATCGTACACTTTTAAGAACACTTAAATATGCATTCAAATGCGTTCCATTTAATTACTCAGACCAACGGCGCAATTTCAAGTCTTTATTATATTTTTTTAATTTTATCTTCTTGTAAATAAAAAGGTGCACATCTGTCGAGAATTTGTTTCATCAAACCAAATGTATATCTATATCTTCCCTACATGCTAAATGTTCTCATTATTTAAATCAATATTTATATATTGAGATACATATATATTATCGCGTTGGTCCAGTTATTATTATACTTATATGGGGCTCACTGTAGAAACTAGTCTGGAGAAACGACAAAATGTAAACACGAAGAGAGCAATAATGTGCCCAATGCGCATACTCTCGCTCATTTAACGCCGTATATCAACATCTAAACAACTACCCCAATACCCGCGTTCCTTCCTTTTATCACAGTACTATCGTCAACATGTTGTTTGACCTCTAGCAAGCTGTAAACAATGTCTCAGGTCATACAACTGCAGCAGGTGCCTGCTGATATTGTATATGGCACATGCGCTCTCTTTGAAGACAAGAAGAGCTCTCTGAACATGCTCGGTACAAAGTCCATTTGCGTGTTTTCCCTTGATGCATGTTAAGCATACTATGACCACACAAAAACACTATGCAGTGCGTACGTTTGTACATAAGTATGTAATCAGCATAACTATATATATATATATATATGCTTGTATGCACAGTACCAGCTGTTATTGTTGTGTGTTTCTAGCATACATAGCTCAAAGTGCTGTGCGATAAGACATTTTGATTTTCAGTAAAGTAAAGTAAGATACAGTCGACTCTGTCAAATTGTAACCACAAAGGGTAAAAATATTTAATTCCGAAAATTTTAAATGATGGTAAATATATGCAATCATCTCTGAAACTATTGTTCTTAATAAGCAGACATTTTTTCTGAACTTAAGCATATGTATAGCTGGAGTGCACAATTCGATTTAAAAAACATTAACTTTAAAGTTCATCGATATTTGTATTTAACAAATCACAAAGCTTAACGGCGAAATAAAACAAAAAGTTAACAATTTAAAAATCGCGCCGAACGCGACATCTAGCTATGTTAAAGCATACTTTGCGGCGAATTCATAATCAATAAGATACTAATTTTTTTGTATTTACCCTTTTTTTTTTAAATCTGGCCGCCGTCTAGAATATTTTTTTACTGTTCAAACCGCTTCCTTAAACAAAACAAGAAATACTAAAACAGGAACAAATTTTGAAAAAAGGTGAGAAAAACGAGTAACGCAAGTTTTTTCTGAATTGAGGTCGATCATATCACCAAAAATTGCTAACAGAATCCAGGAGGTTGCCAAAAAGTACTATTAGAGGCCGTATTCTCACCCCTCTCCGCTTGACCAGTATAATAGTCCAGAGATCTACTGGCCCCCGCAGAAGATTAAGAAGAAGACTCAGACGACACAATCTTCAAGACCTGTTGGACCGGATCTTGACATAAAGATTCTCATATTTACCCATAATCTTTAATTGTGATATTTACACCACCGAATTGTCGCCTCTCCTACGCTATGTATCCTTTATTCAACTCTTCCCGCAGAAGGGCAGCAGGCCACTCCATGACATGAGCAAAATGAGGAAAATATATGATTTATATATTGGGCCTACACGGATATTAAGTTCGTGTATCTCAAATATGGATACATAACAAGCTATGTAAACTACAGCCGTTTACTCCAATAAATAAATCCCAACAATTGCAATTTATTGAAAACTTGTATAAAGTAAGTTGATATCGATAAAAGAAATACTGTTGTTCATTATGTATTTGGTATATACATAGAAACAAAGCGAATACACGTTCATATACGCATGGATGCCATACATATGCTCGTATTTATTTTATATACATCCAAATATGCATAGATACACACGTTTGCTTGTAATTGTATGTATTTTGTGGCTTTTCTTGTATATTCGTTACATAGACTGCCTGACGTAATTTTGGCTAAGCTTCAAGTTGCTTTTTTTCCACACAATGAAACAGCTGTCTGTATATGTATGTATGAGTATGGTTTTCCACCATACCCTGTGTAAGTGTGAGTGTTTGCAATAGCTGCACAATTTGTAGTCAGTCGTACTATGTTTTTCCAGTTGTGTGGAATCGTTTCCAGTGGCTGCCGGTTTCAGTTTTTCTATCGTAAAAAGCACAAAAGTATAGGTTTCTTTAGAGTTCACTAACTTATAAACAATTGCTATTATTTGGTTAAGTGTGGTTAAGATAAGATAAAGTACTCAAAGAAGTAGCAGTTGTAATGCTTAAACTAAATGACACTTGTTGAATATGAATGTAGCAGTGAGCTCTCATCAGCTATTATAGCAAACAAATGTTTGATCGGGATGTAAATCTAAAGTAAACTTTCAACAGTAAAGACATACTTAGGAAAATCATCGTTGAGATAACCATGGAGAGTTATAGATGGCAGCAGTTTTTGGAAAATAACAACCTGTGAGTAAAGGTGTTACACATATATTAAATTTGTACATTTCTAGCATGTGTCATAAATTTACCAATGACGTTTATAGCTTAATGTAAGGTTTTAATAAGCTTAAAGAAAAAGTTTATCTTAATTAAAAACGTCAGACCAATATTCACAGAAAGTGTGTATTGGAAATATCCGTACTACGAAGAAAATTGTACAATTTGCATAACTGGAAAATCACAATGAATGTAATAAAACTCTATAGGAATCATATAAGTACTGTTGGATATGGTGGTGCGCACTTCGAAAATATGTTTTATTAAAATTTTGAAAATACACAAAACCGGTTTGTTTCCAGTGCTATTTGCAATGTTTACGGGTTCGCATTGCAAAACTTCAGGTCACTTATTTTGTAAGTCAAGTATGAAAGGCATTTAACATTGTGGACATTGCATAAGTTGTGTATTTTTCCTCTTTTTTTAAGTGGAATAAATCAAGTT
Source organism: Drosophila macrospina (assembly GCA_035042075.1). Lineage (NCBI taxonomy): Eukaryota > Metazoa > Arthropoda > Insecta > Diptera > Drosophilidae > Drosophila > Drosophila macrospina. The sequence goes on along the minus strand of JAWNLW010000487.1, from coordinate 146,322 downwards.
CAACATGCAACGTACTAATCAACGATTGCTTATGTACCATATTGTCCAGCAGAGAGTAGTTATCTATTAATATATAAACAGGAGTTATGTGCATAAAAGTATTACGACGAACACATGCCATTAAAAAAATCAATTAGTAGGCTGAACACCGCTAGCAATTTTTGTTACCATCCACCACTAATAAAATGTTGCTCCCATAAATAACAAGAATATACCTTATCTGTAATATCCAATTATCAAACTGGACATATAACGGCATGAACTTGGTTGGTAATCGTACAGATAATAAATGGTATCAAAGTCCGCTTATGACATTTTTATGTACATATGTATAGAAAGCGTTTAAATTAACTTCCTAGTGGTGACCATCGAGAGTCATAGTCATAGGTATAGGCGTTAACCCCTATATCATTTAAACGCTTGAAAACAACGTAAATATATCAAGAACCTCTTTACATCAAGAACCTCAGTAAATAATAATTACTATTTTTATTACTTGTGATTTTATCTTTATCAATTAGTGGTAATAGTAAGCAAATCGCGAAAGAAATGGAAAACTGTTTAATAAATAAAACACTAAATTAAACATTATATTTTGTGTTCAATCTCTGGTAAATGCTCTATGTAGTACATTTGTATGTATAATTTTAATTTATATAAAATTTATTTGATAAGCACCGTAAATGATTGAAAGTGAAACAAGTGCCTTACCTAACAATGGGTTGTGCTGAAGGACAGGGAATATATAAATACGTAAATATATTCTTGCGGAATACAGACTGTATTTTCCCTAGATGAGTAGTATTTTGCAATGCATACAAAAGCAAACATTCATATATGCGTAAATGGACAGGTAAATATGTAAATGCTGGTACAAATGTATTTATACTAGTAGCTTGCTAATTAGAATGCTCTCAATTAATCAATTTTAGAACAATAAGAAGAGACTATATGAACCCGACTACTACATCGGTTGATACTAACTGGGCAGCGAAAAACACGCATAGTTATAATAGTCAACAGCACATGTACATTCTATATAATTATAAATATATACATATATATCATCAATACATATATCTACTATATGTAGTTATTTCCACGGTATGCAAACAATAAGACAATATGTATACTTGAGCATATGCTCTGAGAACCGATCAATTCAGCGATGGAAATTCTCACTTAACTCAGCGCCTCTCTCAATCAGAGAGTAAGAACTCAGATAGACTATTGCCATCGCGCTCCAACCCTCAGTTAAGGTATTTGCGTCAGCAGTGGAACTGTATAGCTGTATGGGTGTGTAAATTATAAGTGTGTTTGTGAGTTTTCGCTCGTTTCGAATTTTGGCTTTGTTCCATTGCCACAACTGCGACACATTCAGTTGCGATCGCGACGCGAGCGTGTCAAGTACTAGAAACTCGAAAAGCGGAGAAGCCGTAAACAAAAGCGGGTGGAATTTTTTCTTTACCTATCTCAGGACGGTGGTTGAAATACGAAAAATAGAAGGGGTGGCTATGTAACAGCGGAGAAAATTAAAATAATATTCAAATAATCAAAAGAAAGAATTTTGTGCTGTTCATAAAAGTGCTACATGTGGCTTCAATTTGCAGTTCCCATATTATAAATATATACATATATAAATACATATAGTATATTTATTGTTCTTGGCTAAATACCGATTAGTAAGATGGTTACGAACGAGAATAAAAACCTTTTAAACGACAACAGATTGGGCGTCGGCGGAAATGGAGGCGCAGGACAACTTAAAGCACAGATTGTGCCCGCACAGCCCAAGACCCTGCAGCATTTACCGAAGCGACCAGCGGTAGATTTGGCATTCCATAATTTGACCTATCGCGTCAAGGAGGGCAACGGAAGCAGTAAGTTCAGAATTGCATATACATATAAAATAATAGTAATATAATAGTAATAACTTTATGCAGTATTCTATTTAGACATACATATAAACAAATAAACTGCACCCAGTTACACCTGATTTCTCTGGTCGCAGTTGCTTTTGTAGTTCTGTTATTCTTTAATTCTCATTTAAATATAATATAAGGTTTATTTAATGAGGCTAGCTTCTCTCTAATAATATTTGGCTTTTATTAAGCGCTGTGCATTCTCGCCTCTCTTCAATCCAGTTCCGCTGTTGTTGTTTGCTTGATGCGCTCTGTTCGGGTTTCTGTTTTCTTTGTTCTCATCTATATCAGCAATTGTCCGACAGCGTTGCCACATCGTTTCTATTTGCTTGGGCAAAGTTTACTGGAACTTTGGACTCGGTCACTCGTAGCTGAGTAATTATGGCACCTTGGCGTTTAAAGTATAGATAAAACCCCATTGCGACTAACCCCGAGCAATGGTTTGGGGATAGTCAACAAGTTGTTCCATATGCGAATCATGTCTGCCTGCTGTAGCCAAACTAACTATGTATATACTGCTTATACACAAAGATATGAGCATTTGTGAATTTAATTAGAAAGAAACATGTGTATATAATCTACCACATATATAGCCGGGGGGACATCAGGCATATGAATCATGTTAATATGCTGTCCTTCTATAAATATGTAATTTCTATTAGTACTCAGAACTTGTATATAAAGATAGATACGCAGAACATAGCCTTGTACATATGAATGCATTGGTTGGATTAAATAATTTCATTCACGTCACCGTTTATAGGCGACCCTAGTAATTAGACTTTTTTACTGATATAACTTAGGTCATAAATATTATCAATGAGCATCTATGTACTCACATTATGGGTTTTCTCATATATACACTGGCTTACCTATATGCATCAATTTACCATGTATTCGTTGTGTTTCCCAGAGTGGTTGGCACACCTGGTTTTGTTCTCAGGTATCAGTTTTATTAATTGCTATATACTGGCCATTCCAGACATATTTCTTTCCATTTTCGGACTGACTTCGTTGCTTACAGTTAAGGATGGCAAAGCAATGACAAAGGGGTTACAACCACTTTATTAGTTGTTGCTTGCTCGACCTAAGATTAAGTCTAGTTCGTAACCGGTTGTCAATCTGTTATTATATTAGAACAACGAAAGCTTTTATACTTTGTACTGCCACATTTCATTTAATTACAGCTCACTTAATATTTTATAATATAAGTATATAAGTAGTACTTGATGCCAATGACAGGCATTTAAAACAAAGGTCTAGAAAAGCTGCTTGCTGCAAGTTGTATACACATACACCAAATTCAAAGCACACACTTAGCTCAGAATTGCCTTTTGTCTATAGAGTATTTAAACGAAAACAAAAGAATCATACGTGCCATAAATACTTAGCCAAATAAATTCAATTAATGGTCGAATACGAATACAAAATGTGTTTTTAAAGTAAACATTTCGAAATTCAATTATAAACAGAGATACTTTTGAAATACATTTGAACTTCATATCTGTTGCTTTCTATAATCTTATAAGATCTAAGTTTTGACGAACGCAGTCTAAAATACCCCAACACATAGTCCGAAACACAAACATAAAGATATGTATGAGTGCGAAGCCTCTCCATATTATTGAAAATAGTTTATTGCTAAAAGACTTATTGTTAAAAAATAGCATTGATACATAAAAATATGTGGTGTCTTTGAAATTCTGCTTGTAAATTGCTTTTTTATAGATGCATACTAAACAGCATAAGCAGTCTCTAAGATCAAAGCAACTCATAGATGCCTCCACCTGCCTCTTATTTATATTTTGCACATTTTTAATTAGAACACGGCAGACAAATGCTGCAATAGAGAATTCAGAAACTGCAGTCTTGCGGAATTTCAACGTTGCTTTTTCAATTGCTTCTTAAAAGAAGCACTTCATGACTGCATTATGGAAAACTCGTACCGACATATAGTAGTACAGTACTACTTAATTATTAGTGAACTAACCTTTACGCTTGGCATTACTTTGTCATGCGTGTCGTATTTGTAAGTATTACCAGTTTTTGCACAGTCTCAACCGACTGAACCGACTGGCCAACATTTTCACTTGTAATTTAAAACACAAAATTGTTTTGGTAGTACGTACAACGCGAAATCACTGCGTAGTTGCATCGTGAGTTTGTTGTCTTCTAGCCATTTCTTGTCTGTCGAGGTTCACTGACAAGGCCTGTGTGCTGTCAGGTTACTTAAGTGTGTAACACACTTATTAAGTAAGCTGTCAAAAGTAATGTGCACTGTATCTGAAAGGTTCGGGTTATGGAGCATTGCTGCAGCTATAAAAATAATAATTAACTGAAGGTATTTTGCAATGCTTTTATTAAGAAGCTAAGTCAGCCTAAGGGTCAATTATTTGAAACGTATCAAAGCCCTTATTTAAAAGACAATGTGAATATATGTTACAATAAGTGTATTTTGTAAACATTTAATAATTACAAATGTGAATCAACCAATCAACCAATGGCCACCGCTCTGAATACAATACCAACCAAAATACACAGCAAACTTTTGTCAAATGAATCTTCTGAGCAGAGTGTGGCAACTAATGAGCTAGCTCTTCTGAAAAAAAAAACAAGTTTATAATTTTTGATACATAGATTCAGTGCTTGTACATAAATATATAAAAGCACAGAATCGAAGACTTCCGCATCGGAATGTGTATTAGTTTTTCAAAAAAAAAAAAAACATCGAAATGGCAAATAATAGTTTTCTCGGTTTTCTTCAGGCTTAAGTAAGTTTCTTAAGTAAGTTTCAATTTATATTATCACATTTTATGCAAGTATTTGTATATATGTATTTCTTTCATACAAAACGTTAGGCACGTTGTCATCAACATTTATTTTTCCTTTCAATTGTGGAGGGCAACAAAATAAACAAAGGCCAATGACCGCACCATTGAAGTTTTCATATTTTATTTATTTTATTGACTTTACTGATTTTATTGATTTTGGTCTCGACTAATTACTGTATGCCTCAGCAATGAAATACGCAGACTTAATAATAATGCAGTCATTGACCAAGGAGAATCCTAGATCAAATTAGTTCGTTTAAGCATTATTTAAAATTAATAATATGAATTTTCATTGTAGATTCCAAGACAATTCTAAAAGGTGTCAGTGGGCGATTGCGTTCTGGAGAGCTTACTGCCATAATGGGGCCATCGGGCGCTGGAAAGAGTACCCTACTTAATATTTTGTCTGGATACAAGTAAGTTTCACAATTCTAATAATAATAGTTCAGCAAGTTATTCTACTCTTCCTATAAGATACATTTGCATTTGATACTCAGTACATTTCTTCATGATTCATTTTTGAATTGAAAATATAGATAGAAAAAGCCAGTTATTAGTAGTTACTAAGTGATAAGAAACGCAGTCGGTCGCCACAAATTTATGTTTCCGGCAAGTAATCGACGGCTTTCATATATTCATTATATTTACTACACCCGTTATATTGATCAAAGGGATTGAGTAAATACTACCGCTGAACTGAACTTTGGAGCAACCTCACAACACATATATACATTCTCTATATAAGCAAGCTGACTTAGGCTGTCTCAGTAATACGTGCGCGTGTTGTGTATATATGTTTATGTAGCTAAATATGTACTTATCTTGCTAATGTCAAGAGTGATTAGTATGAAAATACATAGAACATGATACACATTCACATATATACACCTCCACATACGTACACAAGCTTTGGTGCTGATTAACAATCAATGCACATTCCAGATCGTATGATCTGGGCATCTTAATATTGCCTCGATTAGCTAGAAACTCATTTGTAATGTTTGTTGTCAATTACTACATCTGAGTGGCAAGCAGAATGCCCAAAGTTGAATGACAATTTTAACACAATGACCCTTTTAACAGTATTCATTTATGGGCATTCATCTATTTATATTGTTATATCTATATTATATTGAGTTTTATTTTGTTTCTGCTGATGCATTAAAATTTTTCTTTTTAACTTTTCCAGAACCACAAATATCGAAGGCAGTGTTACCATGAATGGAGCAGAAAGAAATTTAAGCACATTCCGTAAATTGTCCGCATATATTATGCAGGATAATCAGCTGCACGGGAACTTAACAGTCCAGGAAGCAATGACAGTGGCAACAAATCTAAAACTGAGCAAGAAGTTCACAAAAGTCGAAAAGAACTCAATGGTAAATTAACAGCAAATACACCGTGCAAATTAAAACACACTGTCTAGACAGCAGTCAACACAAAAATAGAGTACTTAAGCACCACAAATAATTTGAAATGGTCAATTTAAGATGACTTCACGAATTGTAGCAGCATTTATTTGAAACCCTCTGTCTATTTTTATCTAAACAAGTTTTTTTTTTTTCTTCTCACAGATTGACGATATTCTTCTAACGTTGAGCTTAAGCGAGCATCGCAACACGATGACACGCAATTTGTCAGGAGGACAGAAGAAACGTTTGTCAATCGCCCTGGAGTTGGTTAGCAATCCACCCATTATGTTCTTTGACGAGCCCACTTCTGGACTGGACAGTTCGACTTGTTTTCAGTGCATTCATCTGCTGAAAATGCTTGCTGCTGGCGGCAGAACTGTCATTTGTACTATACATCAGCCGTCGGCACGTCTCTTTGAAATGTTCGATCAGCTTTACACACTTGCGGATGGTCAATGCGTTTATCAAGGAAAAACGAAGCAGCTAGTGCCATTTTTATCCACATTGAACTTAGAGTGTCCCAGTTACCACAACCCAGCTAGCTATGTAATCGAGGTCTCATGCGGAGAGCATGGGGATCACACACGCAAGTTGGTCGAGGCCATTGACAATGGCAAGCGGGACATTCGCTCATCAGCAGACTATGCCGGCTTGAAGGCCCGCAACGATCTAGTGAAAGTGCAAAATTTGAAGGCTATTTTAGATAAGAACGACTTGTCTAACGTTAGTGGCAGCAAGTACGAGGAAAACCTAACCATGAATAATGGTTTGCTGAATGGAATGGTTAACGACATTGTAAAGGAGACAAACGGCTTGAATTCGTCACCTGTGGTTACCACCAATGACAAAGGAGATGCTATGATTGACGTTGAGAAGACAGACAACTGTACAACCGCTCTGCTTTCAGAGGAAATCATGTCACCCGAGCGTTATCCCACATCACAATTCCATCAATTTTGGGTGGTTTTGAAGAGAACACTGCTTTTCAGCTACCGCGATTGGGTATATTATACAAAAATCAAATATGTCTATAACGAAGCTAATTATTTGATATTTTTAGACTCTTATGTATTTGCGATTGTTTGCCCATCTCCTGGTTGGATTCCTAATCGGAGCACTCTACTACGACATTGGAAACGATGGCGCTAAGGTATTAAGTAATTTGGGTTTTCTGTTCTTCAACATGCTGTTCTTGATGTACACATCCATGACCATAACTATTTTGTCATGTAAGTCAACGAGGATTTTGTTTTTTTTATATCCAAATTATTTAACCAAATTATTTAACTTTCACAGTCCCACTTGAAATGCCGGTATTGCTAAAGGAGAACTTTAATCGCTGGTATTCTCTGAAATCATATTATTTAGCTATATCAGTTGCTGATCTACCATTCCAGGTAAGCACTTTCCATTCTCTACATTTCATATTAACTATAATTGTTGTTTACTTGTTATAGGCTATTTTCTGTGTCATCTACGTATCCATAGTATATTACTATACCTCACAGCCCTGGGAACTTTTCCGTTTCACCATGTTCTTATCAGCCTGCCTCCTGATTTCATTCGTCGCTCAGTCTGTGGGTCTGGTTGTCGGAGCTGCTATGAACGTTCAAAATGGTGTTTTCCTGGCCCCGGTAATGTCTGTGCCCTTCTTGCTCTTCTCCGGCTTCTTCGTTTCGTTCGACGCTATACCGGTTTACTTACGATGGATCACTTATCTTTCATATATTCGATATGGTTTCGAGGGAACGGCTTTGGCAACTTATGGCTATGGACGTGAGAAATTGAAGTGTTTCCAGACCTACTGCCACTTTAAATCGCCCCTGACTACGCTGGAGGAATTGGACATGGTCAAGGCAAACTTTACATTAGATATTGTAGCGCTTGTTGTAATTTTTGTAGTGCTGCGAGTTTCGGCCTACCTCTTCTTGCGCTGGAAGCTTAAGACCACTCGCTAAGTAATCCAACTTAATGTTGTTTTTGGGTTTAAAAGCTTTCTGTCTGTATATGTATCCAAATCTATATATTAATTTTTCACTATAAGTCTATAAAATGTTAAATGTTTTGTATAAAATCTTAATTTCTAGTTGTATTTCCAACATTTGTAATTTAAGTGTGATAGGACCACTGTTAAAGGTTTCCCATATGTGATTTTAAATTCAGCCGCATTACAAGAAAAGTGTAACATTTATTAAAAAATGCTCACTCAAAGAAGATATATTGGGGCCAAACATTTAATTTCCGAACCAAAATTCTAAGAACATTATGATAAACCATTTGTAATGACCAAACCAGATACGATAAGAATGAACGTATTAAAAAGCCTAATAACAAATACCACTTGTAAGAAAAACTTTGTAATGGATGTTATATATTTACATGAACAAATTTTACTTATACATGTTAATAAGGGACTATGCTTTTGGATATATTTTATATTATTTTTTATTATGGTATAATAAAGTTCGATAAAATTTAAATAAATCGATAAAGAAATAGTAGTTTGATATTTTTTATTCACCCAAAATGATACGGACAAAATTGATTAAAATAAAACGAAAAACTCTAGATCGAGAGGAGCTTTTGAACAATTCGGCAGAATTAACAGTCAATAAAATAATCATTCCATATTCGCAACAAAGCACATTTGAAAAGAGAATGCATGCTAATTATTAGAGTATGTAAACTAATTAAGTCAAATGTTAATTAACAGTTCGCTGTCTTTTTTTAAAGTTATTAAGCTTTTGCTTAGCACCATCTAGCGACAGAAATTAGTATCAACTAATTGCTGATTTTTCGTTAAATTTAAAAATGGCATACTGATTCGACCTAAAGTTTTACATAGAGTCAACGTAGTAAACTCCAAGATCTGTGTTTGAATATGAATATATAGTACGTGAATGCAAATATACATCGAAACTGCTGGTCATTCAGCCTTTGAATCTAGTTGGCAACTTGTGGGCTATTTAGTTGGCAATATAAGTAAAACATTAAGACTTGAGACATGGTTAGACATTTCAATGTTTTAATTTAACATATATTGCAAACTGTAGTTTAACAAATACACGTATCTATAACGGTTATTTTTACTGTTGTTTCAGGTTGCTTGACAACGGCTTAATGATTGTTGCCAAACAAAGCAAAAAGCACGATGAGTTGACATTAAGAGCGAGAGGAACAGATACAAATAAAAAAGCAGGCATTTTATACCTCCAACACTAACTAACCATTGGCAGCTGCATTAACCGAAGCATATTGTGGTAGGTCAGTAAGAAAGCTCGGAATTGTACACATGTACTTACATATGCATATATGCTTATGGAGCACAGCTCGCGGGCTTTCAAAAAATAAAAGAGAACCTCCTGACCAAACTAAAAAGGTAAATTATATAAAAGTTGCAGACGTTTTTCAAGTTCTTTTCTATTTTTAGCTTAAAGACGAAGTGTATTTATACCTTTGTGTCTGTTACGGACATCCTGCTGCACGTCCATGCAAGGCATACTAAAATAAACTGGATTTGCTACAGCAGTATAGTTAATGGTAGTTCGTTCTCTTTTCACCTAGAAGAATTCTTTCAATATTTTCTTTGTCCGCTTCTCATTGAGTAGCATTGCGTGAGTTTTCTCTCGTTGTAAATGCGCAACATGTTTTCGTGCGAGCACAGATGCATTTGTAATGTATGTATGTACGTACATATACGAATTTACGTACATGTATATCAGCATGGTTGCCTGGCGGGCCGCCAGTCTGTTATTCTTTCTCCATTTGTTTTCAGTATATTTTCGTTTCTCGGTGCAACAAGTCGCTGATGTCGTCGCCGACGTCGATGTGGTTGCATGCATGTAAATCGCCCGCCACACAGTGCTTAAGAGAGTGAAAATCCACAGTAGTAATAAATACAGACCCAAATAGAAAGTGGAGTGAGTACAACGCAATGCAAAGCCTGTGTCGGCGAACTTTGAAACATCTAAATTGTATGCATATATATAGTAAGCGTACAAAGTGTTTTTAATCCGATCAATGAACCTGACTCGACTTCGACTCTGTAAAACAATATGTATACTTTCAGTTGTATAAAACAATCCTACATATTATTCAGAATATACCATACCACAAAATTACGAGTCACAAATCTACTCCACCGAACTGGAAAACACGATAACGTTGTTCTTATCGATGCCTTAGAGCTGTGGTGCACAAATTAATAGTTACTTAGCGCAATATCTTGATAGCCACTGATAGTAATATTTTAATAACATTTGCTATAATACAAAGTTGTTATGTTAATCATTCAGGCATATGTAAATATTAAAAGATATCACACAATCGTCACAAAGTTCAACACTCGCCGCTCCACTTCAATTGCAAGCCCCATTAGTCACACTGTACGTGATTGTACATAAATGACAAAAAGGAAAATTACTGAACTGGAAAATTCTATCTTGCCATGTCCAAAACTTTCATACAATAGCATGTGAAATGGTTTCTTTGATAAGATATATGGCCATATAATCTATCTTCTGTCTTCTGGGAAGAATACAAATTTCGAGCATGTGTCTGTCTAGTAACAATACGGTGTATACATATATGTTTAAAGATTGAATGAATATGTATGTGTGCGATCAAGGTGTATAGGTCACGCTTTTGATTCGCGTCGATTTGTTTTATTTTTTACATTGCACATGTGCAAATATTTAGAATTGGCAAAATGCCTTGATAGCACGACAGTTGAAATAAATATTTGCTCTTTCCCCAACTGACACTAATTTATACTGTGCACATTGACTCCCAATATATGATTGACATAAAGCTTGTTATCAATTGAGCTCAATTTCGAGTAAACTGCTGTCAGACAATAAACCAATTAAACAACATGTATCGTAAACGGCATAAGGGCTGTGCACCCGATTAATAGGAAACCGCTGCAATCGGTTAGCAAATGCCACAGATCTAAATACAATTTCCGCTGCAACTAAACATTCCCTGATAACGTTTTAAAACTGATGCTTCTGCTACAATGCTACAGTGCCAGACAGCTTATCTGAAGCTGCCATAGCGCAACGTGATAATTGTGATACTCTGATCCAGTATTTGTTGTTGTTCTCCGACTAGCGCTACTCACTCACTCAAAGCTCCGACAATCGAATACTATAAGTGTGCCCACCCCCCGAACATATAGCCAGACAGTCGTGGGCAAACCGTCGGTTAGTCATATACATGCGAGCACTAGTTCTAAATTAATTGAAAATCTGAGTACATTTTTCAAAACGCGTTCAGCAGAAGGGGCAAGGGATACAAATTTATTTAATAAGCTCAGTTCAGTGCAATTTGTATTTTCAAAAACCGCGTCGAGTCGTTCTGATAGGCGAGAGAAATAGTAATAAATGCTTCTTTCTAATTGAAAAGGAACACGAGAGCAATTTGCTACCCACATATTTTTGGATTGCCAGTAAGTGTTGAGCATTGAAAGTGAACAGTCTAACCATATTTAATGTATGTGAGTGTTAAATGATTAAGAATCAGGTACTTAAATAACTTAAGGTCTCCTCTCGATCAAGAAGCAACTATCAGTAATTACTCATGTGAAACAAATAGATAATTTATGAAATTAACCAGTTTCAGTCCTAATTATTTAATTTGTTTGCTTGATAGCATGAAATCAACAATGATTATATTTATATAGTATATGGCAATGTATTTATATATCTAATATATATACATATACATATATAATCATTGGTGTGCAAGCATTTTTAAATGAGTTGCTGATGATTAACGTTAGAGATTCGCAATAATTATAGAGTTGTGATAGCTTAAGTGCCAGCTGAAATTCATGAAATTAAATAAATTTATAAGAGTTTTAATAAACATATATTAAAAACTGTATGACAGATAACAGTTGCTCATAAGTGAAGAAAACACTTTTAGATCCGTATTTAATTTACTTATTTTTACTAAAATAAAACGAATTTAAAGAACTCACGCGAAAGGTTATCATACCAATTGAATTATACGGTTGTAATCTATGTACATAAAATCACACAATTTGTATAGCCTATACCATGGGAAATACAGAAGGAATGCTAATGTAGCTGTGCTCGACTGGGAGATTCTACGTACACAGGGTTTTCTTACAAGTTCACAAGTACAAGTACATTTTTTTATAGATAAAAATTTAATTTTTCGAACATATACATGATCTTAAAATAAAAACAACATTTGTACAACAGGATACATTTTTTATAAATTAATTATTTTTAAAATTTTATTTTTATCTATAAATAAATAAAATAAAAGCTGTTGAAATGTAATTATCGCGATAATTACCAGAATAGTTATACAAGTAACTATTAAGGGAATTAAAGAACAGCGAAAGCATTAAGCCGACTACAACCAAAATTTCATTCGATGTATTTGTATGCGCCTTTGTAGCAATTAATGTATAAGTAAATTAAAGCGGATCTATGACTACAATCAAATGAGTTTTGGCGTTTTTTGGCGTTCACTGAATCTGATCTCTGGAAATTCAGTATGGAAATCGAACATGGTGTGAAGGGCACTACATACTCACAGAGTGGTAGCTCACTTAGCTACAGCAGCGATATTAATGCCATCAGCGTCGAACTGCCTGAATCAGATTACCAATCCGTGAATAGACTTAAATATTTGCCTGCCTGGCCAGCGATTAACTTGGAGTTTACAGGACTAACATTTGAAGTGCCCGACCATAAAAATGGCAAGTCAATCCACCGATTTTATCAGCTAAAAAAACAAATCTTATATTCGATTCTCTTTCCGCTCAGCACCAAAACCAAAGCAAATTTTGCGTGACATTCATGGTGAGTTCCGCTCTCATGAGCTAACTGCAATTATGGGGCCTTCCGGTGCAGGAAAAACAACGCTATTAAACTTACTAGCAGGATTTGGGTAATACAGCAGTAATGTTTCAGTAAACTGCTACCAATATTAACATAAATTTATCTCTAGCTCTGTCAGTTCATCTGGCGAAATTCTAGTCAATAATAGTCCACGTGATATGCGAATATTTCGAAAAATGTCTCGATACATTATGCAGGTAATAATCCCAATTAAAATTGGCTTGTTTTGTATCAAACCAAATATGATAACTATCTGAATAATGAAATGCAGACGGATGTTCTTGACCTGCACTTTACCGTTAGCGAAATGATGCTCTTAGCGGCCAACTTAAAATTAGGCAATGAATTAAAATTCGAGCAAAAACTAGAAGTGGTGAGTGTGAATATTGGAAATATAAATACTTTTATATATACCTTAATACTTTAACAACTACCTTTCGATCACAGATTGATGAAATTTTAAGTATGTTGCGTTTAAAAGGTGCTGAGAATACAAAAACTGATAAGATATCTGGCGGAGAGCGCAAGCGTCTTTCTATTGCGCTGGAATTGGTTAACAACCCACCCGTCATTTTTCTGGATGAGCCAACAACGTAAGAATTCGAAGATATATAGCTTTTCATGGATCGGTTTGACATTTCATTATTTTTTAGGGGCCTGGACGATCTATCTAGTTCACAGTGCATTGCATTACTGAAAATGTTGGCATCCGGCGGACGAACCGTCATCTGCTCGATACACACGCCCTCTGCCAAGATTTTTGAAATGTTTGACAAAGTCTACGTACTTGCGGAAGGCCAGTGTATCTACCAAGGAAGTGGAGCCAACATTGTCCCATACATGCATCACATTGGCCTGTCCTGTCCGCTAACATACAATCCTGCTGACTTCATCATTGAAGTGGCGTGTCATGATTATGGCGATAGCTATCATAATCACATGGTGGAGGCAGTAGGCAATGGAAGAGTCACACGCTGGACACCCCCAGTTGACGATGGGAAAAAAACACCTACCAAATCCGATACAACATCGGGCGCCTCCTCATGCTATGAGATCGAACAGTTAGAAGAGGAAATGAACCCACAATTATTAATATCAAAGTCAAGTTGGTGGATGCAATACAAATTGCTGCTTATGCGAATGATACTGCAAATGTGGCGGGACAAAGTAAGTTCGAAATTCCTTTAAAAAGAACTCGTCTTTTTATTTGTATGTATATTTTCAGTCACACATCAAACTTAAATTTTACATGAACATAATACTGGCCCTGGTTGTTGGTGGTATTTACATGGGAGTTGGACGTCACGCTTCAAAAGCTCTCTTTAATTTTGGCTTTATGTTCACCATTGTGATAGCTTATTTGTATTTGCCAATGATGCCGGTGTTATTGCAATGTAAAATCAGAATATATATATAAAGGTTTGTTGTTAAATAATTCTAAATCATGTCCTCATTTCAGTTCCAACAGAGATCAAACTACTAAAACGCGAATACTTCAATCAGTGGTACCGATTGAGCTCTTACTATGCTGCCATGGTCTCTGCAAAACTTCCCTTAATGTTTGTCTTGGCCGCCATATATTTATCAATTGTGTACTTAATGTCCAGCCAGCCTCTTGAATGGTTTCGTTTTGCCATGTTGTTTACCATAGCATTTTTAACTGCCCTTACCTCAGACAGTTTTGGCTTACTGATATCGAGTCGGCTAAGCTTAGTAGTAAGTGTTGGGAATGGTATATACTATTGATGTTAATATTCATTCTTTATTATCTATTTAATTTCTCTGAAATTTAGAATGGAATGTTCATGGGACCTGTTCTTGCTGTTCCACTCATTTTGCTCTCTATCTATGGTATTGGATACGGAAAGGACACCTACGTGTCTCCCATCATGCGTTTTTTAATGTCCCTTAGTTACTTACGCCACGGAATGGAAGGCCTTGTAGCTGCTTTATATGACTATGGAAGAGGTGATACAATTTGCGAAGATGACGAAATGTTTTGTATGTTCAAGAAATCGCAGTTTCTATTGATTTTTCTCGGCTTTGAGAACATGAACTATCTATGGTCAGTGTGCTGCTTAATTGGTTTCTACATTTTGTTTACCGTTGCCGCTTATATTTTGATCCGGCAACGATTAAAAAAAACTGAGGCAAATCATATCGGAGCTTATGTCTTACAACTGTTGATAAAACATTTTAATTTCACTTCGTATAATTATTAGCTATTTCTTTTTGATGCAATTTTTGACGTGTTGAATACGTAATATGGATACATATTATTATTATTAACATATTATAATCATAAACTTGTAAGCTTACCTATGCACATATCATGTGTGATAACATTTGCACAAACATGCATTCATTCATATATGAATGAATATGTTAATGCCATTTACTGCAACTAGGATTAAATAGCAAAGCTTGTGATTAGTTTTAAATTGTTTTTAACATACTTGCAAACACACACACTAACACTACGCACTGATATTTGAATAAATATGTATATATATATATGTATATTTATACGTAATACCTTATTTATTAAATAACTTCACTAAGATCGCTTCTTACGCGATCAATTCTTACGCGATTTAAAAAAAAAGTACGGTCTCATCCGGGGGAATTGCAACACTGTTTCCGCGCAACAAATAACCTGATTGATGTGACACTCAATTTATTTCCTTGTAAGCCTGGCATATATTTAACTGTTATGTAATGTTATGTATGTTAATGTTATACTCGCTTAGGCACTGCTATCATTCAAGGTCAAAGTAGCTGTTAAAATTAAAATTCTGCTTTACTTTTTTAAATATTCTTAAGCATCTGTCCAACTGTTTCAAATTAAAAAAAAAAATATATAGTATTAAACTTAAAATAATAAAGTGTCTTTTGACAAATATATATTAAGACAAACTATTCATTCCACCTCTCGAATTTTCGATGCATTGCGGTTATTGCAGAATTACTGTTATATTTATGTAGGCATTTTGCATTTGACGTACAAACGACCATACGCATAGGCACACACATTAAAACATATATAGAAATATGTTTTTCTTTTATGTGTTTTAAATTTTGACAGAATAGATCAGCTTTTAAAAGTTTTTAGGGCCTTTTGTATAGTATTTTTTTAATAATAAACTTAAAAGCTTATCAATGCACAAATCATGTGTGGTAAAATATCCACGAGCAAGCAATGCACTGCTTGCGATTAGTGTGGTTATTTTTTTAACATACTTGCAAACACACACACTAACACTGTGCACCGATATTTAAATAAATATATTTATGCACTATAGCTTATTAATTAACCAAGTTCAGTTCGACCGTGTACATACTTTCGCGACAGCACTATATTTATAACGCAATTTTCACACAATAATTTAATAAGATCGACATTTGTTACTCTTTCAAAATAATCAGCACCATTCTCACTTGCGCGAATTGCAACACTGTTTGCGCGCAACGAATAACCTAATTGCTGTAACACTCAAGAGAGAAACTCTTTGTAAGCCAGGCATATACTTAAGTGCTATGTGATGTTATGGTATGGTAATGTTATGCTCGTTTTGGCACTGCTATCACAAAAGGTAAAAGTAGCTGATAAATTTAAACTAGTCAAACTAAATTTTTCCATTTGTATATGACTAGGAGCCAAATAAAATTAAATTGTACAATTTCTTGCAGGTTCAGCAAACCACCCGTAATTTATATATGTTCAACTGTCTCAAATTTTGGAAAAGAAAATATATTAAATAAATAAAAAGAATAAATTGACATTTGACAAATATATATTTAAGCATGTTTTTAATTAAACCTCTCCATATTTGATACATTGGGCATTGCAGCATTACTGTTAGGTGTGGGAATTTTGTAGTTGACATACAAACGTACAAATAAATGAGGGTACAAATATCTAAGTTTATGAACATATTTCCGAGTTTAGACTTTTTAATCATACACATAAACAAGCATATATATACATATATTAAAATATGTTTGTATGCACGTATACAATTAAATGTTATATTGCAGCACAGGAAGATGTTTTTGAAATGTTTTAAAAATATATTTTTGTAAAGGAAAATACGGCAAATATAAAACTTGATAAGTGTCAATAATGTACAATTAGGTGTTCAGAATTTAGGCTAAATACCAAATTCGACAAAAGAAAACATATTAATATTTAAAAAAATATGCGCATCGTCATCATAAAAAACTGTTTTTTGCTTACAATCATAAAAACCAAAAACCAAAAAATAAATTGTGGGAGGAAACAAAAAACACTGATAAAACCGAAGCTCTTGAATTCTTATTTGAGCCTGCTTCTGATAGTATATGCAGATATGACCACTACAAATAAATTGTATAATTGGTTGCATATACAAACACACATACACATGTATCATTTAAAGAGGATGTTTCTAGCTTAGAAATGAAAGCCTTAAAAGCTGTCAAGCTTATTGCTTGCCTCACTTATTTTTAAACTAAGAACTAAAAACTACGTTGGTATTGTTGATTCAATTGATGTCCTCAATCTTTTACCATACGGCGACTGTGTTGGCAGAATTTCAGCATCTAGTCAATTGATTTCCAAATGCTTCGCCTGCTCCCACGAAAAACCATCACGGCCAAAGTGGCCGTAAGTGCTAGTGCGTTGGTAAATGGGTTGACGCAGATTTAGGTCTCTATATATTAGAAATACACGATTTAGTTAATAAAGCTACATTATCAAATGAATGGATAAGAATTTAGCACTTACTTTACTATCATGCCGGGCCTAAGGTCAAAATTGCGTTTGATAATGTCCAATAGTTCCTTTTGAGATTTATGGGAAGTTCCATAGTCAAACACGGTTATGGAAAGTGGTTCTGCCAGTCCAATCGCATAGGAGACTTGCACCAAGCAACGTTTGCAGAGACCGGCTTTAACCAACGACTTGGCTACCCAGCGCGCTGCATACGCGGCTGACCTATCGACCTTTGTGAAATCTTTGCCAGAAAATGCGCCACCTCCATGTGCACCCCAGCCGCCATATGTATCCACAATAATTTTACGTCCAGTTAATCCAGCATCTCCCATTGGTCCGCCAATGACGAACAATCCACAGGGATTTATGTGTACAATAGTATTGGCATCAAAGTATTTGGCGGGAATGACAACTTTAACTACTTTTTCCATAACTTCCGAGCGAAGAGTATCTAGCGAAATTTTCTCAGAATGCTGCATGGACACAACAATAGTGTGCACACGTTTAGGCACAGCTGATCCCTGGTTAAAGAGATATTCACAGGTGACTTGTGTCTTGGAATCTGGACGCGCCCACCAGAAGACATCCGAGCGACGCAGCTCGGCAATCTTTTCGTTCAGTTTGTGCGCTAGCACAACCGTCAAAGGCATACATTCTTCTGTCTCATCGGTAGCATAACCGAACATAATACCCTGCAAATTATTGATTAACCGAGTTAGTAAAACAACTTTTAAGCTGCCAAAGGAAATTAAGAATCAGTATCTAAGTTAATTATTTTCATACAATTAAACGAATATTCGATAATATTCTTTAAAGGTTAATCAACTAATATGACATATTTTTTTAATAGGTTACAGTGGAGCATGAACTGTGATTGACTTAAATGTACCAAAATATATAATGTTTATGAACAATGTATGCTGATTACAATTTAAGAAGCAGATTGTGAAGAAGCCAAAAGTTAGCATGCGAACATAACTACATCTGTTTATGAATGTATGTATTTTTTGTGATTTATCTCTGCTTTCTTACACAATATTCCAATTTTTAAAATTATAGAGTATTGCGCAAAAGAGAGCCTACAAAATTTCTTCAAATTTATTAGCAATGTGATTTATGCTTTACACATTCTCTCGATTAGTTACGCATCAAAATAATAATATATGGAACACAAATTTTACATCTGATCGTAACACCCTTTCCTTAATGATTTGATAAACATTATTACCAAAATCCAAAACCGTTAAAACGAAAGAAATTAAAATATGTGAATTTCCTTGGAAAGGGTATTTTAAAACTCGGCCAGCCGAGACTAGCATAATTTGTACTTGTTTCTAGTTCACACCTGATCTCCGGCACCGATTTCTTCCTCAGCGCGATTAACATGCACACCGGCAGCAATTTCGGGCGATTGTTGGTCCAATGCCAAGAGCACGTTGCAAGTTTTATAATCGAAACCTTTTTGAACGTTTTAAAAACGTTTGCGAATTTGGTATTAAGGTATCATAAATGGTTAGTGTATCGTGTTTTTGTTTTATATGGAACGAGAGAGATAAAAAGTAGAGAACGCAGCACAGTTGAAAATACATAGAGATATAATGTCGGTGACCAATGTTTAATTCATAATATATATCCCCTTTAATAATATACATAAATTGTTTTAAATGAAACAGCAAAACTCATCGGGTTTCTTTTTTCGTAAAGGGAAATTCACGTTTTTGCTTTGTAATATGTGTTTATTTTTGAAATATTTTAATTTTTTATTTAACTTTCTTTTAAAACCTACATGCCGCATGCAATATTTTGTTATTTCGAAAAGGTTGTCTTTTGGAAATTAACTCATCGGTGTACACTGCATGGATTTGTTAAAATGAAGATTTATGAAGTTAGAATCCCAAATATTTAATGTTGAAAACGCGTGTTATGAACTGTGGTGCCTTTCGGGAGACTCACAGACAAGCTCTGTCTGATTATGAGTGGGCATTGGCATTTAATTTTGATAAAAAAAAATATAATCTGCTTAATTTTATATGAATTTCTGAAAAATTTAAAAGGCCAACTTGTACCACCCAAAAAATGAATTCCTATTGTGCTAGTTTGGCTATTAATAATCTAATCTGAATTTAAGTACAAGTTGAATCACCTATACAATAATGCAATTATGAGTTTTTTTGGTTGACCATCAAGCGAGTAAAGTAAATATGAAAAACATACGATTTAGAATAACATTAAACGAAATGTAAACGTAACAAACGAACGCACACACTCTTCGGCATCACTTAATCGATATTAAGGGTACTGAAATACTTTCTATACCTGGTCACCAGCGCCGACATCCTCTTCTTCACGATTGACATGCACACCGTTGGCAATATTGGGAGATTGTTGTTCAAGGGCAACGAGCAGATTCAGCGTCTTCCAATCGAAACCTTATTGATTTTGAGTTGATTTTTATGACATTTCGTTTAATATTAGCAATACATATGTGCATATGTATTAAGTCCTTTCTGACACCCACCCGTAAAATGATCTCACATTTATGCTTATCAAACACTACAGACACTTACCCTTTGAGGAATCATCGTAGCCAATATGCTCAACAGTTTCACGCACTACCTTTTGATAATCGACCACTGCCTTCGATGTAATTTCTCCGCAAAGTAAAATCATGCCAGTTTTTGCCACAGTTTCTATGAGAATACAAAAAAAGTTGAATCTTATTCAAAGTGAATGTAAGCCAAGCAACGTCGGTGTAGACTGAAAGACTTAATTGTTGTTTTAAAGTTGTATGCTTTGTTATTATTTCTGTTTTTGTTTATTTGTAAAATTGTCGCTGACTGCAGCTAACAATCGCATAAAACACGCGCTGACCAAGTGTTTTCTTAAGGGATGCCTTTGCTTAAGAATAGTCTGCAGATAATAAGGCACATCTTAAGTAAATTAGTAATATATCTTTTGATAGATGAATTTGAGATATTGACTCTTTGAGATGAACAAACTTCAGTTTCATTGTTTCATAGTCGATGCCTCACTAACCTGCTGGATCGTTTTATTTCATATGTGCACTTACCACATGCAACCTTTGCGTTGGGATCTTGTTTTAGATGGGCATCCAAGATAGCATCACTGATTTGATCACACATTTTATCTACAAATGGAAAAAATGAATCATTAATACATACAGTCAAAATTATATATAAAATCATTATGTATGTACACTCAAGCACAATATTATTGCAAGGAGCATGACAGACACGAGAGCTGCCAAGCTGTTGCCAGACACTCGCTTTGCTGTCGTATTGCCGCAACCCGACACCCGCCACCTGATTGAACGCACCACCTAAAATTGTGGGACTATGCAGTTTATTTTCATTGCTTTTTGCAATGACCAGCGAAATTCAATGCTTCTCAAATGTTGAATACTGTCATCAGCATCTTCGACGCCTGTGTGCAAATAAAAATATAAAATTACGTCTGCCATACTTTCAAATACAAGAATTAAATGAATTACATTAAAATAGGCTAGGATTGAGAGATCTTCAAAAAATATTTAATCATACAAGCCTTGGTACATTTTACAAGTTTTTAGCTTAAGTATTTATTAACCAGGCACTTTTCAATAGTCGCCAAATAGTGAAAATTGTTGAATCATTTTAATGGCGCATCACTTGTGATTGTTAAATTTATAATTGTGTGAATGTAAATTGTTTATTTTAAAAATTATTAGTATATTTTTAAGGTCCCGATGATGCTGATAACCTAAACCCTGCTTTGGAAATACGACTGTTTACCACAATGACTATTAAAAAAATGCACAAAAGAAAGTGCTGCATCATGTCCGGCCTATGTTTGTTGAACGATCATGGTAATTTCTCTGTTCTATTGATTTCTTTTTTTCGATCAAATCTTACTTTGAAAAACAAAACAGGATAATCAAAGATAAAATAGTTTGTGCATAGCCATCCATCAAGTTGACATTATTTCGGTTTAATCAACTATAAGCTTTATTATGTACAATCATAAATACATAACTAAAACTAACTTCTTTTTCAGGCCTACAAACTTAATTAACTCCGAAATTGGTGTAAGCAATCAACTTATCGCATTGAATAAAAGTTAGGTTCCCTTATCGCTCGTCTATACATATGTATATATATTTACATATATATATTCAAAGCACACACTTCCTTTTAGATGTACTAAAATTTCCCAGTAAATAACTAAATTAACATAAATATACATTCATATGTACACATATCAGAAAGAAATATCAAGAGTACATTTTCCATACAAATAAAACACGTGGTCATCCATTGTGCAAAAATGATTAGTTTCACAATCGAAGTATGTACGTGGATTGGAAGTTGGTCCCAAATAACATTAAGTGATCTGTATTATGAATTCCTTAGTTTCCTGGTCCATTCGTACATACGCACACAAATGAGAATATGATTATAAAATACATATGTATGTACATACAAATATCACACTTGTTTTGATCATCTGCGTAGGGGCATACAATCGTTTTAAGAGAACCGGTAAGTTGAAAGAGCGCTAATCAGCTCAAGCACATGGCGCGCATGACGCAGTGTGTGGCTCTGTACAAGCTCACCAGTCTATTCTTATGCACACACATTCTTATGTACACATGTATGCAAGTAACACGTTGCCGGGCAGCCTTTATAGCAACAATATTTGAAGCAGACTAAGAGTGACCAGCTGCAAGTTGGTTAGCAATTGGTGGCTTTCGAATATTCATGAATGTGTGTACAAATGTTTGCCCATACAAATTCATATCTATATTTACTTATAAGTACAAATTTACATAAATTAGTGCGAAAGTTCATACTACAAGCTTACATATTTTTATTCACATATATATTTTGTACATAACTTAAACACCGGCTAATTGGAATGCATAAATAATATGAAGTTGGTCACACTAACTTTTGGTAGACTTCTGAGTAAACAAGCACGTTTTTTGGTAGAAATTGGCTGCTGACTACATTGAAAATTAATGGAGTCAGTTGATGAAATTATAGCCTTTCTGCGTTTGGTACTTTGTTGGTACACACTGTTAGCGAACTGTCCTGGCATATTCGACAACTCTCAACGATATAAACGGTCACTTTGAAATAGGTTGCGCACTTTTTAATTGTAATTTTTTTTTTTGCCTTTTTAAAAAAATTGTCGAATAATTTTATTTCGCGGTTCAAATCGCGTTTGCAAACTGAACAGAAACACTAAAAAAAATTACTTTTAAAAAGCTTTTAAAAAACGATTTCTTTCTTTTTTATGAACCAATCTTGAAAAAACATGCAGCATTGATTTTATATAGTAATCTTAAAACTTCTGCTAAGTTAGAATTGTCTACGTTGAGAAATATGGGTGTTATTAGATTTTTTAGATACGATTTGCGGAATTGGAGGGTATTCAGGATCCTTCATTCAAAATTTGATGTCTCTAGCTATTTTAGTTGCTGAGATCGATGCGTTCATACAGACAGATTTTTATCAGGTTCTTCTGGTTGCAAAAATTTTTATGAAGTGGGAACCGTGTTTGGAAGCCCACCGATAGTAGTTGGCGACACACGAAGAATTAATGAAACACCACTATCGCCATGTTGTGAACTGATCTGATATCTATGCCTTACTTATGAATCATTAGGATGTACATTTGTAAATATAAATATGTTTGCACATATGTATTGTATGATGCAATAAGGAGGTTGGAAGCAGTGAGTCGGCGTCGCCTCTTATATGCAAATTCAATAGACTGCAGCTAAAATAAGCAACTTCGTACATACAAGCATAGGAATGTATTTTTGTGTTAATGAAACATATGTATGCACTTACCAGGGTGTCCCTCGCCAACAGATTCGGAAGTGAATAGGAATGTTTGTCCATCTTCCATGTCATAGGAATTGCCGTTGCCGTTGCTGCCGTTGAAGCCGTTGGCAGCGCCGTGTCCATTGGTCTTTTGCGGCATTTCGAATGTTTGTATTTTTTGTAGACTGTTTTGTAGATAAACTTGGTTATGCTGAATAAAAACAAAACAATTATTACTCATTTAACATGATATAGACAAATTGATTTTCCCACAACTCTCCCGATTAACCTCATCAACATTGATTTTAGCTGCATATTGTTTCCTCGTGTGTTTATGTTTGCCATTTATCGCTTCTAAATAAAGAACTGTGTTGCAAATATTATTATATTCCTTTTTATATAATCACAAACGCATATTACGTTTATGTTGCGTTCGTTGACAAACCACACACACACGATAGCAACAATATGTACATACATACATACACATATTAATGGGTATGTACATAAATATGGACGAAGATACACACCGATAAACACGCGCGTTAGAAAACGTCAAGACCTAATCAAAAATATTTAGCGGACTTGTAATGCTTTTGCTAGAATATATAATACGGCCTCGAAGAGCAGTATTCACTGATTTTTTCTTATATTTTAGCCGACGGCCACTGAAATTAACGTAACTAGCACGCACGTCCTATCTCCGTTGCGGTATTGTAGAAAAAGAGCGCACACTTTTTGCCTGCTACAGAATTTATAGCAGCAAAGCGTTGCGTACAACGATGGCGATGACGGGTGAGAGCGAGGGTTCGCTCTCTATCGTTCGGAGTGGTAATTTGTACATATGCACATATGTTTGAATATTTGTACCTTGTTTTTGACGTTCAAGTTGGTTCTCTTATTTGGAGCTACTATTGCACTACCACCGTTCCGAAGCTAAGTTTAGCAGCATCTCCACGTTTTTCACTGGTGATTCTGAAAACAGCTGTTTGGGAACTCGTGGGCGGTATAGCGTTGCCACTGTGCTTAAACGTCATCGAACAAAAAAAATAGTATATTTTAAAGACTGCACTTACATGATTTTGTTTTTACACTTCTTATATGGACTTAACAATTTCTTGATCAGCGCTTTACTGTGAATGTTTTTTAAAAATGTATGATTTTTATAAATTATTGTGGCTTAATCCGGAAAGATGATTAGGCGAAATCCAATTCTTATCAGTCTCAGAACACTGTAAATATTAGTTGATTGACATTTTCCAAATTTAAATATTTTTCTATCTTATATGCGCACATATGCCAAATCGTATTATTATTGTATTATTTACAGCTAAGTAAAATAGTTGGAAAAATTAGAAAAACACGTGTTTGTATAAATAAATATGTAGAATATAATATATATGTATGTACATATGTTTATATACATATGTATGAGCCTTCTAGAGAAAGGAAGCATGACAACAATTTTGGTTTTTTTTTTCAATAACAAAGAGCCATAGAAAGCTCATGTCATGCTAATCACAAAATAGGGTCGCTCAAGATCAAGGCATTTGGTAATCTGCTTTCTGCATAATAAACACGAAAATCTTTTGAAAAATTGAAATAACAACCTCTATTATCTTTAAAGTGATTTGACCCCCTAGATGGATTTGCTGGTTGCGCATATATACATAGTTACATAGGCATACATACCTACATATTCATATTGTGAAGGTAATATTGTGCTTAGTTACTATAGTCTTCTGTCGACTAAATAAATAAAAATACATCTAGGCAAATCCCTTGCGCAGGTTATCAATAATTGACCCTTTAGAAAACGTAATTGTCATCAAATGAAAAGGAAATTTTAGAACCGATGATTAATAGCATTGCTTATAAGCCGATAACATTCTAAGTTAAACATATTTTCGCGAAACTTTATTCAGGCATACCTTTCTTCATTCGTGGAATCCAGTGTGGTAAAATGCCAAGTGGCGAAGTCGATTGATTTAACAGCTGCTCATGACGTGTTTGTGGTTCAGTTAAGAAAATAATAAAGAATTTAATTTTGTGGGGTATAACATTTGTTAATAATGAAAAACAAGTCAGCTCACTTGTGGACAGGAATTGCAGTGATTGTTATTTTTTTTACTTTAACAACGACATCGTTGGATATTCAAAATGCAAACCAAAATACTAAAGAGATCTCAGTGCAAACAGTTGTTACTCCAGAAAATAAGACTACAATAGTTAATTCTTTTAATATAACCAGCATCAATGGCACAGACAACGGTAATAAAATTACCGCAATTGTCCCAACAATAGCATCCGCCTCCCCTTCAGTGACTCCTCTTAATGTTAACGCATCAAGAAACTCCTCTACAACAGTCACGGAGCCATCGTTAATTGATTCACATGCAGTTGAACAGGAGCACAATTCTTCGCTGTCGCTATTTTTTGTTATTTGTGTGATTATGCTGGGAATACTTTTGATACACTCAATGCTTCAAACCGGCTTTCAATACTTGCCAGAATCTATTGTAGTTGTGTTTTTAGGTGCATTCATTGGACTCTCATTGAATGTTATGTCTGGGGAAAATAACAGCTGGAAAAGAGAAGAGGTGTTCTCTCCAATGGGCTTCTTTCTCGTTCTTTTGCCACCTATTATATTTGAGTCTGGATACAATCTGCACAAAGGCAATTTTTTCCAAAACATTGGTTCTATACTGGTTTTTGCCATTTTTGGCACAACCATCTCTGCCTTGGTCATTGGAGCTGGTATATATCTTTTGGGAATGGCCGAGGTAGCATATCGGTATGTTTTTGAATATGTCTTTTCTTTATAACTTTTTATAATAATCTCATTATATATTCTAGGCTGAATTTCTCCGAATCATTTGCGTTTGGCTCACTTATTTCGGCAGTTGATCCAGTGGCCACCGTAGCCATCTTCCATGCTCTTGACGTCGATCCAATTTTAAACATGTTGGTCTTTGGAGAAAGCATACTTAACGATGCGATATCCATTGTGTTAACAGCATCCATCACAATAAATGCAAATGCTGACGCAAACACAGGAGTAGCAATGATGAGCGCTTTAAAAACCTTTTGCATGATGTTCTTTGCATCTGCTGGAATTGGCGTGATATTTGCACTCATATCTGCATTATTGCTTAAACACATTGATCTACGCAAACATCCCTCTTTAGAGTTTGCAATCATGCTTATGTTTACATATGCACCGTACGTTTTAGCTGAGGGTATACATTTGAGTGGAATCATGGCTATACTCTTTTGTGGAATCGTTATGTCACATTATACTCATTTTAATTTATCGACTGTGACTCAAATTACTATGCAGCAGACTATGCGTACATTGGCGTTTATAGCTGAGACCTGTGTATTTGCTTATTTGGGACTGGCAATTTTTTCATTTAAGCACCAGGTCGAGTTGTCATTCGTCATATGGTCTGTAGTGCTGTGCCTAATTGGACGCGCCTGCAACATTTTTCCATTAGCCTATTTGGTTAACAAGTTTCGTGAACACAAAATTAACAATAAAATGCAGTTTATCATGTGGTTCTCAGGTCTAAGAGGAGCCATTTCATATGCGCTTTCACTCCACTTGCATCTGGACAGCCAAGAGAAACGACACGTCATTATTACAACCACTCTTATAATTGTACTTTTCACTACACTCGTTTTGGGCGGTTCAACCATGCCCCTGCTAAAGTATCTTAAACCCGGAAAGAAACGACGATCTCGCGGCTCTATACGTTCATCAAATGGAAGTTCGTATACCCGTACTACAAATCGAAAGCGCACCAAGTCCATATCTCTCTCCAAGACTAGAGAATGGGGCCAAGCAATCGATTCCGAGCACCTGTCGGAACTAACTGAGGAGGAGGATATCTCGTTTACACAAGCACGAGATCGCTTCGGACGTTTGGATCGAAAGTATTTTATTCCATTTTTTACACGTCGATTCAACAGCCAGGAACTTAATGAATGTAAGTCCCAAATGGCGGATTTAACTAACAAATGGTACCAGGCGATACGTATTAGCCCTCTTGATTCGGATGAATCTGATGATGAAATGGGACTTTCGGCTACCACAAGTCAGAGTAATCTGACGCGATCTTAAATCTAGCACTTTAATGGCTTATAATCTATTTGTGTAAGAACACCTAAGTGGCCAAAATTTATACATAGCATAGAAGGCACTTAACTAATTATGAATGTATGTATATGTAAGTGTTAAATTGTAATCTTTTTTTGTAGGAAAATTACAATTTTACTACGCACTGTAATTAAGAATGTCTTAAGCTATGAATTTATATACATTCGCTTGGTGGTGGTGTATTGAAGCATAATGACATGTGTCTAACCGAGCTATTACGATAATTTCCTGATTATTTCATTAATATATATTGTACACTTTATGTTAACTAATTTTATTTGCGCTTTAAGCAGTATTCTACATACGTATTAATCGAATACTGTCATATTTCAGTATACTCCATTTCGGGAATCAAAAAAATGGATTAAGTATTTATGAAATGCCAAGCTTTACAAAAATCAGGTAGTACATCATACATTATACATGTATATATATAAAATAAAATATCATACATATATAAATATTGTTGTATACTTATGCTGTGTATAAATTTTATGTGAAAACCAAAAATATTTGTATTCCATGCGAAATAAATTGTGATACATAAAATAAATTTCAATTTACAAAAATTATTTGTTTATTTTAAGCAGGTAATAGAGTCATTCAATAAGATGATATTTTTTCTACAGCTTCAAAATTAATAACCGAATAATTTGTACCTGCCAAGTCTTTTTAAATTCCAATTGCGTGCCGTTCATAGGTATTCCGTTTTACATAGGTATTCCAATTAAAATGCAAGTTCACAATATAAATATATTTTTTTATTACACACATTAATAGGTACTCGTTTTGTTTTAAAATTATTAACACAAAATACATGATTCACTCGAGGCTAATTAAAATGTTTAGCGTAGTGTTTAGCTACACTAAATTTTTAATATGTATGTACTTAAATTATGAAATCATTTAACCTATTCATATCTCATTTCAATTTTGCAGCATTACAAATTCATCTAATACTTTCGTAAGAGTATTCACATGTGGCTTACTTGTTATACTAATCGCTAGATTAATTATTGTGGTTTTGGCTGATTTTATTTGATTTGTTGCCAATTTCTCGTTAATTTTGATATTTATAGTATGCATTTAATACACATGAAGTTAATATTCAGATGATGACGTGTATGTACATATGAATATAAGCCAATAAATTAAATTCACGTTGTTCAAATAATATTTTATAGTTTGTTGCAAATGTGCAATAAATCGTACTATAAGAAGTCATTGTGTGAACGCAGTGAAATATGTAGGTATATATGTTGCTTGTTTAATTGTTAAATCATGCACGGAAAAGAAGTGAGTTGAAAAGAAAAGGTTTAATACAAATTTAAAAAATTTTATATATACCTAAATGTTTTAGGCTTAAAAAGACCTTCACCAAATTCCTAAGTGAATTGTACTTAAGTATATACACGAAATATGTTCAAATATTTCTCACAATTTAAATTAACAAAGTATTAAGAAGGGCAATGGTTTAGTTGTGTGAGAAGTTTTCAATTGATGATTAACACAAAACATACTTCTTAATAGTTTTTATACTACAGTCTAAATTACGTAGGTAACTTATGCTAATATTGCGTTTTGAAACTACTTAACCGAAATTCCATACAATTAGCAAACTATAGGAATATACAGTAGACATACATATAATATATGGGAATAAATAATTTTACGTAACATGCTCCAAAGAAGGAATTTTTTTTATGGTTGCCCTTCGACAAATTAGCTAAGGTGTATACGAAGATGAAGAACATTTAACGAGTGAATCTGTATTTTGTCCTATTGTTTATAACAAAAAGGTATTGAGTACTAATTTAACTTTTCTGCATAAATATTCGATTGTCAATCAACTGTGTATATAAGCGTGGATTTTACTATCGGGCTGATTAGTTTTAAGATTTTACGACTGAGTTTCTTCAACTTCGTTGTCGATGCGCGATGAACGTATTCCAGACTTTCCAGTCCATGGATAGATGTCGGGACAGGGTTGACAAGTTTTCATATACCGTACGCCAGATTTGTGCCATAAATTGCATACTTTTGGATTATTACAACGTTTGGGTCGATCCTAAGTCAAGTAAAATGTTATATAAAATGTTCACCTTTTATGAGTAGAAGGTATTGCTCACCGAATAGTCACACTGGAATGGCTGAAACGAATTAATTCGCGACGTAGGTGTTGGATCGCGAACCCATTGTAGAGCTTGCCAGTTGGTTATAATCCAAACGTCTTGCATGGCGTTTATTGCATCAAGGAACTTAGTGAATCCTTCCTTGTGATGTGGCTGAGTAAACCAAGCAGCATGATAAAACAATCCAAATGGTGCCCTAATAAATAGTACAAACAAAATTTAAATCAGTTTCATCCTATGTAACGCTTAAGAAAAATTTGGACCATTTACCTATTGGTTGTGTAATGACGCTCAAAATTTTTCATAATCATTTTTGTTACACCTTCTGCATCACTCGGATTCGAGCAGGCATCACCCATGGAACAGCGACCGCCGTTCAAGTCCTGCCACATAACCATAGGCACTTGCCAAACTCCCGGATAACTTCGAGTCGGGCATGGTGGTATCATACAGTCATGGAAGATCTTATAGTCCAAAGTGTATGGCCATGATGGAGGGCGGTTTTCATAGACCGGCATTGATGAGTCGTAGGTGAAATTTGAATCGTACAACATCTTGTACATTTTGTTACCGCCCACTGAAAGAAAAGGCGCACGCATACCACGTACATCGGATAGCTTGACGCCACCATAGGCCGCAAGTATTTCGCGCTGACCGGCAATTTCTCGAGTCCACTTCTTTTGCGAGAATTGTTCGCCAAAGCTGTGACTGTGAAGTGAAAAAGCTATTAGGTTTCTTTCCTATATATAGGTTAATAAGATTCTTAAAATTAGTGTCACCTTTAAGCGAATGTATCTGTGAGTGTGGATTAGTAGTGCTAGAGTAAGGAAGTAGCTGTAGTAGCTTAAGAAGGGTTTGTTTTGTATTTAGGTGCTGAATTTTACTTCACATATTGTGTGCGTTTTTAAATGCTGGTGGCCTCCTACTTACGAAACTGTATGTGAAGCCATTTCATGTCCATCGGAGTATAGATTTTGAACTTGGCTATAATCAGTCCATTCGTGGGAGACGTAGAAAGTTGCTGTGATTGGACACCCATTTGGATTAACGCGCCCCTTCTCGAATAGGTCCGTATACAGTTGCTTATTCAGGTCATTAACAGAGTCATCGAAAGTTAAGAGTACAATTTGAGGTATGCTTTCAACCGGTAATTCGCCTAGTAACGATGACGATAATATTGATGAAGTGTTGGATGGTGGAATGTAGAGAAAAATATTGGGGTACATAATAAAAATATAAACCAAGCATACGTGTAGAGGCAAAAGAATAAAAGATTATGAATGTCGCTTTACTTTGATGATGATGCATCTTTGCCATTAACTGACAGAAATCAAATTCGACCACTTACGAAACCGTATGCGAGGCCATTTCATGTCCATCAGAGTACATATCCTGTACCAAGCCATAATCCGTCCATTCATGTGATATATAGAAAGTGCCACGCCAAGGACATCCATTTGGATTCTTGCGTGATTTGTTATTGAATATATCTTCATAGAGCTCAATATTAATTGGGTTGATGGCATCATCAAATGTTATCAAAATAATTTGTGGTGTGAGCGATACATTCAAACCGCCTATGTTTTACGAAGTAAATTCAGTTTTGAGACATTTGCAAAACATCAAAGTGTTAAGTGTGCCGAGCCAGCTAGGACTATTTAACGATCTACCTGAAAATTCAACTCACCGGGTATATCCTTGCCACCGCAATAGCAATCAGGCAGGAGACACACATCTTTACGACATTTGGCAGCAGTCTTATCCGGGGTAGGCTGCGGGTATAGAGGCTCCGGGCGTGATGCTGGGTATCTGTAAATGTCCACAAACTCTTGTGCCTTTGAGACTATAGTGCCAGAGGGCTTAAGCGTTGGACGCGTACGCCTGTTTGGGTTGAGATAAATTGTAAAATTTACACTTGATTATAAAAGTTTAGATGCTTACGGTGGATGAGTTCCTCTATTAGGCGCAGAAACAGCATCGCGATCCTGATTGGTGTATATGGCACTGCCACGGTTTCTATTATTATTTCTATATTAATAATGTATTTAAAATTAGAAGTTATATTATTTATTTTATAAGTAAATAATCTTTTTCGTGCGAAATGCCAATTAAGTTATATGGACAATTGCTACACAAATACTAAGCAAGAGATTAGTTCTATTTATTAATTACTTCACATAACCCATATATTTATGTATGTAAGTAAATATGTATGCTTATGTATATGTATATGTACACGTGAATAAAATAGCAATTCATATTAGCAGCCAATTTATTGTAGACTTAGTGAGAACCAAAAATGTATAGTATACTTATATGTCTGTGTAGCAGGATTGGGCTGTAAGCCTTAGCTGAGAATAATACATAGATAGAAAAGTTACAGTTGGTATTGTTTCGCTTTGTAGGTCGCTGTAAGATATTGATTATAGGCTTTAAAAGGCTTTCTAAAAATGCTTAACGAGTTGGGGACTCAGCTGCTTGGTTTAGCTTGATCAAATGCCTAAGGCCTTCAACGCAGTTTCACTTAAAGTCTCTTGACACTGGCATACAGCTTTAAGTTTCTCAATTAAATTTTTATCCATAGTTAAGAAGTGTTTTTTTCGAATAAGCAGAAATACTAAATAAATGCTCAGTAAAATGTGCAAATGCAGTTCTGCACTCAAAACATCAAAATATTTATCTGAATGTCATTTGGGATAGTAAATAAAGCTAAAATGCTTTTTAACTATAATTTTATTTCAAGTTTTTGATTTTAAAAAAGTATTTATGAGCCGTTTACATGGCACAATACTGAAGAATATGTCAAAAAATGTGCATTGAAATAAAAATTATTTGGGTGCAAATTTAAATTATTTTAGTTCTCACATTATTTTGACTTATACACACACATACATAATTAAGTGTGTATTGTTTATTTTCGTATTCGTAAAAATAAAAATACAATAGGTAAATCATAACTAAATAAAAAATTAGAAAACTCACAATAATAATATGTAATCAGAAAGATGAAGAGTTAAAAGGGCCACCACCTAACGGTTACGAAATTGTTTACGTACTTATGATCACCGTTCTGTACATTGTTGCAACATTTTACAGAGCAGCTAATATTTAGTATATATGTTTATATCATTGCAATAAAAATCAACGAAAAACTATTTGACAATGTGGACATTACAGTGGCCATAATAGTTTTAGACATTTTGTCTTTTGGTTGTTTTGTTTAATTTATACTATAGGCGTACTAGAAAGCCATCAAACATCAAGAGTTCTACATAAGTGGGTGAATGTGGGTAAATGAGAAACGAAAGCTACATATAAAATACAGTTGTTGGGTTTATTTTAAGACACTAAATCTGTGTTGAAAACAAGATTACGGTGAATTTGTAAAAACGACAGGAGAGTGATAATGCAGTGGTAACAGCAACTAAGGAGCATTATAAAGAAATCGCTAATTATACCTTGAGGGAATTTCGTTGCACTTGGCGCTCAGTGTGCTGTCGGAGCACTTCACCGAGACGGCAGCGGCAGCGACAGCAGCATTGTTGTTGTATTGGTGTTGGTTGTTGTTATTGTTGGGGGCGACACCATATTGGAATTTGTTAGCTCTACCCCCTGGCATTTGATTGGTTGATGAGGTAGAGCCTGGGCTAGACGATTGGGCGGCAGCAGCGGCAATTGACGACTTTATGGCATTGTTTACCCTTGAAACTCGTGTAGTTGGTGGAACAAAGATAGGTTCAGAGGAAGAGACAGTTGTAGTTGAAGTTGTGGGTGAGGTACTAACTTCTGGGGTACTATTCTTTGTTTGCCTTATTGTTGGATCTGTGATTGATATGCTTAAAGTGGGGGAGGGGGAGAATAATTTGGAGGACTTCGATGCCATATATGAAGAGCGTGTGGTTGATAGTAGTACAGGCACTGCAGTAGTTGACTTTATTGTAGTCATCGTATTTCGGTGGGTTATACCGTTCACCTCTTTAATCTCATTAATGGCGGCTTTTACCTCAGGTACAGAAGCTTCATCGACAAATTGCGGTGATCCGCTCTCATCGCTATCACTGACAGCTAGAAAATGTTTCAGTTGCTCCAATACATTGGTATTACGGAACTTGGTTCGACCATATGCCGTTGTTATGTAGCCAGCATTTTGGAGACTTTCAGCCAGTGTTCGCTCTGCTGTTTGCTGCCGATATTTGTTCGAGTATAGAAACTTGACTGGTGGACGATCGGTAATAACAACAATTTCTGTTGAGCTAGATATGTCATTGGCAATAGAGGTCTGCTCTGAATTAGCGCTGAGCTCAATGCTATTGCTCTGTTTAACTTCAACTGGTCGTTGAGCTATTAAAGCTTCTGCACGTGGTGAATCTGAGATGCTGGTTTCATTTTCATTATCATTGTGTTTAGATTTATTTGCCGGGTCTGTAATTATCGATGGTGAAGTAGGAAATGTCACTTGGAAGCTATTAATTGCTTCTTTAGCCCTTTGAGCAGCCTTGTAGCTTTCATATTTCTCTCGTGTCTTAGCCGTGGGGCTAGGTGATGATTGTCGGAGATTGTTAGCAACTCTGGTGCGATGAGCTTTACGTTTTGCATATGGATTGAGTGTGGAGCTTCTCACGTCAAAGTTTATGGGTATTTTGAGCTTGGGCGCATACGTTGTGGGTTCATCGATACTGTCTAAATTATAAGATACAGTAGCTGCTGTGTAACGCGATCGTCCGCGGGGGCGTAATGGAGATTCAGATACCTGAATGGGAGATGAAGTCACTATAGTTGAAATTGTTGGTTTTAATGTTATAGTAGTATGAACTGCGTCTCCAACAGAACTGGCCGTAGTGGTCCTGGTTGTTGTCGTCTCGCGCACCATGCTTGGAGCTGGTCTTTGTGGACTAAAGGTGCTTAGAATAGCATCACTTATACTGAAATTGCGGGCATTTCCATTTGTTAAGGTAGCCATAATAGATGTGCTAGAATTTTTTTCAAGAGTGCTAATAAAAATATTTTTATTTGACTTCGGCGTAGTTTGGAGAAACGGAGCCGCCGGCCCATTTCCATATCGCGATCTTGTAGTGGCTCTAAGGTTGTTGTTTTGCGGCCGTTCATCATTTAGTAGACTCTCAAGGCTTTTATACGGCGAAACAAATCGCATTGCGGGGTTGCTGGTAACTCGGTTCAGGTTGTCCTTAAAGAGGTTCGCACGGGCTGTAAAACTTTGTCCAGAGGTGGTCCGTTCCGTACTTGTACTTGAAATAATAGGAGCTTTTACTGTGAAACTTGTACTAATTGTGCTTCCACTTAGTGCTGTGACGCTTGTTGTAGATAATGTCGTTGGTTTGCTAT
This sequence comes from Drosophila macrospina, assembly GCA_035042075.1. Lineage (NCBI taxonomy): Eukaryota > Metazoa > Arthropoda > Insecta > Diptera > Drosophilidae > Drosophila > Drosophila macrospina. The sequence goes on along the minus strand of JAWNLW010000487.1, from coordinate 111,064 downwards.
GTGCTTGTTTAATTGTTGGACGGCCGTTGCGCCAGATTCGCAAGGGAGCATATGTGGTTGGTAAAATGTCCTCATAGTTCTCGGTATTAACATAGACTTGTGTAGGCGGGGAATGAGTTGTGTTTGCTGTTATTTCTGTGGTAGTTGTAGTTGTTGTTGTTGTTGTGCTGGGGTTATCTAAATGTGCACTATCTTCGCGCTGAAATAGGGGTTCAGTTGAGTTTTCCTCATTCATTGACTGTTCGGCCTTCAAGCTAAATCCGTGTGACCCGCTTTGTAGACTATAATGGTATGGCTTATTAGGTCGTCTTGTACTTGAACTATCCAAAAATTCAGTTTCTGGTCTTCTGTTTGTTATTGCTTTAAAACTCTGGGGCTTCACGTCGGATAACACAAAGCTTTGAATACGTTTGTTTTGATTTTTCTCAATAGAAACCGATTGGTCTTTTTCAAAGCTGTTGTATATGCTGTCTTTTAAATACGCAGTCTTCAAAGGCTTGTTTGTGGGCGTGCGAACCGAGTTACTATTTCCATAAGCCGCAGCATTAATGAAATCAAGGAACTTTGGCGAAGTGCTCGTCTCAAAGGATCGACTACTGGGTATCTCTGCAGTTTGAACGTGCACGTTCTGACTCTCATCATAAATCGCCTCAATATTCTTTAGAGTACTACTGTTTGCACTGTCATCTACCAATGACCACTGTTCGCTAATTGGGTGGAATGGGACTGTCGGTTGGGTTTGGGTCAGAGTTTGTATATTTTTGATATTTTGGATTTGACTGACAGCATTAACTAGAGACTTGGCCAGAACTTGTAGCTTGGATTTGAGAAAGGGATTGGAACCATAGGTAGGGGTTGGCATCGTTGTGCTGGTCGTAGTGGATGTTGTACTGGGTGCTTGTATGGTACTTGGTGTTGTGGTTGTCTTTAATTTGATTATGACATTTTGCTTAATGCTTTTATTTGCATGCGATTTTGAGCTGTTGAAGAAATGTGTATTTTTAATAAACAATCACATTAGAGTTAGTAACATATCCAGTTGATTTTAGTGTAAATGTGTGTGATCTTGAATTGACATATCCTAATCCTTTGGTTCTCAATTTTTGATTTGTTTATACCTTAGTCTCAGTAAATAGTTTTCGTACATCTTAACATAAAGCACATGCCATGCGAACATCGCGAAGCCATGCTCGAAATACACAATGATTACAGTATACATTTATACGGAACATGCAATGATTTTGGTTGACCATTTTGCACGAAGATAACAGAAAAGACAAACAGAATTAGTATGAAATATAGGTGTGAGGATCAGCTCTATGATATGAAATGAAGGCAAATTATAATCTATAAGATCACATTAATTAAATCATAATAGTAATAGTGATTATATTTGCCTAAATTTCAAATATCTATGTACTTTCAGCTTTTTAATGTACCATAATCAGAGCTAAATTATAAGTTCGAAAATTATGTATTTTTTGTAATGTAAGGATGAGCAATTATTGTTTCAAAGCAAATTAGCCATTATCGGCCAATAAGAGAGTCTTATAGACGGACAGCAAATCGAAGACTCAGCCTACGTATTTAATTATGTGATGCAGAATTTGACTAATTGTGGCATTAAAAATACCTTGAAGAATGCAATGTTGTTCTTGTTGTTGTTGTTGTTGTTGTAGGGGGCTTTGTGACGGTTTGTGTGGTTGTTGCAGTAGTCTTGGCGCTTGTACTCCTAGTTGTTAATGGAGAGATCTCCAAGAGCAAACCTCGCGTTGGTGTCGTTGTCGTGTACTTTTTAGTTTGGCCTACTTTAAATTGTGTAGACTGTGTGACATCATTGGCGATCAGGTTATAATCGCCCGTATCTATTGATTTGATAGGCTGGCCAATCTTCACCGGAGTGCGTTCGCGTTGGTAGTAGTCTTCTGCTGAGCTGGAATAGCTAAATTCAGCCTCCTCATAACTCATATTTTCCGTGGTAAACGTGTCGTAGTAGTTACGCGCATCATGTGTAACTGCTGGGCTCGAAGTTGTGGATGCAGTGGCCCGGACATCTAGAGTCTGTATGGTCACCTCTTCGGCCCTGATAGATAGATTTGTTTTTGATGTGTGTGTGTAATCGGTTGGTGTTGACGAGATGGAAATGTATGTAAATTTTTGTGTATATATTTCTCTATGAAATATGTGTGTGTATTTGTTCTTGCGAATATACCAGGACATGCTAGTTAACTAAACTTAGGGGTTTCTTCATTAATTATATCCTTAAGATTCTTACTAGTTGGGTCAAATACAAAATGCGTGTAAGTTTTTCTGACAGGTAGTTAGCAAGTAAGGCATGATTACAATGTTTTTTAACAAGACGCTATTAAATTTGAGCCACGAAGTGCGATTAGAGGTGATTCGAAAAATCACTTACCGTTGCGGGGTTCGTGTGGGTTGATCGTACGTATTCTCCTGTTCGATCTGTTAAAAAGTTTATTGTATATTATATATTTTGGTAACAGTTAATTTCTTGCATTTACATATGTAGGATATACATACCTGCGTATTGAGATCTTCATCGTACTCCGTGTTATAGTTTAATGCAGGCTGATTATTGTAGCTGGGCCTTTGTGGTGGTGTGGCTGTTGTCAATATATCCAAGGGGCGATACGTTGATTGTTGTTGCTGCTGACGCACGTTCGGCTGATATTGCGGGGGCTGTGGTTGCTGCTCTTCTTGCTGCTGCTGATACTCAATATCCCTATACAAATCAATTTCGTCGTCGTAAACAGAATAGTATGATGAATCATAGGGATTTGGTAAGGCACGTGCTGGTTGCTGTTGTTGTTGTTGCGGTTGTTGGAATGGTGTTGGTTGTTGTGGCACCTGCTGTTGTGTTTGGTAGCCAACCCCGTGATTGAATATGGATGTATTGTAGTAATTACGATTGGATGCTAACTGAGGCGGTGGAGCTTGTGAGCTTGGTTGTACAAATATGTTATCGGTCGTTTGCGCCGTTAGCGATGACGGTGAAGATGAATCAACTCTTTACACATAAATTTGTGAGCAGAGTTTACGGCGCAAGTTATTTACATTAACAAGTATTCACAATTATTTAAAATATTGATGCAAATATATAATACATATGTAAACAAAGGCAATGATAGTTTTCATATGATACAAGGGAAGAGAAATGCAAAACGAAATCAGATAGTAATTAAAACTTAAGATCAGAATACATATATTATGGACAGTTTATTACATTAAGTGATGAGTTAGGAAGGTTAGAGTGGATAAAATATACGTTAGGGTAGCCCAGTCCTTAAGAAAATTGTTTAGTCAACTGTACAGATTTTGTAAGTTCCATTTGGTTTGATTTTGTATTGTTTAGTTATGGGTAATGTCTGAACGTAAACGTATAACGCCGGCGGGCAATGGTATATATATTTATATTTATGTACATGTTATTGGCTTATTTTTTGTGTATTTGTGTAGCAGCCAAAAACAATTGAACAGCAGAACCACCGACGACTTTTATAACTACCTTTGTCTTTCCATATTTGAGGAACTGTGTATAGAGTTTAAATGCAAGCCGCCCAAGCTGCCAGTGTTTACACTAGGCTTGGAGTGAGCTTGTTTGGTTTGATTTTGAGAACGCTCTGCTCCGTCTTGATTATCCAAAGCTTCTGCTTGCCATTTATGCTGCCCGCGTTTGCGTTGGGGCCGCACTGTGTATCGGATTCGTGTTGGAGCAGGTGTTGTAGTGCTTATTGTGCTTGTCACACGAACGCGGATATTCCTATTATCAGTTAAGGTCGTCCCTTGCCATTGCGGTAAACGTTGCTTCAGTTCCTGAAATATATCGCTTGGAAAGCTGATAAATGCGGGAACTCCAGTACCTGGGTTGGGTTGATTATGCTGCGCAAAATTTGTAAAGGGTCGACGCGTGGTCGTTGCTTCCATGAACCCTGTCTGAAGGTTAAGCCGTTGATTGTCAGTCATTGGGGTGGTTGATCTATCAGATGTCACCTGCGGCCGGGGTGGTGCCATCGTTTCTGACATGGGCATATAGGGAAGCATGTGTGACGGTGGCAGCATGTCCTCATCAATTCCATCATCGTAGTCCTCGTCATAAAGCTCAGCAGTGTTTTCTGTAGTGGTTGTAATGGCGCCACTATTCTTAACTCGCGGCTTGCTAGTCGTAGTTGATTGTTTTAAATTAAAACTTTCTTTAGAATTTTGACTTTGAATATTCTTAACGAACGTTTCATAGCCCTTAAGAATACGTGGCGTCGATGATTCAGTGGATGAGCTAATCGACTCTTTCGTCGGGTTTGGCCTGGTTCTCAAAAGAGGTCGGGATGTTATTGGGCTTACTGTTGTTGTACTACTGACAGGTCGACGTAGGATCACAGCATTGCGAATATTGTCACTGCCATCATTGCTTACTTGCTTGAAGTATTTAATTAATGGGTTAACAGCTGGATTAAAACTTGCTAAATCACTAGCTTTCAAGTTTGCCATAAATTCATTTATATTAAATTGAAAATTTGTCATCTGTGGCTTGGTTGTTGTCAATGATTTTGGTGACTCGAGTTTCGGAACTGCCGTAGAACTGATTGATTTGGTAAAGGTCTGATATGATTCTGGTAATGTGCTGTTTGATGCATAGGTAATGCCCACTGGCAAATGTGACATATCCCGGAATGGTATCTGCTGCAGATTGTTTGGTTTATTAATAGCTAAGTTGGGAGCCGAAACCACATTGAAGTTGGGCGTGACTTGCAGTGGTGTGACTGCTGGTCTCACCTTGATTGCTGCATGTTCTATTTGATTTAACTTAGCCGTGTTATAGACGCCCTTCATTTTTTGATTTGCAATGATATTATACTGGAAGTAATTGCTTTCAGTTGTGCGTTGAGGCTCTTGACCTTGGCTAATGCTATACTGCGAAATAAGTTTGCCTGAATAGTTTGATGTGTTTGGCGGTTGCTCTGGTTTGTTGTTGTAAAATCCACCCATTGTACTGTATTGTGAATAGTGATCGTTTGGGGTTACTTGCTGGGACGGTTTTGATGTGGAATAGTAATCAAATGCGGTAGGTGCTGTAGTGGGGTGTACTGATACCTGTGTGGGCGGAATAGGTTGATTGTCTAAATGAAAGTAGGCAAAATTTTCAGCTTGTATTTGCTTTCGACGTTCTTTTAGTTCCTTAAGCTGTTGTATAAGGTACGGTAATAAATCGCTCTTGTGTGATTGTTCCTGGTAGGTAACAGGAGGTCCCGAGGTGGTCGAGCTGGCTGCGCCATAATAATTTCCGGCAATGGGTCTGAAGTCATTTTCTATTGGAGGGGGTGGCAATGACAAATTGTAGCCTGTGTAAACCAAACTAGGCTTTTGACCATATGCGGAAGTCTGCACTTGCTGCTCCTGTTGCTGTTGTGGATGGAACTTATAGCCAAGGTTTGGACTTAATTGGTTATAATTGTGGTTGGTGTGCATTTGCTGATTAGGCGGAGAAAGATAAGGATTGTAGCTACCAAAACTAAATCCGTTTTTTTGTATATTATGTTGGTGAGGTATAGACTCAATGGAACGGTAGTTATTTGTCGGCCATTTAGGAGAAGCTTGCAAAAATGGACGCAATTGACGTGGGCGTCGTTTTGATTCACCTATGACAGTATCATCGATATCTTCATCTTCTGCGGCCTCCTCACCAAAGTCAGTCTCTTTATCACTGAAGTCCATTTCTTTACTATTTTTCTGGCTGATCTTCGAGGAGAATTTTTGCGCTTGGGTCACTGCCGGCGCAGCCTCATCATAATGTTCTTGGGAGTTATTTGAGCTGTTCGTTCCTTCACCACTGCACAGTTGAGTATTATTTGCGGTTTCTGGTTCCGTAACTTCGCTGGATAGATTTGAATCCCTGTTTTCCGTTGGTGTAGTTGTCTGTAACCCATTGACATCACGACGTTTGCGTCTTCCGTCTAAATCAAGTCGATTATGTGACAGTTCATGTCCAATAGTTTCGTCGTCATATAAGCTTTCGCTGTTTGCGTACAGGGTTTAGCCAAAAAGCATTTTCAGTCGGTTGGTATGAGTCGTTTGGAGCAAATTATAGATATAGTGCAGTATGCATTACATGAGAAAAAAGAGTAGTACAATGAGTTGAAGAGAATTTTTAATTAGGCTTGCATTTTTTTTTTTTTTTTTTTTTGAAAATATAGAAAGGTCTAATTTAAAAAGCGACGATAGATGAATAACTACATTTAAAGCGCGAGCAATAAGTTTTTAATTTACCTGTAGGCTGTGCCAAAGGTGTAGGATCCAATTTTCCCATGATTTGGTATTGCATTTATGCTAGCTTGGTGTATGATTCCATCGCGATCACGCTGTACTTGGCTAACAGTACTCGGCTGACCACGATAAACCCGCTGTTGTCGATCGGTTTCCTCTTCTTCAACTGGTGGCAGTGATTCCTGCGCCTCTGCATATAGCTATTAATACAAATGGGAAGATAACTAGTGAGCTTATGTCGTTTTCAGTTGGCCGCGACTAACCTTGGCTATTTCTTCTTGCGAGTCCAGAAGCGACTTTGGCTGACCACGCGACGTGACCACAGGATTTGGAGGCACGCGCAGTTCTGGTGGCGGCGGTAGATGTTGAACTTGTGCCTGTATGATCTGTGGCGGTGAACGATGATACTGCGGGGGCACTGTAACTGTCTTCTTGGTAGAGCCTGGGCTAGTAAATGCTGCTCCAAAGCGAATGCGGCTAGGAACATGCTGCTGCTGCTGTTGTGCTTTGTTACGTTGCGCACTACCTACATCTGTAGAGCTGGCTGACGTACCACTGTCCACTAGCTCGCAACCTACGTTTCTGGGCCAGTCACAAGTCTGCAGCTCATGCGAATACATGAGACCTCCAGTGCAGCTTTCGAGTAGTGCACCACCAAACACGCATACATAATACTGTGTACAGTCCGTGGGATGCGGGTAGTACCCGAATTCTTCCGGACAATCGAAATTAACACCATTTGAGCTGGTTGATTTTATATTGGTACCAAAGCTGCGTGAATTAGTAACACGTGATGCACGTTTGCTCTGTGCATTTGTAGATCCTGTAAGACGTGAAGCAGAATTATATTTATAAATTTTCTTTATTTTCTAAAATTTAAAGTCGAAGTTTTCGTGACTTAGTAACTATTTGTGTCATAGAATGTTATTGGCGATCAGTTTAAGACACTGCTTTTTTAATAAATTGTACATTTAAAACAAAGTCAGCGAAATAAAGGTTGACCTAACCATAGCGAATGGATCAAAAGTGGTGAAACCTGTACCAAACCCACAAAATGCCATTTAAAGTCAAGAAAATCTTAACTTAAAACTGAAACTGATTAGTAATTCAAACAATCGAAGCTCAATTTGAATTCAGTTGAACCCACTTCGATGCAATCAAAGTTATTGCAAAAACAAAGTTAACACAACTCAGACAACCCCCAACCTAATTGCGCGACCATTTGAAGTGGCTCGCCCAATCTATGAGCATATTGTAATAATTGGGGCGGAAGTTGTTTTTCTCTTATTGGCTAGCATATTCAACTTTATCTGCATTACGATATTTCGGTGCTGTGCGCCAAAACCACAGCTAATAAATTAACTGACTTGCAACACATTAATATTATGCAAGGAGTCAGCTCCGGCACGCTGTCAGTCAACCTTCAATTACCATTCCGTTTCTAGCTCGAATACATAGTATATAATGCATATTAATATTTCGGTAAATCTTGGGACACAATATAATACTGTACCGTGTAGCCTTAAGACCCACCTACACAGCCGCACACAAGCTACAATCCAACTTTGTACTTAATTGTCAGGTAAGCATTTTACAAACAATAACAAGTTATAGCAACACACCGTTAAGCTGCACTTTTGGCCAGACATGAAACGACATCCACCTTACATATATTTGCCTTGTTAGAGACACCTTTTCCCAAGCAAATTTACATTCACTTTTTATTATAGTCACAAACAGTTTCTAAGGCATAAAAAATCCAGACTGCTACTTTTAACTTTTCAACGTAATTATAATTGGGCGTAGATGAATTGTTCATACTTTCGGCCAGTTAAGCCAAATTACGCTCCACTTCGTATTGTGAGTTAAGTATGTAGATAGCTAGCTTGTAGTGCTGGACCAAACATCAGTGTAAGATCGATACATCGATGTTTTCAAATTTGTTATTCATTTAATTTAATATTATATGTATTTTGTTGTTGCAATTTTAAATAAACCTTGATAATATGACACTTTGTCAAATTGGAAAAAAAATCGATTGAAATACGTTGGAACTTATAAACATTTAAAAAAAAATCGAACTTGGTAAAAAGACGACAGTAATGATATCATCGATGTTCTTATCCCAACAGTATTAGGTTGTCATATACATACATACATAAGCATATCTCTCTATCGCTGCAGTTTAAAGTTTACATATGAGCAATCGTGTCAAGGCTGCTAGACAAGATCTACTTACCATGCAATGCATGCAGCACGCACCGCAAATTGTGTAATTATCGCACAAAAACGTCACAGTATTCAGTCTTTCAGACTGCCTCGTGTGTCAAATGCAGATCGGAACGACAATCTTAAGTGAATGATATATAGTACTACTATAGTGGCTGGTGCTGACGCTGGCACAAAATGTAAGCTAATCACGTGCCAATGGCAATTGGCCATGCAAAAGCCTAGAGCCGCTGTTGCCAGGGATGACATTTGTCTTAGGTAGCAGCGTCAGTACACACTTGGCAACACAACTGTCGATTCATTGTTGTTGTTTGTACTTTCTGCTCCACTATACAAAATGTGTGTCTGGCCTGGCTTTGCTTAGCCAGAGCTAGAGTGTGGTTAGGTAGTTATGCAATGCACAGTAATTCGGCCATAAGCTTGATTGGTTTTATTTTTTGTGAGTTTACTCGCCTCTTGTCGATTGCTTTGCTTTTTGCTGCTCTACTTATTGAAAAATAAGTGCAACACATTACGCGACTTTTATTGAAAGTGAACAACTACACAGCACATAAAAATGCAGACCAATAAATATTCAGACAATTTCAATTGTACATAATATCTATTGATACGGTTTTCTGTCATTTGATGGGAATTTGTGTGGCTTTAATAATGCATTGAACTTACGACATCCGGTGTTTGGTTTTGTTATAAGGAGCATCAGCATATTAAGTTACTCCATTTCCCTTTAGTATCGACGAAAGCATTTATTATTATGAATTTAACATTTTGTTATCATAAATCCAATTCTAATTTGACTTATAAATTCCTAAGTGGAATTTCAATCATAAAAACTGGAACATATTTTATTAAATTCGAATGGGTGTAAAAATTCGCTAAATCACACTGTGTTTTATTACATACTTGAACGCAACACATTTTAATATATTTCGAACTTTTAAAATCGAAAAACATTTTCAATAAACTTATTAAATATTCATGAATAAAGCAGGGCATTATTCAAGTGTGTGACATGAAACCTAAGCAACATAATATATAGTCTAATTAACACTTTTAATGTGTGAATATATATCATTCAGTGGTTAACATTTAATTAGTTAGAAAACGTCAATTTATTTTAACATTTATTTAATATATGGTAACTTAGATATCATATTCTAACTAATGTTAGTGAATTCAGAAAATCTTTTTAAAAGTATAATTGTTACCAGCTTGAGACTTTTGGTAAACTAGGTGCGGTTCAATTGCTAAATGTATTTCTTAGCCGAACAAATAAATCATTCGTCAACGTTCAATTTTTAATCGATTGCACAATTCAACGAGAAGGCGTATCAGTTACCTCAAGGCATACTTTTGGCGAACAACCTTAGTTTTGCTACATTTTTTGTGGTTTCTGTTTCTTTTGTTACTAGCATTCGAGAGCTGCCTTCAAATTGCTTTGCATGTGCGCAGGAAGTTTGTGATCGGCAGTTGGGATTTTCCTTTCTAATCGAGCGCAGTGACCGTAACTTCCTGGGTGTTAAGCTACGTCAAATGGCTTTTTTAAAGTCATGTTAGCTTTAAATAAATAATATATTTTAAATAAATAATATATTTTATATATATATATATATATATTTTATATATATATATATATATATTGTTACAGTGTCCGGTGACTAGCACATCATATTATTATTATTTACAAATAAATAATGAATTTATTTTTGTGTATACAAATATATGTATTTGCTAGAGTACTTAGTATCGAATTCTATGAGAGTCCTTAGTATCTTAATCAACGATCTGCATTATGGATACAAAATAATGCAGAACAAATATAAACATTTCATAATATATAATTTTCTATATCGTAACTTTTAATAAAATGTTAATAAAAAGAAACTTGTATATAGAGAGGTTTTTCAGGTATTGATGATTTTTGGTTGACAATACAGTCTCTAATTATTTGGATATCAAAATACTCTAATGCAGAAGCCAAGCGCAAAAGTGAGAGTTATATGTTGGAACCCACTGTTTTGTGCACCACAAACAGGAAATATGCAACATAGCAACACTTGCCCAGTTTTCTTCATATTGCTTCAGTTGCTACGGTCAACTTTTAATATTGGCTACACTGCGCAGTTAACTTAAACGTTTTCGGCAGTTGTGTAACAAGGCTCCTGGCTAGCATTGAATTGTTACCTATATATTTTCCATTTAATCTTTGTATTGGAGTCTTTTTTAATAGCGAACCGCCAATTCTCTATCTTGTTAGCCAACTATTCAATACCCTGTATGTATTTATTATTATTATTTTATTATTTCCATTGATACAGCAGAACATAGTTTACCTTTGTAAATATTTTTAAAAAGGTTTGATTTGCTTAGACCAGTAATATAGTTAAGAGATTTACTTTCTATAATTTTTCTTGGCGAACAGTAAATTGTGGTTTCATGGCGACATGCACCGTCGAAAATCTTTATGGCTTTCGGTTAAGTTAAATGGAATAGCCACCTGTACATATCTTTGAACATACATCCAAGCAGTTTGACTTTTGTGGCACGCAGCATTTGTGAAGGCAATAACAACGGCAACTATAACGGCCCGTCGCTTAGTGTTCACTTGACTGTGACTGGCGATATGACACTTGTGGCACATGATTTTTTGATCAAATTTTCAGCTTTTGAAAATGTTGATTGGATGCCAACTTTCAAATGGACCCAAACCATTAATGTTATTCATACAAACAAAGTTTTGTACAAATTAACGTATAACGTAAAATCATCATTTATAATATGTATATCTGAAAGGATTTATCATTCAATTTTGTGTGTTATTTTGTGAAGAAAATTTCTTGGGGATAATGCCAGATATCTGAAGTCTAGTCTAGTTAAAAATCGGTAGAAGCTGCAATGATAATATATTTCTTATTCTAACTACATTGTATGCGGGATTGTTTAAACTCTAACACGTTTCGATCAAATAGTTTTTGGTTACAGTGAATGTTGCCCAGCAACGCCAACGTCGACCACAACAAAAAGCATAAAAGCAACTAGTCCGAAAAGTGGGTCAAACTGAGAATATTGCATAAGATGTAGACACAACACTCACCAGCATACAGAGACAAGCTATTTCAAATCTTGCTGCTAGTTGCAACAACTAGACTATGCGACGTCGCCATTTCTGCCAACGACAACCAAAGCGACAACGACAACAGCAACAACAACGGCACAATGTGGCGCAAGGCTCGTAGAGCGCATTTAAAATGCAGCCCGCCACGCCTGCTTCAAAATCGATCACTTTCGCATGGATTTGGCCAGCTGGGTTGCTATAGCAGCGCCAACGTGAACTGAAGCCAACTATATATACGCAATGTTAGTGATCTGAGATCGAGCAATGAGTAAGCAGTAGTAACTAAATAGTAGTTGTTTGGGACCCTGCGATTAAGCCGATTGACTTACTTCTATGAAATTCGGCAAATGTGTAGGGCAACGACTACGAAATCTAATAAAGTTTAGTTTTCTTCAATCTCTTAAGTATATACATATGAATTATATTACATTGCATGTGTATATATGTTCGTAATCCTCTGATTTTTGCTGCAGATGGATAGCAATGCCGGTAAAAATATAAGCCAAAAGCCACAATTATCAAAGATGAAGAATCACTTATAAAGTTGAAAGTCTGATTCCAAAATTTACATACAACCAACAACATCAGCACTGCATTTACTTCAAATGCTATACCACGGCCATGACGCTCATTTTTAAATTCAATTCAGTTTAAAGAGAACCGCCCCATTGACTGCATCGGCAGAGAGGTCATGGTGCTCATATTTGTTGTGGTTGATGCTGCCATTCGCACACCAAGCTGTTTGAACGATGCGCCGCTGTATTTTGCGATGACCTTACCGTTACCTTTTGGCTAAAATGCCGGATACTGCTGTAATGGAGATATTTTTGTATGCACGTATGTAGGTGTATATATATGCAAATGCTGTATCTGTTTATGCGGCAATTTTGTATTTACTCATAATTGAGTACATTATATAAACTAACAAGAAACAAAACGAATCCCCGAAGACTCCTACATACAAAAACCTAACCAAACCAAAAAATCGAGATAACGGATAATTTAAAGACTTAGGTTGCATTTATGATTTACTTTCTAAAAGCGAACCGGACAGCTTTCAGACTACTTTGTAAGTACACCAGATGTCCATTGAGGGAATTAAATAATCGAATTTGCAGAAATATACTATTCGTGCGTTTACATATTAGTATAAATTAATATGTGTTTTTTATATGTGTCGATATTAAGTTTTGATAATTTTAATTAAATAATCAACACACCCAACAATCTCTAAGCGTGATACGCAATAACCATGTTGAGTTTTTCGTTTTGGTAAATTAAATTTATGTTTTGCGTGCATGTTGACTAATCATTCCGGTTAGTTTGATTGCAATAAATTACCCCACACTGAAAGAAAAAAAGAATACATAAACTCGAAGAAATATTCCGCAAGCAGAGTAGATTGTAGCTTCAGTATGCATTTATTTTTCCATTTCCATTTCTTATATAACTTCCGAGCTTATTAGTGATTGTAATGATCTGAGCAGAGAGGTAATATGACTCAAGGCAGCCCTTTTACCCGAGTACCGGGGGAAAAAGAAAATACAAATAACCATTATTCAATAAACATGGTTAATACTGCAAGTGAAATACTTTATATTGCTTAATCGACATCAACGCATAAGTATGAAACCATTTTATATTAAAATGCGTCCAGGTTTTTCAAGGTTATAACAGGGTGCACTATATCTAGTAGTTGACAGCCTTTTTTTTTCTTTTATCGGTTTAAAATTACTTGTTTTAAATCGCGGAAATAACTGCTGCTGAAAAGAAACATTCTTATAGTATGTAAGTATTACATACTTTATTAAACATGTACAAAATAACTTTAGTTCTGAGTTGTACGGCAATTTGCATTTTATCATTGCGCTTTTGTCAGTAAGCCTTCGATTATTGCATTGGCCACTTTCATTAGTTATTCTACTTAGGTAAATTTTATGGTGTAACATTGCTTCCGCTGGGGAAATGTTTCAGTGAATTTGCAAGGCACCTCGAGAAAGTATTCAGTTGATTTAAAGAAGCGAATCTACGACAAACTAATATATTTATGTAATTTAATACAATTGTTGCCATTAGATTTGAAAGCAGTTGTATTCCCACAATAAGTCAAAATTATATTGTGTGTAAGTACTTTTTCTCTGAGCACCACAACTGTCCATTAAATGTTTCATGTCCTAAGTCACTTATTTGTGTCAATACCACATATCATATCAAATTTCAATTGGTCCAAATTCACATATAAGTATACTTGAAAACCATGCACACATGTATTCCAAAGACTTTCGTCTTCCGCATAGCAAACCAATTGTCACTGTATATCTTTGTGGCATATATCTGCACTCATCTGCCAAAAAGATGTAGACTACTACTACTACTTTGAATATACATATATATGTATATATATTTAAGTTTATTCAAGACAACAAAACAAATATGGATCCATCAGAAATTGGATTATTGCCGAGGTCCACACATACGTCCAAATCGCTAAGAGATTCGTGACTCTTTGTCTATCTGATGTAACACAAAGACTACTGTGCAGTGCGTGGGGCACGTTTTTAATGTCCGTACCTAGTCCTGCACACACAGCTTAACTGCTTATTGCACGTCTAGAAAGTTTGATTACTGAAAAATACGGTAGACTTAGGCCCAAATCAATTTTCGTGATGTAAGCGACGAGCATCAGCAGTTATCGTTGCACCTTCTGCACGATATTAAAATTAAGCTTATAATTAACATATACAGCTGTGACTTTTGAAATAGCATTTCCAAATTTTATGCAATTCGCGCAGTCTTCATTAGGTAGATTTTTTATTTAGAGCCTAAATAAAACATACACTGAGTTATTCGGCATTGTATGCTTATATTTCACATGCCATACATGCAGCAAATCAAAGTAGCTTGCAGTTGAGGTTTTTCGCTTTAAAATTGGAAGCTTACAGTATAAGGTTTCAGCATGCGCTTATTTTCAATTTTTCCCAACGATCTGGCCTCAATGAAACTATCGGCAGCAGGTTAATCCACTCCTTTCAATAAATACCAAAATTCAAACAAAGACAATTTAATTACCCACCCGTGCGGCACCCCAGATCAAGAAAACTATCAACTCTCCAAGGCCACACCCAAACCGATTTAGCTAAAAGACAGACGTAATTACCACTAATATTTTGTATAGCGTCAATTACTTGAGTGTGTATGTGTATGTGTTGTTTGTATACGGATAGAGAAACCCTGCAGATGTAGTTAAAGTCAAATTAATTTGAGCAAAGCTGAATCACTTTAAAATTACTATCGCTATCTATGATATCAAATTTACAATTATATTTAATTTATGTTTGTTAAATTCTTTTGATATTTTTCTTGCACTCATTAGTCAGAATAACTGTCAACATTTTCTTAAAGAGTTCATATATAAAATAAATGCAAAGCCCTAGCTCTAGAGGTTTAAATCAAAATCTAAATGTATACAAACTATATATTCACTTTTACTTATATTTATATTTGTATGTACTTGAATGTATTTTGTAATCTACTAAAAATGCTATCTTGGCATTAGAACTGAAAAGTGAACGGAGTTCACTCAACTGTGTCCAGTCTTGCGCATTGGATTTACGTGCCGCAGTATATTTTGGGTGTGTCATTCGGGAACAATTGCGATTGAAATCTGTAGCATATGAAAAAAAACTGTGCTGTATAGAATGTAGTAATAATGTGTGTTTGGTTCACTAGCTATTATTATGTATCCTTCTGGGATTTTCGGAGCTTTTCTAAAGCTTTAAGAAGTTAACAATAGCAGCATAACGGAACATTCAAAATTTTAATAAACAATACAAGCGCCAGACCTAGCAAATTAAATGACATTTCAATTACATTCATTTAATTCAGTTTACGTTCTCGAGGCGAGTCAGAAACACATTCAGGGTCATTCAACGCCTCAGCTTAGCAACCACAGACCATAAAAGGCAAGCACTCGCGACGGTTGCTGTTATTGCCCAAGAGTTTGACGCCAACATGCTGAAAAAATACATAAACAATTGTTGCTTCTAAGTCGGTCGGCAGCGCAATCCGATCTAAGGTAGAAACAATAAAAGGCCTTATTTAAATAGCTAACTTATGACGGTCTAAATAATGAAAAAGTAATAACAATTACCAGACAGTAATAAAGACCAGTAAACTTAAGGCTGTGTTTAATTAATGCAAGAACTAGTTTTTATAGCCTTGCATAAATAATCAAATTAATAACTAACATTATTGCAAATCTTTGATTCATTATTGTATTTTTATTTAAAGACTTTTTCGAATATTACAGTACTTAGGTGAAATAAAATATATGTAATATACAAACACGGCAACAATTTATTAGATTGTCTTTATATTCAAATTACTAAAACAACTGCTGAGCATTAGAGTATTTTGAATCCCACACTAGCTAAATTTTGCAGTTGAGAGTGTTAAAAGTGCTCAAGTTGGTTCCCATGCTTAGGTAAGCCATGGGAGTGGCTTACTATATCACGTAGCAGCCGTGTTTCATAAAATATAATATAGAGCACAACGAATGCACCATAGTATTACAATACCAACAACCAAAGCTGTTTTCAGTTCTCACGACTGACGCTTGAGAATGGAGATACATAGCGCTCTGATAATAAGAATCTTAATTAAGCTTTGCTTAAGATTTGCCCGTCCACTTACTTGCTTTACCCTAAGTACATATTTATGTATGTTATTAGTGCTTCTTGAACGTGTAAAATATTACATATTACTATCATTATATTTTTTAATTAATTAATAAGTCAATTAAATAAAAAGTTCTGCCTATTATGATCTGACAATGCGTTATACAATCGGCTGATATGCAGAAAGATTGTGTTCATCGCCATTCATTTATTTTGTAATTACTACTGTTCCCATTTTATCAAGGCTGAGAACGCATTACAAATGAAATACGTTAATTTTTGGTACAAATTTAATATATAGTACGTATATAAACATATTTTGCTAAAGAAAATATATATTATTAGCGCGGTTCAGGTAGCTGGGTTCTATTTGATAAAATCAAACGGAAAAATGAAAGACTTAAGCGACAAAACTGATAATCAGCAGCAAAAAATGTCGACACACAAAACTTAGTAAAGCAAGCTTTGTCTGAAATGCCTTAAGCTAACATTCGCAAATAGCCTTCACCTTTTCAATAGTTAGTCAGACAAGAGAGCGAAATGATGAGACACGATAATTTACATGAAATTCAACATGTAATCAATACGAGCGGCAACAAAAATCATCAGGGTCACAGTAAGCAATAAGTCATTTATCTAAAATCCCGAAGTAGTGATGGGTCTAAAGTTTTCAATGCTGCAACCACATTTTTATCTATAATATAAATAACTCGAAGCAAGGAAAGTGGTTGCTGACGAGTAAAGTTAAATTGCAAATTTTGTCTAGTCAAAGCAGTAGTTAAACAAGTTTGCCGCTGAACTTGAACACACATCGCTCCGTTTACAAATAAACTCTGTTGCACATGCAACAATATTTAGATGTACTAGGTGAAACGTTTTTGTTTACCTAAAGTAATCACCCCAATAAGTGGATAAGAATTAAGTGTAGTACAATTCGAAAAAGATCTTAGATGCAGCCATCACGAATTCTATTCACAAATTGAGTTTTCTTATTAGGCCTAAGGAATTGGAATGCCTAACAGTCCCATTACAGCGAATTACAAATTTAGCTCACTAAGTTTATTTACTAACAAGAAATTATTCTATGTAATATAAGTAAAGCCAATTTCCATAATTTCGTAAATTTAACGTAAAAGTTAAGTAATAATGTTCAAACTGTTTAATTGGCAACGCAAATATAATAGAACTAAATATTACAATAAATTTATAATATATCTATATCATATACCTTACGACTTGAAGATTTACATTCTTCAAAGAAAAAAAATCTATGCATTAAAATTGATTGATTGAAAAAATACCAGACATGCGTGTGAAAAGCCATTGCCAAGGCTTAAAGTGGTTAAGTTTTAGTCGAAGTATGTAGGATTGATTTGAGGTTATGAGTTTGAAGCCGGAAGCTTGTGCGTTGCTATTCTCTTTGATTTAGACGGACATTATTTGAAATTCACGCATACATATGTTGATACTTAAAAGTGTTGAATAGCTGGTTATTAAGTTATTTCAGCAGTATAACTGAAGAAATGTTTGTCTCCCTGAGAACATGTATTTGTTTGGTTTTTACTATGTTATTTCTGTTAATATTTTGATGACTAATAACATGTTTCGCAGCGAGATCGCTTAAGCGGATATCATTTATTTATAATTTTTTGTCTTTGAATTTATCCGGTTTGCTTGATTATGATTGTCAATCTAATATTTTGAAGATATTTTGCTTGGTTAAATAAGTAAGTTGCAAAATTTGTTTAGTTAACTTATATTTTGATTGCTAACAATAATAGAATCCAAGGCCAATGTGTGATCATGAATCAATTAAAATCAGTAACATGAATGTGTTCTTCAGTTAAGTTCAGCTAAGTTAAGACACGGAGTTATTTACTAAGCAATCAATATATAATAAATACAATATATATATATATATATATATATAAATATATAAGTATTTGAAAGATACCCTTGACAAGTCAATAACTGGAAAAACAAATAAGTGTTCAAGCAACATGTTGAAGCTGTTTATCGGAGTCATATCTACTTTGAGCCATGTTCTGTAAAGTTTGCTTTTGAATGTCAGGACATGAGGAGCACAACGTAGGTGACTGGGATAGTCAACAATGAACATGTTAAAAATTATTGCCTGCGTATAATCAGTACAAAGGCATCTCTCAAAGTGCAAAAAGGCGTGGTGAAGACAACGGCTGCTAAATCTGTAGGGGTATAGAGACTGAGTGGTTTGTTTTGTCTGCGTCTGTCAGTATTGTGGTGATGAAGTACTTACATTACCAACAAATCCTACGTAGCCATGATGTCTAGTCGGATACGTATAGCATATTCAACGCCCTTTACCAGGATAGTACAAATTTATAGCTTTTTAAAACAATATTTAATGTATGTTTAGCAAACAAATTTAGCATGCAAAACATCTAAACAATCGAATTTAATACTTCGTATTTATAGTTATTAAGAAAAAAAATTAAGTTTGTGCCACCTAAGGTGCAACAATCATCTTCCCACGTTTGTAATATTTTGCACGCCCCTACGCAGATGCGCTTGTAAGTTTAATGACTATGCAAATTTTTACTACCTAAATGGCAATTTGGTCTTATTTTGCTTATACTACTTATACACTAACCACAACTAAAGGTGCACACAGCGTAAACCAAATGATGTACTCTCAGATGCTTAATTATCTCTTCCCATACAGTTGTTGGCGTAAGTAACCTACACTTTGTGCATGCATATATTTAAGGACAAAAAACATTAGTTTATGTGTTTATTTATTATTATGTTTATTATGTTTGTTTAGAAAATAGACAATTGATTGAACCAAATTGTATAATAAACCACTCTAATATCAAAAAAACTACTTCAAGCTTTAGCGCTTTATATATTAATATATAAATGCATAGCTTCGTTTAAGAAATAAACACAATAGTTGGCGAGAGTTATTTAATACTGAATAAAATATTTTTACAAAAAATCAATAAAAAGTATATTCAAATGATTAAACAAGACGCCACAGAGTTCAATGACTCGGAATGCGCTTGATAACAAGTAACTTGTTCAGGCTGCACAGCAACATTCACCTAAAACTTTTATTGTCAAGTAGTATTTGGTTGCTCAGCTGAAGCTTGTCTGGGCAGTGTTTTAAAGCAGTAAAACTGCATCAATAAATTCATTTTATAACAAATAAAGAAGCTCAAGCTACTAAACGTGATGTCATCAAACTGTACGTTGTAATCGCAACCAGTTGCTAAGTGTATTTTGTTTTTTGTCTCCCTCATTACCTTGGGTGGCATTGAAAGTGTTGCGAGCCCCATCAGGTTCCTGCTGTGATTAACCGAATTGGTTGCATTGCTACAAAAAATAAAAACCATCAACCGAAAACACGATTGGCTACATCAGGTAATTGACTTATATGGCAGTTACAAGAAAATCACTAGCTTTGACCAGCTGCAGACTGATAAAAACCTAGAGTTCAAATATCCAATGTGAATAAACTCTTTATGACCCCGCAATCTGACACAATTTCGATTACTGCATTGCACATATTCGGTTGGTTAACCTGACAGCCAAGCTCCGCGGAAGATTAATCGTTTGCTGAATGTTGAAAGTCTAACGGTATTAACGTGCAATCAGTTCGGTCTGCAACTCATTACATCTGTGCAGTTAATAGACCACCTTATTTTCAGATGGACAACGGTCAGTACCTTATGTAATAAACGCTAGCATAATGTGTCGATAAATACATTGTCACTGTGTTGACGCGACATTGCGTTGTTGGTTAAAGCATATGTATATATGTATATACATAACAAGTATGCGTTGCAAGTGAAAGTAAAAGGTTAGCTACATGCACATTGATATAAAAAATATATATATTAAAAATATTTGAAAAATTGCATGCTGTTGACTGCTAACTGCGTAGCTTGCAAAGATGTAGTTGCGGGCGAAAACTGAAAACTTGCTCTTGGTAGCCTTGAGCGCAGAATCTGGCTTCGCTTCGCTTAAATTCCAGCAATAACAATAATAAAAGCTCCAAGGTTGTTGAACATCTGCAAAAATCCTGTTTATCAATTGCCAACCTATAGAGGTGTCATTTAAATATTATGGAAGAGCCTTTAATGCCAACAACCCATGCGGTTAACAAACAGCAACTTAACAAGTCCGAATTCAATTGGAGCATCGAGTGAAGCTGCACTATCATTTTGTGTGAAATTGAGCATTCTGTTATTACAGAATAGAAAGGAAGCAAATGCTTTTAACATTTAATGCTATTCCGGCTTAGCATTAAAAATAATTTCGCTAATTGCTTTAGCTAGCTTTAGCTAGATTTATAAACTGACCCAACCATTTATTTCAAGAATGTACTACTGCGCTCTGCACTGCAGAGCTGTTCCCACGTTTAAAATGGACGTTGTCCTTGCTGTATTTACGCGATCAAGACCCATGACGCTGTCAAAATCAGCTAGCATGACTGCCTTTCTAAATTTCTGAGTAAGTATGTATGTATTTATATGCAGTTACAGCCTTGAATGTGGTTTACTTTTGACTTTTTCACAGCATTTTATACTAGGGTAACAATATATAGTAGGTAAGGAAGGGAAATATCTTTAAGACTGTTAAAAATTATAAGTATTGAAATGACCATTTCGATGAAAACGATTAGTTTAACAGTTAAGAAGAAAGTAAATAAATAGCTGTGTATATAAGAATTTTAATGTATATTTATGTATGTACAACTGTTTGGACTTGATTGTTTTCTATTCCATGATATATAGAGATATGACTGGCTATAAATTATAATTGCCACACACTCTCGGGCTTCGGCGTACATAATGGACGGTATCCATCATTCACTGCTATATAAGTTATTTGTTTTTCATATTTGATTATTACGAATAAGCGTAAAGAATGTTGGGTCCACAGACTATTCAATCAATTACAAAGACACGGTGTGGAGTCGCCTGCTCATATGCTAGTGTTACGGGTGCCCGTCCGCATTAATGATTGTATGTTCGGAGCAACGAGCCGTAAATGTGAAACGCGCATAAAATAATCATAAAAATAAAAATTAAGAGCTTTACGCAATCCTCACTAGGCATTCAGCCATTAGCTGAAAGACATGAGTGAAAAAAGAGAGCGATCTGGAGTCAGGTGTTAGAGTGTAAAGTGGAGCAGTCTTGCCAGTCAAGGTAACTTGCTGTCTTTTCATGATACAATTTATAGAGTTTTTGTATATTGGTTAGGTATATTGTTAGAGCACTGGTTACGCATTGAATATAATTTTGTCTGCGGACAGTGAGTAAATGCGCACATGTTATATGTTTTGAGGATACAATGCAAATAAAAGGAAAGTAATTCAAGGTGAGTTGCGCCATCAAAACAACTTCGTGTAGATTGGGTTGTTATAATTTGAAAACGACACTTTATTCGAGTATTGATTAACATAAAAGTGTAATTCCGCTTTCTATCATTGTTGAAAGGTAAAAAGTCAAAGACCCTCCCCATCAAATAAAGTATTTGCACCACATACATGTAAGTAATTGAACGTGTATATTTTGTGCATATTTATGAATGTTCGTGAATCGTTTGAATTGTTCGTTGCCTAAGTCTTTTGTTTTGCTCTGCCTTCAATGGGAAAAACGAAAGTGTACAGTGTACAACGTCTACTTGCACTGTAAGTGATGTTACGCCATATGTATGCATATAAATAGCACTCTCAAATTATAATAGTTTAAGTAAAAACAAAAAAGGGAGGCAAGCGCATGCGGGTTGTCAACTAATCTGATAATTTAATGACGCCCTTCCGCGTGATCCCACCTTTTCGCACGGTGTTCATTAACACCATCACCACAACAATTGAATGGTTAATAATGTGTAGTTTTGAGATTATTAAATTTATTTCTATGGAAGATTTGGCATTGGCATTTGTGGCTGACAGGACGTCAGATATTGTAATTTTAAAATGTGAAATCTTTAACTGCTTCTAGTAAACCTGTTGCTTAGCTACCAGTATGAAAATATTTTTGAAAACAAAACAATGTTCCAAAGTTAACTCATTTGGTTACATTGTTATGCTTTACATTTATCGTATTATTAACGGTCAGAAAGTGGTTTTAAAGCAGTTTTAATACATGTGTATGTAATTAAAGTTGAGCCATCCATTATTCGCATTACACACCACACACACACCGCACACACTCTAAACAAATTTTAAATTGAAAAAGGCTTTTCTAATAGTATGCAAAGTATTGTAGAAAACGTGAGATTTTATTCTTATTATCACGTCGACATTGAAACCTATAAAGTTTACAGATATTGAACTTTCATTCCGCGTTTGGAAAAGAAAATGTTTAAAATATAAGTAATAACAAACTTGATACCACGTTTTTTGCATAACAATAATACGTACAAGTAACCGAATACCCTACAGATCAGCGTTTAAGCTTGGGGGTAAGCTATGTAATTGTTGTGTCGTAATTGTGCCGAAATGTGTCACTTTCTTCCTATCACTGAATTTAATTTTATTTTGAAAATAAATATAATTTTTAACAATCGAAAAACTTGTGTGTATTTTGGATACATACCACAATATTCACTCCACACACATAGGAATACTCGTAGACAGCCATTGGAAAATGAAAGTAAAATATGAAGCGCACCACCGCGCTGAGGCACATAAATAGAGGGCAGTAATATAAAATTGTATGCACGTAATATTAAATTGATTTTATCAATAATGCTGCAGATAATAACAAATATTTTAGAATTACGTTCGTTACAAACTGTACAGTTTGTCGAATTTAATAAGAATCGAATATAAATGTACTTAAGTGAACTAGATTTGAAGTGAGCTTTAAATGTTTTAATATAAAATATACATTAAAACTTATCAATAGAAATTTCCCATTAATATTGTTATGTATAGTCGTGGGTATAATGGATCCAATTTTTGTTATCTGAGTCACAAGTAGCAATACATACAATACATGTTGTAAAACTGCTATAAAAATTTGGATTACTAAATATATTTGTAACGTCTCTTAATTTTGCATTTTTGCATATTAAAAAAAAAGAAAATAATTAAGTGAGTTGTGTTAGCAAATTTGTACAGTTATTATAACAGCAATTTATTTGGTTACATAGATTCATGTGTGTGTGTATACGTTCATCAATTCATTCATGTCACTCAAGTCTTTGCAATGTATGCAATTAATATCTGTGCCATAAGCAGGCTAACTGATTGGCATAGCTTACATAAGCTCGATATCGTGCGTTTCGTTGAGTGGACAAAGCGAGCTGGCCAATCGCTCCGGTTATTTGTTATGCTTGAAAATGATTATGTTACATACTATTATGAGTCTTTATATATGTTAGATAAATAGATAAAGTAAGCGAAAACTCTATGCAGTTCACATATTTATAAATAAGTCATAACCTTTTTTTTCAATACATTGGCCAGCGTTTATTTTTACGACTCTATCTATAAAACAACGTCTAATGAATACATCACTGGACCAAAGAACTACAAAAAAATCTTTTAATTAAAATGTTGCATACAGTTGCTTGCGCAATATATTGTTTATATTCAAGCAAAATAAACTGGTTATTGAAGGAATACACTCAGGCTTATGTTAATTTACATATGAAATACAAACAATGAATCTATATAACATACGCAATTTATCTTATTTGATTTTTTATTATTCACTGAATCAATTTAGAAATAAAATGTAATCTGTAATATCACTTGACGCCCATTTAAGCTTTGCAGTTTTTTATAGATATTTGGAACCATACAAACTTTAAAAAACATGTTTTAATTATTTTCGGGATAAAATAGCTTATAAATAACTTTCAAATAATTAATATTGAATATAAAAGTAAGAAAAAAAACAATGGAGACAACGATGAGCTTAACTTAATACCTTGCTTTTAGCCATTTCAGACTTTATTCAGAAATTGTATATCGTGATTTTTCTTGACTTTAATCAGAACAAGTTTTGATTCTCCATAATAGCGTTGTCTGAGTAAAAAAAAATTTCCATAAAATTAATGTTTACGAGTTAGTTTGTTCAAAATTTCTATCGAAAATATACATACATTGCTGATATGTACTATTTTCGGACTGTGGATCTTAACAATGTGAAGCTACTTTTATGTACATATAAACAGTTTTTCTTTAAACATTTATATATAAGTTTGTAACATGACTTCTCTTAAAAAAGAGATTGGTTCTAGCCTTTTAAATATTACGCGTATTTCGAATTATTTTGCCTAATGTACAATTTACACAAAACCCAAAGAAGTCGGTAAATGTTTGACCAAGGCTTAAGAAAACCCCTGCTTCGTAGTCAGCTTAAAAGCTGTTAGAATATTATGTTCGGGCTATCATGAATCTGTATTTTGCTGCCTTTACTTGCATTGGCGTAATGTTAAGTCATTACACATTTAAGCTGAGAGTCACCATAAAGTCGACAATGTAAATACTAAGCAACAACTTCGTGTCTTAAGACATTTGATTTTCTTTGAAAGTAATGTTAAACAGCAACTCACCTGTTTCGAGTAACAATAGACATAATCCCAGAAGCCAGTATAAACTTTGCCGATGTGTTGAAAGCTCCATGTTGTTGTTGTTATTGCGCATCACTATAATTGTAACTGTAAATTTTCTTGTTGTTGCTGTTACGTTTTTCAGGTTAATTCACAGAATTTGAAATACCAAAATGCAAGCCTAGGCTGACAGTCAAAAGGTACGGCAACAGCAGCAGCCGAGAAAAAGCCAGTCTATACTTCAAACAAAAGCAAATATATATACAGGCATACATACATACATACATACATACATACATAAATAAATAAGTGTGTAGTAGGTAGATATACATATATGCAAGTAAGAAGACAATGTCGCAATTTTTTCGATTTAGATTTTTTCATTTTCAAGTTGGAGTTGTTGGTGTTTTTCTCTGCCGTTTCTGCATTTCAATTCCGTTTTGTTTTCATTTTCAATAAGGTTTCGCATTTATTGGTGTTGTACTGGTTACCCCTATCCTTCTCACTTTCGACAAAGTTTGAGACACAACACCACACAGTTAATTTAACAAGCACACACTTATAGTTATAACACTTGGGATTTATCTTTTGTTTTAAAATATATTTTATTCTGACTTTTTCCTTCTCATGTTGCAAGAAAATGCATTGGCTTTAACTTTACAAGGTACTAGGATCGGTCGATTAATGGTCAGACTTAAATTTACACGCGTTTTTCGCTGCAAACACATAAACGGAGAAGTATGTGCGCACAAGTCAATGTTTGAAGAAGAAAATGTGAAGCGAAATAAGATAAATAAACAAACAACAAAACTGAGTTTTTGTTTTTGTTGATGTTTTTTTTTAAGCAAAACTTTCTTTTCGATGTAAAGCCAGTCTATCTACGTTTACTATTGCTTATTCGCGCACACACGAGCGTTTCTTGAACTATAAAATGCAGTTGCGCTGGCTTTCTATACGTGGATTTGTCGAATGCAATATTCACGAATTCGATAACTCAAATATATCGGTTCATTGTTCACTATTGATTCTTATAAGTTGTGCATTTTTGTAACCGATTTTAAAGCTCTTTAATATTCTTATACGCTTGCTAATTGGAATACCCCAATTCTCATGCGCAAAACACTTCTTACCGTGAGCTCAAGCGAACAACACGTCCTAATCGAGACAACTAAGCAACACGACTGCGCGCAGCAAGTGCTCAAAATCTGTCAGCTGGGCCAGGTTTCGACGCCAAGCTTGAGTTGTGGTTGGCTGTTAGCTTACAGTACCACAGTTGCTGTTACTGTTGTTGTGGTTAGCAATGTACGAGGTCGATTGCTTCAACGGTATCTCTTAAGCTTTTGAAAGTAAGAGTAATACGTTTTTCAGTCCCAAAAGCTTTTCTCTTTGCTTGTTTTAGTTTGTTTGCAGAGATTTAAGTTTTCAACAAGCAATCTGCGAGCTCGAAGTCGACATTTTTGCGGAAACGTTCAGAAATTCAGTAAGATAGCTAAAAGGAATTCATACATACATTTTACCGTTAGTTATTGTTATTGTTGTCTTGAATTCATTTTACCCATAACATTATATTTGTATATTAATAACTTTGCTTCACAACTTTAAATTACAGAATCGAAAGTGAAATCATCGAAAACAAAGGCTAAGAACTAGGCCGAATCACTCGACCAAGACCAACTTGCAAACAAAATTTATAAAACGAATTCGCAACCAATGAGACTAGAATGTAAACGAAGCATACATTTAGGTCCCCACAAAGAAAATTATTGCAGATTGCAGTGTTTCAATTGGAACAATAATTTACAACCAACAAATGAATATAAAATAATAAAAAATGCATCCTATTAAATGACTCATTTCTTTATGTGCGTTCATCATTATCTACTCAGTCGGTTAGTAACAAAGGTCCAGTTGTACAAATATGTCAAGTTTTCGCCACAACCTTATCAAGTTTAATGTATATTTTCATAAACAAATTATTTTAATGTACTTTAATGTCTTAATTTCAAAATCCAACCAAAATTTGACACTCCAAATCGTTGTGAAAGCTTACAAATTTTTTCGCAATTTTGGGTTCCACATAGCATTGCAGACAGCGCCCCTCAAATGTTGCCATTCACTTCATAAATAGGCGGCAACAATACTACACAGAGACATAATAATATGATAATAATGTACACAAAAAATGCGCAAAGACTATTAAAAGGTGTGTTAATATATATATATATATATATATATATATATATATATATATATATATATATATATATATATATTATATATATAATGTATATAGCTATACTTGATAACTCAGTGACAAGAACAGAACTGTAGAAACCCTTAAATTCTTTTGGAATTTAATGGCATATGTATTTATTAAACTTTTGAGAAGTTTATATGATGAAATTACTCTATTAATAAATTACATAGTTATAGACAAATATCTAATGTAATCGTTAATAGCAATGCCATTTTAATAGAAGGAAATTACCTACTGAGTGCCAGAAAAATAAAATTCAGATTTCATTAACATCAGTGCAGGGTATACTATGGTCAAGTTTATTGATTTATTATTATTTAGTTTTGGTAGCTTTTTAATGGTTTCATTAAAATAGATCGCGCAATCAGGAGATAATTGAATAGCATGAGGTGGAATAATGCGACATATAGAAGTCCCTGGCAAATGATAATTACGGTACACAATCAAATTTACTACACTTAAGGCATTGACAAAAATACCAATAATGGACATGTACACAAAACCGTTAAAAATGTAACCTTGATAACTTCCCTATTAATGAATATACTTAACATTGTATAGTAAGTCTAAACACAAACATTTACGGACAAGCACAGCCACAAATCTACATTTGTAACGGCCTTCATGACAGCCATTCATTGTATCTACTTAGTGTGTTCGAAATACTGATCTTTTGTATCCGAACTTCGACCGAAAATGAGAATGCTGCAAATTGGAAAAGCTTATATAATGACCCTGTTAGTTGAAAAAGCTTTTGTGTAATAAGTTTCAAATTACGCAAACTACATGAATAACGATTTTATGAACCTATAGTTCAGATTCGTATATTTTTGTCTATAAAACATTTCTTCCAAGTTTAATAATTTATCAGGAATAATTATTCTTTTTTACATTTTGCTTTTACAGTTGGTAAGTAAATATGATTTTTAGTTAAAAAGTAATTTAGCTTTATTGATTAGATATAATTATTAAAAGTTTAACATACAGCTAAAGAATTTTACTTAGATATAATAGAACTAATAACATCAGGGTTATAGAAACAACGATCAAGTCACACCTTTAGCTTAAATTATATACCGAAAACCTGATATCAGTATTTCCTTTTTCAAAAATAAGACGCACCCACTCACCAATGCAGCAAAACGTTGTAGCCGCTGTTAAACAATTCGAAATCAGAACAGTCACAGAAACTACATCAACATTGTGAATGCAAAGACAACAAAGGTAGCAGCTAACCAACTTGCTGACCTTCTCGACACAGTGGAGTGACGGTTTCGCAATCGCCGACCGAGCACTCAGGTTCTGGGCGGCTTCTCAACGCTACAATTGCTGCGCTGTCATAGCTTATGCATATGGGAGCAGGCGAATGTGCACGACTGCGCCATTTAAATTGTTGTAACTAGCAACTAGAATTTACGACAACCGGCTGGTAAAAACAGATATTCAATAGCAATATATGACAGCAGCTGCAATAAACAGCCAGCTGACCAGCCACGCCCTAACTTGCTGCTTTTACTGAACACAAGTATATTCTTTTAAGGAACTCTTACCAGAGTGTATTGTTATAATTTGAGCAGAAAGCTATGAGTGAAAGTTTTCGAAAATTAGTGTTAAGTTCTAGAATTAGAAAATGTTAATGCAGAATCATTTTGTAAGTTGATACAGGTATATTGTAAATCTAAGCAATAATTAAAAAGCCTTTTCACAACATTGTGACCGTATACACGTACGCAAGTACTCAGCAGCATTAAAAAAATAGTCACACAGCGCAGCTCTGTGTATACCAAATAGTAATAATACCCAAGCTTATAGGTTGTATAAACCGGATTATAAGCAAAACTGTAGCAACACCCAACTCCAGTTTAAAGAAAAATATACAACTTTTTCAATAATGTTTATTTCTTCAAGGTTGCTTGCTGAGTACTAACTTAGCAGAAACTGAATCAGCCATTCAGCAAAAGATATTGTTGAAAGCCTCTGTCGATACCAGAAAAGGAGTCCAACTCCATAAAAACGGAAATAATTTATTTGTTCCCAAAAGCAAACTATCGTTACTTCGAGGTTGGTAAGATTTGCCTTCTGGAAAATTTCTAACTTCTAGTTCTCGAACTAATAAATGTGCGTCATTAGTACCATAATACATACATGGTATATAGTGATAGCTACAATAAAGTTGCAAGGAAAAAAAACAGCGGATCAGTTGAGTGCACGCGATAAAAATAAAATTATTTTGATAATAATAGAATAGAAGGTATTATGACAGGTGTTAGTATGTATGAATGAGTTTTAAATTCGATGTTGTACTACTCAAGAATAATAATAATAAGAATATATTCATATTTTAATAGTGTGAATAAAAGAGGTCCTTTTTTGTGTTTGTATTTGTAAAAAAGTACAAAATTTTTATAGTAAGCTCCTATCAAATATGAATAAGCAAGGGAGAGAAACCTTTGATGCCAATCTGTTTTTGTATTATATTGCCTCCCACGAGCCTTCGCTTGAGTTTGAGCGAGCCAACTCCAATTAAGCTTACATTTTAGAATTTCTGTATGTGCCTGTGTTGTTTAGAAAGGCAAGCTCTCTGCGGTTAGCATCAATGCATCTGAAGGTGTTTGTGTAAGTAGCTGAGGGCCCATAGGGAAAACGTTATAGTGCTTGCCTTTAGCAATGACTATGCATGTGATCGGTTAGTCAAGCTCCCTGCAGTGAGCATGCGCATGTGAGAGGAACTGCAGGGATTGCCCATATCGTGCGAGCTTTCCATACGCTCGCCATACTTGGAATCCACTGTGAGCGTATCCGCAGCAGTAAACGTATTATGCAGCTTCCCGCTGGCTGAAGGCTTCAGTTGCGTTTGCTTCTTGACGCAGTATGGAGCTCAAGCGGACTTGAAATCTAAGTGATGTTTTGCTTATGCTTTAGCTATATTAATAGCTTTCATTACAATTTACTTTAGTGAATTTATATTTATTTTATTATATTATTTGATTAACTTTATATTTTCCAGGCTACTAGCCGATAAATCTGATAATTATAGTTGCATTTCAATAAATTTTGGTTTGAGTGTGATGTCAAAATGTTTTTGAACTGCACTTTTTAATTATTGTTGATAACTTTATTCTCGCCTTCTTCATAATCAAATACCACATTTCTAACTTGTAATTTGAGCATTCTATTCAGTAGGCAACTTAATATGGAAAAACCGGTTACCGTATTGAGAGAGGTTATGTAAAAAAAGAGAAACAATTAAACCTTTCCAATATGCAATACAAATTTATTTACATAACACTCATGCAAAGCTGGTCGCGCTTTAGGTCTACATTTGGAGCAAATTCGTGAAATTTTAACTGCAGTTTAAGCCGCGAATGGTAGACACGATTTGACTGCCACCGGGAGCAGAAAAAGCACCAGTTGCTGGTTCAAAAGCTGGTCCATGAAATCGCTAAATTCATGACTAACTCGGATTGAATCTCTGTAAAAAGTAAAAAAAAAGAATGGTAACAAAAGGACTCGACATCACTGCATGTAAGAATGTCATAAGAAAATTTTTTTATATGTATGAATAAATACAGGCAATAAAAACTTGATAGAATGACCACTGTAAAGTTTAGCTGTTAGTTGAGCTTATTGCAACGACGTGCATAAGTCGATTTACTCATACAAACATTTTGGTTATAATATACTTAATATTCTTGACAAATACCCCTTTTTTACCCCTGAAAAATTAATATAAAATCTTTTTTAGGTATATATATATATATATATATATATATATATATATATTCCAACCATCCGCCAAACTCTTTGTTGCTTGTTTTGATGACAGCCCCAAAGTATACTGTGCTGCCTGCTAACCATAAAACAGTTTTAAGAGCGGTGCACCGTATCAGTCAAAAATAAGAGACCTTGGCAATTTCACACATTTTCCTTTTTCAACAGACTAATTCAGTATTCGTATATGTATTAAGGATCTCAAGGTTTAAGAGTATATTAAATTTGACTCACAAAAACTTTATATCCTAATATGATATCATATGCAAGGCTAACTTACGCTACTCAAGATGGCCTTAAATTGTATTTTTTAATTAAAATTTTAGTTGTAGCATTCCCAAAGGAACTGACTAGCTTAGGGTTTTTGTTTTGCATACTTTCATGCGACATAAAAAAAGCACACAATAGAATCGGAACTTCACAAAGTGTTGCTTTCGTTTTGTAAGCCTGTAACATTTTTAAAGTTTATTATGGGTTTTAAAAGCCTGATACAAAAAAGTTAAAAAAAAAATTCTGACGCCTTTTTCCTAGTACGGTCACTTATATAATACCTAAGATGTAGATATGTGCAAATGCCTATTATTTCACATTCACACGACGAGAGTGCAGATTGTATATTGCAAAATGTTTCAGTAATCCCTAAAAAGTCACTATATTTTTATTTAGCCATACAATGGTATGTAATATATTCTGAGTACACACTTATGCAGCAGTGAATAATTGTATACCGCATTCATTTATTCATATTTGTATGTTCTTATATACATACATAGATGTAAATATGTATGTAGCTGAATCACAAAATACCTGATTGATCCCTAAAATATCGCTATGCTAACTTGGACCTTAAAAACATCTTAAAAATGGCAGCCGCACTTTAGTTAACATTCATACAAGCCCTCACGCACACGTACGTTTTTATTTATGTCTGCATATATACATACATAGTATAACTGAATGTTACTTTGAAAGTTTTTTCTATGTACATAAGAGAAAAACATAAGAGAATTAAAAATATCTACGCATAGGTATTACGTTGAATTAATTTAGAAAACCTTAAAAATAAGAAATAAGACGATATTAGAAAAAAATAAACAGCAACACCGAAAATGCTATACAAATGATGAATAATTTTTGTGCGTGAGTTTATACAGCGGTATTGGTGCATGTCTGTGTGACACGAAAAAGCAGAGAGAAACAAATAAAGATCACGCACTCACACTTATACAAATACACACATACACAACTGGTAACGAATAGTGTACGCAAGAGAGTGTGAAACGAAATAAAATACGATAGAACAAGTTAATTATAAAAAGAAAACCTCCACAAAATACAGCAACACTATATAAACACTAACATGGAATAAATACATACAACGATATTTCTTATATATGTATATATAAGTGTACATATGCTTACATATGAATGCATGCTTGTATGTATGCCTACAGTTCCACCGACACAACGGAAAACTGGCTGTACGCCATCAAAATGTCTGCTCACAGACCCTCACACATACGAGTATAAACGCAATATTTTTATGAATACGACGTACAGCACAAAATAAAAAATGTATATATGTATGTATGTAACGAAAACAACAGCCAGACACGCACTCACACAATCAGCGTCACAACGCGAAGCGTACACAACAAAAACAACGTGGATTGCAATGCAAGAGTGTATGTGTGGCAAGCCGTCGTAGAGTATATGTATATGTTTTTTTCAGTTTTCTTTCAGTTTCTTTTCGCTTGTTCGTCGAAACGCAAGTGTTGGTGAAATTTTTGCGTTGTGTGTATAAAGGACAGAAGAAATAACTAGCAAAATCAAATTGCAAATCTTGTGATTTGATTTTTTTAAAAACAATTCAATAAATACCTAACAATAAACAAAATTCTTTAGTTGAATGTGTATTAGCACTGAGAGAAAAGAACACTTGACGCTCTCTTTCTCTCTCCTTCGATCGTCGGGCTCTTCACATGTTCATTGTATTTGTTGCTATTAATGTAATATTTTGCCGTTTTGCGCTAGCTCTCGCGCTCTCTCGACTTTCACGAAATTGTAATAGTATAAAAAAAATATAGTAAACAAGGCAAGCCACATTGCAGTAGGGGACTTGTATGTGTATATTTATATATACATATGTGTAGGCTTATGTATGTGTGTGCAAATTGATGACACCGAAGCGTGTGTGAAGCGAGCAGTGCGTGAATCGAGTGCAATGAAATAAGTTTGGCAGATTGGCAGAGTTTTCTTTAAAGTGCAGTTAAAAATAAATACATATGCAGAGACAAACATTAATATGCACTCATGTATTCACATAAGTTTGTAACTAACGAATAATTATTATTACAATATTCAGGTAAGATGATTTTATAAAGAAAAGCAATAATTATTCTAAGTATTTTTTTATTTTCAGAAATGTCAGGCGTTTTCAATTAAATTTTCTCTTTTACATAAACATATATAAGAATTTGTTTATATATAATTTGAATAGTTCTTGAAAATAAATACCGCGCAAAATATGGATGCACAATTTGA
Source organism: Drosophila macrospina (assembly GCA_035042075.1). Taxonomy (NCBI): domain Eukaryota; kingdom Metazoa; phylum Arthropoda; class Insecta; order Diptera; family Drosophilidae; genus Drosophila; species Drosophila macrospina. The sequence goes on along the minus strand of JAWNLW010000487.1, from coordinate 77,640 downwards.
GCATTTGTGTCGAATTTGTGCAGCCAACACAAAATGCAAAAATAATTCGGTGGTCGAAAGTGTGTTCATTTTCAAAACATTGGGACTAAAGGATAAAATAGCTCGACATCTCTTTTTGAACGTAAGTGAGACAAGTGTACCATGTATAATGAACTCTTTTCACTAGAAATTTGATGTAAATTTTTCTCCGTTTTTAAGTCACCTCTTAAAAATCCACATAGATTTACATCTTTTTATTATACCCAACCAACACTTTCTATGGATACAGGGTGTAAATAGCACAGGTACAACTCGCATAATAGTTTTTGCATTCTCTCGTGCCCAACCAAATACTTTTGTATGTGTTGTATGCTTTTGTGTGTGGGCGAGAATGATGGTTGGGCAAAGTAGGCAAAGAAAATTTTTCTAGCCCGTAACAAGAAACGGCAAGCAGGCAAAGAATCTTGTTTAGTGACATCAATTCAAACGCTGAGAGCTGACTACACTGTGCTAAGTTTTTTTTAAGGAAATGCAATAACAACTCAAAAGAAAACGAAGTCAAAAAGGAAAAAAACAGTAATTGTGTTCTTTTCACTTCCTTCGTTCTCAATGTTGTTTTTCTTCTTCTTTGAGGTGTGCTAAGCGTGTTCATACATATATTAATATAAAAGAATATCAATTAAGAATTTGACGCTTCAAAATAGTATGCATTCGAGAACATTTTTCTAATGTACTAATGTTACAAGCATATACATATATTACAAATATAACATTTTGATCTCGATTTAAGTACCATAAATAATTATTTATTTCCATTCTCATGATGTTAATCAATTTTGTTGTGGCTGTAGGTTGCAGAAGATGACCCTCTGCCAAAAGTACTTTGCAAATCCTGTTATCGACAAGTGGAAGCTACCGCCTCGCTGTCTAACATAGCCAAGCATACCCAACGTGTGTTTCGGGACTTTTTGCTAAGCACAGTGGTACGACATATTTTAATTTATATTTTAATATTAACTGTTAACTACATTATATCTCCGACTTTCTTGCAGCCCAAACATGCACGTGAGGCTACAGCAGCAAAGTTCAATGCTTTACCAGCTCCGCCAACAGCAACACTGAATATTAGAGAATCCAACCACATTGCTAGGAACCACAGCTCTTTGGACCATGATACATTTCATCCAATATTGCTAACACGTCCACCGGAAACGACCATCACACTCGCTTCACATCAGCAGGCAGGCAATCAGAAACGTGATGATGTTGTTGTCAGCTTAACTAGTAAAGACGATGAGATGAGTAAGCAGCAAAAACCGCAATGCATCCCAAGTACTGAATCTACCCAATATACTAACAATCGTGGTACGGTAAAAATTAGCAGCCTTATGCTTCCAACTCGGCGCAATAGCGTTTTTGGAGACACGCGTTACAGTTCAGCGCCTATGTCTATAGCACAACGTTCAATGCAGCAACCGCCGTCCTTAACGCCTTTACATCCGGATATAGCCTTTTCTAAAATCACAAAAAATAGCCCAGAAAAGAAAAATTCACCTGCAGGTGTGATTAATTTTATACAGACTCATGGCCGCATTACAGGTACCACCGCTCCATCAATCACCACTCGAAATAATAAAGATGAAGAAACGAGCAAATCCACGAATACCAGAAGTCAATTACCTGTACCTAGTTCTTCAACTACGCAATCCGTTAACAGCGTTGGTGTACCCAATCTGCCAACAAGCGTGCTCCAACAGAAGCGACGTAACCTTAAAAATACCTTAAGTAACATCAGTGCCATACGGGACGGACAGGTATCTCTTTTAAAATCATCTCAACAACGACAGACCGTAGAAGATATTGATATCCGACCCCTGGTGACAACCACAGTGGTACCACACTTATCACTGTACGGATCAGAACCATCTGTAGAAGAAGCACTTCCTGAGCATATTATTATTGCTGCTCCTAAGAGAAAAAAAGAAGAGTCACTAACACAAACACGACAAGATCCTCCAAAGCTAAAAAAAATCATAACAATACCTACAGGCGACGCAAATCCACAGACTCCTGTTAAATCGAAAACGCCACCCAGTATGAGCAGCCTAACTGAAGCCATTTCTCTGGGAAACGTTATTCGAGATCCAGATCTTCTGATGCTTATATTGAAGGCCCTCAAATGGCCAGTCACCACTGGAAATTGTGAAGAGCAAATGGCTCGATTGAAAAATTCAAAATTTGCTGTTATTATGTCTGACAGCAATCTGCTGCAAGATACCGATTTGACACAGCTGCTGGGTCCGTATCTGGGTCCCATGGTGACTGTTGTTCAACAGCATCAAAAGCAATCATGCGCTACTAATGTGACAACTCCATCGCCGTCCACGAGTCCATCCCAAACCACAGCTGAATTGCAAAAGATAGGAGACTGCACAATGTATAAATTGCCACCGGAAACATCAGTTCAATTGGTACCCTCCAGTCCCATAGATCAGGAGCCTCCTCAGTCAGTACCAAGTAAGCCATTAGGCCCTATCTCAAAGCGTCCACAGCGAAAGTCTCGGGCTTGCGAATTTTTTGTTGATGGACAGAACAATGCATCGGCTTCAGAAACAACTTCAAACGCTGCTCTTGTTACTAATGAATTGCTCAACATTAACGCAATGCTGATTTCACAATTTGGTTCAAATCCAGCCGATGCGCTTAACGAAGCACTGATTTCAATGTTAAAGCAGCAGCAGGATTCTAAGAGCCAACGACGCACTCGTCGAAGTCGCAGTGCGTCGAAAACTATTACTCCCGTTAATTTGGAAGATATTATTCTAGTTGAACCTCAACCAGTAATAGATTCCTCTTTACCGAGTGGTAGTGATGTCAACACTTTTAAAATACCGCCTCAGAAGTTAGCTGAACCTCCTCTTATAACACGACCCGTAATAAAGCGACGAAAGGCCGTTATGCAAATTTCGGACCAAATTAGTGCAAAAACTACATGCGGAGATCAAATGCCACTAGCCAATAAGGATGAAGTTAACGCAACTAAGACTGAGCTCGAACAATGCAAAGATAAGGAAATAACGTGTAATCTAGATCCATCTAAATCTGCTGAAATGTTAAGTAACCAGCAGGTTATGGAGGTATGCCAAGCCCCTACCAGCACTGTCCCGGAAATTATTTCCAGTGAGAACCGTAACCATCAAGAACTGGAATGTGCCACTGATGATGGAGCTGTGCCCTCTGACGGCAAAGACGTCCCCAATAAATCAACTGCATCAAATCTTCGCAAAACGGATGTTAAGTCTGCGTTAGGGCAGAAACTTTTGGAAGCCATTGGCTTACCTCAGCCTGGAAAAAATGTTCCGTCGGAATGTTCACGTGATACATTGCGCAGTGCACTGAAGCGATCGCTAAAGCAGGCCCAAGAACAGCAGCAACAACTGAAGCGCGTTAAGCAAGAGGAACCTGTAAAACAGATGGCGGATTCGACTACAAAGCCTGGTGCCGGAGAGTCTTCGGAGGAACACAAAAAGGCCATTGCTGAACGGGAACTGGAACTACTGAAGCGTAAGGCAAAAAATGCAGAAAAAAACAGTTTATCAATCAAGGAGTAAGTATATTAACTGGCCACAATGCGTAATCTTAATAAAATTTGCAAAATTGTAGTGAGAAGTCAGAGCGGATGGACGTAAGTTCTTCATCATCCCGAAATCGTCGAAGTCGCAATAAATCCAAAACTGATGCTCATGATGAAGACTCTGGTGTTGAGGAGAAGAAAAGTGAGAGATGGGATGAAGATGATGATTTGCCTTTAAAATCGGAATTAGAGAAGTCCACGGAGCATATTAATCGACCTACCCGCACAAGCAAGACTATGTCCAAGTATTATAAGAGTCCAGGCAACGATAAAGCTTTGTCGGTACAGAAGTCGCAACATGCTATGGGTACTCGTTCGGCCCGGCAACGATAAACGGCGCCTTCACTCCGTAGTTTTAACAAACTGCGTTGCGTCTGACATATAAAATATGCGCAGACATTGTTAACACTTTTTACTGTAATATTTTAATAGAAGAGCACACAGTATATTCATATTTTAGTTGTAAATAGTTTAACTATTTCTTGAAAAGAGTTAAATATATGATTTGTCCTTTTCGACAAAACATATAAAATTATTCAATTGATCATTTTCTTTCAGCTCATTCACTATTTTTTAAGAAAATAAATAATTATAGTTTACTTTTTTATTATACTATAATATATATATTATTACTATATTTCATATATATTATATTATAAATTATTTTGTACAGCACACGTGACTAAAATGATATTGATATAATCAAAATGTTATTCAACTTTTTTAAGAATTTACTATTTAAGCTAATTATTTTTTTTTTTATTATTATTATCTCAATATTGCTCCTAAAGTAGGGTTAAATTTGCTACGGATTTTATGTTTACCGAAAAATATATAACAATTTAGTGAAAATAATATTAGCCACATATGAATGTAATGCCAAGACGGGAGTAAGAGTTGTTTTTGTAGAACCAAACGGTCAGATAAAATTGATATACACGGTTAAGCTTTAATCATCTTTATAAATGAATATAGCTATATATGAAATTTATAAAATAATTTTAATAGATCAATATGTGTAGAATTTTCCTGCGAAATATGTAATTTATTCATAGTTTATGCACATTCTCACTGTAATATTTGATGCAACGCCTGAGAGTATTTGCAGCAGCTGAGTACAATTTTTGCAAACGTGTACAACAGACATACATATATATATAGACGACAATATTCATGGCAATACATTAGTAGAATTTATTCTGTGAATTGCGACGGTTGTGCAAAATTGGATATCATCAGTAGAAAACTTGGATGAATTGAAATTTTGATATTTGTGTAAGTATAAATTGTGATATACAATTCTAATTAATTAGATTTGCAGACCTACAAACAAAGCTGTCAAAAAGCTTTCCGTATATCTAGAACTTTTATATTACTTTATTCCAAGTTTGATAAGAATAGTAATTACCTAACGCCTTAAATATATATCTCCTTTTGAAGATTGTACAGTTTAGATCAACATTATGAGATGTTGCTGTGGGAACCGTAGGCATTCAGCTAATTGTTATTGCAAAGGTGATTACGATCGCATGTATGGCTGTACTGATGACGTGAGTATATATGTAAATGTGCAGAGAAATAAATGTGCAATAAATTTAATTATATAAACTACAGTTATTAATACTCTTAAAGGACACTACTTCACAAATTCAATAGCTAGGTTATTGTTTTGTGAGTATAAATACATCAATAAACGTTATCAACGCAAGTCTAATCTAAACCATATGTTACTGTATACATACATATGTATATGTATCAAACAGTCGATAACTTTTCACATAGTGGCATCACCAGGTAATCGGGCAGCGTTTCAGTATGAACAAACAAAAGAGTGCCTCACATATCGTGTTTGCTTTCGACTGACGAAGACGAAGAGAGATAGATACATCCATAGAGGTGTGTGTATATTTTAGTGTATATGTATTGTTCATGTGAATATTGAAAAAGAGAGACAGACGACAGTGAGTACATTGAGTGTAAACGCAATAGCATCCAAATGCGCGATATTGTTCTTGCCGTTCATCCGTTAGTATGACAGCAGTAACGTTGTTAATACGTGAGCTATACGATCTGGCGGATGCATTTTGGCACAACGAATTTAATTTAGTTCAAAGTTTCCAATATTATCGTACAAAGCGTCGGCTACAGTTGTTTAATTTTCACTGTCGAAAGCACTGGTTGCATCATTATAAGAAAAATCCACCGGCCCAAAATAAAGTAATCAGCATGCAATATGCTGGGGACCCAATCATCGATTTTGCAGCCATTGAGGCGAGTACGTGCTATCAAGCCAATGAAAGTTTTGACCGCCAGCAAATGAATTACTCGAATGACATCGAAATTGTTGATGGCAAGGATTTTAAAGTACGTAAACGGAAAGTGTGTCACATTGCTGTTTATTTATTTATTTTTTTTATAAAGTGCAATTAAGTCTATTTGAAGTATGTTTGTAACATCGGGATAATTATCAACGTTTTCTATTACATGTTGATTCAGTTATTGCGTATTATTTGACATTTAGCGCACTCTATGCCGATTACATGTTTTCTTATAAATCTGGAGCTCTAGCTTGCGAGCTTTTGGTCAGCTGTTATGTACAGTGGCGGCATATATAGTGGGCCAACACCCTCGACTTCTACTGTAATTCCATAAATAAATATATTAATTATCATTATTTATAATCTATTGTCCATTAAACATATATTTTCTTTGATTTTTGTATGTTTTTAAGTGTATACTATATATGTGATATATGTGTAGTTGTAATTAAGCTTTTAACCACTTGCGCTTTTGTTTTGAGTCTCCCTATAATTTTTTGACGTTTGGGGCGAGTCGCTCGCTAAATTTGAGAAAATCAAAAACAAGTAAAAACTACTGCTGAAAACGAATTACAGTAAATCAAAGCTTAAGTGAACACAAAGAAATATTTCGTGAAATTTTAATAAGAATATATTAGAATCCAAGCTGTGATATTTTTTTTATATATGTAATAATGAATGACTAAATTGTGTCATCCATATACAATTATTGTTTTCTTCTTTTGTACATTTTGCTTCCTAAATACATCAATACTTGTCCAATAAATACTTAAACTAAGTTAATTAAATCTTTGTGTTTGTACATATTTGCATAGCCAAAGTGTAAAAAATGTGTTTTAAGCTCCTTTGTAGAAAACTTTTCTGTTGTTGCTATCAACCAAAAAAGGGTGGCTTAAATGAGGTAAGCAATTATTTAAGTGCTTGTCGAAAAAAAAAACAAATTAAATATTTTTGAAATGCTATTCATAGCCTAGATTTTTTTTTTTTTTGGTATTAAGAATAATATGATTCTATATTGAATTTCGATTAAGAATATAATTTTGTTTGTGAATGCAAACATTTTTATTAATGTACATGTAGTATTAAAATCAGTGCAATAGGCTGCCTAAGTAGTAGGCTGCTTTGTTTAGGGCATTCAATATGTCAATGCTATCATTTTTTACTATATTTCATGATCAAGCGCGGAAAAGTAAAGAGTGGGACATTATTGTAATATAAAAAGCCGTTTTACTAATTACTCATAGAAACTTATAAATTTAATCTTAGGCTTCTTTTTATGAATATTCTGATGCGCTGCCCAAGTACCATAATGACCAAATTGGACAACTTGACGAAGGTGTTAGTTTTACCTTCAGCGGAAAAATTTCCATTAATTGCGAAAGGTAAGTCAAATAACTACAAATCCAAATACATTTTACTAAAAACATATTTATTCGTAGATTTTCTATTAACTTTATGTATGACAATGAGAAACGGGATATCGCTCTTCACATTAACCCTCGCCTTCCGCAGAACTACATTGTACGCAACACCAAAGTATACGAAGTTTGGGGCCGTGAAGAAGTTTCCTCAGCACTGCCATTTTTGCTCCGCCGTGGTGACAAATTCGCCATCCAAGTTCTTATTACGGAACTCTGTTATATGATATCGATAAATGGTCAACATTTTGCTGAGTATTCTCATCGTCTGCCCTATAGCGGGGTTAAAATTCTTGAAGTGAAAGGTGACGTGGAAGACATACAGATGGAGCGCACTATGGTTCAGAGCTACCCGAACCGTTTGCAAGAATCGCCAGCACGCATTATTAATGTGGATTTAGATGCGGAAGCGGATGAGGTTGATGCCAATGCAAAGGAGACTGTCAGCATACCGCATGAGTGGTGTTTAATCAGCACTCCTGCTAAACTTTCAGTCGATTCGCCAAATAGTAGTTACAATGCTACAGATGAGGGTCTAACACTGCCTTATTATGGCACTCTGATGCCGAAATCGTTAAAGGAAGGGCGATGCTTGAAGATTGAGGGCCGTGTACGTTTGTTGCCACACTCGTTTTACATCAATTTGCAGCAAGGTCAGAATATTTGGCCACATCCCGTTATTGCATTCCATTTAAATCCACGTTTCTCGCAAACAAGCAGTGGTGCTATAGGTAAAGCAATAGTATGTCGGAACGCTTGGTATAATGGTAATTGGGCTCAAGAGGAGCGGTCTGAGTTGGATACAAATCTTAGACCCGGTCGTACGTTTAGTTTGGCAATTGTGTGTTCCATGGATTCTTTTGAAGTGTATGTTAATCGTCAGTTTATTACCGAGTTTAAGTACCACATTAAACCAGATATGGTGGATACGGTTTACATACAGGGCGATGTAAAACTTTGGAATGTCACACTGGAGCATAATCCAATGATAAGGGGTAAAAACGTACGCATCTATCATAATCCTATGTACACTGAAGATTTTTAATTGTAAATCAACTATAAGTCGAACAAAATTTTAAACTAATGATTATTGCGCTTACCAATTGCCTTTAGTGACAATAACATAGTCATAGACTTACTTTCATTTATAAAAAGAATCCGATTATTTAGCGACTGTAATTTGTGTCAGATTCATAAATATTAATTTAATAGTTGTAATCATAGTCCTAGATTTACATAATTTTATAGAAAAAATCTATCCAATTATCTAATGATTGTTGTTTTTGTCAGAGTCATACATATTAATTATATAATTGTAATCATCTTATAAGCAGATCATTTGTAGTCTTATCTTAAGCTATAAACAATTCAATAAATTTAATTAAACTTAAATTTTTTACAATTGTACCAAATCTAGTTTTAAATAATAAAAGCTTAAGGGATACAAACAGTTGGCAGGGCCAAGATTAAAATAACTTGAATTTGCATTAACTTAAGCGGTTGAAAATTATTTAAGCTCTACTTTTTATGAATTATGCTTATTGAAACAAATTTTAACATTTATTAATTCCCCACTCTTTAATATTGTTTATGACTACCTGTAAGTAAGTCTTGTTTATATTTGTTACATTTTGCTATTTGGAAATTGTAATGTAAACCACAACATGCCTTTTTGTGATTGTATCTTTTCTTTGATTGACATTTCGTTAAAATTATTTCAGTAAAGCACTTAAATCCTACCGCACCACATATATATTTTAGAAGCTGTTGCTTGAGCATGCATAAATGTCGCGAACGGCTGCAAGGCCATGAATATCTACAAAGGTACTCGCAGCATTGCCTTGCGGCGGGACTTGGATGCCATGTCCATGTATTATAAGGAAAGAAGTGCTGCTGGCCGACACACACACTTTAAGCTGATTGAGCCGCCCATACCCGGGCTTACTTTTATATTTCACGGGCTAATTCTAAGCGATTGTGAACACTTTGCTATAGATTTTCTGACTAGGCAGAAAAGCCAAAATGATGATGGTTGTGATATAATTCTACAGATTGGACCCCGTCTTCCTCAAAACTACATAGTGCGCAACTCTCGTTTAATGGGAAAGTGGGGCCCCGAAGAAAATTCATCAAACTTACCTTTTCAGTTGGAACGTGGAAAGACTTTCTGGATGCAGGTACTTCTTACAAGCGAATCATTTTATATTTCGGCAAATGGCTACCATTTCGCAAAGTATGAATATCGTATGCCATATAGGTGGTTGGACGCTGTAGATGTATGTGGAGATGTCGCCGATATTGTTATAGACACCTTTCACGTGACGCAATATCCAATTAGATTGACCCGTTCTTTGGCCAAGTTTCTGTGCTATCATGAAGATGGGCTTGAGGGCAGTCCTACTATTCCCATGGATTGGTTGCGTATTGATATTCCATCTAAATTTCTAAAACATACTAGTCGTCCTCAAGCCCAGTTGACTTTACCATTCTACGGCCGTATCCCGCAAGATGAAAAGCTGACTGATGGTCGAGCTTTGCGCATTGAAGGTCGCGTACGTCTTATGCCACAAAGTTTCAGCGTGGCTTTACAGCGTGGTCTACATATTTGGCCACAACCTACTGTATCATTATTATTTAAACCTAGTTTTGTGCGAAACAGTCGCGCCAAGGTGGGACAAGCCATTATATCGAGGAGCGCTTTTATAAATGGTGCGTGGGTGAACCGTGAAGTATCGCGTACCCATACTTATTTGAGACCAGGAAAAGCATTTGTTATAATAATTGCATGTAGGAAACATTGCTACGAGTTATTTGTAAATAGCAAGCTATTGCTGGCTTTCAAGCATCAGATGAATCCCGCTGACATCGATATAGTGAATATCCGAGGAGACGTAAATCTATGGAATATTGTCGTTGAGACCGCAAGGCTTTCTCGTGATAAAGCTGGTGTTCTTTGAAAAGATTGGACAAATTTTTGGGAAAAATCTAAACCACTTGTACTTTGCAGGGTTATTATCTATAATTGGCCTTAGTCAACTATTAAATGAGAATAATGTGAGGATTGAGCAGTGTTAAATGAAGATATTTCAAATTTAATGGTCAATTTCAGTGTTTACCAACTAACAATAATTATCGAATAAATATACTACACGTTTTCTGCAATTAAAATGGCAAATAGTGCCGAGCAATTCAAACAGGTCTTCAACTCATAAATGTCAATCCGCTGTCAAGTCAACCGCAGCCCATAATAAGAACTCAGATAGACTGAAAGGGCTCTGTTCAATTGATTATTAAAAATGATAATCGATTAAAGTCGCCTCCTGCTAGTTTGCGATGCTGTCTCCGGCCTGCTGCGCTTCACTGACGTTTATGTCTGCATGTGTTGAGCACGACAGTTGACATTGTTTTGGCATGTGCAACAAAAAACAGGATCAAAATGGGCATAGCCGAAAACGTCGAGTAGACGTAAAATATTTCCCAAGGTTGCCAAAGGGAGTCGCTTCGACCACAGCAAGAGAAAAATTTATATTATTTATGGTTCAAGTTCGGACGTGACACGCATTCATTATCTCTTTTGTTAATGAAGTGGATCATTGGTGTGCACTGACTTCTTGCAAAAATGATCTTGCCTTACTCTGCTTCTGTATTTGCTAAAGTACCAATTTGGATGATATGTACTGATAGGTATATTTAATACATAATACCGATAAAAAATACAATCGATTTGAAGATTTTTTCTAGTATAAGTCCTTTAAGCAGGTGATACTAATTCGCTCAATATGTGACCGAGCCCTCAATGTGCTACATAGTTTAATTTGCATATTCAATTGAGTATGGACTATATACTTGCTTGCCATTATCTGGTTTTTAATCAAACTCAGAATTAATTTTGTCGACATATGAGGGCATAATAAATTTATTCTCTCGTTTTTTTGTGCGTATACTCCTGCTCACTGCTAAGGCAATTAAAAAGTTTTCATAAATAATAAATACATAAAAAAGGCATTCAATGCTTTGATCAAATCGGGACTACCGCTGTATAACATCTCGGAGCATTGTTTGATGCTACATAAGTGTGGTAATTAATACCAGGTATCACTTCCCGCATACTGCTTGTTTCGTTTGTTGACGTTGAGAGATGTTATTAATTATTAATTTTATATTTTTTATACCGATTATTCGGCCTGCAACTGGACTCAGCAAATGAAGTCATCTTCTCTTTTGATGATCCATTTACACATTTTATACATTGCTCAATCTTCAGAGCAATGGGGACAAATTGATGATGTTATTAGTTGCACCTATTGAATGTTAATCTTATCTTATTTTAATATCTCACTTAATGAAATACAATTTGCAAGAATGAAAATTTGAATTTAATTAATAACAACAAAAACTGCTTTAATAAATTCTTTATATTTTTAACATCATTTTTTAATACTTTATTATTTGTAGATAAATGTAACTAAAATGCAGAGAAAGTATAAGCCCCGACATAAGAACATATGAGTATAGGCATTATAGTGTAAATATGAAGCAAAACTAAAGACAAACAAAATATTGTAGTCTACAATGTAGTGAAAATGCATTTGTTGGCAGTATTTTGCTGTAGCCAGCCAGTCAAAAAAGTAAGCCGTCGATGTTACCATTATTACGGCGTCAAGTAGCTTATCAATATTCCATCTGTGTAGTGCAGTCTCACAGTACACGGACCAATCAATACCTCGGCAGAGAGGTAGAAACAACAACATTCTAAATTAAACCTCAATTGAGGTTTTGCTGTCGGCCATTTCTACAGCAACTGCTTCTGTCAACTGTTTGAAATGGTCAACGGAATGCAACTTGTTTCTCATACAGCACACTACCCAGTCCTAAATAATAGCCGTCTGCCGACCGAATTACACGCTGTCAAAAAAGTCAACAAAAATTTATCCAGTGTAGCGGCGCAGATATTTTTGAGAGAAGCTGCAGAAGTGGCCTGATATATCCAGATAATGTATCATGAAATCAATCAGTTTTTGTGATATGGCCCTTGCTGTTCTTTGCTAATCTCAATGAGCCAACTTCGATTGTTTGTTTCAGTTAAAGCTCTGTCAGAATCAATTACCCACTTCTCGAACTCGGTGACACTGTTGACTGTCTCTTTAGGCACCAAGGCCACGTTGAGCAGGACTCAACCTGGCATCCTTACAGTAGAAATTTAAGTAATATTCTTATACCATATACAAAAATTTATATCTTTAAAATGCATAATTGGGTTATTTGTCGACAAAATGTTGTAGTAAGTAAATATTGCAGACAGGTGTGTTTATAATTGAATATAGTTATAATTTTCATTACTTAATACTGAATACGCTGAGCTATAATTCTTATTAATAATCAATTTTATAAAGTGTGGATCATGTACGTTTTATATTTATCTAAATTGAATTGTCAAGACATTTTATATTCCCTTCGCTAGTGTGCGGATCGTGCAATTTCCCGAAGAAGAATATAATGAAAACTAGAAAGGGTATTCAATCATCACTACCCTAACGCAAGACAGTTCTTGTTTCTTGTTTAGCTTTAAAAGTTAAATTTTGTTTCTGGTGCCTATCGTACGCAGTGATTCTACCGCCAAAGTTGTCTTTAAGTGTAAGCGATAAATTCACAATGCGGCCTGAAACTCGTTCTGATCGGACAACGTTTTAAAGAACATTGCGTTAGGGTATAGGTCCAGAGGCTGCTGCTCGAACTCCCAGTTTCTTGGAATATCGCTCGAGATCAATCTTTCACCAGACTGATTGCATATTTTTATATGGTAGTTGGGCAGATCGTTTACATCCTTTTTCGGCGTTTCGGCCGGCCAGCTACTAGTTGGTGTTTATTTCTTTGTCTGACCACGTGCTTCATTATGTTTATACCTTTATATTTCGGTTCACAATGCAACAAAAATTCCAGCAATTTCATTGCGACAACATTGTTTGCTAAATTTTGTCTCCTTCGTATTGTAAAGCTAATTCGAATTTTCAACACTTTCATAGCTAGCAACGCACTTATAGTAATTTCATATGCTTTACGCCTCTTGCGTATGTCACTCGTAGCCAGAGCTGTCACGATGTGCAGGAGCTGAACCTTAAACGACGACAGAGAGAAAAATATAACAGAAACCTCAGTTACACCAAACCGCATAAGTTTAATTCACAAAGTGCCACTTTCTGTGAATAAAAAGCAGTCATGGGTCAGAGCCGGTACACGTTGCGTGAATAGTCTGACGCTAGGAGCCAATGCACGGTGTATGTGTTTCTTCCCCACGACTAGGATTACGTGTGGCTCGACTGGAGTACAGAACACTGGTACTGGCCGTAGTAAACTGGCCACAGCTGGTATTTGCGCAAACGTGTAAATTATGGTATGCTGATAAGCATCTTGTAGCGCTGGATATAAGGGCAAAAGTTTTCACTGTGTGGGTGGACTCTTAATCTAAGCTGCAACTGACTGCTCCGGTACCTGTGTGCTGGCTGACGGGCGACCAGGTGTTGCTCTTGCACAATTAGCAGTCCCGGCATCGCACTGGTAAGTCGTTGGCAGTTAAGCAAAATTGATGGGCCGCCAACTTGACGTTGTTGTTATGGAGTTGCCAAGAGTTGCTTGAGTGGCGCCAATGCCTAGGCTTCGCTATCATTTTGACTTATGGCTATAACTTGTTTATATGTTTGTAACGACCAATACGCGTACTTAAAAATTGAGAATGTTGCAGTAGACAGTGCTCGACTACGAAATACTTTGCAGCCATGATGTGCACTTCCCTACAAAGGGGAACTATAAATTATGCGAAAATTGCATTACCTATTCTCAATTATTATTATTTTTTAGACAAATAAGTGCATTAAGCAATGTAATATGTAATAACAAAATGTCAAATAAGACTCCCTTCTGTCGTATCATATACAAATTGGTGACAATAAATCAATGGCAGGCAATTAAATTGGAAGTCTTTATATTTTTTATTGTTTATAGACATTTACTATTAAAATGTATCTCAACAAATATTTGGAATTTGAGGAATTCTTTAGATCGGCTCTTAGGGTATTAAATAGTCTTCACTATATAATTCCCACTTGTTTTATTTTAAGAATGTCAATTGTTTGCTGCTAGCTGGTTGCCAATGTTTCGTGCGTTCCGATGCAAACGAACATCTCTTTCCCCACCACTGTCTAGCCCCTACCCAAGCTACTTTGACTTGGCGTGCAATTTAGGCGTCAGTATGCAAATAATTTGCTTTTGCGATATTCTTAACTAAACGATGCCAGCTGTTGAGCTTCCCATATTTGTAGGTATATATTTTTGCAAATTTTATTTGTAAAGTTTTTACGGTTACAGGGACATAAATTAAATAAATACATATTTGTAATAAACAAACATATATCCTAGTTAGTAGTGATTTCTAAAACATAAGATAATATAAGAGGTACAAGGATTTCAAGATTGTTATTGGATACCTAATGCTCATACAGTACAATGTTTGTTTTTTTTTTTTTGTTGGTACCTATTCACCAAAACAAGTATTAATTTTATATTTAATATGCAAATCACGCTCGAAATTTATGATATACAATGTAACACCCTCGTTCTCAAGATGAAGATAGAATACACACGCCAAGAAATTGAGCTGACACCTGTCACAAAGACCATTAAATTAAGGGTCTTCAAATTTCATAAGTCGGTGAGTCTATTTTATATACAAATGCTAATTGAAAATTTGTTCTAGGTAGTGTTCTGAACTTCTTTGATTGTCGGACAATGGGTCCACCTCTGCAAGTACCACGAACTTTTTAATCTGAAAATAAATCTTATTAATATCAGTAAGCAACAGCATTCTGCGCCATTCATCGGTTAGATCTTAATATTCTCTTGCTGGAAGTTTTATAACTTTATCATAAATTGTGTAATGCATTGATTTTAATACTCGTTATTTTTAAATATATTTTTGGCTTATTGAATTAAAATTAAAATCGGATATAGTACAAATAATTCTCAAATAACAATCTTCAAGGGTACACATATTCGGCACGACCATATCTTTCTCCGCTGTTATTTATTTAATTTGGTGCGTTCTCTGACCATACGTTCTTGCCATTTGTTGCGTTGACGGAATATAAATTAGTTTTGAAGCATCTTTAATGCGTTCCTAAGATTTATTTCATTAATTTTTGATGTCTTTTCATGCTTGAATCAATTATTTTTCTTTTAAAATCATTATTATGCAAGCTCTCAGAGTTGCGTACAGACATATGTCAAAAATATTGGCTGAAGTCTGATAGTAGTCAAATGAACGACACAGTTAAATACATATATTATATTAAGCTTGGCTTATAACATTTGTTATTTATAAAATTCGGACCAAATTTAAATTTTTGTTCCTAATAAATTAAAATTGACTTTATCACCTGGTTCAACCTACGACTTAATTAAGGAAATTGAGAATAATAATTCAGAACCACGTCATACAGTCGCAATCGAGTATCGCAATTACATCAGATTATGTTGATGTAAAATTCAAATTAAATAAAAGTAAGTAAAGACTATTTAAAGTTTTTAGTTGAAATGCGAATTAATCTAAGCAGATTTACATTTACTATGTATGAATGGTCAAATTAAATCCTCCTTAATAATAATTATATTTATTTGCTGAAATAAATTTCCCATACTTACAATATAAGCAATTATAAAATATTATGCATGGAAGCTATACAAATATTGCTTTACACACCTGCTTTACAAAAACAATTCGATTAACAGCTTGTTCTAATTAACCAGTTTTTTATAGACTTAAAGCTGATGTAATATAAACCGACTATTGCACACTGGGTCAAGTAGATGCATGGCAAAGAAAGACAAACTGCATATCTTTCATATGCGTCATACATTAGTGCGCACGCACTAACAAGGCGAATTCAATATCGTAACTCCTTGTGCTCGCTGTTTAGATTAGCTGGCAAAATATATGTATGAATTTTGTGACTGATAAGTGGTTAGCTTTGGTGCTCCAATAGAGCTCGTTAGTGCTTGGTGCACGTGAACCGGCCTACTGTAGTTCTGGGCGCACCTGTTGTGCTTAAAATCTCACTCTTCGTTCATTATTCCATCAAATGGCTTGTTGTGGACTGATAAGATTATTTAACATATAAAAATATATAACCCCAACCTACACGCTTGGGCTTTACCGCTTGAAACCAATGCTATGGGTGCTCTTGCACCACAGGCGGTGTTGGGTCACCCAACCTACATGCAAACACATATATATTTTAGGTGATAGTCAATTTTGTATTTAAGCCTTCTGCTTTTATGGCACTTATTACATAAATATACATATATTAAATGAGATTATCCGTTATGAAAAGAGTTTTTTACATGTCAATAAATTACTCAAAATATCTTTATATATTTCTTCACCCTCAAGGATTGTTTTCACAATACTTACAAAATTTAAATTTCCTAGATGCTGGTCAATAAAATACACGAACGAAAGCCATTTAATGTTATATACGTGTGTAGCATACAATGCACATAATTTAATTATAGTGACTTTTAATTGTTTTTATTACATAGTGGAAATCTCAAAATAATTCATATAGACGTACAATCTGCTTATTTTATATTTAGTTTTACAAATTTCCTAAAAACCATTTATATGTGGGACATTATTGTCTTAATTGCTGTTTTATTGATATCGCATAGTTATAATTATTGTCTTTCAAAAATGGTAAAATTTTATGTTTAATTTAATGTTTGTACAAATTTTTACTGTTCCTTAATTATATATATTTCTTACATTTAAAATTGAATTTAAAATAAGATCACAATGCATGTATTGCATCCTAAAAATATTATATTATATATATTATATAATATACATTTATAAATAGATACTACATACATGTAACTTAAGCCCTGAAAGCATTATTATTTTGACCACTTAATGAAACTAAAAATAAAACCTGCCAAACATGCTCTGAAAACTTTTAAAGCTGCATGGCCGAAGAACTCCAAGTTAATTTAAATGTTACATAACGGCTTGGTTATGTACGCAATGGCCTGTACAGGAACTATTAGGGCGACATTTAAGGACACTACATAAAAAGTTACAAGTAGTAAGTCAGTCACATTAAGATTGTACAAATTAAGAAGTATATAATAACAAATTTTATTAGTGCCCTTTACTCTTCTTTTTTGCGTTTAACCTTTCCTTCGGTTTGAATAGTTGAAGTGATAGCCTCGATGCAATCAGCAATTGTCGGCTCTGTTTGGTCTGAGCTGTAGTCCTGGCCAGTCATGCGGCTCAACGTTAGTATGTAAGAACAGGCCACACGCAACACTGAAAGCTTTGATAGTTTCTGGGAGCTGGCGTAAGCAGGAACAGCACGGCGTAGGGTCTCATAAGCCGCTGAAATAGTATGTACGCGCGTGCGTTCTCGTGCATTGGCCTCAATCCTACGTTCTCGGGTCATATTTTTGTAGTTACGTTGCTGAGGTCTGGACTGGGAGCCACTCTGTATATCTTTCCCTGTATTTGTATCATTTTCTTCTAGAGGAGCTTCAATTGATGGGGCCGGCTTATCACTCTGGAGTTTAGAAATTAAGTGTCCTGCATGGGATTCAGCTTCCCTGGATTGGGACAGCCTTGCAACCAATGCCAGCGGTTCCTGTTGCTCTGGCTGTGTTGTGAAACCGAACGTACGATGTAGCGTAGTGACACCTGGGTGTCGTACAAAAATGTGCGCAGGATTTGGTATTATTTCATGCGATACTGATTGACTAGGATCCCACGCATGATCTAATGCAGACGATAAATGGCTGTTACTAATATGTGGCGGGGACGGAAAAAACGGTGGCGTTAACATCACAGCCGAGTCAGCTGACGAAGTATAACGTATTCTTTTTTTAAAGGGTCCTGAAGCTGCAATACACGAATTAGCCGCTGAATTTGGAGAATAATTAGCTGACATAGATGTCGACTCAACGACTTTTGATGGCTCCATGCTTTTGCGTTTATTGCGGACCAACACAATAGACTTTTCTCCCCCTGCGCCATAGTCTTTGGCCGTCCCGACACCAGGACTTCCGCTGCGTACATTTTCCAGCAACAAATCGTCCCCGCCTTCGCTTTCCGAGCTTGCGGAACAAAAACCAGCGTCGCGGTCATTTGAACTGGGAGAATCTAAAAAAAGCATATAATGTTGTACTTACAAAATTGTTTACTGTTTATTATTTATTTGTAATATTAATTTAAAAATTGTAGTACATATATATTTCTCAATTTCTATAAAAACTGTCCACTGCTTATTTCTGAAATCGCAAGCAACTGTGTCACATTTTGGTTGGCTTGGCCGGAATAAAAATATAAATACAGCCCCAAAAATGCAAATTCAAGTTATACATCGTACACGAAAATGAAACCAGTTTCCAGATGTTTACTCTTTCTACCATTGACCTCCACAATATTTAAAATTACTTTTAAAGCGTATCATTTGATGCATGTCTTATTAGGCTGCCGAATGTAGGCAGTGCAATTGAAAATAAATGGAGCCCAACATAATATTTTCGAACAAAGGAGATCTTGTTTCTCCTTTTTTTTTGAGAATTTTTAATGATCAAGAATATTAGCTAATTTAATTGTGTCGTGGTCTACTTCTGGAAGTTAAAAAAATGTTTTAATATCCATAAGAATCATCCATATTATAACTTGCATATTCGTTAATTCTCCTTTTTACACTTGTACGATGTTTATCTTAACAAAAGCAGCCACACGCATAGATACATGTGACTCGGTGAGTTTTGCATGTTGACACAACTATTTATAACCACATTATTTTGCTATCTTTGCTAATTTTAGACCAGCAAACAGCAAAGCGAAATTCAAGCAACTGATAGACGTTGCAAAAACATGCTGTACAAATAATGGTAGCTAGCGAAGTATGTATATTCATGTAGTGCGCGCTACCTACTTTCAGCAATATAAGTACTAACTAACGTGAACATATATCATTGTGCGATGGTATTAATGAAATGAAATGTGCGATTCTATGATAATGCCAGAGATATCTAACCTAAGTCCGCGTTTTTTCGAAATCCCTCTCATCCATTTTTAACCTTAAAAAATAAACATATATTTTAGGTATCCATTTCCATCTAATTCCGGCACTCACTATATCGTTAACAATTTAAATAACAATATTTTGTATAATTACACAATTAAACTAAACTTAATGCATATTTTCAGATTTTCAGTAAGAGTTTACTGACTTAGTTGGAAACTAGGTGACGCATCGGGTGTTAAATGCATTAACGTAAAACTGCAAAAATTGCCAAATTGGAATAAGGATGTGATGCAATTTCAAAACACAAATATCGGCGTGTGAATATTATAAATAAAAGTATAGTAATTTAGATATTATTAGCCTATTATTCCAAGATTGAATTACAATAAATGCAAACCAGCCGAAACCTATTTAAAAGAGACACTTAAAATGTACGAGACAGCTAATAACCTAGTATTCACACTGAAAGTCAAGCAAAGGTTATCATTTAGAGACAGCTTTATACGGTTTGTTGAAAATCTGTCAGGGTTCTCTGTGTGGGAAGCCTGTTCTTATCATTTTTTGTCTACGCGAAAAGTGTAAGGGCATTAAACATTGATCTTGGATTAGCTATAGTAATATGACGCAGCGTTTTTATGAATGAAACAAAAGAGAGTTTAATTGATGACTAAGCAAAATTTTCAAGTATTTTCTTTATTTTTATGTACGATTCGTACTAGCTTATTTTTAAATCAAAACATGTTTGAACTCATGGCTCAAGAATGATTACCACCAAACAAGTAAGAACGCTCTTACCGAGAGTGCCTCACCCAAAACGTTAGCAACTGACAGTCTACCCCATTATGTTGAACTAAAAGAGCTGTAAAAACTAAATGTGATTGCCAACGGCGCCTTCTTAGGTTGGCGCCGCCGGTGTCGCCGGCGCGTATCGGACTGGTATTGGTAAACAATGCGACGCAAAATTATGAAAATAGCAACGCAAAGGAAATAAATCCATGAGAAATTGTCCCAAAAATAATATCTTCACTATGCTACCAATATAAAAGCGCAGTGCTAGACAATAAGAGTCGAAGAAACTTTCGGAGCGTCACATGAAAGTAGCGGCGATAAATATTTGATTTTTCTGCGATTTATATGTGACCCCCGGGTAAAGTTTTACAAGTGATGAATTTTTACGAAGCAAACGGTTTAGGAGTGAAAAGCTTAGTAATTGCGCGCGTGTGCATAAAACCTTTTGTTATTAGTAAAGCGTGATTTATAATTTATTATTTAGAGTTTGTACACAGCTGGATATTGCCTAACACATTGCCAGACGTTCTTTTCCCTTGTAAAATGTTTTTATGCGAGGGATTTATTACTAGTTGACCATAAGTAGAAACATGGTTGTTTCTGATGGGTAATTGGCTGCTACTGCTTCAGATCCCGTAAAATCAATATGTTTACAGCTGTTTTTGAATTTATTTACTTAGTTCTGCCATTAACCTTGTTAGTGCAACCATCCAGCAATTGCCTGCAAATTACTTTTATAAAAATGTTCTTTTATAACTTATTTTTTTGTTTTCTGCTTAGCATAGCGAAAATAAGTCAGTGAGGACTGGGCGATATAATACGAATTTTATATATTTTATGCTATCGTTGGTTTCATACACTAAGGGATTGAGAGAACATTTTAAATTGCTTGCAATGACATGTTATTTCAATGCGGAGTTTGTGTACGAGTAGTAGCTGCAGAGTACACAAGTTCAAAGGCGTATAGGCAAGAGCGGTTCCTTTCCTTCCTTCCTCCTCTTATTTAAGTTTGCTACATCATTCTCCTGGAGTTTCTAAGCTCGAGCAGCCGTATTGATTATGTTAGGATATACTTTGAAAATCCATAGCAGATTGTAATCACTATCATTATATTTTTTTTATTAAATCTCTGATAATAAGTTACCTTTTTTGATGATGGCTTCAAGCTCCGCTGCATTTAATTGCATATAAAGATGGTCTTTTTTGACAACAGCCATAATTAAAGAGAATAAATTCAGCAAGATCTTTTTAACGAGAGCGCGTAATCCAAAGAACGGTTTAGATCGTTTCCTTTTTTATGAATAATTTATTTGTACATTAAGTTCACTTGCAAAATTGATAAGACATCAATACCACCTTATAGATATAAAATATGAATGAATGTAGGTGGCGAGTTTACACAAAAATAAAGCTATTTCGCACAAACAATATTGGCAATTCTTAAAATTCTTACAATATTATCACAAGTTTAGCAGATTTAAAAATTTTTTTTTAATTGTTCACACTTTATAACGCATATTTCCCGCATACGTCCGACAGCCATCAATACCGCACGTCTGTTCACAACGAGAGTATCTTGCGTTCTGAGAGGACCAAACACGCTCGCTTTCATGCTAAAAACAACACGCGGTCAAACTGGTTGAGTTGCATTTAGAGATGGGCGCGTGCTGAAGCATTTATATTATTGTAAGCAAAATTTAAAAATGTATTACCTCTAATCATATCTTGCTCTTTGACTTATTTTCTTTTAAAATTTTACTTTCTGTATTATATAAATACCAATAATGAAAAATAGTCTTTCAGATTTTCAAATGATATTCTAACATTAATATTAAAATAAAAAAAACATTGCTTATAGTAAAAAATGTGCGATATATAACAACTTTAGGCATATCCCGCACTCTTCTATAACTTAGGAACATGTGTTTCCAAAATAATTTTTCATATATGTATGCACGTATATCTCGAGCAGTCGAACATGTTCGATGCAACATATTATTGATGATTTTATGAATGAAATCAAAGCGAACAAATGTTCTCTGTTACACTTTGTTGTATGACTAGCTACATTGTGCATGGAGAACTTAAAAAAAAAATATTTTATGTGGATAGCATGTGGCACAATCTGCTGGGTTAGTTTCCCATTTCTAATATAGAATTATTAGTACTAAACTACTTTCATATCAGAAAACTATAAGGTAGACACTTCATTATTTTGCTTGAAGTTCTCCTATTTAAATCTCCTTCTAGGACACCTATTTACTTAGGGTCATTTTCATTCTCTGAGTATTTGTAGGTAGGACGGCGTCAATGCGTCACAGTGTAACCAGACTAAATAAGTTCTATTTGAAGCTAGACCTCGACTCAGACTAGTGATTTGCTGACATGCTTTGCTCTGTCGCCAATGATGATGATGCCATATGCAAACGAGTTTTTGCTGCACAGACTCTTGTAACAGTTGTCGGATGCCGTTGTTTCGCTTTCTTGATTTCGGGTGGCTCAACACTAGTGAAATAAATTCCTCATGTTTTGTTCGGTATTCTTAAAAAATATTGAACTGTCCGGATTTCTGCGGCCTTAGTTTCATTGCCCATATCCGACCCCAAAAACAACTCGATCACCCAGCCGACCGTTGCAGTAATGCGAGCACATTGTGTGCTTAGCGTGGAGTGAATTATAATGAGTCAGTGGTGCAGATGCTATGCCAATGAACACTGCCACTCAAATAGTCGGATTTTACGCCGCCATGTGGAATTCCACACAATTGGTCATATCTGTACTGCCGTACTGCAGTTTTGCTATGCTTGCAACATAGCTTACGTCCGCAGCAACAGCAGCTTGGACAATCGCGTGCTGTTTACATAAATCTCAAGCGCTGCCAATGGTGGCTCGACTCTTAATTCTTATCAAGATGCATGTTGAAGCATTTGCAATACGAAGTGAAGTGTAGTCACAAAGCTGAGGATGCTTCACACATACTTCTCGCCCAAGACTATAATTCCCATAGCGTTGGTTGGAAACAACACACACTGTTACATGGAGCTTTGCCACACGGACTGCCCACGCAGCAGCTATCTGACTTAGAGGGGCTGGGTGTGGGTTTCATGCTGTCATAGCCAGCGTGCCCGGAAAACTGTTTCATTTTTCCTTTTATTCTCGCAGTTGGTGGCAAATGCGTCATGTGTTATGCTGCTGCGCTGATGGTGCGGTGCTGTTGAAAACTACGTGGTTGGCTCTGGCGTCATCAACCTCGACCAATAATGTGCGTCTCATAAGTTCAGTTTTAAATAAATTACATAGCTATAGTAAAAAGTGTTTGAATATATTATTCATTTGCTTAAAGATTTATATGCACCATGTCGAATATATTTGTTGATTTAAAAAGTTGCACTTGCAAAGTAAATGTATAAAGTATATTTTTAAATACATGAGGTTATATCTGTAATTTCTGGACTGTCGCTTATTCCTTATATAACCAATTACTAGTGGGTATCCAGCATAAATAAATATATTTCGTATTTTGTTCCACAAACACATTGAGTGTATGCAAGCAGATAAGTAGACGTCATAACCGTAGTATTCACATATACATATATGAACTTATATAAATATGAGTACACTTAAAGGGGAGATGCATAAAAAGGGACAACTTAGGCGGCAAAGAATCCAAGAAAAGGCTCAAAGAGCAAAACACCAAAAATGAATTTCTAGGAAAATGTTTAAATTTCGCATGATCATGCCTTCCTAAGGAGCCCAAACCAAACCTGCTATCGTAAAACAGAACGTCAGAAATGAGCCACTAATATCGTTAGTGGTTGCTAGGCCCAACAGCCAACATCTGAGCAGCGCCGCAAAACCATTTTTACCAATCAGTTCTCAGCAGATGTGCGCTGTGCACGAGTTTCTTGTTGTCGCACTGAAGACCTTTAAAATGATGACTTTCGAGTTTATACCCTATACCCGTTGGGAGTACAGGTTGCTTATAGAATTGTGCAAATTGAACACATAGCATTTTTTTTTATAAAAAATATGCTTAATTCTCTAAATATCCCATTTCAAAATTCAAATGACCAAATGGTGTATTATATATTTATATACCTGGGTGTTGCTTAGCAACATATACTACAGAACTTTTACCTATTCCTGATAAAATGTTTACTTATCTTTGTTAAGAAGCTACATATAAATATTCTAATTATATTAATGTGAATTGCGAAAAGGTAAATTTTTTTACAAGAATATTTGTGCATTATATTCACAATGTATTTATATTATATGAAGTATCTACTAGTCGAGCACTCTCGCGTTCTTACTTTTTTCGTTGAGTCCTTGGCTGTTGCGTACAAGTATGCAAGATTCGACCGTCGGCTAACCTGTTTACCTGTTGCTTTGACCAGACGCCACAACACACACAACCCGTATAAACGTCGAAATTGTGGGCGCGGCAAAACTTTTCAACTCATTTCTTTTGTCAAGCTGCAAGTTCAAGGATGCATGTCTTTTAAGAGTTGTTTGTGTACGTGTCGGCGTAATTTGATCGGGCCTTATAAAAAGACATCAGTTTTTCACAAACCCAGCTAGAATTACGAAAGTATTATTTCATTGTATCTCGCCTGGAATTAGCTAAAGTTGCAGTTATTGATTTGGCTTCTGTAGACTACTTGGTCGCAATGATATTTTATACTCCCATGAGTATAAAGGGTATAATAATGTTATGAGTATATATATATATATATATATATATATATATATATATATATATATATATATATATATATATGTATTTTTTGTCTATTTCAAAAGGTCAAATGTTATTATTAATAAAAATTGTCTACTTATTTCTTCGACAAATTTGTGATGCGCTAGTCAAGTCTAAAATGCTAATTGTTTTCAGTCTGCTCAATATAATTACCGGAGATTTATAGACTAGCAGTCAGTGCTCGACACATCGGTATTTTCAGGGTTTTTCCCTCACATGCAACTTGGAAACCAGGTAGTAGTAGGTTCTTAGAATTTCATATTATTTTTGCACTTGTTTCTCAATTTCGGTTCTTTGTTGCGCACCTCTAATGACTTTTGTGCGGCTTATCACGAAATGTTTATAGCTTTTGGCCCTAGCACTGATGCATGCTAATGATGTAGTTCTTTTTGTAAAGAGTTAATGGGTCGATCTTACTCTCGGTCAAGTTTGTTTAGAAATCTCCTTGAATTTCAACCGAGCTAATTCTGTGCGTACCTTCAAAATTTAAAACGAAGTTCATATGAGTGATTGCCATTCCTATGGCATATATATAATATATAAATATAACTTCAAAACTGAGACTCTAAATAGCATAGAATCGGATGGACAGAAGGGAGTGGCAAAATAAAATATACCCACCGTAATCCCAATGTAATCGATATGACCATTTGTTTATTAAGGAATGGAAATATTTAGCTATAAAGGGCGCTACTTCTACAAGAAAGCTACTCTACAAAAATAAATGTTGATGATGCCAAATACAGATCACTAGTTCTATATCTGATTCTCTCAGAACACATCCATAATCCCCCAGGTGGTACTTAAGCATCAAGCACACACACATTCACTTAGTTTTAATAAATACATACTGACATTCGTTGTCGTAATGTGCACATGTTCGTTCATGTGACGTCACTAGAGTGATTGCATGTTATGTGATTTTGAGCTGAGCAACAGCCCAGAAACCGACCGAGAATCGTCTCACGTGTCATTTGACCGTTCTACACAATCCCAAATTTTGCACAAGGACATTTTGCAATAATATTCCCATGTCACGTGTATACTAGGTCAATTTATTTGTGCAGAACTGTGTACTTTTGAATAGCTCTCTTATCGTTTTCCGTATTGAGCTTAGTAACTGACATCCGTTCATCGATTTCCTTCTTGACTGACTTCTTGGCAGTGACTGAGCAAAATACGCACTATACATTTTAAACTTACCATTATATATTTTTCATCATACTTGTGTGTTCCCAATTGACTTTCAGAAATACATGTATCACAGCTCCTAATATACAAATTTTTAAGGGTATATATATAAATATGTATTTTTATTACTAGAATGAATAATATTTTCTGTAACCCGTTTTATTTTGCTCTTTTTTTCATAGTTTATAAATGTGTTCTATTCTTATTCAATTTATTGTATTTACTTCTTAAGTTGTGATTGGCTTTTTCCAAAATTTTACTTGCATCTAGAATGTTAAAAATTAGTAAAACTTTAATGTTCTTTTAAACATATGTTTCAGCACGAAACACAAATGACCAACATTGGTAAAAAAAAAACTCTTTTCAATGCGTTTCTCACCCCATCCCATGTAAAACAAGAAGAATGCTGTAATACACATGGTACGACTACGAAATACCCTATGCTAAAAGTAGGACTATAAGTTAGTAAAAATAGCTCTTGTATATCTTTTGATTTCGATTTGTGGGTGAAGGGGGCGTGACATCCAAGATTAAAAATTAATTGGATCATATCAAAGAATGGCAAGAAGTTAATCGATGTAGATATGATAGCGACGAAGTATAAGAAGTAAATACACATATAGTGTAATGTATATGTATTTCCTGGCACACATGTGCACAGAGTGCGGGGATGGCAAACAACACATGTGTCCGCCTCACGACCTTCGGCCGGCGTCAGCTTGACTCTTGCAATTTTTCATGGAAATTGCACAGACGGCGACTGATTGCACATATGGTGCCCAGAACCCGTAGAGAAAGTATACTATTGCCTACGTTCTTTCAAAATATACTCCGAATGTGTGAATTTTGCGCCTGGCATTCTCAAGTAAACGGAACAGCGCTTTACAAGATTTACATAGAGTGCAACGTGTTTGCGTGAGAAAATTTTTGGGAAATTTCTCAATGTTTCAAGCACTCCATGTGCTTACCCTTGCAGTATGTTAAAGTTGTGTTTGTAACGGTATACAGGCATTTGATTGCCAGAGTTATTATATTAATGAAGTCAAACAACCACAAACTGAAATCCAAAATAAAACATGCCTCAATCAAAAAATTTAATATATCAGACGCTCATTTGAAACTTAAGTGCGTATGCACAAATTAGGGATAAGCAGAAGCTTCCACGTACAACGTGACAGCCGCAAGCGAAACTCAAGATCGACGGTCCCAATCAAATGCATGCAAACGACTTGGTAATACATAATTAGATACCAAAATTTGCGCTATTAGGGCAGAAATATTACCAACCAACCATAGTGTCGAAACAGTTGATAAGTATCGCACAACTTAAGTCCTTACAAGTTTATCACGCAATGTGGCAAAGAAGGAATGGTTTATGATAAATCTAAAACTCACAGTTATTTCCCACGCTTCATAGTCAAGAAACACCCTCAAGCTTGTGAGAAAAAAAAAATTAATCAAAGCAAGAGGTATGCACTTTTCATGAAAGGTCTTCTTTTTCTTATTCATCCTTCTTCGATGGCTACTGTGTGCCTTTAAGTCACTATTAATTTGCACAGAAGCAAATTGTTTGTACGAAAAACGAGTCCGCTTTAGGCTATCGTTGCGACTAATTAGATTCAGTCCGTGATTGTGGCATTTAAAGGGTTCTATAGAAACTGATCATGTTTTCACATATTCTTGTAGTGGATCTTTTGGGCGGCTAAAGCTACAGCTCAAATAAAATATTAAGAACAATATTAAGAATATACGCAAGTTAATTTGATAATTTCTAAGATTTAGCATATTATTTCGACAAATATGTTTTCAAATCATGCTTTTCCCAAAGAATTATTTTCTTAATGACCAACTGGTTACTGACGTGTGTCCTGAACGACCTTTACACCATAATTGCATGCGACATGCCCAGAAAAAATACCTGCTGGCAAGATATTTGTGGTACCTGTTCCTGCTGCTTTACTTCCTTGCTTTTGACCATTGTCTGATGTCCTTGCCGTAAACGTACGTTTGTACACTTGCCTTTTGTTATTTAGGGCCCTAAATATTTCGCAAAGGTATTTTCAAAGGCTAGACTTAGGACTTTTTCCTTAATTTAGCTGGCGCCAGACGCACAGCAGGTTACCGCTGTAACTGACAGAATATTATTAAATGGCTGTGTCAAAATTGTAGTGAAAACTATAAAATATGTGCCACAAGGAACCATGGAAATATTTTGACACCATATTTGGCGCCAAATGAGTATATATTAAAGACGGCTGGCTAATAGACTGAGTAACCATCAAAAGCCATCAGAGCGAGATGCCTTGTAGTAGCAGCGCATTGGCATTGACACATGCTACTGAACATGTGTGACAGCCAATTGGCCACTATAAAGCCACTTGTTGCCTTGGCAATAACTGGTTTGAATTCTTCATTTGCGTGCTGGTCGATCTGATATCCAAACATCTGTACTTAAGCGTTTTTCTTTGCTTAACTTGCATGTTTTTAGCTGTTTTAAAAGTGCAAGATGTGCCCAGCTGTCCCATGTCTCCTATGGATCGTGTCAGTCAAAAGGTGCCCAACAACTGCCACTGTTGATCTGCCGACGAGCATTCAACTAATAATTGTCGCTTGCGGTCGGGCTTGTCAGGTGCTTTTTCACAAGTCGCTCAATGATGTGTTGCATCAGAAGAGGGTTAAGCGACCTTCGATGATTCACAAGTGTACTAAAAGTAAGCATCGAAACAATTTTAATGTTCGTAGAAATTGTTATTTTATTGATGGTGGCAACATTATTTATCGCTTATTTAATTCTTAACTTTATGTTTACTTTATAGCATCAATCTGCACAGCTGTAAATGATCCCCAACAGCATGATGCTTAAGTTACCCATTGTACTTTCCAAATATTTGAAATTCACTATGTAAATTTAATAATATGTTTTAGTTTTATTGGTAAGGAAGATTTTATGGCTATAAACCATATTTATGGCTATAAAACAATATTTTACATATGTCGAAAAAACTTTATTTCCTAACGTTCTTAAAAAATAAAATAAAAATTGGCGCCAGAAGTGCAAAACTATGCAGCCAATTAAAAAAGTTTTTTACTTTGTTTTCATTATATATATATATATATATGTGTGTGTTTAATATGTGCAAGTTTCTATACATATAACTTAGCACATACACATAAGCCTGTGTATTAAGAACGTGAAAGCAACGAATTCTTGTATATCCGAGCAACAGATTGTCAGAATGTCACTAAGTGGACTTTGCTCGCAGACAATATACTTCTGGCAATATAATTCTGGCGACTAGCTGGGCGGCTTAGTTGTCGCAAAGTGCATTTGCATCTGTCGTCCAACTTTTGGCGTCAGATGAAAATGAAACCAATGACCAACAGTTTCTATTGTATCTGGCACAAAAGTTCAAACGCATAACACAGTGAGTACCGAGTAGCCATGGCGCCCGTAAAGATCTGCAATGTACTGCAATTATATGTATTTGACATAAACTACATAAAATACATCGAGCTGGTACCCAACAATATCAATATCGGAAATTAATTGAAAAACAATAAAGGATGCATATTGCTTATACAAGAGATATATATATTATTATTTATTAGTCTTACTTGAATTAAACATATTGTTCATAGTTAAACGGAAATTGATTTTACTAGGTATCCTATATTATTTTTTAAACAATCGTTTCTAGGTCAGATAGGTTTTATAGAGTTCAATTTGTGAAATAATTAAATACTATTTTTTACGTTCACACTTGACAACCAATACACTAATGTAGATAAAAACAAAAGTAAGTGCCTATCATGACTCAACTCATCAATAAAATAATAATATTCTAACAGCTATTGTTCTTAAAAAGGAAATGAAAAAGAATTTAAGAAATAGGAGTTTTTACTGCATTAACAGATATAGTTAAATAGATAGATAGATAGAGTATGAAAAGCTCAACATACTAAGAATATATTATTTAAATTAAGATTTGCTTTAGATAGCGATGGTATCATTTGGACATGGAGTGGCCCCTGTAAATTTTGAACTCATCGAAAGAGAGCCATATGGCAGTTTATTTTAATTTGCATACGTTTCCGGCAAAACGACTGTGCGTTGGCCACACGTTTTCCTTTTCACCCACAGATAGCAGCTGTTGCAGAGATTTTTATAGATTTAGAACACACTGCACACACACATTCCTACCTTCCCAGAGCTCCAATATACTGTGAGAATTACATTAAAAACTTGACTGTCGGGGACATTTCTGTTTTATGTGGGCGTTGAAAATATAATGGATTGGGTTAGATGCCAATCTGCGACTAAGAAATACAACTTCATCATATTCTTACTTACAAATGTTATGCCACGCAAAGAAATTACTAAATTGAGGGATAACTTTGGGACAACCTTGGTAATTGCACATAATCAAGTAATCCAAACAAATGTTATATGTAAAAAAAAAGATAACTCACACTGACACCATTTAATTAAACGAAACACTTCAAAATGCTTTAAAGGTCTCACTCACATGGCGCAAGTGTTATATTTTTCTGGATTTACGGATATAAGGTATATGAGTTTTTAATTGCTAGCTGACTTATATTTAATTTTTCCAAAATGGTGTAATAAAGCCTATATTTAAAAGTAAAACAAAAAATTAATACTTGAATGCCTTTGTAAATAATTAACATCATATCGTAATTGTTTCTTTATCTTTTTAATGCGGTGTTAAAATGTATGGGTAAGCGTCGCGCCTTGGGCGCGACCGGGCTGCGACACAATAATTTGCTGCATCTCGTACCCGTTGTTTTCTTCCACGACAAATTACGACAAAGTGTGAGCAATAATTCGAATAAGATATTTATTCGAATGCATATAGACGTAGAACTCAGGCGGACAGTTGCCTCACCACTACATTTGTTTATGTGCCTTTTAACACAGGGTTGCGCCTTACCGGATTTTTAAGTAGTGGCGCCTTTGGCGAACATAAATTAAACAAAAAAATAAAGCAAATATAAAACTAATTTAAAGCCAAATAAGCTTAAGCAATGTTCAACTCATTATCGTTCGTTCTTGGAAGAGAGCAGCAATAGTGAGTGAGAACGCGCAAGAGCGAAAGGGAAAACAAACAACCGTTACTTTTTTTGCGCGTTGGTATGTATACACGTATAACTGTAACTGTACAGCTCGCGTCTGTTTTTACTGAGATGCTTATGATAACTATGCTGACAAATCAATTGGTGGTTAAAACCGCGTCTTGTGCATATATATTGCTTTTATAAAATTTTAAAAACATTAAAATTTTGTTTGGGTTGCACCGAGATTCGAACCGCAGACCTCTCACACGCAAATCGTACGTCCTATAGCTTGAGCCACCGCCTTACATACTGCGCAGTCAGCAACGTCAATACATATACAGCACGAGTTTTTGCATTTGTCATATATATACATATATATATAGGAATTTCTAACGAAATTTGGTTATTGCTTTCTTTTAAATTCTTAACATTTTCTGACAAATAAGGCAAAATTAATAATATATGTATATATAAAATAAGAGTAATTAATTTATAATTATTAAAAAATGTAATTTGGAATTGTCAGCAGTGGGATTCGAACCCGCGCCTGTGCGGCAATTTTGGCCGCAGAGGTGCCATGGACCTGGTGATCATTCATTCCTTAATATCTTCTATGTTTATGATCCGATCGTGCTGAAATTTTCAGAAAACGTCCGGAAAAGAACATTCTCCATATGTGCCAAATCTGAATTAAATCTAAAGTCGGTAGCTTCAGTTATACGTTTTTTTTCGATTTGCGGGGGCGGAAGGGGGCGTGGCAAAAATCTAAAACAAACTTGATCTGCCTGCAAACAATACACGTGTTGTCACCAAATTTGGTTACTCTAGCTCTTATAGTCTCTGAGATCTAGGTGTTCATACAGACGGACAGACGGACAGACGGTCAGACGGACATGGCTATATCGTCTCGGCTGTTGATGCTGATCAAGAATATATATACTTTATAGGGTCTGCCACGCCTCCTTCTGCCTGTTACGCACATTTCGCCTTCGTCAAACCTAATAGACTTTGAACTTTTAAAATATTTACCCAATGCAATCTGCGACTATCCTCGGTTTTGCTTCGTCTTGTTATATGGAATAAATTGCATCATGTATGTTAATAAGATTTTGTAACTGTCTACTCATACAAACATATATGTATTGTAATAGTAATTAATTTTATTCATGTTCTGTCAAAAAAAAAAAACATTAAAAAACAAAGCAAATGTTTAATGTATGTTTTATGATTTGATATATAACAGTAGGAAGTCAGCATACAAATATTTATGGAAAAATATTCATGTCGACCTACCACCACTATTTATCGGACATCAATCGAATCCGCTAAACTAAGGAAATTATGTATGATATATTATTTTACATATTATTTTCTAGTAACTATTTTTTGAATATAATTAAACTTTTTAGATATGCAAGTCTCAAATTAGTATTCACTAGCTACCACGATTTATCGGTTATCAATCGGGCCTCCCCTAATATTGTATTAATCGGGTAGTACATTCTCAGCTCGATAGTTTTCTCATAGTTGGGCAGACGTAGCCATTGTTTGCTTTTAAAATATTGAAAAATATATATTATATGTATTGGTGGAAAAGATGTCCAACTCGCAAAGATCATTTGTACAAAAAGTTTCAAAGTATGTAAGAGTGGCTAAGAGAAGCCAAACTAATATCAATCGTACCCCTAGACTTAATCAAATATTTGCTAGACACTCTGGTCATAATGTTATAAACGCAAATAATTTATTAATTTCTAAGCGCTAGTTTTCTGGCTTTCCAATTTAACTTTAAATAACAAAAATATACTTTTTTGACAGGCAACCGGCGGCAGATGTACGTAAAAACATGGCTGTCCAAATGCAGACGAAGGCCTTCAACGCAGGTTCAATATTGTCTTCAACGGTATGACTGTGACTTTTCTTAACATTTCTATTCAGTTTTTACATACTTTATTTTCATAAAGCTTTCTCTCACCGAACCACTTGACTATGAAGAATTTCTGAATCAACACATTAACATTATAAACCGAGATCCCTTAAAGCACATATTGGATTTCCCTCAAGGAGATATAGCAATTAAAATAATACCTCGAAAAATTCGTACTATCGAACACATTTTACCGAATGAAAATATGTAAGCAAATACTATGTCAATTATAACATTAAATTCACTTAACATCTTACAGTTATGATTTGCCAAAACATGTACAGGAGTGCATTAGTTGTTACACACGCCCTTGGAAAGTTGTAGAGTATGCACACCGCCATTACTCGAGTTCGTGTTGTGCACGCGAGCGTATTGATAGGGGCACTATCAGTCCTTCGGCATATCAACAAGAATTTGAAATTGATAAAGACTTTTCTTCATTTGATGAAACTTTCACAGATAAGAGCGAAAGTTGTACACCAAGCTCTAGACAATCCATTGCTAGTTTAGCTTCAGTTAGCTCTTGCACAGATACGCTAACACCTCGTGGCTCTTGGGCTAGTTTCGATTTACGGCGATCCGTGAATGATCCTCTTATTCCCAATTTGTTAGACAATGTCCTGCCTGAACAAATTGATCAATTAAATGAGACCCGGCGGCAGGAAAATCGACAAGAGGCTTTCTTTTCACTATATCCT
Organism: Drosophila macrospina; assembly: GCA_035042075.1. Lineage (NCBI taxonomy): Eukaryota > Metazoa > Arthropoda > Insecta > Diptera > Drosophilidae > Drosophila > Drosophila macrospina. The sequence continues at coordinate 43,771 of JAWNLW010000487.1, read as the reverse complement.
GAAACTGAACCTGATGAAATAATTGAGCGCAGGCTACCCGCTGAGCTCCCAGTAGAACATATGGGTCACCGCATACATGTAAAATGTTTGAAGTTAAAGTTAGAGCTTGAAGTAGAACCAATATTTGCATCAATGGCTATATATGATGCCAAAGAACGTCAAAAGATATCAGAAAATTTTTACTTTGATATGAATTCTGACAGTCTTAGACTAATGCTGTCAAACCATGTTCGATGTTCCGATATTAGTACGCAAAGTCGTTCCGCTATATTTGAAATTTCTTATCCAAGTAATGATTTGTTTCTCGTTATACGCCTTGAAAAAGTTCTGCAAGGTGACATCAATAACTCTGTTGAGCCATATCTAAAAGAAGACAAAGATAAGTATAGGGAGAAAGTCAAATCAAATGCAATGGATTATTGTGAGCGTTTGGGTAAATATCGCATGCCTTTTGCATGGACTGCCGTATATTTAACAAATGTCTTCAACGGAGATAACTTTGAAAATAAGGAATCTTGCACTGGAGAGAGAGATTCATCTGGGAGCGGTGGAAGTGCTACATTGGCTTCTGCAGCAAGCTCAAACAGCTTAGATCGCAAATCTTCGACTAGCAGCTTTGATCAGTTGAGGCGGAAAGCCAATGATATGAGTGGCACACTAACACGTCGTGGTTCCCTGGAACGCAAGGAGAAACGGCGTTCTTGGTCACCAGATGATTTCGCCAACCTAATCGAGAGTTTTCGTCCCATTACTATAACAGTTCCGAACTTTTTTAAACAAGAGGCAGATAAAATGAAAGATGAGGACTTGTACAAAATTTTGCCTGATCTCAAAAGGCCCAATACAGTAATAAAGAAGTATAAATGTATTCCGGGGTCTATTAAACTGGAAATATCGCCATGTGTTGACGAAGTTATGAACGCGTTGACTCCGGAGTTGGCCAAGATCGAACCGCAGAGTGCCGACAAAACTCGCCCAATCAAAGAAATTTTGGAGTTTTCACCATTAGCTATATATAATCCCCACTATAGCTATCGTAATTTACTTTTTGTATCTCCCAAGGAGCTGAACTTTTCATCACGCGCTGGGTCTGCACGTAATATTGCCATTCGTGTGCAGTTAATGGCAGGTAAGACATTAAAAATTAAAACACGTTGCTCGGTAAACAAATAATTTTTTGCAGGTGAGACTCCGAACGATGCCGTCAATGCTATCTTCGGAAAATCATCCTGTCCAGAATATGCAACGGAGGCGTATACATCTGTCAATTATCATAACAAGTGCCCAACCTTTTATGATGAGATTAAGGTTGCTTTGCCCGCTTCAATCAAGCAGCACCATCATTTATTATTTACTATCTACCACGTATCATGCCAAAAAAAACCCCATGAATTGCAACTTTCTGTAGAGACTCCTATCGGTTACACCTGGCTACCACTGCTCGAGGATGGGAAGCTCAAAGTTGGAGAATTCAACCTACCTGTTATGGTGGAAACGCCTCCAGAGAATTACTCCTTTATACCACCAAACGTACATCTTCCTGGGATTAAGTGGTTGGACAACCATCGCGCCGTTTTTTCAATTAGTGTGGGTGCCGTGACTTCAATTCACACTTTAGATGCACACCTTGACCGTTTTTTTTTGAACTGTGAATATTTGGACACCCGCAATATACCATCTCATATTGGCGAGGGTAATATGGAAGCCGAGCTGAAAAGATGCCTACTTGATATAAATCATTCAAGTCGTGAATCATTGGTTAGGCATTTGCCTCTTGTGCTGGACAAACTCATTGAATTGTTGGTAACTAGCCATAAAGTAGGAGCTCAGATCATGTCTTTGGGTTCCACTGTGTTTGAGGTGCTTTGCTTAGTTTCGGCACATCTGTCCTTACTAACCGATGTTGACCAATATGGTCGTCAAAGTTTATTTTCCACTTATGTACAGTTCCAGTGTAAAATACCACACCCATTATCAGATAGGCGTAGTACAAACAACGAATTCCATCTGAGTGAAACGTACTCCATATATGATAATATTTCGGGTAGTGGCCGTACTGGTAAGTCGAAAGAAATACTATGATAAAAAAATCATAATCTTAGTTCCTCTACTTTTAGATTTTGATAATAATGCATTACTGAGTGAAGCTCAAGGTCCTCACGTATGCTTGCTACATGAAGAGCTCGTCTTGCAATTTACCCTGTCCAATGGAAAAGTGGCAGATCTTGCTATGAGTAATTCATGGTTTTTATTCGAACTTATTATTAAATCTATGACCGAACACCTAGACTACTCAGACACATTGCAAGGGCCACGGAAGCACAGATTTTCACACCAATTTGTTGACGACATATCTACGCTTGTAACTGGAGTCACAAATAAAGTTGCTGAATACCATAGCGCAGACTCAAGATTAGCCCAGTCTTTAAACGCGAGTTTAAGCTTTTTCATATTTGACCTTCTCAGCGTAATGGACCGCGGATTTGTATTTGGCTTAATTAAAGCTTACTCCAAAATTATAATGTCGAGGAACTCATCCGCACCTGATTTGATGAACTACAAAATAGACTTCCTTCGTATTGTTTGCAGTCACGAACATTTTGTAGCTTTAAATTTACCTTTCGGTACTCCTTACACGACTATCTCAGCACCTTGCAGTCCCACTCCCAGCACCACATCGAATAATAGTCAGACTTCATATGTAAGTATTAGATCATTTAATCATAAATATGTAATAATTTAAATTTGGTATTTTCAGGGATCTGTTGAGAGGGCTTTGCACGCCGATCTTAGCACAGAATTTCGTCAACAACACTTCCTCGTCGGCCTTGTTTTAGGTGATTTGGCCTCTGTAATGGAAGTACCTAATCCTCAATTACATGGTAAAGCCATAAGCTGCATTCGCAACCTTTTGACTTCTCATGACTCACGGTATGATACGGAGGCACGCTCACGAGTGGCATCACTATATATTCCATTGCTCTCGATAGTTATGGATACTTTCTCACAATTACATCAATATATATCAGATGTTCAAGACCATGATCGCTTTCATCAAATGGGTCAACTTGAAGATTATCAAGGACCTCACCAGACTATAGCCACGTCCACTATCAGCCCAGAAGTGGCATATGCCATCTCTGGCAGCCGAGTTTACTCATACATAACGGAACAGTCGAAAAACAAGATACCGTTAAATGCAGAAAACACGCGTCACTTACTAGCTTGTTTTCTTTGGGTGCTAAAAAATTTGGAGCGCACTATTCTTTACCGTTGGCTGCTTGGCTTAACACCACATCGTGTACACCAAATGTTGCAAGTGCTTAATACGTGTTTAAAGGCCTTTGAGTATTCAGGTCAAAAGCGGTTGCCTTCTTTAAAACGTACTAACACTCATAGTTTTCGCAAGACTACCTCTAATGATGTTAAGGAAAAATTAGAAGAATGTATTAGGGGAACAAATTCAGCACGGTACGATCTAATTAACCGTCGCAAGGATCGCAATTCGACAGAGAAGCTTCGATGGCGCAAGGATCAAATGCCATACCGCTCACAGTATTGTGAAACACTTAACAGAAGCGAAGCAGAGCTCGAGCTTAGTCATTTTATCGAGGGCTCACTAGCTACAGAAATTGGACTTATTATACTTGATACTTTGGAAATTATTGTACATGTAGCCACCAATTTACATCATAATCTTCTAGGAACAGTTTTAAAAGTATTGCTGCATAGTTTATCCCGCAATCAGTCTACGCTCGCTCTACAAAATTTGTTTGCTTCTCAGCGCGCACTGATTTTTAAATTTCCCAATCTTTTATTTGACGAGGAAACAGATATATGCGCAGACTTATGTCTGTTGCTTTTAAAGCATTGCGCGTCGCAACTACCAGGTATTCGCTCGCAGGCGGCTGCCTCATTGTACTTATTAATGAGGCAAAACTTTGAAATTGGAAATGTAAGTACACATATAACTATCAATGCACACATCCATTATTATTTCCATTAATTATTTTATATTTCAGAATTTTGCACGGGTTAAAATGCAAGTAACTATGTCTCTAAGCTCTTTGGTGGGCACTAGCGCTTCATTCAGCGAGCAATCTCTTCGACGTGCATTGAAGACCATTTTAGTTTACGCCGAGTCCGATACGGATTTACAGGAGACTTCGTTTCCAGAGCAAGTGCAAGATTTACTGTTTAATTTGCACATGATCCTGTCAGATACTGTTAAAATGAAAGAATACCAAGAGGATCCAGAAATGTTGCTTGATTTGATGAATCGAATAGCAAAAGGATACCAAAATAATCCTGACTTGCGGTTAACGTGGCTTGAAAATATGGCTAAGAAACATCGTGAGCGCGCTAACCACACTGAGGCAGCCATGTGCTACGTACACGCTGCAGCTTTGGTTTCCGAATACCTAAGTATGCTGGAATCCCAAACACACTTGCCTGTCGGTGCGGTGACTTTTCAGCGTATTTCACCAAACACTTTTATGGAGTCGGCGGTGTCGGATGATGTCCTGAGTCCCGGTGAAGACGGCATTTGTCTAGGCAATCACTTTACTGAGACGGGATTAAAAGCACTACTTGAAGAAGCATCCAATTCGTTCCAAGTTGCTGGCATGTATGAAGCTATGAACGAAGTATATAAAATTTTAATTCCTATCTGTGAAGCGAATCGCGAATTTCTCAAGCTAGGTAAAGTACATGGCAAGCTACAGGAAGCATTCAATCGAATTGCACAACTTCAGGTAATTATGCAAATTTTGATTGAAATTGCAAAGTCATGTGAGTAACTATTGTGGATATTGTTTTATTTGAGAGTTAAAGATTGGATATTCTTAAATAAATTGGAAAGTTTAAAAATCCAATTTTTTGGCACTTTGTATAAGTCATTCTACAAATTCTACTAAAATACGATTTTAATTATTTGACATATAGGGTAAACGAGTATTTGGAACGTACTTTCGAGTTGGTTTTTACGGAGCAAAATTTGGAGACCTCGACCAACAAGAATTTATCTACAAAGAGCCTACATTAACGAAATTACCAGAAATATTTAGCCGTCTTCAGGTATTATCTTCGTATAAATTTAAATGATTTCATTTACAAAACAGTATTCGTTATAGAACTTTTATGCGGACAGGTTTGGTCCCGATTCTGTGCATATAATTAAGGACTCTAATAATTTTGACACAAATACATTAGATCCTGAAAAGGCTTATATACAAATCACATATGTTGAACCATTTTTCGAAACTTATGAAATGCGTCATCGAGAGACTTATTTTGAAAGGAATTTTAACATTAGTAAGTATCTTATTAATATATATAATAATTGTGGGATCTCATCATTTATATATGTAAATATATTATTATGTAAATCTGTGTTACAAAATTGGAATGCATATTCAAATATTTTTTTTTTATCCAGAACGGTTCATATTTGCAACACCTTTCACTAAAAACGGAAAAGCTCACGGCGAATTACATGAGCAATGTAAACGAAAAACTATTCTTACGACTGCAAATCATTTCCCATATGTAAAAACTCGTATCCAAGTTATCAGCAGAACCCAATTTCAATTGGAGCCAATTGAAGTGGCTATTGGTTCGTAATTTTTTAAAATAATATATTTTTCCTGCTTTCTCACTAATAAATAGCTTTCACCTAAATTCATCAACTAACTGTGTGAAATGTAAAATAGATTTCTTACTAATCTTATAAGCACTCCAAAAATATTTCTTTTTGACAAATAGAAGACATTCAAAAAAAGACAGTGGAGTTAGCTGCGGCTACGAATCAGGAGCCGGCGGATCCAAAAATTTTGCAAATGGTTTTGCAGGGTTGCATTGGAACTACTGTCAATCAAGGACCTATGGAAATGGCTAGTGTCTTTCTCTCTAACTTATCTGATGGCACGACTGTGCCTACAAAGCATCAAAATAAATTACGCTTGTGCTTCCGAGAGTTTTCAAAGAGATGCGCGGATGCTTTAAAAAAGAACCGGAATCTGATATTATCGGATCAAAAAGATTATCAACGAGAGCTGGAACGTAACTATGAACGTTTTGTGGAAAGGCTGTCTCCGCTTATCACGCTTACACCGGCACAAACTCAAGGTGTTGTAAAGTAAGTTTTCACAAAATCATTTAATTAAATAAGAATTTAGTATATTACTTCTTACTTTGCAGAGTGAACGCCTATCAAAATAAAAGCACACCGCTAAAATGGTAATTTATAAAATCTAACTAATTTAACAAATTTCAAAATATTGGACATCTTAAGAACTAATTTTTGATAGAAAACATAACCATGGATTCTTCACCCTTGTATAATAACAATTTTTTTCTTTTATACATTTACATGCGTAGCGTGTCGGATTATTTTAAGTAATTTTTTTTTTAATTTTTTGCAAATACAAAGTTAAAATTACTGAATATATAAATATAATATATTACAAATTTCTATCTAGAAATTCTAAAGAACTAACAACTCATTAACATATTTAATTTGATTCTTCTTCAGATGTAGAATTTAAGCATATTTTAATTGAAAATGGAATGAATAATGCAGATCATTATGTTTTAATTCGTTTTATATATATATATATATATATATATATATAAATATTGCAAATAATATTTACATTTTCTCAATTACCAATATTTATAATATTTTATCTCATTGGAACTTCGTATTTAAATTTATGTTCGAATAATATTAGTCTAGAGATAACAACTTTTGATAAAAAATAAATTGTATACATTTTATATATTCAAATAAATTTTTACAAATAAAATATTTTGTAAGTAAATACATATTTTAAGTGATCTAAATGAGTATCCAAATATTACATTTATTTATTCAAAGTTATAAGCAGTCGTTTTCAAGCTGTTAAAAAAGTCACTCGTTTTACGCGTGAATAGAGTTTCCGAATTAAATTGAACTTCTGGCAAATCATTCCTCTGAATATTTACATCAGCATTTTTAACAAGACGGTTCCATTCCGCCAAATCATTATCGGGGTTATTAATATTTGCTTCTTGGTGCAATGGTTTCAACATAAACTGCAATTCCTGTAGTTGTTTTAAAAAAAGAACTTCAAAAAATATTTAAGTTCCAATTAGTTCAAGAAATATAAAGTAATAGGTTCTCCGGCATTCTAAAACTGGCATACTTAAAAAATAACATTGTTCGTCAAGTTGACTTCCACCAATTTATAGGATCTTGAACTATACTTATAATAAAAATAACTATGATTATTATTTCAATGGTATACGAAAATGACATTAGGAAAAATTATTGATAACCATTATCATGAAATAGAGCTTTTAGAAATGCCGGATATAATATGCGATGGGAATGAATATAATATTTACCGTGCGTATCTTCAAAATTTAAAATCAGCCTCTGATCCATCCACCAATTACAAAGTAGAGCTAAATTGTGTTTTGTAGTTTCTTCAGAATCACGAAAAAGACTTGGAAGATAATACTCTCTAAAAATAAGTATAAACAAATTTACGGCGATCTGTGAAATTTCTCCAACTTGTGAAATGTCTGGAAAAATTTTAATATGATAAAGACTTAGTTGTAATATTCATAATACACACATACTTGTTTTTTTTTCTTGTAGTGTCCACTGATACATCATTTGGAAAACAAGCGTAACAACGCTTACGCAAAGTTTTACATAACATTCGCAGGCATGGCTGGGAGGTACTTGGTCCTGCGGGGGCATTGAAGTCAATTCTGATAAATTTGTTGAAATGATCGCACCACTATTGACAGTTGCACAAGTTCTATGGCTTGGTATTGTATCAGATTGTGAACCGACATCTTTAGACAATATGCGTTCCTTATCGCTTTTTTCTTCATCAACAAAGGATGGGAGTGGAAGCATTTTCAGTATAAAATCAGGTGTAGATATAAAGCAATGGTAAACAAAGCGCACGTGATTTCCACATATCGAAAGTAGTAGGTTAAAGTGGCTCGGCTTGAGGGGAGTGTCATTACAAAAGCATAGCTCCAATAAACCTGCGTACACCTGTATAAGACAAGACTCAGGGCCGAATCGATATAGAGATCGAACGCGATCTGATACAAAACAATTATTTGTACTGCTAATGCACATTCTTGCCAACAGGTGTTCCTGACGAACACATAATAACATACAAGAACTAAGCTCTCGGAAAACCCAAGGACTAGGACGAGTGAAAACCAACTGCTTCAGTAATTTAAACAGTAAATCCTGTTGAGATCCGCCTATCGAAACTTTTGTTCCAATAACATGACCAAGTAAACTGTGCAAAAACGCTCCGGTGGCTTCAATGACTCCAAAATGTTCATATACCTCAATTGAGTAACTTAACTTGGTTATCGCCTCGATGGCTAAGTGCAGTACTGAGTAATTACCGTGTTTTTGTTCAAGCAACGCTTGCGATAGGTTGCATTGTTTTTTGCATATAAGCGCCAAAGTAGCAATATAACGACGTAATAAAACAGCACGTTCAATTTTGTATAAATGTTCGGGTTGAATTAAAGAAAGTCGCTTAGAGGTACTGTCATCAAGCTGAAGATCGTAGTGGTGATAGGGGTACACCATGCAGTGTTGTGGCACCTCTAAACTTTGGACATAAGACCAAAACTCTGTAAATACTGCGAATACTGACATAATAAGTCGTTCCATGATCGCTTTATTAGAACTGAGTTGAGACTGTAATTGTTCGTAATGAAAAAGCAAATGCTCCAACTCCACTTCAAAAAAGCTACGTTGTTTTTTTTGCGTGCGTGTCTCTTTAGAGTATTCGTAGAAATGCTTTTTGCTTTCTTTGGAATACAATTTTCCGTAAGAGGAGGCAGTTATATATAAATTTTCTATTCGAACCATATCGCGAAATACGTCAGCATCAGAGTCTGTCGACACAGGATTTGCTTTACACGTGTTTTTTGAGCCTCGGATTTTATGCTCGGAAAACTCCACATTTGTAAAATTTAATTCTGCATTTTTAGCTATTACTTGTTTAAACACTTCGGCAACTTTCTTATTACAATCTTTTTCAGCTTCTTCGGCCATAATAATTCTATCAACCTTGCTTGCTTGAAGCATTTTTCGCACTTGTCGCAGCTCATTTCGTAGTAAACTGACCTAATGAACAGAAGCATTAGCAAACAGTTTAATTTTATTATACACACTCACCTCACCATCCTTTGTCACTGCTTGATTGTTGCGATTGATGATATCTTTTTGCAATTTGGTATTTTCCTTCTTAAGGACATCGACGCGTTCCATTAAAAATTTAAGTTGGCGTTCCTGAGCCAGTTGACGCCTATTTGCCGAAGCTTGGCCATTTGAATAGTCTGCCCCCCATTGGTTTACACCATAAATATCGAGCTCTTTATGAACTTCATCCAGTTCAGGTAAAAAAGCGATTGTTTTATCAGTTCCAAATATTTCTTGTATAGTAAGCTTTGATGTTGGGGTAGACCTCATCTCTTTATCCGGAGACACATTTGAATGCTGGTGTGAAATTGGTAGTGAATACTCACGGGAAGTAGTCATGGGTTCCCCAAATCTTAGTTGCGTGCTTGTATTGTCAATTGATTGAGGTACAAATTGACTAAAGCTCAATTTGCTGCTTTTATGTCGACTGCCATCTGGTTGGTGTAGATTTTTTTCTTCTAGTTGAGTAGCTAACAGGATGAAATCGTCGTCATCACTTCCCCACAAGTCCGCAACGTTTGATACATTTGTGCTGAAGTGACTTTGTTGTACACTTAATTCTAATTTTAATTTTTTAGTCGACTTATTCATTTTCTCAAATCGCTTAGCCATTTTTAAACCGCCTTAACATGTGTTAGATACTACATTTCGACTACGATACTTTTCCAAAAATTGGTTTGTGCCAAGATATCGCCACTTACTTGTTTACGCGCCGATATCGATAACACATTATTTCGCAGCCCTAAAAACACCGATACACTTGGATTCTTTCACAATATCGATACAGTTGAAAAGACAATTTGGAATGAACGCGTCGCGTATTTTGCTAAGCGTCGGAATAAAAATCTTTCCCCAACGCGAAAAATAAGTACAAAAGATAACTATTTAAACATAATTGACTGTGTTTTATTTTATAAAGGGTGGCAAGGTGATTATATATTAAATTAACAGTTTTATTGCAAGTTCGAAAGTGCATAGACTCCAACAAGTGTGAAAAATACAAGAGAATTTCCACGCTTCGGTCCTCACCGCGCAACTGCAAATGTATTAGTGTTGGTAGCCGTAAGACATGCTCTTTACACTTTAAAAATATTAATATTATATTCACATCAGTATTTATGCAGATTTGATGTCATTGAAATATTTGGGTATGTTTTTGCATATGTATGACGCAGCCAGGGCAGCGAACCCAATAACATGCATATATATGTGTGTGTATGGTTCCCTTACATACATTCAACCAATTTTTTTTAAATACTGAAAGTGTCTTTATTTGCTATTAATAACAGTTTTGTTCTATCGTTTATTAAAGCTCAGATCACCTTCTACATATTCTGAAGTTGTGTAAGTAAAAATAATGTAAGAATTTGAATTAAATTATTTACCATCAGTTGCATAGGGAATCCTTAAATGTGTTTATGATTTCAAGCGTATGAATATTCGGGCGTCGGCTAACAAATAGCAACAAAAACATTAGTGTTTATGTATATGTTTGCAACCATGATATCGCCCTGACACGCATACAGACTGGTCGGTAGTAAACGCACCCATACATATTAATATGAATATTGTATATGTATAAGCACACTTGTGCTTTATGACGAATTCATTAACATTTTGTATCAAACGGTAAATTAATCATTCACAGTATAGTCTTTTTGAAGATAGGCATTAATGCATACATGCGTATATAGTATACTCTCAATTTGCAAATGTTAATTAATAGACGCTGCTGGTCCAAATTGCTATTAAATTTGTATTTTTGTATTTTAAATATTCTTACAAGCGAATAATGCTTGCACGAAAAAAGGCGACGAACAGCTCTTTTCACGCCTACAAATGGCCGGCATACTTTTAAAAACCTAAGCACAACTTGTCTAACAAGTTTGGTAAGTTTGGGTCATGTTACGATGGCTAGTGTCATTTCTTTTTTTCTATATTCTTTGTACCTATGTACATTGTCTAATATCAAGACATGTATATTAATAATTGTGTGTATGTAAATTTCTGTGCAAAAAGCATCAGTTTTATTGGTAGGTAATGTTGCCAGTCAAAAGGGTATTACAACTTTCTGCAAATCTATGTTATAGGTTATTTACCGTATTTCGACCCAATAATATATGTATAGATTTACAGAGGAAATCAACATTTGCGCTACCTAGAGCGCAATATGTTTTATTGTGTAGGTGTGCATGTCTTAATGTGAAAAATATATGTGTAAGAGCATAAATGAATCACATCTATTTTCCTCTACCCAAATAATTTTTTTCTTTTTTTTTAGATTTATAAATAAAGAAGCTTAATTCCTTAAACTACAAATACAATAATGTTGAAATTTATACGCGGAAAAGGTCAACAACCCACAGCTGAACGGCAACGTCTTCAGAAGGAGTTATTCGCCTATCGAAAGGTTCGTAACTTCTAAATAAATATTTTTAATTCAAAAAATTTAAATTTTTTAATCATATGAGTCATATTTTTTAATAATAATTTTAAATATTAGTTCATACTCATATTTTATACTTATCCATACATTTTGTGTAAAATAATTTAATGTGAATACGAAACACAAGAAAATGCTGAGGAATGCACGTGTTGTTCAATGCTTACGCCATTGCCCAGTTGTAGTTAGCGGCGTCGTTTATTTAATGACATCACCATCACCCACAAGTGCGTCACCTTCAGACATTGATATACCTTTAAGCAGTAGAAAGGTATAATTATGTTACTACTAGAAATCGGCCAATTGAATTATAAATTTATCATAACGCATAAGAAGGCTGTCCGACCCCTATCTTCCGTGTGATGAACTGAATGGAAATATGACTGATACTACTAAACAGGCTCATGTTAATCTTATATGGAAGAATGTTTAAGATGGTACTTCACTTTTCTTCAAATCAATATTGTAGAACGATCAATCATATAGTTGCGCAATTTCAATATTCTTTATTCATGTCCTTATAAAACTTCATTTGCTTTTCTTCTTATACATGTACACATACAATCAAAGGTACTACTAAGAACATCTTACTTTTATCACCGGAACGAACACAAAAGCAGTTATTGTCATCAACTTAAAATAATACTATGTATATGTAGTAGTCTGGCAAAATAGATAAACACAAGTTACACTACTGGTACAAAACAGTATAGTCGATAAGATTAACAAAGTTTGTTTTATGTACAATCTGAAAAAATTTGTTGGTATAAGTGTACATAGGCGGGAGAGAATGTATCGTGAGTAGCTTGTGCTTGCTGATAAGAGTAGAATTTCCAACTGATAAGATTTCATAAAAGAGTCACCGGGACTGTGTAAACTGCTGCACCTGTAATGGGGTCGATATCATGTTGAATGCCATTTTGTTATTTTATGACTTACTGTCATTGAAATGAGTAAATAGGGTAACAATAAAAGTATATATACATATATATCGTCGGTTTGACATTCATGGAAACATTTCGGCTTGCCACCACCCTTTTTTTGGCCTACAAATGTTACTGTGTAACAAATTAATACTCATAACAATTTTAACGCTAAATTAAAAAATTTAATGTATACAAATCATATGAATATTTTAATTTGAATTTATATCACTAAAGATATCTTGTTTACATCTTTACAGACCGCCCAACATGGTTTTCCGCACAAGCCTTCAGCTCTGGCATATGATCCAGTCGCCAAGCTAATGGCTATCGGAACACAAACTGGAGCCATAAAAGTTTTTGGACAACCAGGAGTGGAGCTTTATGCCCAGCATACGTTAGTTAATAACTTGTCATCTGAACTAAATGTGCAACTACTTGAATGGGTCTATGGCACTGGTCGTATTCTATCGCTGACAGCTGCCAATCAACTTATATTATGGGAGCCTGTGGGTACAACTCTTGTGCCAATTAAAACACTCCCTTTTGATGGAAAATTAAAAAAAGTATCTTCATTGTGCTGTTCGCTGAATAAAGATCTTGTATGGATCGGAACCGAAGGAGGCAATATATATCAATTCGATTTAAAATCGTTCTCTATTCGAGAACCTGTCATTTATCACGATGTAGTATTGGAACAAGTGCCGCCCACGTACAAGCTTAACCCAGGCGCTATTGAGTCTATACGCCAGTTGCCAAATGAATTAAGTAAGCTGCTTATCGCCTACAACCGCGGCCTCTGCGTTTTATGGGATTTGGACCGGTCAGCTGTTGAACGTGCCTACATCGCACCTGGACATGGTCAAAGTGTGGGTCTGTTTGTAAATGTTACAGGTAGGGAATTCAATTGGTACCACGCTGACGGCTCTTATGCTACATGGAATATAGCAAGCGGAGAGCCACCTCAAAATGTAAACTATGTTCCATACGGTCCGGATCCTTGCAAAAGTATAAATCGGCTATATAAAGGAAAGCGGGGGTAATTTTTATTTATTTCAAAGGCAACTGTTCCTATAATATAATATTATATACTTACAGAGCAAATGATATAATAATTTTTTCTGGAGGTATGCCACGGTCGGCTTATGGAGATCACAACTGCGTTTCTGTGCATGCGAGTGATGGACAAAAAGTCTGTCTCGATTTTACTTCCAAAGTAATTGATTTTTTCGTTACATACAAAGAAGATAGCGAAGCTGCACAGGTGCTCATTGTATTGCTTGAGGAAGAGCTTTGTGCTTACGATCTCACGGATGCTAAAGTTTCGGCCATTAAAGCACCATATTTGCACTCGGTCCATGCCTCAGCAGTAACGTGCAATTACCTGGCTTCCCAGGTAACCCAAGAGGTATATGATCGAATTTTACGCGCTGGTGACGAACAAGATTTAGACTACAGCAGTATTAACTGGCCCATCACCGGTGGTGTTCTTTCTAAGGAAGTGACACATACTGACGAAAATGAAATAGAAATGCTATTAACTGGACACGAAGATGGCTCCGTCAAGTTTTGGGATTGTTCTGGTGTTCTCCTGAAACCCATATTTAACTTTAAAACGGCAATTATTTTTGGACATGAAAATCTGGATGATTGTCCTGCTGATGTCAGCATTGAACAACTTGATGATGGGGAACCACCTTTCCGTAAAGCTGGTCTATTTGATCCTTATTCCGACGACCCTCGTTTAGCGGTTAAAAAAATTGCATTGTGTCCAAAAACAGGGCAGCTTATAGTGGGTGGTACCGCTGGACAGATTGTCATAGCAGACTTTCAAGGAGACACTAACGACGGTAGCATACTAAAGGTTTGCTCTATGAATTTGGTCAGCGACCGCGATGGTTTTGTATGGAAAGGTCATGATCAATTGAACGTGCGTGCCAATTTATTAGAGGACAACGCTCCACAAATTGGCGAAAATGGTGTATATATTAGAGGTGTATTACAAGTGCTTCCACCAGCAAGTATCACGTGCTTGGCATTAGAAGCTAACTGGGGTCTTGTCTCCGGTGGTACTGCCCACGGATTAGTGTTATTTGATTTTAAGAATTTTGTCCCGGTATTTCATCGATGCACTCTTAATCCAAACGATATGACTGGTGCAGGTGAGCAACTTTCCCGTCGCAAATCGTTTAAGAAATCGCTTCGGGAATCATTCCGCAAGCTGCGCAAAGGTAGATCCACTCGGACCAATCCAAGCAATGTAGTTCCGACCACGGTATGTATGTAAATACAATGTGTTTCATTACCAATCAAAAAAAAAAAACTTTTTACAGTTAGAGGCACGACCTGTTGAGAGACAAATTGAGGCGCGCTGCACTGACGATGGTATGGGTTCTATGGTGCGTTGCTTGCTTTTTGCTAAAACCTACATAACCAATGGTGCGTATAGATACATGGCCTTTTTTGTAAGATTTTGATCAAATTTTAAATCTTTATTTCAGTAAATATTACTTCACCCACTTTGTGGTCGGCTACAAATTCCAGCACAGTGTCGGTATTTCTCTTACATTTACCGCCAGCACAGACAGAAGCTACTAATCTTCCACCTGCTAGCGGCAACGCAACGCCGCAGCCACCACGCCGTATCTCTGCGCAATTAGCCAAAGAAATTCAGCTAAAACATCGCGCTCCAGTCGTTGGAATTTCTATTTTCGATCAAACTGGGTGTCCTGTTGATCAGTTAAACTACGGTGAAAATGGCACACCGCCCCATCGTGTGCTTATTGCCTCTGAAGAGCAGTTCAAGGTTTTCTCCCTTCCACAATTAAAACCAATCAATAAGTACAAGTTAACCGCTAATGAAGGTGCTCGTATACGCCGTGTGCACTTCGGCTCGTTTAGTTGTCGCGTCCCGCACGATTTTTTGCAAAGTCTTAATGGCAGCAGCCCCACAAAATCTACGCGTTCAAATGAAGGTGCCGAAGGAGGGGCTAATACAAGTATTTTGCCAACATCAGCGGCCGGAGAATTGTACCAAGAAATGGCATTGATTTGTTTGACTAACATGGGCGACATTATGGTGCTGTCAGTACCAGAGCTAAAACGCCAATTGAATGCAGCTGCAGTTAGGCGAGAAGATATTAAGTCTGTATATAGTAATTGTAAAAATATTAAGTTTTTTAATTATATATCTCTCATTATCTCACAGCGGCATTTCATCACTATGTTTTACCAATTGCGGCGAGGCATTGTACATGATGTCTTCATCTGAATTACAACGCATAGCTTTAGCTACTTCCAAAATAGTACAACCAACGGGTGTCGTTGAGATCGAGCCACTCGTGAACGAGGATGTCGAATCTACTACGCCAAGTAATGAAGAGGATGAAAGCGATAAAGAAATCGATACAATCGATAATGATAACGAGAACATAGCTGATACTACCAGTCTAGAACCACCAGTTGCCAAGCAACGCTGCAAACCGCTAGAGCTTAACATTGAAAACAATAGCGTTATATTATCAAATGGTCTCAGTAGTGGCAGTTCACCCAATCGTGCTAACGACACTATTACCAGCTCTATTGGTGATATCACTGTTGACTCTGTGCGCGATCATCTAAATACTACAACAACAACGCTATGCTCCACAACAACAGAAGAAACTGTCGGTAAGTACACAGCCCTTATGTCTGTATGAGTTCCGTTGTTCATCCAATAAATCTGCATTTGTGTGTCTCTTTTGTATCTTATTCGTAATCTTTATTTGTCTCATTTTGTGTTCGTAATTATGCAAGTTATTTTTGTATGCAATTCTTCACTTGGCCCAAGTTTTACTTTCTCTTTTACCTTTTGTTTTTAGGATTACGGAAATAAAATTCACAACCATTGCAAACTTTTATATAAATTACTTTTAAGGCCCCTCCACAATTGGCCTGATATTTGCATGTCTATAATGTAATATGATTGAATATATTTTTGTAAAGATGTCACAATTAAGTTATTATTTTTTTTGACTTTTTATTACTATTTCTTGGCAGGTCGTCTGTCGGTTCTTAGCACGCAAACAAATCAAAGCACTACCAGCGTCAACATGAAGGACATAACTAACCCTAATATACCCAATTTACTTGATCTAGCATCAAAAAGGTATGCATGAAATAAAGGAAAGAGACAATGTTAAATAAATATTCTTTTCTGATATTCTGATTCTTTCATTTTTAGTAATACCACAGAAACAAGCACAAGCTCTGTCGTCATAAAATCCGTTATAACAAGCATATCGCATGAAAAGACCAACGGCGAAAATGAAACTTTAAAGACTAATGTAACAACACATGAGGAAAGTCAATTTTAGACAGATTTATATAAACATGAAAATAACTTAAGTCAAATATACATATTTCACTTTCGCACACTTTCACCATACTTGTACGAAAACTTTACAATATATATGTAAGAAATTTTGATCGTGTAATATGAGACACCGAGACATCAATATTTAAAATTGACCGTCAAAGATTTGACTTATTTTAAGAAATTTTCTTTTTCTTTTTCTATTAAATTATATAATTAAAAATGACGAGTTAAATGACTTAAGATAGTATGCAGATAAAAAAAATCTGTACTCTAGAATATTTTTAAACTATTTTTCATATTTTAGTTGGACGAAACACTTTAGCTTATAAGTTTATCACATTTCCATTTACATATATTATATATTAACAAAAAGTACAATATTAAATCTATGCCTTATAATAGAGTAACGTTTTGTTACTGATTTTTATACAAGTATTAAAACAATCAAATGTAAAATTACAATATACAAATTTATTTATACTATATGACTAATTAATCAATTTTCACAACACAAATCATATATTTTGCGCTGTAGAGAATTTTTAATATGTTAAAGCAATAATTGTTAAATATTTAAGTGACTATAAATATTCAAATAATTCAAGCGTTATACATTTTTTAATTTTTGACAAATTTTTTGATGTGCTATTGGCTCTATATGTACCAGATCTATTTATCAATCGTCAGGAGATTAATTTGACTTAATAACTAGTTTGATTCAACATTTCGATATATTCTTCATTTTCTTTGCACAAATCTGATACATCATACATGTACAGGTTGTGAAAAGTAACTAAAAATACGATTTAAAAAAATATTTTTTACTCGGAACTTTTTAATGCAAATTTCGTAGCGGAAATAGAGAAGTTTGAAATACCCGACAAACTGAGTTGAAAATAACTTATTAACAATTCTTTCGGTACATAATTTGGAGTGTAAAATGTAGAGACAAATAGATATGCTTTAATAGGATGAAGTGTAATTGAAGTATTGTAAAATTGTTGTCAAAAATATATAAATCAATTGGTTATGCAAGAAATATTCTTATTTTTTATACGAAATTTGCGTTAAGTAAAAACTATTGTTGTTGACTAATTTTGCTGAACACGTTCATCCGAACTCATATACAGACGGCTGTATAATCAGACAGTTACGTCTAAATCATGTAATTTTATAGCACTTTGGAAAAAAAGAAGTTGTTCTTATACTGTTATAATGTGTTTCTGTAGCGAATCATCAATAAATAGCAATTAATTTTTTGCCACTATATGCATTAGTGATGTGACTTTTTATTACACATGCTTACAGTTTTTTGGTACCTTAATTCATCGATAAGTCATCGTTTATTATTGATATGGAAAACATCGCAGTTTCGATATTTGAAATTTGATGTTTTCCGATTTTAACCTGTTTGTTCCCTTTTTAATTATCGATGTTTATGAAACATCGCTTTGTTTGCAAATACAACATTAAACATATTCCAAAAGAAGTTTAACTAATTGTTTCAGATTATTGTAAATGCCTTTGATGTCAAATTTCGTAATTTTCGTTGTCCATTTTTAAATCACATGCTAAAGCCCAGGATGGGATTGAACTTTCATCCCTAATATATTACATGTCCATATGCATAAGTATCATACATATATTTTTCATATTTTATCAGTTGACATTCAAAAGTATGGTACATATTTTTTTCATGTTTTATCAGCTGACATTCAAAAGTATTCTACATCTGCTTTTATTATATTATTAATCAACATGCAAAAATATACTACATATTCTTCTCAATTTTATCAGGTGACGTGCAAAAGTATGCTGCGTCTTTTTTTCTTTAATTTTCTGTTGACATACAAAAGTATGCTACATATTGTTTTTTATTATCAGTTGGCATGCAAAAGTATGCTACAAGTTATTCTTCAATTATCATTCGACATGCAAAAGTATGCTACGTATTTATTTCTTATTTATCAGTTGACATGCAAAAGTATGCTACAAATTTTCATCAATTATCAGTTGACATGCAAAAGTATGTTACATATTTATTAATTATTTTTTATCGCTTGACATCCAAAAGTATGCCACATATTTATTTTTTATTTTATAAGTTGACACGGAAAAGTATGCTACATATTTTAAAATTAATCAGCTGACATGCAAAAGTATGCTACTTATTTTATTATTTATCAGTTGACATGTAAAAAAATGCTACATATTTTTGTTTCTCAATTTGGTGACTTGGAATTCGCAAGCGGTTCTAGTTTGTCTGCTATGAGGAGCCGATCGATGGGAGTTAATGAGTTGAGACTGATCGTGGACTCATTATTCATAAGCCAGTCTCCATTAACTTCGGACTAACCGAATGTATGTAGTTCTTTAGATTTTAGTCATAGTAGTAGAAATCCACACCATTAGGGTCTGGATTATACACACATATATGCGTTGTGTGTATAATATTAGTAGTGTGTTGTGTACAGTAGTGTTGTGATCGTGTGTGGTGATAATATGTGTGACGGATGTATGTGTGACGGATGTATGTGTGACGGATGTATGTGTGACGGATGTATGTGTGACGGATGTATGTGTGACGGATGTATGTGTGATGGATGGACGTGTGTAGTATATATGTGCATGCTTATGGGAATGATGTGATAAGGTGTGTGCGTAGGTTAAGCTTACATGCATGTAGCGTGTAGCGTCGGGCACTTCCTGGAAATGAACACTTCTAGGAAATAAGAACCAAACGACTCGCCACAAGTAGCCTTGAGTAAGCAAACTTTTGTATGTGGGCATGGCGGGCATGTAGCGTGTAGCGTCGGGTATTTCGGGGAAATGAACACTTCCAGGAAATAGCTGGTGTATACAACACATTTATGATAGGTGTTGCTGCTGCTACTGATGCTGTTGCTGCTGTTTGATGCAGTTAATGCTGGTGTTGCTGCTGTCAAGCCCAGGCACATACCCACACACATACCCATACCCATACCCATACACACACACATACCCATACCCATACACATACCCATACACAGGCACATACACATACCCATACACAGGCACATACACATGCACATGCCCATGCCCATACACAGGCACATACACAGGCACATGCCCATACACATACCCATACACAGGCACATACACAGGTACATACACATACACAGGCACAGTTGCTGCTGTCAAACGCAGGCTTATGCTGGCCGCTGTTGCTGGCCGTTGGTTGCTGGCTGCTGCTGCTGTTACTGCCGCTGCTGGCCGTTGATTGCTGGCTGCTGCTGCTGGATGCTGCTGCTGTTATGGATGTGTGTAGTGTATGTGTGTATGCATATGTGAATGATGTGATAAGGTGTGTGCGTAGGTTAAGCTTACATGCATGTAGCGTGTAGCGTCGGGCACTTCCTGGAAATGAACACTTCTAGGAAATAAGAACCAAACGACTCGCCACAAGTAGCCTTGAGTAAGCAAACTTTTGTATGTGGGCATGGCGGGCATGTAGCGTGTAGCGTCGGGTATTTCGGGGAAATGAACACTTCCAGGAAATAGCTGGTGTATACAACACATTTATGATAGGTGTTGCTGCTGCTACTGATGCTGTTGCTGCTGTTTGATGCAGTTAATGCTGGTGTTGCTGCTGTCAAGCCCAGGCACATACCCACACACATACCCATACCCATACCCATACACACACACATACCCATACCCATACACATACCCATACACAGGCACATACACATACCCATACACAGGCACATACACATGCACATGCCCATGCCCATACACAGGCACATACACAGGCACATGCCCATACACATACCCATACACAGGCACATACACAGGTACATACACATACACAGGCACAGTTGCTGCTGTCAAACGCAGGCTTATGCTGGCCGCTGTTGCTGGCCGTTGGTTGCTGGCTGCTGCTGCTGTTACTGCCGCTGCTGGCCGTTGATTGCTGGCTGCTGCTGCTGGATGCTGCTGCTGTTATGGATGTGTGTAGTGTATGTGTGTATGCATATGTGAATGATGTGATAAGGTGTGTGCGTAGGTTAAGCTTACATGCATGTAGCGTGTAGCGTCGGGCACTTCCTGGAAATGAACACTTCTAGGAAATAAGAACCAAACGACTCGCCACAAGTAGCCTTGAGTAAGCAAACTTTTGTATGTGGGCATGGCGGGCATGTAGCGTGTAGCGTCGGGTATTTCGGGGAAATGAACACTTCCAGGAAATAGCTGGTGTATACAACACATTTATGATAGGTGTTGCTGCTGCTACTGATGCTGTTGCTGCTGTTTGATGCAGTTAATGCTGGTGTTGCTGCTGTCAAGCCCAGGCACATACCCACACACATACCCATACCCATACCCATACACACACACATACCCATACCCATACACATACCCATACACAGGCACATACACATACCCATACACAGGCACATACACATGCACATGCCCATGCCCATACACAGGCACATACACAGGCACATGCCCATACACATACCCATACACAGGCACATACACAGGTACATACACATACACAGGCACAGTTGCTGCTGTCAAACGCAGGCTTATGCTGGCCGCTGTTGCTGGCCGTTGGTTGCTGGCTGCTGCTGCTGTTACTGCCGCTGCTGGCCGTTGATTGCTGGCTGCTGCTGCTGGATGCTGCTGCTGTTATGGATGTGTGTAGTGTATGTGTGTATGCATATGTGAATGATGTGATAAGGTGTGTGCGTAGGTTAAGCTTACATGCATGTAGCGTGTAGCGTCGGGCACTTCCTGGAAATGAACACTTCTAGGAAATAAGAACCAAACGACTCGCCACAAGTAGCCTTGAGTAAGCAAACTTTTGTATGTGGGCATGGCGGGCATGTAGCGTGTAGCGTCGGGTATTTCGGGGAAATGAACACTTCCAGGAAATAGCTGGTGTATACAACACATTTATGATAGGTGTTGCTGCTGCTACTGATGCTGTTGCTGCTGTTTGATGCAGTTAATGCTGGTGTTGCTGCTGTCAAGCCCAGGCACATACCCACACACATACCCATACCCATACCCATACACACACACATACCCATACCCATACACATACCCATACACAGGCACATACACATACCCATACACAGGCACATACACATGCACATGCCCATGCCCATACACAGGCACATACACAGGCACATGCCCATACACATACCCATACACAGGCACATACACAGGTACATACACATACACAGGCACAGTTGCTGCTGTCAAACGCAGGCTTATGCTGGCCGCTGTTGCTGGCCGTTGGTTGCTGGCTGCTGCTGCTGTTACTGCCGCTGCTGGCCGTTGATTGCTGGCTGCTGCTGCTGGATGCTGCTGCTGTTATGGATGTGTGTAGTGTATGTGTGTATGCATATGTGAATGATGTGATAAGGTGTGTGCGTAGGTTAAGCTTACATGCATGTAGCGTGTAGCGTCGGGCACTTCCTGGAAATGAACACTTCTAGGAAATAAGAACCAAACGACTCGCCACAAGTAGCCTTGAGTAAGCAAACTTTTGTATGTGGGCATGGCGGGCATGTAGCGTGTAGCGTCGGGTATTTCGGGGAAATGAACACTTCCAGGAAATAGCTGGTGTATACAACACATTTATGATAGGTGTTGCTGCTGCTACTGATGCTGTTGCTGCTGTTTGATGCAGTTAATGCTGGTGTTGCTGCTGTCAAGCCCAGGCACATACCCACACACATACCCATACCCATACCCATACACACACACATACCCATACCCATACACATACCCATACACAGGCACATACACATACCCATACACAGGCACATACACATGCACATGCCCATGCCCATACACAGGCACATACACAGGCACATGCCCATACACATACCCATACACAGGCACATACACAGGTACATACACATACACAGGCACAGTTGCTGCTGTCAAACGCAGGCTTATGCTGGCCGCTGTTGCTGGCCGTTGGTTGCTGGCTGCTGCTGCTGTTACTGCCGCTGCTGGCCGTTGATTGCTGGCTGCTGCTGCTGGATGCTGCTGCTGTTATGGATGTGTGTAGTGTATGTGTGTATGCATATGTGAATGATGTGATAAGGTGTGTGCGTAGGTTAAGCTTACATGCATGTAGCGTGTAGCGTCGGGCACTTCCTGGAAATGAACACTTCTAGGAAATAAGAACCAAACGACTCGCCACAAGTAGCCTTGAGTAAGCAAACTTTTGTATGTGGGCATGGCGGGCATGTAGCGTGTAGCGTCGGGTATTTCGGGGAAATGAACACTTCCAGGAAATAGCTGGTGTATACAACACATTTATGATAGGTGTTGCTGCTGCTACTGATGCTGTTGCTGCTGTTTGATGCAGTTAATGCTGGTGTTGCTGCTGTCAAGCCCAGGCACATACCCACACACATACCCATACCCATACCCATACACACACACATACCCATACCCATACACATACCCATACACAGGCACATACACATACCCATACACAGGCACATACACATGCACATGCCCATGCCCATACACAGGCACATACACAGGCACATGCCCATACACATACCCATACACAGGCACATACACAGGTACATACACATACACAGGCACAGTTGCTGCTGTCAAACGCAGGCTTATGCTGGCCGCTGTTGCTGGCCGTTGGTTGCTGGCTGCTGCTGCTGTTACTGCCGCTGCTGGCCGTTGATTGCTGGCTGCTGCTGCTGGATGCTGCTGCTGTTATGGATGTGTGTAGTGTATGTGTGTTTGCTTTTTGTCGCAATGATGTGTGCGTAGGTTCAGCTTATTGCTGTGACATATATAGACAGGAGAAACAAATAATACCCTAGGCTATCCAAGAGGATCAGTATTATTTGTTTCAGTCCACAAGCGCCCTCGAGGGGACCACGTGGTATTTGGATGTTTAATAAAATGGAGTGGTTGTTTGGTTGTTTTAATTGGCGGTAGGTGTTTGATGTTCAATTAGAGGTAGCCACTTTTTGGCTAACTTTAATTGACTATGGCTTTCTAGTACTTGGAGCTCCTTCCGCCTGGGCTGCTTATGCTCTTTATTTGAGCAGGGCTCCCAGTACTCGGTCGGTGTTATTAGCAGTAGTTGTTAATAGTTGTTAATAATTGTTAATAGTTTGGCAGTAATAGTTTAGATGTGTTATATAGGTTACATAGGCTGTGCGTTATTGGCAATGGTTGTTAATAGTTGTTTGGTAGTTTTAATTGACAGTAGTTGTTTGGTAGTTGATTTTGATTAGTGATAGTTTGTGGTAGTTTCCATTGGTGGTGGTGTTTTGGTAGTTAAAAGAAGTTTGTTTTAGTTGGTAATAGTTTGTGGTAGTTTTTGAATAGGTTTTCTGTTATTGGCCATAGTTGTTTGGTAGTTTTATTGTTTTATTGTCAGTAGTTTTATTGGTGGTAGTTGTTTGGTAGTTAATTGTGGGTAGTTGTCTGGTAGTTTGATTTGATTGGCGATAGTTCCTGGTAGTGTATTATTGGTGGTAGTTGTCTGATAGTTAAAGGATTGGGTTTGCTGTTTTTAGTTTAATATTTGTAGTTTTTAGTTTAATTGGCAGCAGTTAGTAATAGTTTAGATATAGTTTAGATAGGTTACATAGGTTGTGCGTTATTGGTAATAGTTGCTAATAGCTGTTTGGTAGTTAATGCATTGACAGTAGTTGTTCGGCAGTTGATTATTGGATTGGTAGTTAGTTTGGGGTAGTTGTCATTGGTGGTGGTGATTTTGGTAGTTGGCGATAGTTCCTGGTTTAGTTGGTATTAGTTGGTGGTAGTTGTCTGAATAGGTTATTGTGTTATTGGCCATAGTTGTTTGGTAGTTTTTAGTTTGCAATAGCTGTTTGATAGTTAATTTAGTTGACATTAGCTGTCAGTTAGTTTTATTGATGGTAGTTATAGTTGGGGGTAGGTTGTCTGGTAGTTTGATGCCTTGATTGGCGATAGTTGCCTGGTAGTGTATTAATTGGCGGTAGTTGTCTGGTAGTTAAAGGATTGGGTTTGCTGTGGTTAGTTTAATAGTTTGTAGGTTTTAGTTTCCATTGGCTGCAGTGAGTAAGATTTTAGGTATAGTTTAGATAGGTTGCACAGGTTGTGCCTTATTGGCAATAGTGGTTTGGTAGTTTGAATTGGCAGTAGTTGTTTGGTAGTTGAGTTTGATTGGTGATAGTTTGTGGTAGTTTCCATTGGTGGTGGTGTTTTGGTAGTTAAAAGAAGTTTGTTTTGGTTGGTAATAGTTTGTGGTAGTTTTTGAATAGGTTTTCTGTTACTGGCCATAGTTGTTTGGTAGTTTTATTGTTTTATTGTCGGTAGTTTTATTGGTGGTAGTTGTTTGGTAGTTAATTGTGGGTAGTTGTCTGGTAGTTTGATTTGATTGGCGATAGTTCCTGGTAGTGTATTATTGGTGGTAGTTGTCTGATAGTTAAAGGATTGGGTTTGCTGTTTTTAGTTTAATATTTGTAGTTTTTAGTTTAATTGGCAGCAGTTAGTAATATTTTAGTTATAGTTTAGATAGGTTGCACAGGTTGTGCCTTATTGGCAATAGTTGTTTGGTAGTTTTAATTGGCAGTAGTTGTTTGGTAGTTGATTTTGATTGGTGATAGTTTGTGGTAGTTTCCATTGGTGGTGGTGTTTTGGTAGTTAAAAGAAGTTTGTTTTAGTTGGTAATAGTTTGTGGTAGTTTTTGAATAGGTTTTGTGTTATTGGCCATAGTTGTTTGGTAGTTTTTAATTTGCAATAGCTGTTTGATAGTTAATTTAATTGACATTAGTTTTCAGTAGTTTTATTGGTGGTAGTTAATTGGGGGTAGTTGTCTGATAGTTTGATTTAATTGATAGTTTTCTGGTAGTTGTTTGGTAGTTAAACTATTGTGTTTGTTTTTAATTGGTAAGAGTTAGTAATAGCTTAGGTAGGTTGCGTGTTATTGATAATAGTTGTTTGGTAGCTTTAGTTTGTAGTAGTTGTTTGATATTTAATGGTTGTGTGTTGTTGACAATAGTTGTTTGGTAGTTTTCATTTACAGTTGTTGTTTGGTATTAATTTTTAATTGTTCATAGTTTGTGATGGTTTTTATTGGAGGCAGCTGCCTGTTAGCAAATAGAAAAAGGATTGTTATAATTGGTAATAGTTTGTGGTTGTTTAAATAGGATTCATGTCATTGGCTGTAGTTGTTTGGTAGTTTTAATTTGCGGTAGTTGGTTTGATAGTTAATTTAATTGGCTTTAGTTTGTGGTAGTTTAATTGGTGGTAGTTGTTTGGTAGTTCGATTGGGGGTAGTTGTGTGATAGTTTATTTTCATTGACAATAGTTTGTGGTAGTGTTTTATTGGTGATAGTTGTTTGATAGTTAATAGATAATAGTTTAATTGGTGGTAGTTGTTTAGTAGTTTGATTGGGGGTAGTTGTCTGATAGTTTATTTTCATTGACGATAGTTTATGGTAGTGTTTTATTGGTGATAGTTGCCTGGTAGTTGATAGATTGGGTTTATTTTAATTGACAAAAGTTAGTACTAGTTTACATAGGTTGTGTGTCATTTGTTTGTGGTAGTTTAATTGGTGGTAGTTGTTTAGTGGTTTGATTGGGGGTAGTTGTCTGATAGTTTATTTTTACTGACGATAGTTTATGGTAGTGTTTTATTGGTGGTAGTTGTTTGGTAGTTAATAGATTGGGTTTTTTTTTTTTTTTCACAATATATGTCAGCTATTGCTGTGACATATATATAAACAGGAGAAACAAATAATGTACCCTAGGCTATCCAAGAGGATCAGTATTATTTGTTTCAGTCCACAAGCGCCCTCGAGGGGACCACGTGGTATTTGGATGTTTAATAAAATGGAGTGGTTGTTTGGTTGTTTTAATTGGCGGTAGTTGTTTGATGTTCAATTAGAGGTAGCCACTTTTTGGCTAACTTTAATTGACTATGGCTTTCTAGTACTTGGAGCTCCTTCCGCCTGGGCTGCTTATGCTCTTTATTTGAGCAGGGCTCCCAGTACTCGGTCGGTGTTATTAGCAGTAGTTGTTAATAGTTGTTAATAATTGTTAATAGTTTGGCAGTAATAGTTTAGATGTGTTATATAGGTTACATAGGCTGTGCGTTATTGGCAATGGTTGTTAATAGTTGTTTGGTAGTTTTAATTGACAGTAGTTGTTTGGTAGTTGATTTTGATTAGTGATAGTTTGTGGTAGTTTCCATTGGTGGTGGTGTTTTGGTAGTTAAAAGAAGTTTGTTTTAGTTGGTAATAGTTCGTGGCCGTTTTTGCATCAGGTTTTCTGTTATTGGCCATAGTTGTGTGGTAGTTTTAGTGTTATTATGGTCAGTAGGTGGATTGGTGGTAGTTGTTTGGTGAGTGAATTGTGGGTAGTTAGTCTGGTAGATGTGATGTGATTGGCGATAGTTCCTGGTAGTGTATTATTGGTGGCAGTTGTCTGAGTAGTTAAAGAATTGGGTTTGCATGTTATTTGGCTTAACTTATATTGTAGTTGTTAGTGGAATTGGCAGCTGTTAGTAATCATTTGAGTTATGGTTTAGCTAGGTTGCACAGGTTGTGCCTTATCTGGCAATTGTGTGTGTGGCTCGTTTTAATTGGCAGTAGTTGTTTGGTAGTTGATTTTGATTGGCGATAGTTTATGGTCAGTTTCCTATTGGTGGTGGCGTTTTGGTAGTTAAGAGCAGTTTGTTTTAGCTGGTGATAGTTTGTGGTAGTTTTTGAATACCCTAGGCTATCCAAGAGGATCAGTATTATTTGTTTCAGTCCACAAGCGCCCTCGAGGGGACCACGTGGTATTTGGATGTTTAATAAAATGGAGTGGTTGTTTGGTTGTTTTAATTGGCGGTAGTTGTTTGATGTTCAATTAGAGGTAGCCACTTTTTGGCTAACTTTAATTGACTATGGCTTTCTAGTACTTGGAGCTCCTTCCGCCTGGGCTGCTTATGCTCTTTATTTGAGCAGGGCTCCCAGTACTCGGTCGGTGTTATTAGCAGTAGTTGTTAGTAGTTGTTAATATTGTGCGTTATTGGCAATAGTTGTTAATAGTTGTTTGGTAGTTTTAATTGGCAGTAGTTGTTTGGTAGTTGATTTTGATTGGTGATAGTTTGTGGTAGTTTCCATTGGTGGTGGTGTTTTGGTAGTTAGGATAAGTTTGTTTTAGTTGGTAATAGTTTGTGGTAGTTTTTGAGTAGTGTTTGTGTTATTGGGGTTTGTCTGTTATTGGCCATAGTTGTTTGGTAGTTTTATTGTTTTATTGTCGGTAGTTTTATTGGTGGTAGTTGTTTGGTAGTTAATTGTGTAGTTGTCTGGTAGTTTGATTTGATTGGCGATAGTTCCTGGTAGTGTATTATTGGTGGTAGTTGTCTGATAGTTAAAGATTGGGTTTGCTGTTTTTAGTTTAATATTTGTAGTTTTTAGTTTAATTGGCAGCAGTTAGTAATAGTTTTAGTTATAGTTTAGATAGGTTGCACAGGTTGTGCCTTATTGGCAATAGTTGTTTGGTAGTTTTTAATTTGCAATAGCTGTTTGATAGTTAATTTAATTGACATTAGTTTTCAGTAGTTTTATTGGTGGTAGTTAATTGGGGGTAGTTGTCTGATAGTTTGATTTAATTGATAGTTTTCTGGTAGTTGTTTGGTAGTTAAACTATTGTGTTTGTTTTTAATTGGTAGTTATTGTAGGTATGTGGTTAGTAATAGCTTAGGTAGGTTGCGTGTTATTGATAATAGTTGTTTGGTAGCTTTAGTTTGTAGTAGTTGTTTGATATTTAATGGTTGTGTGTTGTTGACAATAGTTGTTTGGTAGTTTTCATTTACAGTTGTTGTTTGGTATTAATTTTTAATTGTTCATAGTTTGTGATGGTTTTTATTGGAGGCAGCTGCCTGTTAGCAAATAGAAAAAGGATTGTTATAATTGGTAATAGTTTGTGGTTGTTTAAATAGGATTCATGTCATTGGCTGTAGTTGTTTGGTAGTTTTAATTTGCGGTAGTTGTTTGATAGTTAATTTAATTGGCTTTAGTTTGTGGTAGTTTATATTGGTGGTAGTTGTTTGGTAGTTTGATTGGGGGTAGTTGTGCTGATAGTTTATTTTCATTGACGATAGTTTATGGTAGTGTTTTATTGGTGATAGTTGCCTGGTAGTTGATAGATTGGGTTTATTTTAATTGACAAAAGTTAGTACTAGTTTACATAGGTTGTGTGTCATTTGTTTGTGGTAGTTTAATTGGTGGTAGTTGTTTAGTGGTTTGATTGGGGGTAGTTGTCTGATAGTTTATTTTTACTGACGATAGTTTATGGTAGTGTTTTATTGGTGGTAGTTGCCTGGTAGTTAATAGATTGGGTTTATTTTAATTGGCAAAAGTTAGAATAGTTTACATAGGTTGTGAGTTATTGACAATAGTTATTTGACAGTTCTTTTATTTGTCTTTATTTTGCAGTAGTTCCCGTTGGTAGTAGTCATTTGGTAGTTTTAAAGTTTCAGTTAGTTTGAATTTTCAATTTCAATAGTTAGTGGTAGATTTCATTTTGTTATTCTTCTTTTTGGCTAATTATTGACTATTGCTTACTATTGACTGGAGCTAATCCCTAGGCTACATAGGCTCAGTGTTATTTGCAGTAGGCTCAACAGTTGTTCGTTGGTGTTATTGAGTAGTTGTTCTAGTTGTTTTAATTGTTATAGTTTGATGTTAATAGGGTAGCATTTTGGCAATGTTATTGATAGGTTTCTAGTCTTGGTATTTGCATGGTTAGTTATGAAGTAGTTGGTGGGTATGCGTAGTTTTATGAATTGTTATAGTTGGAGTATGTTTGTGTGTTATTTTCATATCAGTGTATTGCTGTGAATATGTGCAGTAGTTTCAATTGGTAGGTGGTGTTTTGTAGGATAAGTAGAAGTTTGTTTTAGTTGGTAATAGTTTGTGGTAGTTTTTGAATAGGTTTTCTGTTATTGGCCATAGTTGTTTGGTAGTTTTATTGTTTTATTGTCAGTAGTTTTATTGGTGGTAGTTGTTTGGTAGTTAATTGTGGGTAGTTGTCTGGTAGTTTGATTTGATTGGCGATAGTTCCTGGTAGTGTATTATTGGTGGTAGTTGTCTGATAGTTAAAGGATTGGGTTTGCTGTTTTTAGTTTAATATTTGTAGTTTTTAGTTTAATTGGCAGCAGTTAGTAATAGTTTAGATATAGTTTAGATAGGTTACATAGGTTGTGCCTTATTGGCAATAGTTGTTTGGTAGTTTTAATTGGCAGTAGTTGTTTGGTAGTTGATTTTGATTGGTGATAGTTTGTGGTAGTTTCCATTGGTGGTGGTGTTTTGGTAGTTAAATTGGTGATAGTTTGTGGTAGTTTCCATTGGTGGTGGTGTTTTGGTAGTTAAAATAAGTTTGTTTTAGTTGGTAATAGTTTGTGGTAGTTTTTAAATAGGGTTTCTGTTATTGGCCATAGTTGTTTGGTAGTTTTATTGTTTTATTGTCGGTAGTTTTATTGGTGGTAGTTGTTTGGTAGTTAATTGTGGGTAGTTGTCTGGTAGTTTGATTTGATTGGCGATAGTTCCTGGTAGTGTATTATTGGTGGTAGTTGTCTGATAGTTAAAAGATTGGGTTTGCTGTTTTTGTTTAATATTTGTAGTTTTTAGTTTAATTGGCAGCAGTTAGTAATAGTTTAGATATAGTTTAGATAGGTTACATAGGTTGTGCCTTATTGGCAATAGTTGTTTGGTAGTTTTAATTGGCAGTAGTTGTTTGGTAGTTGATTTTGATTGTGTAGTTGTGGTAGTTTCCATTGGTGGTGGTGTTTTGGTAGTTAAAAGAAGTTTGTTTTAGTTGGTAATAGTTTGTGGTAGTTTTTGAATAGGTTTTGTGTTATTGGCCATAGTTGTTTGGTAGTTTTTAATTTGCAATAGCTGTTTGATAGTTAATTTAATTGACATTAGTTTTCAGTAGTTTTATTGGTGGTAGTTAATTGGGGGTAGTTGTCTGATAGTTTGATTTAATTGATAGTTTTCTGGTAGTTGTTTGGTAGTTAAACTATTGTGTTTGTTTTTAATTGGTAAGAGTTAGTAATAGCTTAGGTAGGTTGCGTGTTATTGATAATAGTTGTTTGGTAGCTTTAGTTTGTAGTAGTTGTTTGATATTTAATGGTTGTGTGTTGTTGACAATAGTTGTTTGGTAGTTTTCATTTACAGTTGTTGTTTGGTATTAATTTTTAATTGTTCATAGTTTGTGGTGGTTTTTATTGGAGGTAGTTGTTTGTTAGTAAATAGAAAAAGGATTATTATAATTGGTAATAGTTTGTGGTTGTTTAAATAGGATTCATGTCATTGGCTGTAGTTGTTTGGTAGTTTTAATTTGCGGTAGTTGTTTGATAGTTAATTTAATTGGCTTTAGTTTGTGGTAGTTTAATTGGTGGTAGTTGTTTGGTAGTTCGATTGGGGGTAGTTGTGTGATAGTTTATTTTCATTGACAATAGTTTGTGGTAGTGTTTTATTGGTGATAGTTGTTTGATAGTTAATAGATAATAGTTTAATTGGTGGTAGTTGTTTAGTAGTTTGATTGGGGGTAGTTGTCTGATAGTTTATTTTCATTGACGATAGTTTATGGTAGTGTTTTATTGGTGATAGTTGCCTGGTTTTTTTTTTTCATAATATATGTCAGCCTATTGCTGTGACATATATAAACAGGAGAAACAAATAATACCCTAGGCTATCCAAGAGGATCAGTATTATTTGTTTCAGTCCACAAGCGCCCTCGAGGGGACCACGTGGTATTTGGATGTTTAATAAAATGGAGTGGTTGTTTGGTTGTTTTAATTGGCGGTAGGTGTTTGATGTTCAATTAGAGGTAGCCACTTTTTGGCTAACTTTAATTGACTATGGCTTTCTAGTACTTGGAGCTCCTTCCGCCTGGGCTGCTTATGCTCTTTATTTGAGCAGGGCTCCCAGTACTCGGTCGGTGTTATTAGCAGTAGTTGTTAATAGTTGTTAATAATTGTTAATAGTTTGGCAGTAATAGTTTAGATGTGTTATATAGGTTACATAGGCTGTGCGTTATTGGCAATGGTTGTTAATAGTTGTTTGGTAGTTTTAATTGACAGTAGTTGTTTGGTAGTTGATTTTGATTAGTGATAGTTTGTGGTAGTTTCCATTGGTGGTGGTGTTTTGGTAGTTAAAAGAAGTTTGTTTTAGTTGGTAATAGTTTGTGGTAGTTTTTGAATAGGTTTTCTGTTATTGGCCATAGTTGTTTGGTAGTTTTATTGTTTTATTGTCAGTAGTTTTATTGGTGGTAGTTGTTTGGTAGTTAATTGTGGGTAGTTGTCTGGTAGTTTGATTTGATTGGCGATAGTTCCTGGTAGTGTATTATTGGTGGTAGTTGTCTGATAGTTAAAGGATTGGGTTTGCTGTTTTTAGTTTAATATTTGTAGTTTTTAGTTTAATTGGCAGCAGTTAGTAATAGTTTAGATATAGTTTAGATAGGTTACATAGGTTGTGCCTTATTGGCAATAGTTGTTTGGTAGTTTTAATTGGCAGTAGTTGTTTGGTAGTTGATTTTGATTGGTGATAGTTTGTGGTAGTTTCCATTGGTGGTGGTGTTTTGGTAGTTAAAATAAGTTTGTTTTAGTTGGTAATAGTTTGTGGTAGTTTTTGAATAGGGTTTCTGTTATTGGCCATAGTTGTTTGGTAGTTTTATTGTTTTATTGTCAGTAGTTTTATTGGTGGTAGTTGTTTGGTAGTTAATTGTGGGTAGTTGTCTGGTAGTTTGATTTGATTGGCGATAGTTCCTGGTAGTGTATTATTGGTGGTAGTTGTCTGATAGTTAAAGGATTGGGTTTGCTGTTTTTAGTTTAATATTTGTAGTTTTTAGTTTAATTGGCAGCAGTTAGTAATAGTTTAGATATAGTTTAGATAGGTTACATAGGTTGTGCCTTATTGGCAATAGTTGTTTGGTAGTTTTAATTGGCAGTAGTTGTTTGGTAGTTGATTTTGATTGGTGATAGTTTATGGTAGTTTCCATTGGTGGTGGTGTTTTGGTAGTTAAAAGAAGTTTGTTTTAGCTGGTAATAGTTTGTGGTAGTTTTTGAATAGGTTTTCTGTTATTGGCCATAGTTGTTTGGTAGTTTTATTGTTTTATTGTCAGTAGTTTTATTGGTAGTAGTTGTTTGGTAGTTAATTGTGGGTAGTTGTTTGGTAGTTTGATTTGATTGGCGATAGTTTCTGGTAGTGTATTATTGGTGGTAGTTGTCTGGTAGTTAAAGGATTGGGATTGTTTATTTTACTTTTTAGTTTCTATATTGGTGGGGCAGCATTAATAAGACAAGGTTAAATAGGATTAAGAAAGCTTTTTGTTAGTATGAGTTATTTATTATATGATTAGTTTGTTTGTTTATTTATTTTATTTTTTTTTTCACAATATATGTCAGCCTATTGCTGTGACATATATAAACAGGAGAAACAAATAATACCCTAGGCTATCCAAGAGGATCAGTATTATTTGTTTCAGTCCACAAGCGCCCTCGAGGGGACCACGTGGTATTTGGATGTTTAATAAAATGGAGTGGTTGTTTGGTTGTTTTAATTGGCGGTAGTTGTTTGATGTTCAATTAGAGGTAGCCACTTTTTGGCTAACTTTAATTGACTATGGCTTTCTAGTACTTGGAGCTCCTTCCGCCTGGGCTGCTTATGCTCTTTATTTGAGCAGGGCTCCCAGTACTCGGACGGTAGTTATTAGCAGTAGTTTTGTTAGTAGTTGTTAATATTGTGCGTTATTGGCAATAGTTGTTAATAGTTGTTTGGTAGTTTTAATTGACAGTAGTTGTTTGGTAGTTGATTTTGATTGGTGATAGTTTGTGGTAGTTTCCATTGGTGGTGGTGTTTTGGTAGTTAAAAGAAGTTTGTTTTAGCTGGTGATAGTTTGTGGTAGTTTTTGAATAGGGTTTGTGTTATTGGCCATAGTTGTTTGGTAGTTTTATTGTTTTATTGTCGGTAGTTTTATTGGTGGTAGTTGTTTGGTAGTTAATTGTGGGTAGTTGTCTGGTAGTTTGATTTGATTGGCGATAGTTCCTGGTAGTGTATTATTGGTGGTAGTTGTCTGATAGTTAAAGGATTGGGTTTGCTGTTTTTAGTTTAATATTTGTAGTTTTTAGTTTAATTGGCAGCAGTTAGTAATAGTTTAGTTATAGTTTAGATAGGTTGCACAGGTTGTGCCTTATTGGCAATAGTTGTTTGGTAGTTTTAATTGGCAGTAGTTGTTTGGTAGTTGATTTTGATTGGTGATAGTTTATGGTAGTTTCCATTGGTGGTGGTGTTTTGGTAGTTAAAAGAAGTTTGTTTTAGTTGGTAATAGTTTGTGGTAGTTTTTGAATAGGTTTTGTGTTATTGGCCATAGTTGTTTGGTAGTTTTTAATTTGCAATAGCTGTTTGATAGTTAATTTAATTGACATTAGTTTTCAGTAGTTTTATTGGTGGTAGTTAATTGGGGGTAGTTGTCTGATAGTTTGATTTAATTGATAGTTTTCTGGTAGTTGTTTGGTAGTTAAACTATTGTGTTTGTTTTTAATTGGTAAGAGTTAGTAATAGCTTAGGTAGGTTGCGTGTTATTGATAATAGTTGTTTGGTAGCTTTAGTTTGTAGTAGTTGTTTGATATTTAATGGTTGTGTGTTGTTGACAATAGTTGTTTGGTAGTTTTCATTTACAGTTGTTGTTTGGTATTAATTTTTAATTGTTCATAGTTTGTGATGGTTTTTATTGGAGGCAGCTGCCTGTTAGCAAATAGAAAAAGGATTGTTATAATTGGTAATAGTTTGTGGTTGTTTAAATAGGATTCATGTCATTGGCTGTAGTTGTTTGGTAGTTTTAATTTGCGGTAGTTGTTTGATAGTTAATTTAATTGGCTTTAGTTTGTGGTAGTTTAATTGGTGGTAGTTGTTTGGTAGTTCGATTGGGGGTAGTTGTGTGATAGTTTATTTTCATTGACAATAGTTTGTGGTAGTGTTTTATTGGTGATAGTTGTTTGATAGTTAATAGATAATAGTTTAATTGGTGGTAGTTGTTTAGTAGTTTGATTGGGGGTAGTTGTCTGATAGTTTATTTTCATTGACGATAGTTTATGGTAGTGTTTTATTGGTGATAGTTGCCTGGTAGTTGATAGATTGGGTTTATTTTAATTGACAAAAGTTAGTACTAGTTTACATAGGTTGTGTGTCATTTGTTTGTGGTAGTTTAATTGGTGGTAGTTGTTTAGTGGTTTGATTGGGGGTAGTTGTCTGATAGTTTATTTTTACTGACGATAGTTTATGGTAGTGTTTTATTGGTGGTAGTTGTTTGGTAGTTAATAGATTGGGTTTATTTTAATTGGCAAAAGTTAGAATAGTTTACATAGGTTGTGAGTTATTGACAATAGTTATTTGACAGTTCTTTTATTTGTCTTTATTTTGCAGTAGTTCCCGTTGGTAGTAGTCATTTGGTAGTTTTAAAGTTTCAGTTAGTTTTAATTTACAATTTCCAATAGTTAGTGGTAGATTTTATTTTGTTATTATTATTATTATTATTAATTATTATTAATTTGACTTAGTTTTGATTGTTTTAATTGACAATGACTAGTGTTAGTTTTAAATAGGTAAATATGTTGTTTGTTATTGTTTAGTTTTCTTTTTCTTTTTTATTTATTTTTATTTTTAAAGAAAAGATGAGTGTTATTGTGCGAATTGTTATGGTATTTATTATTTGGTGATAGTGATAGTGAATTTGGTTAGGTATACTTTGTTTTAGTGACAGTGTTTATTGGTTGGATGGTTAGGTTTGGTTTTGGCCAACAGTAAGTCAGTTTGTGTGGCTAAGATAAGTTCAAGCCGTTTTCATCATTTTTACTGTTGTGTTAGTTGTGTTATTATGGTGGGTGGTTGGGGTAGTTTTAGTTGATGAATTGTGGTTTTAGTCAGGTAGATGTAGTAATTAGTGTAGTTAAGATAGTTTTTGTTGCAATAGTTAGTAGTAATTATTTTCATGTTATTTGGCTTAAGTTATATTGATGATGGGAATGGGTGTTGTTCATTTGATATGGTTTGCAGTGGGTTTGAATCTGGTTGTGTGTGTGGCTCTGTCGGTGGAGTAGAATTTGATTGTGGGTAGTGGAAGGCAATTAGGCATTCAGTTTTATGGAGTTCATTGGTGAGAGACCGAAGTTCGCGATTTAAGAAAGTCATACGAGCTGCACTCATTGTGAAGTTTAATGTGAACGTTCGTTCAGTAGAGTCCGGGTCTTGTTTTTTCTTGTGTTGCCGACTTCGCAGTTGCGGGGCGTCGGCCAAGATTTGTTGTGTGGCTGTAGCTAGGGGGGAGGTGTCATTGGGTCCTGGCTACTGGCGGCGGGTGCAGCTTCGACGCGGGACGTTTGTGTGTGGTGCGTCTTGGAGCCAACAGGTGGGTGACTGGCTGTTCTGAATGGGAGAGGGTGATTGGGGGCATCTGGCGGCGGGGTCCCAATGTAGCCCCGGCCCAGTGCGGTTTGCATGGTTGTGTCCAGCCCTCTCTGCTGGACACGGGGAGTGTTTGTTTGCCTGATGTACGGGAGTGTAGGGGATGCACGGGAATGGGGTGTGGCGGCGTGATTGTCCAGCGATGGAATCGATGTGATGAAGTAGACGGTGACGGTGATGGTGATGGTGATGATGATGGTGACGGTGATGGTGATGGTGAAGGTGATGATGATGATGATGATGGTGACGGCGGTGGTGTTAGTGATGGTGATGACAATGGTGATAGTGGTGATGATGGTGTTGACGATGGTGATAGTGTTGATGATAGTGTTGACGATGGTGATAGTGTTGATGATGTGGGCGATAGTGCGATGGTAATGCAGTAGTGTGACAGTGAAGCAGAGTGTGGTGTACTCGGAGGGACGACAGATGGCGGTAGCTGAAGCGATGGTAGTGTAGACTGATGGCGGACGATGGCAATGGCCGGTGCGATAATGATGGCTGGTGACGGTGACGGACAACGGGTGAAGACTGGTGAAGGTGATAGCTGTGTTGTGATTGTGGCGGAGTATAACAATGATGGCTATGGCTGTGTGCTCTGATTTTGTACAGATGATTGTGTGTTACAGGTATTCTTGAGTAGAATATCCAAATATCTCAGGAAAGTGAAACATAGTTTTTTATAGTAAAGAGATAGATGGAAAACTGTATGTTAGTGTGTCAGGTCAGGGTTAGTTTGTCGGAACATAAGTGAGTGTGGTCTGTGCATTATTTTTACATTATAAATGAAAAGTCATCTGTATTATCAATGAAAGCTGAGGGTTGTGTTGTTGTGGTATTTGTACCTGCAGTGGCTGCAACTGAAGCATAGGTAGTTGTGTCAGGTTTTGGGATAAGTAGATCATGTAATCTGCGAACCTGCTCTTGTAGCTCTCCTATTGACTGTTGTTGTTGTTGGAATAGCTTAACCATAATGGTGTAGGGATTGAGGGAGGAAGTGGTAATGATAGGGTTTGTAATTGGGTTTGGTGTAGAATTTGACGCTTGCTTTAGCAGGGCTTCAAAATCTATATTATTATTGTTAGTGTTTCTATTGGCTAACTTTGTATTGGCAGAATTTATATTCTGAGTGTGACTGGTATGGGCCTGTGGGCGTGCTGATCTGTTTGTTTGTGGGCGTTTTTGCTGAGGGCGTGATTGCTGTAGGGGATCATTGTTATTGTTATTAATAATTTGACGATTGTTATAAGGTGCATTTTGGGATTTTTGCAGGGACACCATTTTGCTCTGCAGCAATTTGGTGTAGTGTGGACAGCCTCTGTAGTTGGCAGTATGAGGGCCCTGACAATTGCCACATTTGGCTGGGCTATCTCTGGGCTTCGTACACGCTTGTGTCAAATGGGACTGTCCGCATTTCACGCACACAGGCGAGCGGTGACAGTACTTAGAGGTGTGGTTAAAGTTTTGACATCTTTGGCACTGTACCAACGACTCATTTGTACGCCGCCATTCTACACGTATCGTGTACTGGCACAGCGTAGTCAGCTCAAATATCTTTGGGTTATTTATATGATTGGGCTCTAGTTCCACAAAAAACAAATTGGGTGAAAATGTGCCTGGTCCGCGTGTATTTTTATATGTCGGATTGTATGTGTTGCGTATGGAGAAGCCCAAGCGCATTAATTCGCAAGTAACTTCTTCGGCCGATGTCGATGCGTGTATGCCACGGATAGCAATTCTCAAGGAGCGCTCTGAGCGCTGCTGATAGGTGTGATATTCAATGTTTTTGTTTGCGAAAAAGGTGACAAGGGCGCGGTATGAGTCTGAGTTACGGGAATTAAATCTGATCAATTGTGGACCGCCTAGTTTAATGACAAATGAGTCTTTAGGCATAATTGAATTGATTTCTTTAATTAGGGTCTCTAAGTTCTCTGAATATTTTATCCAGATCTGTGGAGTTTTAGGTTCAGTGGGATTTTGATTACTATTATTATTTGATTGTGACTGGGACTGAGTCTGAGATTGCGATTGTGATCCTAATGTGGCTTTTTGTGTATGAATTGGTGTGACAGTGCTATATTCTTCCTCGTCTGTATCAGAGTCAAGATCGATATCCTCAGTATTCATATCGTTCGTATTCATATGCGTGTTTGCATTATTATTATTCTGATTTGGGCAGGTAGTGATATTCATGTTTGCGTCACTAGACTCAAAGTCACTACTGTTCAGTATTTGTAGAGGCCTTTTAAGGCGGCTTTTTGACAGTGCCCTAGCGGCGTCTAATTGTTCTGACCGCGAGGTAGAGGAGTTTGAACGCAATTTGGTACGTGCCGCAATACGGCGCGCATCTCTTGCAGTCTCACTGTTTGGAAATAATTGCCTATAGTTAGACGCTGTATGAGAAGGGTTGTTTTTTGTCAATTCTATTATAGAATTTGACCTATTTGTATGACGAGGTGATGCTAAGGCAGAGCCTACAGCAGGTATGGCTATGGGTGTATTTGTTGTTGTTGTTGTTATTGCTGGTAATGGTACAGTTCTGATTGACTGTGATGCTGAGACAGTGTCTAAAGCAGGTATGACTATAGGAGTTTCGGCTGTTGTTATTGTTGTTGTTGGTATTGGTACAGTTGAGGCTAAGTTGGTGCCTAAGGCAGGTATGGCTATGGGAATTTTGGTTGAAGTTTTGACAGTTGTGGTTGATTGTAATTGTTTGATTGGTGTGATAATCCATGTGTCTGTTTTTGGATTGTAGGTAGATTTAGATTTTAAATTGTCTGACAAAGTTGCTGGGATCTTGAAACCCGTTGGCAAAGGACTTATCTTAGCTAGAGTTACATCGTCTGCATTTGATTTCTGATTTTGAATTGTTGCTTGATTTTGTGTTGGTGGTTGAAGTAATTGGTTTGATTGAATTTGAATGGGTGTAGATGAAGAAGAGGATGGAATTGGTTGATGTTGTGGTTGTTGTTGAGTGCTAGCAATTGTTTGACGAAGTTTTTTTTTTCTTGTATTTGAACCGTACCCGGCGCGCGTGTGTTGTTGGTGCACACGGCTTGGGGCAGGCCTCTTTATTGGTTCACGGATGGTGTGGGCGTGTACATTTTATCTTAGTTTTAGTTGTACAGTTTTTAATTTTAATTGCTATTTAGCCTACTTAGTATTAAGGGGCTTTAATTGTTTAATAAAACTGCACAAAACTATCAAAAACGACACTACACAGAGGCGCTGCCGACGACGAACGTACACACAAACGCGCTACACGAAAACACGGTGGGGCAGAAAACATAAAAACGTAAAACGGAAAAAATATTTCTGCCCGCACACACGAAAAATTATTACAAGTCGCTTGACTTGCAAAAATTTCTACAAGTCAAGTTAATTTGCAAGCGCGCGCGACACGTCCTGCCACTTTCAACGACAGAGACCAACTTTCACTCCAGTTGGAGAGAGAGCTGTCCCTGCCGTTGATATTAACATTTAAATTCAAATTTGAATTGTTGTTGTGAGCTTGGCCGCGGCAGAGCGATCGCGCTGCCCAGAGCGACAGAACTCTGTTAATGTTAGTTAACAGAAATTCTGCCAACTCCGAGCAGGCACGACCGCCCAATACGATGTAACGATTGTTGATATTTTTATCAAACAATCGATACATCGTTACCGCGGCCAACTCGTGCTGAAGTTATTAGTGACCGATCGTGTGTGTGTGTTTCTTACTTGCGTGTGCGTGTGTGTGTGCATGTCGTCCTATTGTGAAGGGGTATGTTTACCTACATTTCTATACAAAAGAAACTTAAATTAATAAACAAAATTTGCTGCTATTTTACAGGTCAAGAAACAGGAAATTACATCAAGTCATGGACGAAATATTAAAAATTTACATATAGACAAAGGGACAATTAAAACAGGTAAAATTGACAATTGTAATACATAAATTGCAGATTGCATAAAAAACATGTGTCTTATTAATTTTCTTTTTCTTTTCAGGATTAATGGCTAATCAGGAGTCAGGTGAGTCAAGATTAATATTAGGTGGTCAATAACGGTGAGTATACTAATTTTAAGAGCAAATATATATACTTAATTACTAATTTTCATTATTTTCAGGTACTAGAGAGATTTCATGGGATTCTAACTATGCACTAAATGGGTAAGTATTTGAACTTATTTAAATTTAAAGAGATACTAACTAGTTTCTCTTCGTTCTTATAGCCTTCCTATGTGCACTCTGCCGCCAGTTGCCATGACTGGGACGCCATGTAACTGCTGGCGACAGAGTGTGAATTTGCTGCTGCTGCTGCTGCTGCTTATAGCTGCGCCCATGGGGAGACGGCGATGTGAAGTCCCACGCCGCTGTCACGCCCTTATTGAGCGTCAGGAGGTGCATGGCCACGAGGAGGATGCCATCAAGCGCGCCCATGCGCACCTGACTATTACCCCGTGGCCATGGTCGCCACGTCCAAATTGGGCTATGCTGCCAGAATGGCCATTTTGGCCGTGTTTGCTGCCGGCTACTGTATGGAGTAGTCGGCTGTGGATTCTTCTGGTGCTGCCTAGGGACCCTAGAGGTGGACCCGAGACAGCTGGATGGCATGAGCGACTGCCCATCTGGATGCTGGAGCGGCACAGTGTGCCCACAAGCCGCCGCAGAGCCGTGAAAACGGCATTTTGATGACGCGGGGCAGTGGACACATGCGCGACGCTGCTGCTGAGTGGCCAGGATGATGTTGAATGGACCTGGAGATGGTCCATAGTTGCTGCAGTGCGTCAACAGCTGCTCCATGGCCTCGCTGTAGATTTGCCATGCCCATAGTGCCCATGAGAGGCGCATATAGGCAGTTCTTATTGGCGCCTGCTGCCCAATTGGGTGAAGGTGCGCAATGGCCGGATTATGCCACCAGTGCTGCCACATCGCCTGTGTGGTCACATCGTTGGAGTTGCTACAGGTAAGTATTGTCAGGTAAGTAGATTTTCTGTAATTATATGAAAGAGAGTTATATAAAAGAATTAATAAATTAATTCTTTTATATTTTAGTTGCTGCTGTTGTTGCTGTTGCTGCCAAGGATGACTTCGTGGGAGTTGCCAGGAGGCCCAGGATTCATGGAGGAGGCCAGGCGATGGCCCAATCTCCACGTCAAGAGTCCCACGCTGCATTCTGGCTGACCAGTGTAGGAATTGGAGCCACTTCTTGCAGAGTGCAAGGTGACTCCAATTGGATGCCACTGTCTGCCTATAGTGCTGCTTATGGTGGCGCATTTCGACGCTGTTGTCATCGAAGTGTTCCTCCAGAGTTGCCAGGTTGCTGTTGTCCAGATTAAGGAGGAGTTGCTGTCGCTGATTAAAAGCGAGTTGTCGTCGCTGGAGCCAATCGGTCCAAAAGGAGCCAGTTTGGTTATTGGCCTCTTCTGGACAATTTTGGATGCCAACATTACGTGAATTTGGATGCTGCTTTGTGGTGAGTATACCCTCTGAATTGTTTATTGCATATATTTGTTGTTGTTTTGGCTGATTGTATATATTTTCTTTTTCCATATCATTTGGACTGATGATGTTGTTGTGCTGCCATTGCTTGTTGAGCTGCTTGCTCTCGGGCAACTTATTTGCCTCACACCCACAAATATGCATGGATTTATGCAACCGTCTTACTGGAGATTGCTGATGTTTTGCTAAATTATGCCGCTGCCCCGGCGTAGTGATATCGCGATATTGTTCCTGCCGAACTTTCAATGTCTGCGATTGCAAACGATTGCTCAGACAATATTCAAATGCATGTCCGAATGTGTCTGTGGAATTATGCGATGTTTTATATATTATATTTGATGTTGTTATATACAAATATTGATTGTATTTATTTGTTGCAGGTTGTTTCGTCTCGAGCACTTTCAACGTTGTATTCATACCGTCTGGAGTGTTTTTGTAATCGATGACGTTGACGGCTGCTTCCATTAATTGCATTTTCGTCTTTATTTTGGGGTAAGTGCAATTATTATTTATATTATTAGTAGTTGCTGCTGCTCTTGTTGTATTGCTGGCAGCAATGATATGGTTAGGGCTATTGTATAATTTTATTCTAGTGGCATCTTTATTCATTTATGATCATGTCAGTGGCGTTGTGATTGACACTGTCCACTGACATGTCATTAGAATTGGGACTAAGGATATGGACTATTGCATCCACGTGTTGTTGCTGCTGTTTGGGCTGTTGTTTGTTGGCCAGATTTGTGTTGGCCAGCAATGCTGTGACTA
Organism: Drosophila macrospina; assembly: GCA_035042075.1. Taxonomy (NCBI): domain Eukaryota; kingdom Metazoa; phylum Arthropoda; class Insecta; order Diptera; family Drosophilidae; genus Drosophila; species Drosophila macrospina. Next base: position 1,091 of record JAWNLW010000487.1, on the reverse strand, counting down.
TATCAGTCAGGGCGTCCAGCCTTTTGCCCATTTGACTGATATTTTCGGCATTTTGTCGCAACAGCTCCATTAGCACTGCATCTGGCTGGGATTGGCTGGCTGTAGCTTGTTGTTGTTGCTGCTCCTTCTGCTTCTGCTGCTGCTCCTGCTCGGCACGAAGCCTTCCCTGAAGTCTCCCCAAGTGTCGACTTGCAGGTCCAGCTTCGGCTCTCGCATTCGGCTTAGTAGCGTTGTCCATTTTAACAGCTTGTGCGTAAGAAGACTTCTTCTTACTTTTGCTGGCATTGTTGTTGTTATTGCTGCTCCTAGCAGGTGTGTCCATCTGACTCCTATTAGGCCGCTGATGTTTTTGTTGTTGCTTCGGCTGCTGTTGTTGTTGCTTATTGGCAACATGCTGCTGCTTCTGCACTCTTGGCTGCCTCTTCTTGGTGGATCTGGGCGCTGATGTTGCCTGTTTTGGGTGCTTTCCCTGCTGCCTGCTGGGCGTAGTTGCTGGCATCTTATTCTGTTGCTGCCGTTGATGTTGTTGTTGACGTTGTTGCTGCTGCTTCGGCTGAGGGTATTTGGGCAGCGGCCATTCTTTTTGCATTAACTGCGCAAATTCTGACCGCGCCTTATTTATTGACATTTTGGACTGCATGTCTTTAAATACCCTGCAGCCTTTATAACTAGCCACATGTGCTCCTTGGCAATTGGCACACTTGGCTGGTGTGTCCCTTGCCTTGGTGCACGATGTGGTAGCATGCTCGCCGGCACACTTCAAACATACAAATTGTCTACGACAGTAGTTTTTTGTATGGCCGAAAGCCTGGCATCTATGGCACTGGACAGGGTCGATGCTCTTCCTCTGCTTCTCTATCAAGACATCTTGGCTGCCCATCTTATCTATTTCATAGATCGCCTCATTGCTTCCATCTGTTGAGGGCTCAAGCTCCACCTCAAACAGATTCATGGGCTTACCGGAGAAACGTTGTGTCATGACACGAACGAATCTCACAGTAAAGCCCAAGTTGGTCAGCTGCGTTCTGATCCATTCTGTCGGAGTGGTGCTGTGAAGATGCTTGATGACGACACGGTAGCCACGATCTTTA